>WNWU01000005.1:18218393-18245724 GCA_012654045.1 Ptyas mucosa
AAATAAAATAAAATAAAATAAAATAAAATAAAATAAAATAAAATAAATTTGGGCAAAATTCATTCTTTCCTCTGGATGCGGGCTGAACTGATACCTCTGTTCATTGTTCGATTACAACAATCCCCACAAAGTTTAGCTGACTGTGACTTGAGAACAGTCACATATACTGTATGTCGGTGATGACGAACCTATGGCACAAGTGCCAGAGGTGGCATGCAGCACCCTCTCTGTGGGCACGTGAGCAGTCACCCCAGCTCAGCTCTGCTGTGCATGCACACACACCTTCCACCAGCCAGCTGGTCTTTGGGTCTCTGCTGCGCATGCACGAGACGCACGGGGGAGCATGTGTGCATATGGGGAAATACACACGGGGAGCAAGGCACATGCGGTGGGCAGGGCACATGCACAGGGACCGCACACACATTGCATTTTGGGGTTCGGCCACACGCTTTGGGCACCCAGTCCAGAAAAGGTTAGCCATCACTGTTGTATGTTGTCATTTTAGACCTTTACAAAGTGCAAAGATTGCAAGACAAAGATGATTTTAAATACATGAGTACCTCCAGGAGTACCTGTGGGAATATTTCTCTGCAAAATGGTGAGTGGGCCTTACATCCCAAGTCCTGTGCACTAGTATATGCATCACACACTTCCCAAATCACCATCTTCCAAATTTAGCTGGGAAGGAATGTCCCATTACATACTGATAATGTAGCATCAATATCATGAACTAGAGTTGAATAACATAGACTGATGCTATACATGTGAAGCTCTTTCAATAAAGGTTTAAGACATGAAGGATATAAATGGACTATTAAATGGGCATCCCACTGAACCAGTCAAACATTTCCACTATTTAGAAAGTATATTTCCAATATCTCTTAACAGTGTGAGACATAATGCCTTACCAAGTACAGCTAGTTTGTCTACATCCATGGTACAGGTTTTCCACACAAAAGGAAGAAGTGGTACCATTACCAGTGTATAAACCCCAAAGGTGTTTTTTTTTTCCACAAAAGGTTGAAGCAAAACTTTTTCAAAGGAAAAAAAACAAGGAAGTCCATTCACCTTTTGGAAAAAGCACCTTTGGGAGAACCATGACCTAGATGGTTAAGAATCTCCATAAATACTAATGTATAAAGCTAAGGTAATTTTTAAATTACTATATGGCATTTAACTTCTGTATTCATGTTTTAATAAAAGTATAGGAAAAAAATCCAGCCAAGTAACAGAAATGTAACAGTAACAGTAACAGAGTTGGAAGGGACCTTGGAGGTCATCTAGTCCAACTCCCTGCTCATGCAGGAGACCTATACTAGGGATTCGAACCGCCGAACTGCCAACCTTTCTGATCGACAAGCTCAGCATCTTAGCTACTGAGCCACCTAGCCAGCTAACTAAGTTTCTGAGGACTATTTTGAATTTATCCAGATGTGCATAAGAACACTGGATAAAGACTCAAAATGGATCTCTGTGTAATTGATACTTTAGCTTGGACATATATGTTGACTGTTTGGATCAATGCACAACAAAATTTAGCCTCAGAAAATTACCTAGCCTTGAGGTTGAAAGGTACCTATGTCAAAACTTAGGAAAAAGATTTAACTGCAGAATTACTTCCTTCGGTCTTGCCATATTCACCATCTTATAGATTTTGAACCACACATATACTGCAGACATATCGAGTGGTGCGGTGGCCTAGAGGTGCAGCTCTCGCCTCACAATCAGGAGGCTTTGAGTTCGATCTTAGGTAGAGGCAGATATTTTCTCTCTGAGCACACTGAGAATATATCTGCTGAAAAAAACTCTGCATTGACAACAGGAAAAACATCCGGCCCGTAAACACTCAGCTCCATTTAATTGCCCAGACTCCACCCCGCAAGGGATTATGGGATCCTTAAAAGTGAATGATGATGATATACTGCAGACATATCAAAGAACTTCCATTTGAAGGCCCTGTGAAGTATAATGTTAGGTGTAGTTTACTGATTCTAGTTGTTAAGTTTAGCTGAGCTAAACTTTAGCTGAGGTATAAACTAGCACCCAATGAATTCAATATTAGTCTCCTATTCATTCATATTGCTCTCTTGAGTTTATTTTCTTTAAATCCAGTAATTCTATCTTTTATCACAGTGTATAAATGTTAGGCAAAAAATAAACATTATGTGATTGTTCACTGTTACACAGGTGCACCATAAAAAAAGGTTTTATAAAAAGACATAATGATCTCCCTGTCTACAAATCTTTGTAATTAAATGATATGATGAAGTAATATTGCAAGATAGATTCCATATTCTATTTAATTCTAACCAATCCCACTGATAAGAGTCACAATATTGTTAGTTTGGAATTATATTATTCAATAATATACGGAAACTCACAATTATTGAAACCACCATAATCCAACAGTTGGTGAGGATGAACGAAGGGGGAAGAATAGCATCAGGGGAATAGTCAGTTTCTTTTGCCATAAAAATAGTTGGGCTAACCAGATTAGCCCAATAAAATAAATAAAACCATATTTTTATTTAATGTTTTAAATTTTTACCATATTTTAAATTTTATGTTTTATGGATGAATAACATCCATAAAACATAAAACAACGGACAACCGTGCTAATTGCAGGATATAAAAACATGTCTTATTTCACAGCGTAATTTGTTTTACACCAAAAAGTTAGCATATTTTCTCCTCATTTAGACAATTGATGATACACTATAAAACAAAATATTTCACAGGGACAGGAAAATCGCTGAGAAAGATTGTAAGTCAGGCTACCCAGAGGAAGAAGAAAAGAACAGACTGAGTTTGCTCTGCCTAGTAGACAAATCTGCAAAATGTGTTTATGTACAAATTAAAGGGGGGGCAAGGGCAAGATGAAATGCATAATATCCCCTCAGGATAAATTAAACAATAAGTGTACAGTTCCCTTGTCATTACCAAGAACAATGCGGTAGCTATTGGGGTTGGTCATAACTCATACACTGCTTACATTTCAGCAGAGGTTTTACTTGCTCAGTCTGTAAACTTAACCCTGCAAGTAAAATATTGTATAAACACATCAGTTTTTATTTTAAAAAGATGGATTTTGTCTGACAGTCAAACATTCTTAATGCTGCAAAGTTCAAACCCCCAAAAAGACCTATATTTAGTAATATCTGGGGAATGAGTCAGGCCTCCAAAGCTTGGACCAGAAAGGGCAGCTTGATAAATTGCTGTCCAAACCAAGGAGTCTCTTGTTAAAAAGACAAATTTAAAGCAGTCCTGCAAATATGTCAATGGATAGCTACAGGTTATCCTGCATTCCGTCCATTCCAGAATCTGTAGCAGTATTTCTCAACCTCGGTGATTTTTAAGATGTGTGGACTTCAACTCCCAGAATTCTACAGCCACCAACCAATTTTTCAAAAACAAAGATATGACAGATTCTGAAGCCCAGTTCTGGATGAAAAGTTTTGGAAGAACAGTTGTCATGTTTTATTCCTTCTAAATAACATGCATTGCTCCCAACTGACCATTTTGGGTGTAATGAAATGCTTAACCCACCTTGGGAGCACAGACAAAGCCACAAAACAATTAAGAAAGGAAACTGCTATTACAAAAGAGATTCTTAAGTCCATAGAAGAGGGAAAACATGAGAAAGAGTTTGATAGTAACTCTACTATAATTATATTTTATATATATTCTGAGAATTACTCTGGTAGACTTTCAATATTGTGTTATGATTACCCATGATTATAAATCTGTTTTTCGCATATGCAACCTACAGTTAAATAAGAACAACAAAAATGTTGTACCTTGCTGATATGAGTAAAGTATGGGTAATGCATGAGTGAGAACTGGCCAAGGAAGAGCAAACTACAGTTAAAATAAAAGTGAAGGAGCCAGAGATATAAGTAGACCATATATAATACAGTTATATTTATATTTATATAAGATATACAACTCAAGATACAATAACTTGAGATGTACTGGGGAAGAGTATGCTTTATGGTACAGTATGTACAGCAGGGGTAGGTTCTACTTACCTTTACTACCGGTTCACAACAGGGCCCACCACTGATGTACAGGTAGTCCTCGACTTACAACCATTCGTTTAGTGACTGAAGTTACAATGGCACTGAAAAAAAGTGACTTATGACCGTTTTTCACACTTACGACTGTTGCAGCATCCCCATGGTCACATGATCTTTTGGATGCTTGGCATCTTTTGGTAACTGGTTCATATTTATGACAATTGCCATGTCCCAGGTTCATGTGATCACCTTTTGTGACTTTCTGACGTGCAAAGTCAATAAGGAAACCAGATTCCCTTAACAACCATATTACTAACTTACTAACTGCAGTGGGTCACTTAACAACTGTGGCAAGAAAGGTCATAAGTGGGGCAAACCCCACTTAACAAATGTCTTCCTTAGCGACATAAACTTTGGGCTTGATTGTGGTTGTAAGTTAAGCATTACCGGTAATTCACTCAAGCATCATAGAAGAAAGATTACCAGGTGTAGAGTATAACTGATGAGTGAAGTTAAGCAATTCTGTTCCATATGTCAGTCTATGTTCACTTTCTATGCTCATCCTTTCCTATATTAATCTAGATTATCCTAAACACACAGCCTCTCCAGAATGGAAAGACCAGAAGATGAATTCCTACTGCAGCCCCATTTAGGATAAAACCCCACCCCCTCCATTTATTCCTTGGAGAAAGCAATGTCATTGACCTTAGGTATCTCTAGGTAATTGTACTAGAATTTAGAAGTGTATTAAAGAGACAATTGTGTTGGACCCTTAAGACAATAAACCAGGGATGAAATTCAGCAGGTTCTGACAGGTTCTGGAGAACTGGTAGCGGAAATTTTGAGTAATTCGGAGAACTGGCAAATACCACCTCTGGCTGGCCCCAGAATAGGGAGGGAATGGAGATTTTGCAATATCCTTCCCCCAGGAGTAGGGAGGGAATGGAGATTTTGCAGTATGCTTCCCCTGCCACTCACACCAAGCCACACCACACACACCAAGCCACGCCCACAGAACCAGTAGTAAAAAAAAAAATTGAATTTCACCACTGCAATAAACCTATGCAATTGTTCTTGGAATGCATCTTGTTGCCTCGGTGTGCCTACTGGAGGCAGAGTTTCTAAACATTTTTTTTTTTTTGTGGCACACATTTCAGATTGGGAGTAATCTTATCATACATTTCTTCCTTTTGTTATTTCTTTTAACATGAGAGGACCAAGTGTAATGTAGGAGAACTGAAAAATGACATTGCATCTACTCCATTCATACTGATAGTTGCTTCTCCTCTGGCAGATGATATAGTAAAGGGAGAGAGGAACACAACCTTGAGGAAGAAATCAGTCATCATGCCTCCAGACCTTTTGTTCGTTGGGAAAAAATGGGCAATTTCACAAGGAATCACAACTGAAGTAGAATAAGGTTTGGCAAGGCAGACAGCCGGTTTTATAATCACAAGTTTATGCTAACCCACAGAGGAAGATACATAGCACATTAAAACCACTAGTGGAGAAATGGCCATAAGACAAGCATGATTGGATGTTTGTCACTCTGTCTGCCACAGGATGGCAGACAATACCCAAGAATAGAAAAGAATGATCAAAAAGAAGAAAACTTAACAGCTAAGTGAAGTTTTTGACAACTATTTATGACAGTTACCCTCTGTATGTCTGTAGGTCATACATACCCTTATACCAGGGGTGAAATATAAAATTTGTTACTACCGGTTCGGTGGGCATGGCTTGGTGGGGGGGTAATGTGACTGGGTGGGCGTGGCCAACTTTTTTTTTTAACTTTTCAAAGCATTTTTTTCTAATGCTTTGAAAAGCCTCTGCCGATCAAGAAACTCAGCTGGGATTGTTAGAGACTTTTCAAAGCATTTTTTTTACCACCTCTTAGGCCAAAAGGTTGCAGAAAAAATGCTTTGAAAAGCCTCTGACTATCCCAGCTGAGCCACGCGATCATCAGAGGCTTTTTTTTTTACTTTTAAAAGCATTTTTTCGTCAGAAGAGGTTGTAGAAAAAATGATTTTAAAAGTTAAAAAAAAAAGCCTCTGATGATCGTGCGGCTCAGCTGGGCATGGTGGGGGGGGCAGGGATTTTTGCTACTGGTTCTCTGAACCACCCACTGCCATTGCTACCGGATCGGGTGATCCGGTCCGAACCAGGAGCATTTCACCCCTGCCTTATACAGTCTGTATGTCTAGGTGCATGTACAAATGTTTGCATACAACTCTGCTCATCTACTGTTGCCAAATGCATAATGTCATATCAAAGGCATCATTTCATCTGCTTTACAGAATTTGGAACTAGGGCAACCTATTTTTCTCAGCAACTTAAAAATATATTCCTATTCCCCCTCACCTCCACCCAAATTGCAGAAAGGATTACAATGTACTATATAATATGATAGACTAGATCAATCTAAATTTATAGAGCAAGTGTGGTAATTATAGAAGTAGAATGAGTGGCTGGATATATGTGGGATTTGAGCGTAACAGACCTGTGAGCATAGGTCCATTAAGAAAAGAAGGGGGAACAAGAATTAAGCAGCAATGTAAGACATTGCTCTGGACATAAACACTGTAAAAGGCATAATGGAGAATTTTTGCAGCACTCCCATTTAGGAAGTTGAGAGGCAGGGCATTGATTTTTGGTTGTAACCTTTTTATTTATGTAGCTATACAGAACATATTTGCATTAAATACCATAGCACTGCAAATTCTCTGAAAGAGAGGTTGCACACATGAGAACAGCAGAGCAGCATCTCTCTCTGTATCATTAAAGTTGCTGGCTTGATACATATTCCTCCTATGTGATACAAAGTACCTAATTCAAAGGCTTTGCATGGCCCCATTAGATCCTCGAGTACAGCTATCATGACAAAGAAAATGCCAATTCTGAAGCTGAGACTTGATAGATCACAAGTAAGTGGATTGTACTGTAAGTGGACTTCTAAGTGGATCAGAAGCTTCCTAACAGACAGGAAGCAGCAGGTGAAGCTAGGCAAAGTCACATCAGATACCTGTACAATTAGCACAGGAGCCCCCCAGGGCTGTGTGCTCTCTGCACTTCTCTTCTCTATATATACCAATGACTGCATCTCTAATGATCCATCTGTTAAATTACTGAAGTTTGCAGATGGTACAACAGTGATTAGTCTCATTCGAGACAATGATGAATCCGCATACAAACGGGAGGTTGGATAACTAGCCTCGTGGTGTGACCAGAACAATCTGGAACTGAACACACTCAAAACCATAGAAATGGTGATAGACTGTAGGAGAAACCCTCCCATATTATCACCTCTTACAATACTAGACAACACAGTATCAACAGTAGAGACCTTCAAATTTCATATCTCAAGACCT
Source organism: Ptyas mucosa (assembly GCA_012654045.1). Classification (NCBI taxonomy): domain Eukaryota; kingdom Metazoa; phylum Chordata; class Lepidosauria; order Squamata; family Colubridae; genus Ptyas; species Ptyas mucosa. The sequence continues at coordinate 18,225,778 of WNWU01000005.1, forward strand.
AAAATGGACACCTAATATCAAAAACGCCATCAAAAAAGCACAACAAAGAATGTTCTTTCTGCACCAACTCAGGAAGCTCAAACTGCCCAAGGAGCTGCTGACAGAGTTCTACAGAGGAATTATTGAGTCTGTCATCTGCACCTCTATAACTGTCTGGTTTGGTTCTGCAACCCAACAAGACAAACACAGACTTCAGAGGATAATTAGAACTGCAGAAAAAACAATTACTACCAACCTGCCTTCCATTGAGGACCTGTATACTGCACGAGTCAAAAAGAGGGCTGTGAAAATATTTACAGACCCCTCGCATCCTGGACATAAATTGTTTCAACTCCTACCCTCAAAACGACACTATAGAGCACTGCACACCAGAACAACTAGACACAAGAACATTTTTCCCCGAACATCAACACTCTTGTAAACAACTAATTCCCTCAACACTGTCAAACTATTCACTAAGGCTGCATTACTAGTACTATAAGTCTTCTCACTGTTCCTATCACCCATCTCCTCCCACTTATGACTGCATGGCTGTAACTTTGTTGCTTGTATCCTTACAATTTATATTGATATTGATTGTTTCCTGATTGCTTATTTGTACCCTATGACTATCATTAAGTGTTGTACCTTATGATTCTTGAAGAATGTATCTTGACTTTTTATGTATACTGAGAACATATGCACCAAAGACAAATTCCTTGTGTGTCCAATCACACTTGGCCAATAAAGAATTCTATTCTATTCTATTCTATTCTATTCTAGATCTGAAGGTGTTACAATGAACCAGGTATGTACATTCTTGTTTTTAATTGTTTTAAGGTATAACTTGAAATGCATATTAAAGTAATTATATTTCAATACACAGAAGAACAATTCTAAAGTTATTTGCAAATTCTGCATTTTCACCACCTGGAATTTCTAGAGTAACGTTAGCTACAAACTTATTTTAAAGTTTACATCTAGGAGCCACTTAACTAGGGACATTTAATAAAGGTAGTTAAAGCTAGTTACCCTGAGAAAGAGGAAGAAAAAAAATGATTAATTCAGAAGCTGAAAATCAAACTTTGAATGTAAAGATGTTTTCATAGAGAAAGCATGGAACAATATTTGAAAGTTTATCTAGAGCTATCTATCTTGTAGAACATTTTTTAAAAATCAAGAATTATTTGTACAAAAAAACTGCAGTGGAAGTGATTAAAGTTCAGGTATAACTGATTTCCCAGCTAAGGATGGCAGCTATTGGATGAGCTCAAACCATGATTATTGGCACTAGAAAAACATCTATAGGTTTTAAATCTTACAGCATACAATGTCTTATATAGGAGATGTTCATTTGAATAAGATCACCTTGGTTGATTTCAAAGAAGCTCAGCAGAATCTGACCTAATTAGAACTTAAAAGGGAGTCCATAATAAAATCCCAATTTATAGGTAAACTGGAAAGTTGAAGAAAAATCCCAAAGACAGCAATAGCAAATTACTTTTATATTGTTGCCAAGAAAATAGGAGTCTAGTTGGATTTAAGAGAGGATTTACTGTTACAATAATAAAAAAGACAGAAGTCATAATAACCTCCCTGAGTATTATAAGGAAAAAATATAGTCTGTTTTAGAGAACTAAACTGCTTAAACACAAAAAGCATTCAGTGTCTACTGCAAGGAGAAATTAGATTTATTTGAAAAGAAACTGCATCCGTATAACTATCTTCTCTTAACCCAACGGCTATGCCATTGCTTTAAGTCAAAGATACGAATGGTTTTACAATGTTCTTCAACCTTTGCGCTGTAAAAATAGACCACGCTGATGTCATCTTGTTGCTCAGCAACCAGTGCTAGGTGGGATTTTTTTAAAAAAAAAATCTTTGTTCTCTTATTTCTCATTGGTCTTTGCAACAATCTGTCTGAAAATGCAGTACGGCCTGTTCAACTTTGCAAGTGAATCCACTTGCAGGTAAACTCTTCGTGAGAGCATGGCAAGCATGAAACTTGGAGAAAAGTCTTTGTTCAGAAGGATTCTGGCTAGAAGAATATCATTTGTTTCTTTTCAAGCTGCTTTTCAGTAGCTTGGATCCTGAGATATCTTTGATTTCAACTATGTTAAAATTAGGGAACCTGAAATCTAGCATTAGGATAATGCTAGACTAGATTAGGATAAGAGAAGAGAAGAGAAGAGAAGAGAAGAGAAGAGAAGAGAAGAGAAGAGAAGAGAAGAGAACAGAACAGAACAGAACAGAACTTTTATTGTCATTTTTTACTGTGAGCACATTGACACACATTAAAAATGAAATTCTCTTGCTACCTTAAGGCTACCTTATGAAACAGTTCCCACACTAGCTCTTATTCATTGAAGTAAGTTCCCTGCAGAAGTAAGTTCCCTGTGAAGATAAAGTTGTTCGAACCCTATTTCACTTAGCTCACAATATGAGAAAAGTTCTCCTAAATCAGTGGTTCTCAACCTGTGGTCCACTGACCCCTGAGGGGCCATGATGTCATCACAGGGGGTCCACAAAGACTTGAAGAAATTTTAAGATTTAAATTTTGAGTTAAGTCTTGGTGGTTCATAGCCATGGTCTGTGGTCACAAAAGATATTTAAAGGGGATCTGTGGGGAAGAAAAGCTGAGTACCATTATCCTATATTTATTTATTTATTTATTTGTCAACAAGTACAAGGAAACAAGTATCAGTATAGACATAGACATGGACACATGAAAAAAATGGCACAAATAAATGGATATAAATAGGCAAAATATAGCCATAAACACATAAAATGATTACATATAAATGAGGACAGGGACGGTAGGCACACTGGTGCGCTTATGCATGCCCCTTAGGGACCTCTTAAGAAACGTGTAAGGTCCATGGTAGACATTTTAAGGTAAAAGATATGGGGGTATATATGATAGTCTAATCACATTCAAGAGCTTATTTGATCTCCTCACATGTACCTGAAGAGAAGAATGCACATCACATGTCAAGTAGGCATGATTTTGGCAAAAAGAAAATGCAATGAATTCTAGTGGTTGGGGGGGGGAGAGATTTCTTTGAAAGAAAAATATTGCCATTATTGAACAGTTCTGACCAAAGTATTACCTTTCCAACCCCAGACCTTCAGTGAATTTCATTCTCTCTCATTTCTATAACTGATATTCCATCAAAGACGCATGCAAGCTGGTGATTCCAGAGGTTTTGGACTTCAACACTCTGTGGGAGAAATGGCAAATGACCGGGGTGGGCTGAAATCCAGAATATCTGCCATCTGCTTGCCATGAAGACAACTACCTTCCTGAGCAGCAACTACCATTCTTCAGGCAGGTGTAAATGATAATGCTCTCTTCATTATTTGTGATGCCAGCTTAGAATTTCTATGTGGAAAACAATATTTTCCATGTGAACAATCTGTACTCAGTTGACAACCTCAGTTTTGATTCAAACTGAAAATGTATTGATATAAATCAATCATTACCAGCAGAAAATGGATTTATTTTATTCAAGTCTAACTAATCCCAAAGTTAGTAGATGAAACTGAGGAGAAGATGGAAAGTTACCATTTGTTTTCAGGGTGCCTTCACCTGGATTAGTGTACTGTGTCAAATGGTTCATCTCAAAAAGCTTTAAAAATATAGAGGAATAGCAACAGAAGTGGTATGAAAGTAGAAGAGGGGAACGATCGCTTTCATGAAGCTTTAATAAAAAGATATCATTATCTGAGTCTCTACCAGAATTAAAACAAATGATCCATTAAAAATGACGAGAAAGAAAAACAAATTAACCTGGTATTCCCCAATAATATTTCCAGATGTGTTGCTCTTCCGTTGCCATATTCCCCAAGAAATATTAACAAAAGAATATTAGAGATTTTGAGTATATAACTGTTCAAAAATCTTCTAGAAGTATTTAAACCATGGGTCTAAATAAGGCTCTTCCTTAGAACAGATATCTTCTACTTGCCTAATCCCTCAAATTCTGGGATTTGGATCACAGGCCCAATTGCAAGTTGAGCTGAGCAGAGAAAGAATAATAAAATATAATCTCATTAATGTATTCTGAATCTTAGATCTGGTCTACCTCTCATAAATACCGCAGCAGATAAGATTATGCTATTCCAGGTAGGGACTTTGTTGACTGTAATTCCAAATTTACTGGTATATTAGTTATAAATATAAAACAAACAAACAAACCTGCATATAGAAGAACACATGTACAGGAAAAGAGCTGTATAGCTGAACTTCATCATTAATGAATTGCTGTTCTACAATGAGAGAGGGGTTTTGATGCCAAAAATCCTGTTAGGGCACAGAATTTATGAGAACTAGGCCTCTGACATCCTAAAAGTTTCAAAGAAGTTAAGCAGTTTATTTCCAAGAAGTTTAGAGCTTTAAAAAGTGAGCTAAAAACTGTTGCATTGAGTTTTTGATATCTCTAGAACAATTATCTCTTTCAAATGACCTAATAGAATAATGTAAGAAGTACGGTAAGTTGTAGCTTTTGCTGTAGACATTTGCTTATGTCCCAGATGGTCCTGAAATCTGTTAGCATAACTCCATTCCAAACAAATAATCAACCTACACATTAATAATATTTTAGGAAACAATTTCTTGCACATATATTTTACAGGAGCAAGTTCCATTAAAATCAGAAAAACTTACTTCCATGTCAACACATTTTGAATGGAAACATTAGTGAAATTTATAACTTGGGAATGCTGACTAAAGACTCTTTATGCAACATACCCACAAGAGAATTTTAAAAATTAATTTGTTTGCATTTGGTTTTACAAAATACGTTTTCCAGTTCTGACTTTCAGCCAATTAATGTAAAGCATTTTTACACTACTTTAAAGAAATCTCCCAAATGGGTTTTAAAACATCAATATTAAATGAATAAGTAATTCTTTGGGTTTGTAATTTAAAAGACATGATGCAAAATGAAAAAGGATGAGGGGTGGCGAAGATCAAAATATGCTCATACGACTTGATTTTGAAAACCAACTGGAATGACAGCTGTCAAGGAGAGGAGTAGCCAGAGGTTGTCAGTCTCTCAACAAGCCTAACGGAGCAAAGCTTCTTTGTTCTCCCCCATCTGCTGCAGCCTAATAAAATAGGATACAAATGTGTGTATTTTTAGACTTCAGGAACAATACAACACACTTTAAAATGTCTACACAATCTTTATCAATTGTAATAAAAGCTATCTGCTGAGCACAGAAAACAATCAAAAGTCTATAATTCACAAAAGGAAAATTCTAGAAAAAGACACTAAGAATGTATTCCTATGTATATTTACTAGGATAGAACACACTTCAAACATGATTTGGAAGAACTTCAAATCTTGCACAGGCATTCATTCATTAAAGCAGTCCAATTTTTTTCATACTTCCACAGAAGCCTGAAAGAAAGGGTCAGCAAGTCACTAATTTTACTGAGTAGATTCTTTTTAGTAGTGCTAATTGATCTATAAAGAATTAGTAGTATACCATGCTGATTTATGAAGCCAGTTCTGGCTGCAGTCATTAAGCAAATCACCCCGCAGTCATTAAGCATAGCATCACGTGACTTGCGAACTCCTACCAACTTCTCCATTGACTTTGCATGTCAGAAGCCAACTATGAAGGTTGCAAAGGACATTCATATGACCATGCAATTGTCATAAATGTGTGGTGGTTGCCAAGAATAAAATTATAATCATATTATCATAACTTTGACGATCAATTGTAAGTCCCCTCTTTCAGCATCATTGTAACTTCACACCATTGTTTAACAAGCAATAAGTAAGTAATGGCTATCTGTAATCTTCTTTCTTTTAATCCTCTGTAATATTCTTCAGATTGTCAGCCTGTCTGTTGTTGTTGTTGTTGTTGTTGTTGTTGTTGTTGTTATTAATATTAATATTAATATGTCGCCCACTCTCCAAGAACTATGGGCGGCTTACAACAATCGACAGTATACTAAATAGCCTACTGCCCCCAACAGTCTGGCTCCTCATTTTACGCACCTCGGAAGGATGGAAGGCTGAGCCAACCTTGAGCTGGTGAGATTTGATCTGCTGATCTGCTGAACTAGCAGTCAGCTGAAGTAGCTGCAGTTCAGCACTCTAACTACTGCGCCACCTCGGCTGTTAAATATTTGTATTTCCACTAGCTATAAGATCCAGCATTTTTAATGAGTAATCAAGTACTTGACTTTATCACGCATCAATAGAGAAGAATATTTGTAGGTCAGGGTTAAACTGTGGGATCCTTACTCCGAGGTTGGTTGTTTTCTTGCAGACATTTCAATACCAAATTAGGTAGCGTTATCAATACTTGTAGGTACTAGGGTTTGCTGTCATTTTACAAGTAGTGACTAGCCTGTCAGTGTTCATGGGAGAGGACTTGGTGGTTCCTTGATCAAGCTGTTGTCTACAATTAGCTTGTTTGGCAATTCCTTATTTGGGGCACTGTTTGTTTCTTGATTGTTAGTCTAATGTTAATCTTGGTGCTAATCTTTGCTCATCTAGTTGTTGATTGATGGTGAAGAGTTATTTTGGTCTTTTTGTTTCCTTTTTGGCTTTTTGATTGCCTGAATGGTATGTAAATGTTGTTTATGTCTATGTGCCTATTGTTCGCTGATTTGCTTCCAGGAATTTTCCAGCCAATATATGTATTTATCACATATGCATTTGATTGAGAGAAGCAGTAATGTCTAATCTTAGGGTTTCATCTTAATATGACAGCTCCAGTCAAACCTTTGCAAATTATGATTAGTACTTGAATGGGAGAACATCATGGACTAGACTAAGAAATTGAAAAGCAGAAAGCAACGGCCAGCCATTTCTCTATTGTTCCCAGGAAAGTTATTTGGTTATGTCCATAACATCACCAAAAATCAAACTTGCATTACACTGAAGCAGCCGCTAATTTGGAAGGCTGGAGATATCAAATCTCCTCTCACAGCTTCTGTGGCATTTTCATATTCTGGCTTCATTCATTCATTGTCTTTCAGAGGGTGTCTCACCTGGCATGTCTGCCATAATCTTTCTGACAATCAAATGATCACAAAGTAAAACATGGAAATAATTTCGGTAAGGTTACCTCCTCCTGTCCATGTAATGATGTGGAGTGGGACTAAAAGTTACAGCCTTTCTGATCCATATTTGGAAGACAAATCAATGAAGCAGAAATCAAAAGCAAACCTTATTTGCAAAACGTTAAGTCAAATTAAACGTCCTGAAAATGACTCAAGAAGTGCAGTGTTTCAGGCAGTCCACAAGATGGTGCTGCCCTGCTACCCAAGAATGTTTTCTGCCTGTCAGGTGAGAAATGATGCATTTTAATATACAGGCTACCAGAAGACTATTGTAGAAATTTTTAAAAGTTTTTAAAATAAACTTTAAAATTTTTTAAAAGAAATTAAAAAGATTTTTCTGCCCAGACTGAAAATGGAATGCAAGTTTGAAGTTCCTCACAAGTGTAGTAAGAATGTTACACTTGAATGAACAATACCTTGGATAGTACAGTGGTTTAAAGCCCTGTTATTAACAAATCTCACCAAGACTCAGGGTTGACTCAGCCTTCCATCCTTTCTAAGGTAGGTAAATTGAGGACCCAGTTTGTGGGGGCAATAAGCTGACTTTGTATAAATATACAAAAGTATGAAGGCTATTGCTTAGCGCATTGTAAGCCGCCCTGAGTCTCCGGAGAAGGGCGGCATATAAATCAAATTTAAAAAAAAATACGTGGGAAAAGAAAGAATCCTACTTACAACCAGTGATGGGGTTTCATTTACCTTTGCTACCAGTTCACTCGTGCATGCGCAGAGCGTATTTGACGACATCCGGGCGGGTGGGCAGAGCTTCTCACCGCCGCTGCTACCGGTTTGCCCAAACTGGGGTGAACCGATAACAACCCACCACTGCTTACAACACTTACCTCTTTCTACAGAATTAGCCACTTTTTTTTTTTTAAGCAAAGAGCCCCTGCTTTTTTCTTCCTGGATTTTATCCAACCTTAATCTGAAGCCTCTGGGAACAAAGTCAGTCCTTTTATTTCTCAGCCTCTATCCACAATCTTTTCTTCGTCAAATTCTACATCAAAGTTTTTAAGTGGGCAAAGATTTTAAATGGCCAAAAGTTTTCCTCCGTTTCCTGCAGAGGGAGGTTGGTGGTATCTCTTTACAGGATGGAAACATCTTTCTCTCTAGATGTGTCCTTCACATCTGTGAATGTCACAGTCTGGCCTGGCAAGGATGTACAGTCATAACATGTTCTCATGAAACATTATTCTCTTCCCCCCACCCAGGGGTGGGCTTCAAAAATTTTAGCCAGGGTTTCTCTGCCCGGTTGTTGGGTGGGCGTGGCCATGATGGGTGTGGCCTAGTTGGCCTTCTGTACCATGGCGCGGGGGGTGTTTTTGCCCTCCCCGAGCTCTGGAGGCTTTCCTTGAGCCTCCGGGAGGGCAAAAATGGCCTTCCCAGGCTCCGGAGGCCCTCTGGAGGTCAGAAACAGGCCCATTTCTGGCCTTCCTGAACTTCCGGTAGGCCTGTTTTTCAACCTTCCCAAGCCCCGTGCACCTCCTGCACTTACTTGCATCCAAAACGGGCCACATGGGGACTCCTGGGAGGGGAGGGGCAGGCAAGGCCAGCCAGGAGTGGGATTTGGGGGTTCTCCGAACTGCACAGAATCTTAGCTAGAGGTTCTCCTGAACCCCTGCAAACCTCCAGCAGCCCATACCTGCCCCCATCCCACTCCCACCCCCCATCTTCAATATTAAACTAGTTCCATCCATTTTAATTTTCTGGAAGTCCTTCAAGACCTGGCTAGGTTATTAGGCCTGGGATTCCCAGGGAACTAGAGACAAGCTTCAATAACTCCATTGCTAAGGTGCCAATTCTTCTCCTCTCTTTGTCTAGGATTTGTGTATTTGTTTTTATGATATTTATCTTTGAGTCTTGTCTCTTTATTTTTGCTGTCTTTATATTTGTTGTTTTATTGATTGTTTATTGATTGTAGTAACCCAGACTCACTTTTTGTAGATGGGCAGATATAAACATTCAAGTGCATTTGAGGAAGCTAAAACATCTGGTTGTGTTGATTTGTTAGAACATGCTTAAAATGAAGATACTCCACTGTGGTGAACTGGGAAGTCCATATTCAACTGAAGTCAGGAAAAATATTGAAACAATGATTACATAGTCATTGATTTAAAGTCATAATCTCATCTTCCTCCCAGGCTTTCCAATAAAATGATTTACCACCAATTTTCAAAATAGAATTTTACCAAAGTGTTAGATATTCATGAGTCTTCTTATATAAACTCAAGTTTATATCTCAATATGGCCCAAGATTTCTCAGCACTCCTACTAGAAATAAAATACCCTTTCTGCTATATGTTGTTCTAAATGCTTATGCTGATCACTAAGGAAATAGGTAATAATTTTCCAACTTTGCTCATGAGGGATAATATTCCCTTACATTTACATTCCACCAGCAGGTAGCTGATAAAATATTGGTCTAATGGTATTTTTCAAAATCAGATAAATTAAAACGACCTTCCTCAACTGGTAATCTCAATTTATTTAAAGAATACCTTACAGTATTAGGGCACTTTCCCAAATAAATTTTTAAAATAATTTATCAATCAAAAGAAAATATGTATTCAGTATTAATCTAGGAATACCCTTAGAATCATAAATCAAATGAGAGACAGTGTTCATGTTAACAATATTAACTTTACCCCACTGCAGAAATGGGCTGCTGCTGGTTCACACCAGTTCGGATGACCGGTTAAGATTCTGCACAATTCGGCAAACTGGCAAATCCCACCACTGGTTGGCCCTGCCTCCGCTCATTTTCCGGCTGTTTTTTGGGCCCGAAAAATGGCCTGAAAACAGCCCAGAAAATTGCCTGAAAATGATCCAAAAAAAGCAGTCTGAAAATGGCCCATAAACAGCTGAAAAATAGGCTGAAAAATGGGCGGGGGATTAGCCCCAACTGCCTGAATCCTACCTCTGCCTTTGAGGTGAGTGGCCGGGAGGTTGGGCTGGGTGTAATGAATGACATCATCCATCCAGTCACATGACCAATTGGCCACACCCACCCAGCCAGAGAACCAGTTGTTAAGTTATTCAAGTCCTACCACTGCCCCACTGGCATAAAGGAATTTAAAGCCATCTATTAACATCTATTTCAACCCTTTCTATAAGCTTCAACATATTTACTTCCACATTTTTAGAAGTATCTTTGGATATACGCACTCCCAAATATATAATATATTCAGTAGAAATTACAAATCCCATCTCTTAACATAACTGTACTGATACATTATGAGCCAGGGAAACAAACTAGATACATAGAAGCCTATCTTTCTTGTCATAATCTCCATGATCCCTTTCAGTCAAGATTTAAATCTAGTTTTTCCACTGACACAGTATTTTCTTCATTGCTGAATAACATTTCATTGTTTGTAAGACACTTAGAAATTGATTTCTTGATGATTCTGGCAGTTAAGAAGCAAAAAAGAAAATTTGGCAAATCCCTTTACAACCGACCCACATATTCTCCTCCCTTTCTCCTTTTTGAACAGTATCAAAATTTCTGGACATCTGACAATTCATCAGTTCTCTTAGACATGAGTATGAAGGCTATTAACATGCCCTTCAAAGGCTAACCAAATCACCTGAAACCATGTTTCAGCAAACGCTCAGTAACAAATACCAGTGATAAACAGAAAGAGAGAAAAGGGAGAAGAAAATGTATCTATGAGTCATCCTTTCTATTGCATCAAATATAGAAACAGTTTCAAGATGCACAACAGGAGCTTATTCTTTCTAGCTGCTTGAATGGGAAAGGAAGAGGATTCTTCAGACCACCCCATAATACATAACAAATTGATCCACACAGTGGAAAGCTATATAAAACGACAGATTAGTCCATGTTATTCTGTGTTAATACTTAGCTAAATTGAAGTCCAATAGAGAGGGGAAAATATACTCTAAGCTAACACGTAAGACCAAGCACTAGAAGATGAAAGGTTGTTTATCATTCAATATTTCATTATAGATCAATCAATATACGACATAAAGATGTATAGGAACTAATTTTAAAGTCACTGAAGTTAAAAAGTGGCTGCTAAACTTGAATATTGCAGAAGATTATTCCCAAACAGAACATGAATTTATCGGTACGTATTCAATTACCCTGTTCAATTGCCTCAGCTCCTGACCACCTAGAACGCAAATTTAATTAGTTTAATAGGTACTACTTCTGTGGGAAGGTAACAGCTTTAGTGTAGCTTTAGTGTAGGTCTTTAGTGTATAGCAATTCTGGCCACATGACCACGGAAATTTTATTTGCACAACGCTGGATCCCTCAGCCAAGAAAGGGAAATCAGCACCATGCCCTAGAATTGGACATGATTGACAGGGAAATCTTTACCTTTAGTATTCAATTAAAAAAGGCAGGATATTTATACATGGCCAATCTTGTGCATTTTTTAAGGTCTAATTTCAAAAGAGCCCAGCTAAAGAAGGTGGCAGATATTTGGGCTCATGAAGAGACATCTAAATCTTCACATCTTTGCTAGGGAGACTTTGTAGGTACTCCTACTTTGTTAAACCTGGGTATTTCTATAATATCCTCCTTTCTCCACATAGAAGAGCATCTGCATTATCACAAAACAGATCCTTATCTTTGCAAGTGTTGGCAGAAGATTATAATAATATCCTTTATCATAAATATTTGCATCTGTGATTCACTTTATATCCCTCTTGGCATTTCAAGTATATTGCATTGCTCATTAACAAATTCTCAGGTCAACCTCAATCAACAATTATAGAATAAGTATTGTGGGAACAATGTCTTAAAATCTCCAAGAAAGTTGTGAAATTCCTAGTATTGTTTTAGAAGAAGCCGAGTAAATCCACAATGAACAAGGTCCAATCCCATTTTGTAGTCACTTTATCAAATCTGTGTTCTCCTCACTTTTTTTTTAGTAAACTGTGTATGAGACATATGACATGTCTCACCACAGCAATCCCCTAGAGTATGTCTCTTTCTTGTGTATGTTTGAATGTTTATATGCTACATCTGTGATACCTGTGATAAATAAAAGAAAGATATGCAAGATTCATTCCATATTTGCAGACTTTGCATTTAATCTGGTTGCACATTCATCTTTTCATTCTACATGTGTTATAATAACAACATTTCAAGTTATAAACAAGTAAAATCCCCAATATAACATCTATAAAATGAAATGAAGAACTTTATAAATGTAAACTAAAATTTTCATTACTAAGGATTTATAAGGATTATGAATGGGGAAAAAGAAGTAAGTTAGAATGTCCAAACTATCTTCCCTTCTACATAATTAAACTTATATTTCATCAACATAACTGCCCAAATGAGGTAAATGTTTGGGAAATTTGAGGGCTCTTCAAGGCATGAATAATAAACATATATTTTCCTAATGGCTTCTCCCCTCACAACTTTTTCATATACTGTATTACACAAACCAACAAAAAATGAGATTTTTGTCACAGTTATAAAGAAAAATAATGGCAATTATGTATTGTGCATACAAATACATACATGGGCCTCTTTTTTTCAAAGTGTCAACATTTTGAGAATGTTGTCAACATTTTGAGGCTGTAATAATGCAGCCTTGAGGTTCCCATAGCAACATGTTTCATTTCCTAGGTGACAGGGATAGTATGTCGTCACCACTGAACTAAACTATCTCCAATAGAAACATACTGAAATTCTTTCCAGCATTGTTGTCCTGAAATAACCACCTTAACCCAATTAGCAGTTATAACTTGATTGAAGTTTTGAAAGTTACATTTGGTATTATATCCCATGTGCACAACAATTAAGGGTTGGATTAAAAAGTAATATATAACACTGGGTTTTTACATTAGACAATGTGTGATATAGTAGTTAAGGCATCATCTAGAAACCAGGAAACTGGGAGTTCTAGTCCATCTTGGGTACAAAGCCAGTTGGGTGACCTTAGGCCAGTCACTTTCTCTCAGCCCTAGAAAGCAGGCAATGGCAAATCATTTCTGAAAAACCTTGCTAAGAAAATTGCAGGGGCTTGTCCAGGCAGTCTCTAAGAATCAGACATGATTGAATAGAAGAAGAAAAAGAGCTCAATAAAATGTCATCTTTGTTATTATATTTAAAAACATCTAGATGACCAGCTATCAATAATTTCAAAATATAAATATAAATAAAATAAAATAAAATAATAAAACAAAACAAAACATAAAGTAAAGTAAAATTAAATTAAATTTAAAAAAATTATATATCTCTTGAAATGTTTTATGGCCTCTGCAGTATTCTGGAAGAGTTCATTCCAGCTATCAAGGAAAGTTATGAGATCAAAACCCCAATTATCCTCAGGTAATTCTGCAGTGCTCTCTGATAACTCTTTAATATTGATGTCATAATGTTGTGGTGACCCCCTCAAAAACTTTTTAATGGCAAAGGTGCTCCCTTAATATTTGGCACATGGTTTGGGCTCCAATAGGCATAGCAAATGATATACAATATACATTTTCTCAGAAAGGAAAAAGTTCTTCGTCTTTACATTATTTTAAGATATTTTCAACATTATATTTTAAGATATTGTCAACATATTGATTTTCGGTAATTGGGTTCAGTTGAAATAGAGTTTTGTTCTTATATATATATACTCTAGCAGGAAAAAAAGAGCATAAATAACTGAGAGTTTTATATATAATCACCAGTGCTTTGTATTTTACTCAAAAGGGGGGGGAGCCTTTGATAGCCAATGTATATATTTTACTATGGGCATGATTCAGTTTTTTCAGGTTAACCAGAGACAATCCAGCTGGCCAACATCACTAAAAAGCTCATGTTTCTAAACTACTTACAACAGCCTTCCTGCATGAATTACCTTGCAGCTTAGAGGCGACCAGTATATATGCATTGTCATTTCAAGTTCTGTTTTCTTCTAGACAGAGAGGCAATTAAAGAAATTCCAGTTCAGTATCATAATTTTGGCTAGCAACAGTGGCAGACTTGATGGATAAATTCCATCTGTGCCTACAAATTCAGGGCCAGAGTAGACAAAATAGTAAGTGACCCATGACTGCATTTCTCACTGATTTAAGTTTAAAAAAAATATCCACTGAGGAAAACAGAACCAGGGGTGCACCAATGGGAGATTGGTGTATTTCAAATGTCTAAGTTATGTGATTTTCCTATCATGGATTAGGGAGTGCTGTATGCTAGTCAGTGCCTCTGTAGATACGCTTGAAAAGTGCCTGGGATTTGCGATGATGCTGGAGGTGAATTTTACCAATGAAGACAAGAGCCAATATAGTATATTGGTTAAGGAACAGGGCTTACATCTGGCAGATCCATACCAGAGATGGGTTTCAACAGGTTCTGAACAGTTCTGGAGAACCGGTAATGGAAATTCTGACTGGCCCCGCCCTCATCTATTCTCTGCCTCCCAAGTCCCAACTGATCAGGAGGAAAAGGGGATTTTGCAGTATCCTTCCCCTGGAGTGCGGTGGGAATGGAGATTACAGTATCCTTCCCCTGCCATGCCCACCAAGCCATGCCACACCCACCAAGCCACACCCACAGAACTGGTAGTAAAAAAATTTGAAACCCACCACTGATCCATACCCCTAACCACAGAAGGTTACTGATGATTAGCTATTAACTCTCTCACTCTCTCTCTCCAATTTATTTCAAACAATGGTTGTTGAAAGGAAAAAGTAAATGTGGGGGGTGTTATACACCCTATTTTATGTTCCTGAAAGAATGGCATAATGGAACTCAAATAATTTCTGGTTTGAATTTCACATGTAACTGTTTGGCTATTTAATCCTTTTTGGTAAGAAACTCTGATCGCAACTTTCCCACAGTCCTCAAAATAAACTGAACACAGGCAACGCATCTGCAGAGGGAGACTCCAGTGTGGGCAATGACATCACAATGCACATAACATTATCCTAACTTGTATTGGATTCTTGACTGCATGTGGTGTTGCGATGCCCTTCCTAAGGAATGTGTAATTTTGAATCAAAATATTTTTGAAAAGTATCATCCTATTATATGTTTCTTTTACAGAGATAAATTCATTTTACCTCTCCCAGTTTATCTTTACCAGAAACCTATGTTATAGGTTAAGGCTACCCAGGAACCCAAGGTGACTCTGGAAGATTTGTGATCTAGAAAGTTTGTGAACTTGCATCTTCCTGGTGTCTGACATTGTTTGATAACCAAACTGTCCAATAAATATTGCAGATTATTTTTCATTTTACAACCCTGTAATCCAGTGGTGGGTTTTAAATTTTTTTACTACCAGTTCTGAGGGTGAGGCTTGGTGGGTGTGGCATGGCTTGGTGGGCATGACATGGTGGGTGTGGCAGGGGAAGGATACTGTAAAATCTCTATTCCCACCCCACTCCCGGAGAAGGTTAGTGCAAAATCCCCATTTCCTCCCAATCAGCTGGGACTTGGGAGGCAGAGAATAGATGGGGGTGGGGCCATCTATTACTGCCAATTCTCCGAACTACTCAAAATTTCTGCTACCAGTTCTCCAGAACTGGTCAGAACCTGCTGAAACCCACCTCTGCTGTAATCCCTTGCTTTGGGGTAGAATCAAGGCGACTGACTGGAGCTGAGCATTTACTGGCCAAATGCCCTTCCTGTCACCTACATGGAGTTCGCAGCAGACATTTACTCTTTGTGTCCTAATAGAGAAACATCTGTCGCATATAAATATTGCAGAGTAACAGCAGGAATATAACTCTGTGTTCCAGTCTCCAATACAGAGCTTGAGTACTACTTGCTGCTTTAGTTCAATGGTCACTTCCCTGTTACCTTGATGGGAACACTTTTTTTATTCCCCAGATTAATAAAGAATAAGATTAAAAATACTCAAAGGCTTAGATTTATCAATTTTGTGGAAAAAATACATTTTAATAAGTTTTGGGGCTTTCTAAGTCAATAAGACATAGAATTGTCTCTGTTAAAAGTAACAGATAACATCATACTTAACTTTGTATGTTCCTTTAGGGAACCGGCCAGAGTTCTGATTATCCAAGAGAAATTAGTCCATGGAGAAAAGCAACCTAGAAGTAAGGAGAAATTTCCTAACAGTGAGAACAATTAATCAGTGGAACAGCTTGCCTCCAGAAGTTGTGGGTGCTCCATCACTGGAGGCTTTTAACAAGAGACTGGACAACCATTTGTCTGGAATGGCATAGGGTTTCCTGCTTGAGTAGGGTGTTGGACTAGAAGACCTCCAAGGTCCCTTCCAGCTGTGTTATTCTGTTATTCTAAATGAAAGTATTTAGCATGATTGTGCCTTATTCTTCTTATGTGGCACCACTGACTAATTTTGAAATCTCTTTATATCTGACTGGAAGATGAACGAAAGGGAGCTGATGAGAAAGTCCACTTTGGCCAACATCCATATCATGAACTATTGCCACATAAAGTGAACAATAGACATTTAAGGCAGACAAAAATAGAACTTCATATTGGGCTGCAAAATTCCAGATGATCCTTAGGTGGTTGCAGAGCAGGGGTGAAATGCTCCCGGTTCGGACCGGCTCGGGCGAGTAGGTAGTGATGGCGGCGGGCAATTTGGAGAACCGGTAGCAAAAATCCCTGCTCCCGCCCCCCCATGCCCAGCTGAGCGCGCTATCATCAGAGCCTTTTTTTTCTTTTAAATGGCTCTGACGATCCAAGCTCTGACGATCCCAGCTGAGTTGCCTGCCAATCAGAGCCTTTTGAAAGCATTTTTACATGGTTTTAATGTAAAAAAAGGTTTTAAAAGTAAAAAAAAAAATTGGCCACGCCCACCCAGTCACATTACCCCACCACCACCAAGCCACGCCCACAGAACCTGTAGTAACAAATTTTAGATTTCACCCCTGTTGCAGAGTAATGCCAAAAAGCCACTGCTGTTATTTAGATACAGATCTCTCCCATATACAGAGGCCCCACAAAACATTTAACCTGATACAAATCGGCTTCATGTTTTAAAAAAATTATTGCAGAAATGTGAAGGAAAGGGTTTCGTTTTAATTATGCAGAAATTATACATTTCACACTGGGAGAATCCAATTGACTAGGCCAAGTTCTGAAATGCATAATCTAAACCAGGAGTGTCAAATTCGCATCGTCATGGTGGCATCACATGATGTATCGTGACTTTTTTCTTCTTCGCTAAACTGTGCATGGGCGTGGTGAGCATGTGATGCATCTGGCCCGGGGGCCACAAGTTTGACACTCCTGATCTAAACTGTGTCAGCTTTTTCACTAGATGTGATCAGCAACAAGACTTCCAGTAAAAGTTGGGAAGTCTTTGTTGCTCTGTGGAACAGCCCAAATAGTAATGAAGTTGTTCGGAATTTTTGTAGATCTGCTATTCATATGGAAATTGAGCTATAAGATGTTCATTTGGTTTAGTGAGAATTGTGAACCTATCTTACCAAACTGTGATTTACAAGTCACAATGAACAGTTTTATGAATCTGACTAAAAGCAAAATGAACAACTCATATTATAGCTTCACATCATGTGTGAAGCAAGCCAATTCTACAGTGGCTCATTTATGCATGCCTTCCATTGTCAATAAGTAACCTGTAAGCATTTTTAGACATCAATGAGTATCAGAATCCCAGCATTTAAAAGTGGCACAATAATTAATGGTTCTTGATAGGACTACATATGTGCTTTGTGGTGGTGTTAACCATTGCTATGGGAACATTAATTTGGGAATATATAATTAAATCACAAGAGAAAAATACATCTTTGCAGATTGTGCTGGAAAAGCCTGCACTCAATTTGCAATCTGCTGATCCATAAGTGTAAAATCTGCAAACCTGGTAAAATGCAAAAGCTGGATGAAATGTACCAGATATGATACCTTGGTAATCCTGGTTGTGCTCACACATTTACAATCTCTCTGGCAGTCTCTAGCAACACCAATGAGCAAAATTTTCTCAAGAAGAAAAAGAGGCCTATATAGTGTTTATATATTTTAGTGCAACAGAGTGCAGATTAGCTATTGGCATTTGTTTTTATTAAATTTGATTCCAAATATTAAGTTGTCATTAAGGTAAAGGTAAAGGTTCCCCTCACACATATGTGCTAGTTGTTCCCGACTCTAAGGGGCGGTGCTCATCTCCATTTCAAAGCTGAAGAGCCAGTGCTGTCTGAAGATGTCTCTGTGGTCATGTGGCCGGCATGACTAAATGCCAAAGGCACACGGAACACTGTTACCTTCACACCAAAGGTGGTCCCTATTTTATTACTTGCATATTTTTTTCGTGCTTTTGAAGTGCTAGGTTGGCAGAAGCTGGGACAAGTAACGGGAGCTCACCCTGTTATGTGGCACTAGGGATTCGAACCACTGAACTGCTGACTGACAAGCTCATCATCTTAGTCACTGAGCCACCGCATCCCAAGTTTTTTATTACATTCATTAAATTGTTTATGCAGGCAACTTAGATACATTATAAATAGTATTTTTCCTTTACCATCACCCCTTTTATTTCCAAGAGAATCCAGCCTTAAATTTACAAACTCTCATATGGCTTTCCCATTCATTTTACAGTGTCAGCAAAGTGCCTGAACAATAGACTAAATAGACACACAAATCACTTAATCACATATTATGACACCCTCCCCTTTCATTCATCCAACTAATTTTTATAAGCTAGAACTTGCTTACAGAAAGCTTTAAAAAACCCTTTGTATTAAAGCAGTTGAGAAAGGTTTAGCACGGATGTCAATCTCGATCATGTGACATCACATGATGTATTGTGATGATTTTTGCCTTTGCAGAGCTGGGGTGACTATGGTCTGCACGTGATGCATCTGATCCTTTGGCCACCAGTTTGATACCTCACTCTAAAGTGGTCAATTACTGGGGCTTTTCATATCAAAGATCCAGTGAAATTAGAATGCAATGCAAATTCTGAATAAACAGTAATACATGGACAAACCCACAAAACAGAGTTAGTTTTTTCTATAATGGGCTGGTTAAAGCTATAAACTAGCTATGCATTCTTTTCCAAAAGAAGGATCATTTGATAGTGGTTCTCTTTCTATTTGGACAGATGCTTTAACCGAATAAGAGAGTTGGAAGGGACTTTGGAGGTTGTCTAGTCCAATACCCTGCTCAGGTAGGAAACTATACCATTTCAGACAAGTGGTTGTCCAATCTCTTTTTAAAAACCTCCAGAGATGGAGCACCCACAACTTCTGAAGGCAAGCCCTTCCACCAATAAATTATTTTCACTGTAAGGAAATTTCTGGGTTGGTTCCCTCGTTGATTATTTTCCATCCATTGCTTCTTGTTCTGCCTTCAGGTGCTTTGGAGAATAGGTTGACCCCTTCTTCTTTGTGACAGCCCCTTAGATAATGAAACACTACTATCATATCACCTTTTGTCCTTCTTTTTATTAAACTATACATACCCAATTCCTGCAATAGTTCTTCATGTTTTAGCCTCCAGTCCCCTAATCATCTTCCTTGCTCTTCTCTGATTTTCTATATCATCATGACCACTTTAACCACAACACTGTCAAATTATTTACTAAAACTGTATTACTATTATTCTTCTCATTCTTCCTAGTACTTTTCTCTTCCCACTTATGACTATAACCATGTTGCTTGTATCTTTACAATTTATATTGTTTTGTTTCTAGTACAATTTTATTGCTTATTAATAACCTATGATTATATACATAGCCTATAACCTATGACTATATACACTAAGTGTTGTATCTTATGATTCTTGATGAATGTATTTTATTTTTCTTTATGTACACTGAGAGCATATGCACCAAAGACAAATTCCTTGTGTGTCCAATCACACTTTGCCAATAAAGAGTTCTGTTCTATTCTATTCTATTCTATTCTATTCTATTCTATTCTATTCTATTCTATTCTATTCTATTCTATTCTATTCTATTCTA
>WNWU01000005.1:18245734-18265424 GCA_012654045.1 Ptyas mucosa
TATTCTATTCTATTCTATTCTATTCTATTCTATTCTATTCTATTCTACTCAGCAGCAGCATCAAATTATTAATTCTCATTAATATATCCATGAAACATCTAAGGCCACTTCTTACGAGATCTAGCCTGATTTTCACATTTCATCACACGCAGCCAAGATTGTAGCAATCCTATATGAGCACTTCCACTCAAGGCTAGTCTCTCTCTCTAGTTTAACATTGTGTTTTCACAATGTTTTTAGTTTTAACATTGGTTCAAACTATTGGTTAATAAAATTGTTAGTTAATAGAATTGTATTTTGATGTTATATTTGACAGCCTTGGACAATTCTGTTGAAATGTGGTTTATTATATAGCACTGTAGAGTAATGAATGAGTATGAAATAATGGCATAATAAAAATAATGTATACATAAAGCAGTAACTTGGCAGAAACCTAGGCTGTTTATTAATACATTACATACTGTACAATGATGTTCATTGCACATTTTGGCAACATTCAACGCTTTGTTTTTTCGATCCACAAGCACCACAGAGAAAGGAAAAACTAAGAAATGGAGATCCACTTTTTTTCTATCCTTATACAAGGAAAGCTTTTGAAAGTGTAAAACTGACAGCATTCAAATCTTTCCTGGATGGAATGAGGAGGAGGCCAGGCATTTCCCCTTCATATTAGGAAAACTCAGAACCGCATATAATAGGTAGCCTATCTTACCTGAGAAGAAAGCAGAATGGGATTGTTATAGAATATAATCCTTGAAAAAAAATTTTTGTGAGGGTTTTAGAGGGGCTGTCCTCCCAAAACTGACATTACTATTGTAGATCCGCATTGTTAGTGTCATTTTTATGGTTCTTTCAGACTGAAATATTCCTCCTCTAGTCATAGCAGGTCCATTACACATCCATAAATAATAATAACAGTCTGACCAAATAATTATCTAATTATCCAATTATCTAAGAGTCAAAGAATAGCACCATACAGTAATCTCATTTGATGAAAGGGGAAAGGTGGATCTTATTGGCTCACATTATTTTTTCTCATAACTGCTAAATATCTGGTTTATTATCCCAGAGGCTAATAAGGGCAGACCGCAGCATATGCCAACAATGTAGTACTATGCAGAGGGCAGACAGATGAACAGGAAAAAAAATTGTATTGGATCTTCAGGTGCTTTCTAGATTCCAGTGCAAGGTAGTTTGGTCTAACTTTCCCCAAAGTGGAATACGGCAATTGTATTTTATTATAATTCTCATCATTCCCGGCAGAATACTCTTTGGCAAAACTTTACAAAATGGTTAAGAATGCCTATTACATACTGCATAATTATTCTTGGCAACCTCTAGATTATGGGTGCACAACATTTTTTTTTTAATTTGATTTATATGCCGCCCTTCTCCAGAGACTCAGGGCGGCTTACAATGCGCTAAGCAATAGCCTTCACACTTTTGTATATTTATACAAAGTCAGCTTATTGCCCCCACAAACTGGGTCCTCAATTTACCTACCTTAGAAAGGATGGAAGGCTGAGTCAACCTTGAGCCTTGGTGAGATTCGAACCTGCAATAATTGCAGGCAGCTGATGTTAATAACAGGGTGCTTTAGACCACTGTACTATCCAAGGCTCTTATATAGCCCTCCAATGAAGCTGAATTATATCCCTCAATCTCCCTTATGCTGTCTAGGGCTCTTGAAAATTGTGATTTAGAAACACTGGGAAGGTCATAATATACAATGTGACATCATCTTAATTATCTGTTAGGTTTTCCGTGATGCATAATATGATTCTTCTACCTTGTAAAAATAAATATATAAATTGCAATCATTGGCCAATCACATAGAATTGTTACTCTGCAAATTTAAACTTCGAAAGTATTTTGCAATTTATTTCTTTACAACTGATACTTCTTGTTTTTTAGCGTTCCTGATTAATATTGATATTGTTCATTGATATATTGACATTGGGCCATCCCAGATTGACACATCCCTAAGGTTTTCATATCCTTTTTCTGGGTCTTTTGGAAGCTTCCTAATAGTCGTGGAAGAATCTAATATTTAATGTATAAGTATACAGGTAGTCCTTGACTTACGACCATAATTGAGCCCATAATTTCTGTTGCTAAGTGAGACATTTGTTAAGTGAGTTTTGTCCCATTTTACAACCTTTCTTACCATAGTTCTTATGTGAATCACTACACTTGTTAAATTAGTAACACAGTTATTAAGTGAATCTGGCTTCCCTGTTGATTTTGCTTGTCAGAAGGTTGCAAAAGGTGATCACATGACCCTGGGACACTGCAACTGGCATAAATATGAGTCAGTTGTCAAGCATCTGAATTTTGATCACATGACCATGGGCATGCTGCAATGGTCAGAAGTGTGAAGAACAGTCATAAGTCACTTTTTTCAGTGATGTTGTAACTTCGAATGGTCACTAAATGAACTATTATAAGTCAAGGACTAACTGTATTCAATTTAGGAAATATTATTTTGTCATCCGACCCTGCTTGCTTTATTCCTTTTATCTACTAAGAATACAAAAGAAAAAGTCTGAATGCAGTTCTTTAAACTGAACTAAGTTCTTTCCCAAATTCTACAATGGATACTTAGAAAAAGCTTTCATGGGGAGAAAAACTTCTTTAGTACAGTAGTATTGGATGCGTAGTGAAGATGAGTTTGGAAGACGCAAGCTGGAAACATACCTGTTACTCCTGCTCCCAGCCTCCTGAAGTTCATGCAAAGATCTGGAAAACAAGATTGTTCTCAAAGTGCAATTACAATCTCTATTGTAAAATATAGAGCCCCATCTGTAGGAGAACTCTATTTTAACATTTAAGTATAAAAGAAAGAGCAGTTTGAGCTCATCATTATTAACTATTCAAAATCATTCTAATTTTTTTAGAACAATTACCTATCCCTGGTTCAAAAGATTGGAGAATCTGCTTCTCCTGAAGTTACATCTTTCAGGAGTCATCTTAGTTTACTCTAAACGAAATAAACCTTTATGAAATACAGTGTGCTGATAATTAGTTCCTTGATGGACCAGTAGAGGGCAATAATAATTGTATTGAAAACTTTTTAAAGTTTTATATTATATTTATAATATAATCACACAAAAGAATATCAAAAATGTTGTTTGGGTTGACTACTCCTTTTAAATTTCTTTAGCACAACTGATCAGAATTCCCCATTTTTATTTTATTTATTGCGCCATTATAAATGTTGAGGCTCATGTCTTGACATTTTTTTACTTGATCTACTAGGATCTTGGAAATCTGTTGGCATGAAAAGCAAATGTAGAAGCAGTTTAACATATGGATTAGATTTGTGATTGTAGGCTTTGTCATAACAGAGTATTCGATTTAATATTATTCAACATTACTTTGTTAAAGAGAGCCTAGAGTTGAAAAGAGAAGATCCATCTAAGTTTGGTAAAGACACCAGAGATGAAATTCTTCCTTTGAAATCCAGGCAAGTTTTTCTGAAGCCAAAGAATGGATGTCTATGATCTTTTATGAGATCTGTTTTCTTTGAATGCTTCCACCCCAATGTACTAGAACACCCAATGAACAATTTTAAACGCCCCCACTAAGATTTGGAGGAGGATTCTTGCCATCAAGATTTTTTCCCCTACTGGTGACTCTTTTCTCTCCTGTCTTCAGAAGTATAGAAGTCAGCTTTCTTCAAACCCAAGGCTGCATAGGACATAGAATAACCGAGTTGGAAAGGACCTTGGAGGTTTTCTAGTCCAACCCCCTGCTCAAACAGGAAATGGCTGTCCAATCTCTATGCAGACAAGTACAGGTATATTTTTGCAATAGCTTCTCTTTCTTTGAACTAGCCCATACAATATTTACATTCTTCTTTATGTCTCTTTTTTGTAAATTTTCACCTTGAACCCAATAACTACAAGCATTCCTGAAAGTTGCATCCAGCTTGCTCAAGTCTTTTCTTTAAGAGTAGTTTGTAGCTGAGCTTTTAGATCACTTCTTGTCATAACTCGAGTTATGGCTCTAATTGTGCCCCACAATTATGGCCGTAAATCATGGCAGTCTTAAAACATGGCATCACATGATTGAACCTTATTTTACAATCTTTTTTTGCAGCAGTCATTAAGTGAACCTATTGTTTGCTCTGGGGCATTTTTTCTGGCAATCTAAAGTAAATGTCAGTTTGTGGAGAAAAGATCATAAATCACGGTCATATCTTTAGCAGATTAACAGAAGGGACCTTGAAGGTCATCTTGTCCAACCCATGCCCAAGCAGGAGATCCTACACCATTTCTGACAGATGGCAGTCCAGTCTCTTCGTGAAAGCCTCCAGTGACGGAGCTCCCACAAATTCTGAAGGCAAGCTGTTCCATTGGTTGATTGTTCTCACTATCAGAAAATTTCTCCTTATTTCCAGATTGAATCTCTCCTTGTTCAGTTTCCATCCATTATTCCTTGTCTGGCCTTCAGGTGCCTTGGAAAATAGCTTGACTCCTTCCTCTCTGTGGCAGCCCCTCAAATTTTGGAACACTGCTATCGTGTCTCCCTTGGCTCTTCTCTTCACTAAACTAGCCATTCCCAGTTCCTGCAACTGTTCATCGTATGTTTTATCCTCCAGTCCCCTAACCATCCTGGTTTCTCTGCACTCTTTCTAGGGTCTCAATATCTTTTTTATAGTGTGGTGATCAAACCTGGATGCAGTATTCTAGGTGTGGTCTCACTAAGGCTTTATAGAGGGTATTAGTAACATACTTTTTGGAGTATAAGATGTACTTTTTCTCCCCCTAAAACATACACCAAATGTTGCCGAAGTCCTGCCCACCCACCCTTTTAGCCTCCACGCATCGCATTTTTGGCTGGTTCCAGGCGGCGGGGATCAGCGGCAGCAAATGGGCCACACCGAACCGGCAGCAACAGAGAACAGGCCGTGGAAAATGGGCCCCGGCAAACAGGCTGCGCCAAACACCAGTCATACTATTTGGTTCAACTTCTCTACTTCCTGCATTCTAATTCTAATTCTAATTCATCCAGGAAATAAACCAGATGATTTTGGATACAGATATTCCTCAACCTATGAATATAACTGGAATCGGAACCTCTATCGCCAAACATTTGTGATCATTAAGTGAATCCTACCTGATTTTACAACCCGTTTTCCTACTGTCATTATGCAAATTTATTGATTGATTGATTGATTGATTGATTGGTTCGATTTATATGGCTGCCCTTCTCCGGAGACTCAGGGTGGCTTACAATGCGTTAAGCAATAGCCTTCATACTTTTATATATACTTGCTCAGTAGGGCTTTTTTCCCCCCCCCCCCCCCGAGTGGTGTTCTTTTTTATGCATAGTCAGCTTATTGCCCCCACAATCCGGGTCCTCATTTTACCTACCTTGGAAGGATGGAAGGCTGAGTCAACCTTGAGCCTGGTGAGATTTGAACTTGCAGTAATTGCAGGCAGCTGGCAGCTAAGTGCTACTTAACAGCGCTTTAGTCCGCTGTACCACCAAGGCACCAAATCACCATGGTTGTTAAAGTTCTTAAATGAATCCAGCTTCCCCAATTGACTTTGCTTGTTGGAAGCCGCCTGAGAAGGTGGCCAATGACAAACACATGGCCTTGAGATGCTTCCACCTCCATAAATACCTGCTACTTGCCAAATGCCTGATTTTTTATCACGTGGCTGTGGGGATGTTGCAATGTTCATAAGTGCTAGGATCAATTATAAGTCATTTTTTTAGGTGAATGGTCATTAAAGAAATGGTCGTAAGTCAAAGACCACCTGTAGTCATTCTATCTCCCTGGATTGTATCAACCATAGAAAAACTATATATAAATTATCTTAAATTCCTTGAAAGGAAATAGAGCAAAATCAATATAAATAAATAATGCAAATCATTAAACTTTCCATATAGTTTACAGAGGAATTCCCTGAGGAACAGATCTGTAAAGTGCAAAATGCCTCTGATCTGAGAAATTATTTTGCACCAAGCTGTACGCTCTTAAGGTGGGTGAAGTCTGCTTTAACTGACGGTAATACAGTATTCCATTTGGGGCAAGTGGTAAATAATGGGGATATGTGAATCTGGACTAGGGAACCTTAGGACTAGAATGTAAAATAGAATACGTTTTTATCAATGAGTTGGTGAAACTGTCCTTCCCCCCCCCCCTTTTTTTTTTTTTTTTTGAGGAAAAGAAAAACTTGGTTCATCACTCTTAAAATTAGCAGCTTTTGAAAAGAGGTTGAATGGGACAGGAAGTCTTTTTACCTTGGACCTGGCTAAGCATATGGCAGGGAAAAGTTCCCTGGGAATGGGCTCCAGCAACCTCAGAAGACTAAAACCTCTGGTCCCATTGACCGACCCAGATTGGATCTTGCAACATTAAATGTATTTTGTGATAACTTATTTATTCCAGTTCTGTAGCCACCCATCTACACTTGAAGTAGGAAAATGGTTGAAGCCAGCACTGTTTCCAGCAAAACCCTTTACTGACTTGTAACTGAGGGTATGTTTTCCTATACTCTCTCCAGATTCCACTTTAAGCAAAGGTATTGCATTATACTCCATCCTGTGTTTCACCTGCTGTTTTGCAAGTGGAAGAACAGATGGGAGCGAAACAGCAGGCAGCTTCAGTCACCAACACTGCCGACCTCCTACATACAGCACGCAATGAAACCTATCATGATGGTTCTACCATAGCAAGCCAACTTTTTCCTCAATGGAGAAAAATAATCATCTTAATAGGTATATGATACTCACCCAGTCTTCTTAGAAACAACAGGACCCACATTGTCTAACTTGAAGGGGTTTTTTTTTTAATAATTTCTGGTTCATAGCATTAATAAAAGGGAAATCTGTGAGGCAATGTGGCATGGAAGGAAGAAGAATGGGAAAGAGTGAAGCTGGAGTTCCAACCTCTCAAATGTCAGCATGAAACAAACTATAGCACAGCAAAGTTGTTTAGAAAGAAAATGTTCTTGGTTTCTATAAAAGGCCTTTAAACAAGGGATATATACACAAGCACATGACGTGATGGCTTGGATTTTGCTGTTTCCCAAAAGTGATGTCCACATTCCCCTCCCATCACATTCTTGCACCTAGCCCACAATTGTGGGGGTATTCTGCTGCTAGCCACTTTACTCCAGAAAATCCCACTTTGCCACTCATTTTCCAGAGAAGATGTAAAGAGCTCTAGTCTGGTCTGATGAGGAGATAGATGCTGTTCTGACCTAGGCTTTTTGAGTCATTAAAACACACGAGTAGTCCCAAAAACCTCTTTTATTACAACAGCTGTGAATTCTGTTCATTCACAGATGAGTCCCAATTAGTTATAAAGAGTCCTTTGGGAGAAGTCCTTCGGGATAATCACCCACCTTTATTTCCCTTGAAACGCTGCCAAAGACCTAATTGGCAAAGCCACACGAAGTCCAGAATCAAACAGAGCTTCAGGCTTTAAGCTGAACCGAATGAACAGACGTTGCTTCCTGCAAAGGCCCACATGCCTTTGCTCCTCTTTTAAGTCTTATGGGAGGGGCCAATCATCTCCCAGCCCTACTCCCAAGCCGTCCCTTTTGTTTTAGCTGTTCTGGTAGCTCTGCGCATGCGCGCACTGGGAACAGGCTCCCCCTGTTCCTCTGCCTCGCTGAGGTCCGACTCTGGAGGCTCCGGAGGCAGCACGTATCTCCCAGATGGCCCTTTCTCTGCCTCTGATGCAGAGCCCTCGTCCGAGCCTTCCTCAGACTCCAGGACTGGCCCATGGTCCTCCCCAGCCTTCTCACTGCCCGACTCTGCTGCCAGCTCTGCAGGCTGCTGGTGGACCACAACAGGTGTTAAAGGCTAGACTGGTTTCTAGAACAAGCATCACCAGTTCATTAAGAATTTAAATATTTATTTTATATAACCAAGTCAAAGATCTAAAGAAAGTTATGGGTTTTTTAAAAAAAAATATAATAAAAAGGGAAGAATGGGAATAGCAATAGCTCTTAAGGCTTATATAAGAATTATTAAACTGCTTTTTGAAAAGGCTGAACATATTCACCAACAGCACAAGGATTAAATGCAAGGACAAGTAGAGTTTTTCCCTTTACTTCACCTCCAGCAAGTCTTACCAAAGGAAAAAACCCAACTTCCTCAAATAACTTCTTCAAAGACAATAAGGAAGGCTTCCCTATTGTAAAAAAAAAATCACAGGAGTAGGGAAACCTAGGTCTCTGATTGGCTTCTCAACACTTGATTTTTCTGGGTCCTTTATCTGAGAGTCCTTGGTAGTTTCTGAGCTTGATTGTTTTCTTGCAGATTTTTCAATACCCAATTTAAGTAACATCATCAGGGCTGGGCAAGAAATCTTTGAGCACTGAAGATGTTACCTAGTTTGGGTAATGAAATGTTTGCAAGAAAACAACCAAGGTCAGGGAGCACCAAGGACCCTTCATTGAAACCCAGAGCTACATACAGTATATTCTCCTTTATTGGCTCCTTAAACTCAGAGTAGATGATCTCCACTGTCTGTTCTAATCCTTACATTCTATGCTTCTGTACATTTAAACATGTATCCAGCTCTGCTGAAAGAAACGTGAAGGAATATTGAAGAAACTGTGCTCCACCACACCAACTATCCCTCACCCTTGGCTATAATAGTAATTGTTGCAGGGAATTTATTTCCATCTTATCTCCAAGACTGAAATTGTTTGCGTATTGGGACTTATTGGATTTCCCCTTCTTCATCTCAGCCCCTTGTGGCATATGGCTTTTTGTTTCTCTTTTCCCCCAATCATGGCACAGCTTCTGAATGATTCAGACATTATGGCAAAAAAAGAGAAAAGAATGAAGGTTGTTAGGATATGGTGCATGCCTAACAGGTTGTCCAGGTAATATATAAGCTAACATGATGAATATGTATTCTATGACTTTAAGAAGTACTGCTGAGTCATTGTAATGCTGAGTCATTGTATCCTGATTGGATAAGCTCTGTTGTAACTGTATTTAAGGAGAGCTTGAATGTAGTCAGAGTGGACATGCCACCTTCGTGACCTGTTATCAGTGTGAACTTGCTGCTATTTATTACCTACTGCTGTTTTGTATTTTTCTACTTGATCTTTTACATGGTCTAATGTGATCATGGTTTATTTATTCTGTTTTTAAGAACTATTTATATTGTTCCTGTTTCATCCTTTTACTACAAAGCTGGTAAGAAGAATTTTGTATCTCTGGACTGATTATGACTGGCTAAGACTTGGATAGATTAAAGACTATGAGACTGGTTTTCACTACAAAGTAAAAACTTTGATAAACCAGTTTATATGTATTTTATTCATTATTGCCCTCAGCACGATTTCCATGTGCTCTATGCTCTGCTGGTTGTTAACACAACAATATCCTTAACAGAGGTTACCACAGGCAAGTAGTCCTCGACTTATAACCATTTGTTTAGTGACCGAAGTTATGAAAAAAGTGACTTGCGATCATTTTTCACCCTTACAACCATTGCAGTACCCCATGGTCAGGTGATCAAAATTTGAATGCTTGGCAACTGGCATGTATTTATGATGGTTGCAGTATCCCAGGGTCATGTGATCTCTTTTTGCAACTTTCTGACCAGCAAAGTCAACCGGGAAGCCAGGTTCACTTTAACAACCGTGTTAGTATGACAAGAAAAGTTGTAAAATGGGACTAACCTCACTTAGCAACAGAAATTTGGGTCTCAATTGTGGTCATAAATCAAGGACTCCATGCATATTTATGCATAAACTGAAAATTATACTCGAAACTACACTCTCCAATATTGAGTTTGGTTTATCTGCAGATCAAAGCTCAAATATTTTTGTTTTTTTTAAAAAAACACACAAATTTTAAATGATGATATAAAAGTTCATCGTTGGCTGCCCATATTTTCAATAGGTAGATAATCACTATATCCGGACATTGGCAATGGTTGTCATATATGCAGCTTTCAAGTTAAACATTATTAGTAGGGTAGGAGCAACAGTTCTATTGCTGACAATAACAGAATTTCAGGTACATGAAAAACAAGTTTAAAAAGTGTTGTTTTCCAGAACAATTTCCATTGGTCCTGGGATCTTGGTTGTAATACTGTGGGTCAGCTTATCCATTTTTCCTCGGATTTTGGTTGCAATTTCATTGGTTATCTTATATGTGGATGGGCTTATCCATGACTATATACATTAGTAGGCCTTTTAAAAAGAAAAAGAAAAAAGTAGCCAAATTAATCTCCTTTGATTTTTCACTGGACATCTAAAAATGAATTCCAACAAATTAGATTCGTATCAGTTACTGAGCAGTGTTACAGCCATCTGAACACAGCATTAAATAACTCGTTGGATCTAGAGTACATGTACTTTTTCTATATAGCAGAGCTAATTCATAAATAGCAGCTGATTTCTTCTCCACCCATAATCTTGACTTTAAAAAAAACTTTTCTTTGAAGCGGTTATATTGCATTGAGAAGAAATTTCTCATTGATACTGATCTTTTCGTCTCAAATAAGGCAGAAATCTGAATGAATATTTAAGACTTTGAGCACCAAAGAAAATTCCCTTTACTTCCCTTTAATATATTTTAGTGGTATCTTGATAACATTCCATCCAGCAGTTTTCAAAGCATGCACATACAGACACACCCATGTACGTATATCTCCTTGTACATTAAATGCAAATATATTTAAGATCAGTGGCGAAATCTAAAATTTGTTACTATCAGTTCTGTAGGCATGGCTTGGTGGGGGAGTAATGTGACTGGGTGGGTGTGGCCAATTTTTTTTTTACTTTTAAAACCATTTTTTCTACAACCTCTTCGGCAAAGAGGTTGTAAAAAAATGCTTTCAAAAGGCTCTGACAATCCCAGCTGAGTTGCCTGATCGGCAGAGGCTTTTTTTCTTTTAAATGCCTCTGGTGATCAGGCAACTCAGCTTGGATCGTCAGAGGCTTTTAAAAGAAAAAAAACCTCTGATGACCAGGCAACTCAGCTTGGATCGTCAGAGGCATTTAAAAGAAAAAAGCCTCTGATGATCGCGTGGCTCAGCTGGGCATGGGGGGGGGCAGGGATTTTTGCTACTGGTTCGCTACTGGAGAGATCCGGTCCAAACCGGGAGCATTTCAGCCCTGTTTAAGATCATGTTTAATTTTGCTTTAAAAGCATACCTATTGGTTTAGTGATGGTGTCTACCACAGGCTTCAAGTTCACAGAGCTTATACAATTCTTTCCCACCAGAAATCGCATGGGACAAAGTTGATGTGCTTAAAGAAAGGATTTCCATAGGATCTCCTTAGTCCTTCAACAACTGTACATCTGAAACAGTGGGTGTTAAAGGATCAGATATTCTCCAAGGGTCAAGTTTGCTTAGTATTTGGATGGGAGAGGCATCCAGGAATACTGGCTCTGTA
The DNA here is from genome assembly GCA_012654045.1 of Ptyas mucosa. Taxonomy (NCBI): domain Eukaryota; kingdom Metazoa; phylum Chordata; class Lepidosauria; order Squamata; family Colubridae; genus Ptyas; species Ptyas mucosa. The sequence continues at coordinate 18,257,122 of WNWU01000005.1, forward strand.
GGCTAGCCAAAAAGATTGCAAATAGTTTTTGCAAAAAACAGCAGCAAACCACTTCTTGAAGGATGCATGGGCAAATCCATGGAATCATCAGAAGTCAAACTTGATACACAGTAATCATACATTTCTTAATCTTTCCCCTATAATGCTGCTACTAATATAAACTGTGACAAAAAATATGGAGTACAAAGGTATCCAGAAAGTTGCATAAATTTGTAGCTGAAATTACTATTAAAGAACAACTTACAAACTATAAGCTATAACAGTGATGGCTAACCTTTTTGCCATCACGTGGCAGGAGGGGGGGCAGGGGAGATTCGCGCACGCGCGTGCCCGCACACATAATTCTATGCGCCCCGCCCTGCGCATGCCTCTCTAGGAGTCTCTGGAGGCTGGGGACAGCAAAAAATATCACTTCCACAAGGAGTTGGGAAATGGGCTGTTTCAGGCCTCCAGAGGGCCTCCAGAGGGCCTCTGATAAGCCCTCCCCAGATGCACAGAGAGGATCTGAAGCCAGGTGAGAGAGAAAAACGGGCCTTTCCCACACCCACCCAGGCCTTCCAGAGGCAGGAAACAGCCTGTTTCTCTACTTCTGGTGGGCCCAGAAGGCCCAAAAATCAGCTGGCTGGCACACGTGCCATAGGTTCGCCATCGCGGAGCTATAACCTTCTCTATAAGCTTTAGTTCATCTAAAACCTATAACTTGATGTTCTTCAAATGAGTTGGACAACAAACCACGTGGCCTTCAATAAGCACAAGCACGGCTTATTGAAAAATAAATGAGCTAGGATATTAATGGAAGCTCATTTTTCAAAAAAGGTATTACACCCATTATTCAACAACTTTATTACAATTCATTTATGGACATAACTTAAAGGATCTGGTGATCCATTGTAAAACCCTGCATGATTTTACCCAGAAAGACTTTATTTCATTTCCATTCTACCTCTTTCTTCATCAAAAGATTTGTTTGATCTATTCTACCTATATCCTACTTCTAGATTATTTAGGGTTTATCTAGAACAGCCTTCTGCTTGCCTGAGAATTCAGTGATAGATCTCATTGCATCTAACTAGCATTATTGGCTGCTGTTTTCTCAGCTGTTGTTAATGTTACCTTATTGAATATAGTTATCTCTGGTTTTATAATTGGCATATGCTATTCTGAGCATTGGTTTGACTGTAGAACAGCAGTACATACATTTTTCAAAATATAACAATTACATGTTATTCTAATAAAGATTTTATATTTTAAAGAGGTAAATATTTTCATACTATAGTATGGACTACGTATATTCATGTAAAGTAGACAATTTTTCCCATCACATATTTTTCCCTATTCTTAGTGCCAGCAAGTTTAGAAGTTATCTATTTGATTATTTTTAATTTGGTGTTCCAAATTAGATTATTTAAAAATATTCTCAGGTTGCCTTCAGAGCCCATACTAATACATTTCATTGAAGGTTGCATTGTATATTGTTCTTAACCACTTGCTAGTTCTGTACACAAATTTGCCAGAAAGACTGACTGTATATCAAAGTCCCATTTCCTTTATAAGAATTCTTCTTGGTTCAAAATGTCCACTGAGTACACACAGCCATCATATCTTGATACCTGTGGAAAAAGTCATCTGTCATGGGTGCATGCTTAAAGCAGGAAGATAACTGCAACAGAGTTGGATTATTGTCATTTTAAAAATTCTAGCAGAATTTATAATGATCATTTCTCTAAATTAAACAAAATCAGATATAAAATGTCCTGGGTACATAAATGGTGTTGCATCTATCTATCTATCTATCTATCTATCTATCTATCTATCTATCTATCTATCTCTATCTACCTATCTATCTATCTATCTATCTATCTATCTATCTATCTATCTATCTCTAGCTATCTATCTCTAGCTATCTCTATCTATCTATCTATCTCTATCTATCTCTATCTATCTATCGTATATCTATCTGTCTATCTGTCTATCTATCTATCTCTATCTATCTCTATCTATCTATCTATCTATCTCTATCTATCTATCGTATATCTAATTGTTTCATGTTAATCCATAAAAGTATTATAAATAAGGTCTGAAAGGGAGACAGAGGAACCACAATGCTCATCTCACATTGTTTGTGATAGGGTATGCTACAATATCTGAATAATATCAATGTGTATTTTTTTCATGCCTCAGAAAAAGAACAAAAGACCTTTAAAAGAAATAAATGTAATGTATCAAGCCAGAGTGGTATTGCAAGTTTAATTCTACAATATTGCAATAGCAGCCTATATGTATAGTAAGCTTTGAAAGAGACAAATCAGGATCACAATCTGTATTCTTGGAAGTCATAAAAGAGAGGGGAGTAAAAAGATGAAAAGAACAAAGAATAAATGAGCCTTCTGTAATTAATCATGGGTAAATATCAACCACACTTTCATTTTAATATCCAGAATGAGGAAGGCAATCGTAATACAATATGGCTCCCTGTTAAATAACCAAAGATTCTTGACAGTTGTTCTTAAAACCTGCATCATGACAACATTCTCAGCCAGTGTCCATAGACATTGCTAGGAGCCCATATAAATGGCCCTTAATTTCTATTGCTGGTGCTGGTGAACACTTCTGATGTTCAGGTCTGTATCCTGATAGAAGACATAAAAGATCTGAAGGGTTGGAATCAGGTTAAAAAATTATTCACTGCCAAACATTTCTTAGATTATTATTATTTTTTAAACTGCACAGAACAACGTTCATACAATGAGGACTTGCATGACGGTGGTTGGTAAATTAAAGGTGGGACAAGGATGGATGTCATAATTGTTTCATTATCGTAGAAAGAATCTCAAATACAGCTGGCATTAGGAGCCACTTTTAAGCAAAAGCTATGGACACCATGACTGCGTCATTGTGGAAATGCTTGCAGGGCAAACCAGGAACTGGATTGGATGCCCCCTCAGGTAAGAGATAACCTTCATTCCACCATCCCTCTCAAGCTCCTTAGGTCAGTAGCTGAAATTTTCACAAGCCCGAACAGCATCAGCAGTATTTCATTCCATAACATCTAAAGACGAAGGACTCCATATTGGATGGCATACATTGCCTTCCCTGTCAGATCGAAAACCAGGATCCAAACCACCAAGGGGGGAAAAACCCTCCATCTCAGTTCTGCCAAGGGAACAAAGAAATAACATTCCCAGGTGCACAATACCAACCCTCAACCCTGAATTTTCGACTTGTTCTCCTACCCATTCCTACCCACGCCTGGGCCACTATTTTGTTTTTATCCATACACATCCTCCTCCATTTTTTGTACCGAGTTTGAAATATTGGGGCTTAGCTTTGAGTTAATTTTAGGCCCAGATAAATGGAATCACCACCCAAGGGATCAAAACCCATGGTGACACGAAAGAGCAAACATAGCCAACCGCAGAAGCTTGAAGTGAAAAGGGCCAGCTTTTACACAGGCATTAACATGCACAGAAACTCATACTCCCCACCTACATCTGCACATAAGGGGGGGAAATATAGTAAAGGAACAAGCCAACTTTCCCAAGTACAATACAAGTATACAATTACATTTATAGTCAAAAGGCCCAACATAATACAAGTATACGGCATTTGAAACCTTACTATTAAAGCAAACGACATCGGCTAAGAAGGGTAAAGTGGAAAAAGGAAAAGATGGGGCTTCTTGGCATATCTCTCAGGCATAGGGACCCTGATCTCCCAGGCCCCGGAATACCTCCAAACTCTTGATATGGTGAACCCATTTATCGCAATGGCTGGGATAGGATACAGTGGAGAGAACAGATCCCATTTGACCGCTGAAATGAATTTGAAGAAACCATCAGGGCACAACTGCCAGTGTGCATTCAACCAATCACACCCACACCCAGATTTTCCTCTGCCCACCACCCACCCTTTAAATGCTTCATTTCCAAAAGCCCAACCACACATGGAAAAGCAGCTGTCTGGACATCACCTGGCCTAGATATGACAAGTCACCTGCCACACTCCAAGGATGACCCAACCAGCTTCAGCAGGCACTCCCAGGCTGGGATCCCTCGCCTAAGTCCCCTGCCTCTCTCAACCCCTCCCCAGGCGGTGGCAGACAAATCGGCTCCCCCCTACCTTGCTCCTCGCTGCCCCCCAACTGGGTTTTGGGTTCCTCCTCAGGGAGGCCGGATCCTCCTCCCTCGGGAGTTTTGCGTTTCTTCGACATCTGGACGGTGCCGGGGAGTGGGCTTTTGCTTCCCCCAACCCCCTCCAAGGAAGCGACGGAGGGAAAAAGGAGGAAAGAGCGAGGCAGAGACGGAGAGAGAGAGAGAGGAAGAGGGAGGTGCACGCACCGCCGCGGACTAAACAGAGCCGCTGCTTTAAAAAGAGGGGAAGAGACTTTGGAGTGGCTGAAGAGCAAGGAGGAGGCAGGGACTAAGTGGCGAAATCCTACAAATCACAATCCCATCCGCGCAGCCCGGCGTCTGAGGCGGGTTGCCTGGCTATTGGCGCGGTCCCCACCTCCCGCTGCTCAGTCAACTGGGAGGTGGACGTGCGGAACGAAGAGCGCGGGACCCTTTGCAGCGGGGGGGGGGTGTTAGGGGCCCCTTAAATCGCGGGATTTTCCGACGACGGAATGGGGCGGATTCACACACACACACACACACACACACACACACACACACACACACACACCATAGGGGAGATAGGGGAGAACTGGACGCTTTCGAAAAGAGTCGGTGGTCTAAAACGGTGTAGGGTCTCCCGCTCGGGCAGGGGGTTGGACTAGAAGACCTCCGAGGTCCCCTTTCAACGCTATTCTTTTATGTTCTGTGTAAACGCTAAAGGCGATCCGGAGCAGGAGCCCCGGAGTGGGATTTGCGCTTCAGGGAGCGACCTCCAGAGCTGGAAGACCAGCTGATGGAGTTCACGGAGAGGCTGCGGGGACAACCACTCTGTCCCCGGACTTTTTTTGACGCCGGGGAGGCTCGAGGAGGGTGGCGTGCTCTGCCCCCTCGGACCCGGGGGCTACTGCCTAAACTGCGATCCGAAGCGGGGCGCTTGGGAAAGGCTCTCCAGCAGCCCCCGGATCTCAGGGATTTTTCTGAATCAGCGAGGAGCCGGTTCGCGCGGAACTCAAAATGAGGTCCCGGTTTTACACGCACTCGCACTCGCAACGCCCACTATCTCTGTAACCTTTTGTGTGCCAGGCTGTGTATACCAAGACGCGGTACTCTCGCTAGTTTCCCCCGGCTAATCCGCTTTTCCGCTAATCCCTCTGCCTTTCAAGCCTTCTTTCCGGATGATTTTACTTTTCAATCCTCCTAAAAGCTGATGCTTCTTTCCCGCCTCTTAGCAACTTACCCCCCAAAGCTATGCAGCGATCTGGATCCCGTTTTTTTTTTTTTTTTTCCTTCAAGGCAATTTGGAAAGAAAGGAGATGCTCGACTGTCCGGTCCTGAAGACTGAGGGGGAACGAGATCGGGGAAGGAAGGGGATAAACGCCCCACGAAATGTCTGGAGTTCAGGCGCTCTCAGGAGTCCCAAATCCAGTCTCTGCTGGTGCCACCACGTAACAAGCGCCACGGCCAAAAATAAGTATTCTCTTCCCAACATCCCTCCCCGTTCCTGCCGAAGATGCTCCGCGCCCAGCAAGTCTTCCTTTGATTTCGGAGCAAACAGCAAGAAATCATCTGGAGCCCCTTCTGGTCCGGCTTCTCTAATCAGTCTGTAAGGCGGGTGCAAGTTGACTCCCCTGTGGGTGCCCACAGTCGGACCCTTCATTATTAGGTCCTCCTCCTCCTCCTCCTCCTCCTCCTCCTCCTCCTCCTCCTCCTCCTCTTCCTCTTCTTCTTCTTCTTCCTCCTCCTCTTCTTCTTCTTCCTCCTCCTCCTCCTCTTTCTAGTACTAAAGCAGCTGGGCAGAAAATCAATTCGGCAAGATCGAGCTGGTGGCGCAGAGGATCAATGGGAGAAAGAGAGCGAAAGAGAGACCGGCTGCTGGGAAGTTACAGACTTTTCCTTCGGCGAAAAAGGGGGCTGAGGGGTTGGCCGCCTCTCACGTCCAACAGGAGGCAATGACGTGTGTAGCTTCATTGCTATAACAGCGCCAAGGCTGCAATTGGCATTCAGTGAAATGATAAGGGCCGCTCAGACGTAAGCAGCCTGGACCTTTCAGCAAGAGACTTGGAAGACGATCTGCAACACAAACATACACTTCGCCCTTCCCAAAATAATGGCTGAGGAAATCTTAAAAGGCGGGGCTGGAGGGAGGGGAGGGGGGGGGCAAAAAAAGATTAGCGCCTCAGTTATCTGGAAACTGATTTATGTGGAATTCTAGACTGCTGAAATTAACAAGTTTCCCCACTTTGGCTCATTCTCTTTCTGGAAAGGGGATTCTAGAGAAACCGTCCCAACCCCAAGAAGTTATCTCTTTCTATCCGGAATTCCGAGCCTTTTCGTGGCACCGCACGAAGCAGGCTTCAATTTTCCCCAACCAGAAGTTAGAAGCCCCATCCTTCTCATCTAAGCATGTCTTAGGAGAACTGTATTCCAACCCACCTGGAGAGAAATAACGGGAAAGGCAACACGCCTGCAATGAAGAGCCAGGACCGAGCTGGCCGCTACACAAAAAGCCCTTATGACCAGCTCCAGGGTAGTTGAGACCGATTCCAGGATGCTCCGGGGTAGAAAGACGTTCCCGCCCACAAACGGCGCCGCTGCACTGGGACCAAGAAGGAAGGAGAGATCCCTCGCGATCGCGAAGGGTGGCGTGTCAGGGCCGTGACTGAGCGCGTCTGACAAGAACAAAAGAGGACGCCTTAAAAAAAAAAGACCACGACACCCTAAAGCCAAATCTTCGGACTCCTTGCTGGCAGAGTTCTTAAAAGAAAACAAAAGACCACCTACCCACCTCAGCCAAAAATAAAGGAGGAGGGAGCGATGTCCAAGGGGGTCAAACTCCCATCCTCCTCCCCATTCCCACTGGGCCCATTAGATGCCCGGACGCGACAAAGGGCAACTTCGGGAAATGTTTTGTAGCTCAAAGAAACTGCCTGCCAACACACTAGTCCGCTGCTCCGGGATAGGATTTAGCTCGGACGCATCAGCTCCGTCCAGCGTTCCCATCCTACGCTGCGAAATGCACGCAGGCAAACCACACATTCTCAGCCGCTGTAACACCCCCCCCCCCCCGGTCTCGAAATAGCTAGCGCGGGAAGAATCGTTCCTCCCACTTCCACTTTAAAAATCGGGGTTCGTCGAGGGTTTCCGGGGTGAGCAACGCCTACTGGGATAGGCGCTGCCTTAACTCAGCCGAGAAGCGATGGGAAAAGACACCGGTTTTGCAAAGCGTTCCTGATTTACACGGGAGCTCAGCTAGGAGACCACGTCCCAGTGTGGACCTGGCGATTTGTGTATAGAAGGCGCGGGTGGAACTTACTGCTCTTGCCCTGAACCCCAAAGTTGCCTCTTAGCGTTGAGGGCGCGAGGCAAATACGGTAAATAGAAATGGGTCTCTCTGGGTAGAAGAATATGGGTGCTGGGTCATTCTCCTGGCTGAGAAGTCTGAAGTTATGCACAAACCACCTGGAGGGCACCCTACTGGGGAAGGTTGGTGTGAAGATTTGGGGGGGGGCTTCTGATTTGCCAGATGTGGCAGGCCATGGTTTCACTAATCTCTGACCATCTTGGACAGGGCTAGTGGGAGCTGGAGTCCAACATCCAGCAGACCATCTTAGCTTTTCCATCCACCAGGTCAGAATATCCACCAGCCACCTTTCACAGTCACAGAAACGCTTTCCATGTCCCGCTAATGTTGGAAACATGCCTGAGCATGAAGTGGCTCTGCCATTAAATGATAATGAAGCTATTATTAAAGAATGTAAAATTCAGAGACCTGCAGGACAGCGCGCACACACACACCCAAACACAATATAGCATACACCCATTAACCCTGAAATCTATGTAGTTATTTCTAACTCAGGGTTGACATGAGGGGTCCTTGGTGCTCTCTGAGCTTGCTTGTTTTCGTGCATAAGTTTCATTACCCAAACTATGGTAGGTAACATTATCAGTGGTACCTAGCACCAAAGTCCCCTCATCTATTTATTTATAATATTCATTAAAAAGACACCTTCATAACTTTGACAGTGCAGCTTGAGACATGTCTATGCAGAAGTAAGTCCAGCTGAACCCCAGATAAGTAATGTAAAAATAGTAGTTGCAACCACCATAAAGGGTTGGAGGGTTATAAGAGATTGGAACCTTGCCTTGCCCTGCCCTGCCCTGCCCTGCCCTGCCCTGCCCTGCCCTGCCCTG
>WNWU01000005.1:18265434-18285387 GCA_012654045.1 Ptyas mucosa
TGCCTTGCCTTGCCTTGCCTTGCCTTGCCTTGCCTTGCCTTGCCTTGCCTTGCCTTGCCTTGCCTTGCCTTGCCTTGCCTTTTGAAATCAATGGTGAAGATCAATAAGAAAAGTGCCAAATCAACCCCCTGGCAAATGAATTCTTAAGGAAACATAAAAGTCCTTTTCCCATCAAGCACAAGTGAGAAAATGTCTACTAACACATGATCAGGTTCATATACAACAGCAAGATCCTACAGAGAAGGAGGACTTCATACTGTCTATTTCTGGATTTATATTGTACGAAAGGTGCAAGTTCCTACCATCAACACTACATAAACTTCCCTGATTTTCATTGCTTTTTTCCTTACCTAATAGAAACAAGTCAATGACTCCAAGATTACAAGCAACGTTGTGATGGATTGATCCCTGGAAGACCACAAAGACCACAAAAATAAGGCTGAAGGATACAGGATCACCTGCAGAGCCTGAGATGCCTTTTCTAAACTACACAGATGGTTCAAAAGTTATGTACGCGATTTCTCCCATTCTTTTTTTTTTCCTTCTGAATTTGCTTGATGAAGGGTTTTTGGAAACTTGAAAATTTCAATCTACTTCATTGATTTTCCTTTGGTTTAATGAAGTTATTGGCTCTAAGTGGATTGTGAATTTTTCTTTGTATGCATCACATTAAAGGCCTATTTTATTCAGCAAATCCACCAGCCAGATGCTGAATCTGGAGACGGGGCATAGTGGAGAGATGTGTTCTACCTGGCGTAGTTCACCAGTCCCCCAATCCCCCAATATGTGTCAGGGTCTGGTTTCACACAAAAAGCTACCGCCTTATTGATTATCTTGAAAGCCGAGTAAGAGGACTGAAGTCTCTATCTTTCTCCTATTGCATTCCCAAGTAACTGGCACTGAAATGTAAACTAGATAACATACAAGCATGGCTAATTTTACTCCTTTGTTTTTGTTTTTTAGCTTTCATGATCTGTTTGTCTCATCATTGTTGACCTTCCATAAACATAGCAACATGAATTTGAAAACACTCTCTTCTTAATTAAAAGAGGAGGTACCAGCCCCCTTTTGTCAATGGTGATTATGAAAATATATCCATGACTTGGTCTACTGATTTCTCAGAATGAGTTAATCCAAGGTTTATAAAGAATAAAATTTAAAATCCAGTTCAAAAAGACCAATAGTAGTGCCAGGCAATCTTTGTTCCATATTTAAAACTGTATGGGGAAGCAAACAAAAGCATTGAACCCAGCAGTGATGGATGAAGAAAACACCAAATGCAAACAGTTTAAGTGAGAGATTGAGAAAAAAAAAATACAATTGTGTTATTTCTATTTTTCTCACATAATGTTTAGAGCGAGAACATTTATTAGGAGTGTGCGGATCACAATTCCCAGTTCTGAATCAATTTGAAAAATCTGATTCCATCTGAAATTCAATTTGCAGTTCAGTTCAAAAAGCAATTTGATTAGATTTGGATATTCCGACCATTTGAACTTCCAAATTACTTCAGAAAATCTCTTCATCAAATGTAAATGTCACTTTTAAAATTAGCTTGAAAGTATCTGGGGTGATTTCACACTTGGAATTCATTTGAAGGTTCAAATGAAAACTTTGTATGTTCCAACTGAAAATTTGCATTGGTCTAGGATGAATTACTGCCTCAATAGATAAAATGTTTGCTAGTATCAGATATGCTAAATCAGTGGGCTGAACTATCTAGTGCAGGGGTGTTCAACCTTGGCAACTTTTAAGATCTGTTGACTTCAATTCCCAGAATTCCCCACTCCAGCATGACTGGCTGGGAAATTTTGGAAGTTGAAGTCCACAAGTCTTAAAGATGCCAAGGTTGGACACCCTTGGTCTAGTGCTTAAGATTCAAAGAGAAAAGATGCTTCCAAGTTTCCTGTCAGAAACTCTTTAAAGAAGATGCTTTTGTTAGAATCATGTGGTGCTCTCTGTAACTGCAGAATGAATATGGGGAGTGGGGGACTTTGGGATTAAGGACTTGCTGAGAAATGTTTCGTGTACTCCCCCCACCACATTGAAGTTCCCTTTTTCCTTCAAATTCACAATACAGTTCAGCCCTCTTCTTTAGTCCTTTCAGTATCTCAGAAGTGGTTCGTCTGGCCTTGGAGATTTAAACTCACTCAAAGAATAGAGGTGTTCCTTGACCTCCCGTTTCTCTCAGTCTCAACCTACCATCCTGCCCCTTCATCTTGCTCTTCATAATTGCTAGTGGAATACATACTTTTTTTTAAACAAAGAAGACTGAATCAAAATAGGAGTTGAATATCTCTCTGCTTTCTTTGTTATCTATTAGCAGGTTTTTTTTGTCTTCACAGAGCAGTGAAGTGAATACTAATTCTTCCCCTCCTCTCTTTTTATTTTGAGAACCTCAAAGTGCTTTTTTTTTATTCCTAGCATCTTTCATTAGCCTAAACTAATTATCATTTTAAAAAAAAATATCCTGCTTTATTATTTTTATAAATAACTCAAGCAAGTGAACATACCTACTACTCCTTCCATATCCTATTTTCCCCACAACACCAACCCTGTGTGGTGAATTGGGCTGAGAGAGACTGGCCCAAAGTCACCCAGCTGGCTTTCACACCTAAGGCAGAACTAGAACTCACAATTTCTTGGTTATTAATGTGATGCCTTAACCCAGTGCTTCTCAAATAGTGGGGCGCGCCCCCCAGGGGGGGCGCGAGGCTCCGTAAAAGGGGGCGCGTTTGACCTCGGCATCTGATTGGCTGTCCAAAACCCTTGTGACACGAGCCTGTCGGAGCCATCTTTAGTGTGGGACGTACGTCCACACTTACTTTGTTGCCTGACGGTTGTGCGCCCAATTGATGCTCAAATGACTGACAATGACCTTCTCCTGTGAAACATAACGCTGCCCCAATTAATCAAACTTGCTAAAGAAATCGGGCTACCGCTGCTGACATTTGCATCGATAGTGAGCATTAAGCCAGTACATGTGACTGGGCATGCTCCTCCCTTTCAAGGAGAACAGACCTTTTTCTAATAATGATACTATTTTTTTAATAATGATACTATTTACAGTCGCGCGGGGGGCGCGAAAAATGTTTTCTTCTTCCTAGGGGGGCATGACAGAAAATAATTGAGAAGCACTGCCTTAACCATGCATCAAACTGGCTTTATTTTTCTGACCACATCTCTATAGGTCCAAGACCTGCATTCTTTCTTTGTGATCTGTTCCTATTTCAACTTTTTCCTCACCCAGTGGAGTACTGGGAAAAAATTATGTAAAGAGGGCTGGAATTTTGTGTCTCCATATGTCCATCATCAAGATTAACTCTTTGAAAACTGCACAGAAGAGGGGCACATTCACTATGGGTGAGAGAAGTCCAGTCAGGGTAACCAGGAACTAGGGAGGGCAGTATTATCATTACACTTAGCAATTTAATTTTGGGAGATATAATCCTCAATTTATCTTGGTGATGGTGATGTTGAATATCACCAATAGCATTGTTCTATTTGTTCCTCTCCTTTTTTCCTTCTTTCCATCTATCCAGATGTTCCCTATATCATAATCAAGTTCATGTACCTGGATGTCTAAGAAGAAATAGGCATAGTATTCTACTACTTCTTTTAGAACAAATTATATCCTTTAATTGTTATATTCCAATTACGGGAGTCATCCCAGTAGATCTCCATTGTATCTATTAAATCCTATGTTCCTTTCTATATTGACAGCTCAAACTGATCTTGTTTATTTCCCATACAGCCAATGGAGGCCAGGCATTATGAGGTAATATCGTTTCTGATTTTTCATCAGCTGACTCATTTCAACAGTGACAAGTCTTTATCTATAATCTTGCAGGGTATTGGATATGATACTTACAGAAACATTTTATAGTGCAAAAATTCCAAAACGCCATGCAAATCCCAAGCATGTTTCATTTTCTGCCTTATTCATTTAACCCAGGAGTCTCCAACCTTGGCAGCTTTAACTCTAACCCTAACTCTGCAGGCAACTCTGGAAGTTGAAGTCCACAAGTCTTAAAGTTGCCAAAGTTGGAGACCCCTGATTTAACCCAAAGCCAAACCAACCACATCATATCTTAGTTCTGACTAACTTATGTTGAGACTTCATTTCTCTAAATTCATTCTGATTGGGAATTCTGGAACTTATAGCCTCAATATGCACTCTAGGGGACAAGTAAGGGGGCTGCTATGTTAGATCACATATATGCAAGATAGGAATGAGGGAAAAGAACAACAGTAGTCCTCGACTTACGACCACAGTTGAGCCCCAAAATTTCTCATGCTAAGTGAGACATTTGTTAGGTGAATTTAGCCCCATTTTATGACCTTCCTTGCCTCAATTGTTAAGTGAATCACTGCAGTTGATAAGTTAGTAACCTAGTTGTTAAGTGAATCTGGCTTCCCCCCTTGATTTCCCTTGCAAGAAAGGTGCAAAAGGGGATCACATAAACTTGGGACACAGCAACGGTCATAAATATGAACCAGTTGCCAAGCATCTGAATTTTGATCACATGACCGTGAGGATGCTGCAAAGGTTGTAACTGTGGAAAAAAGTCACTTTTCTCAGTGCCATTGCAAGTTTGAATGGTCACTAAATGAACTTTTGTAAGTCGAGGACTACCTGTATATGAAAAGTAAATGTCAGGGTTCCAAGTAACACCCCCAACAAAAGAACGCTCCGAGGCTTGAGTTTCCTCAAAGTTCCATTTTATTATAGATGTCATATTGGCATATCTGGGAAAACCCAAATCTGAAAGCTTCCAGATTTTCCACACCCAAAGGAAAGGTCAAGTCCCTGCCCAACACCCACATGTCCATCACATAGTCCAATCCAAGCACCGTCCCAACTGGAGATGCCTCCCAGTTCCAGCCGTCCAGGTGCAGGGCAAGATGTCTTTGACTCTCTGAGAAAGGAATGTTATTATGACTATATATCACCCTGGCTCCATACAATCCCCCCTCCCAGTTTCCCACAGTAGTAAATGTGGCAGGCCTGAAGATGCAACGAAAAAGATGGCTTCCAAGCCTGACAGTAAAATTTAGACTATCCACTTGAAAATAGAGTGGCTTGTTTTGCTTTCTGGATTTGGGGGCTGCCCATTCAGTTCAGAAATGTAACTGTAATTATGTCTAAAGCCAAGCTGTCACCCTGGTTGTTTTTTTTTTCCTTAAATGTAAAATGTCATCCTGTCAGCACGGAACAGATCTTGTAATTAGGTTAACATTTCTCACAAAAGACAGGAGAATTCATGCCCATATAAACTAAGTGCCATATAATCTGGTCTGCAACTTATTGTTACTTTAACAGACATTTTTCCATTCACAAAAGGGGATACAGCTAGTTCTTGACGTACAATTCATTTTTGAAATTATGCCAGCGCTGAAAAAGTGACTTATGACCGTTTTTCACACTTATGACCATTGCAGCATCCCCAAGGTCGTGTAATCAAAATTCAGATGCAGGGCAAATGGCTCATATTTATAAGGGCTGCAGTGTCCTGGGATCATGTGATCAGTGTTTGTGACCTTCTGACAAGCAAATCAATGGGAAGCCAGATTCACTTCACAAGCATGCTACTAACGTCAATGATTCCTTAACAACCGTGGCAAGAGAGGTCATATAATGGGGCAAAACTCACTTAACATACAGTATGTCTCACTTAGCAACAGAAATGTTGGGTTCAATTGTGGTCATAAGTTGAGAACTACCTGTATTTCTCCCTTTCCTCTTAAAAGGGAAGGGGAGATATAGGTAGCTTTCAAATGTAGCTAACTATTTTATTATTATTGCCTAGTAAATCACTTGTCACTAGAACTAGCCATAATTATATAATGATCGTTATTTCCATTGTAAAGTAGAAAAATGACATCGGTTTGCTTTGTGCATGGCTGAACTCGAATGTAAAAGAGTGTGAATTTTAAATGCTCTGTTGGGAACCTATAGAACAAATTTCCTAAGCTGACTGATGTACAAAGGGGAACAGTGTGAACAATAATTGTGGCAGAAAATGGTTCATTTCCATTCAACTTTTTCTCTATCGCAAGGATATAATAAAAGCAGAAATTGTCACATATGTGTAGTAAGAAAACCAGCTGGACCCAATAGGACCGTGATGGTGAACCTATGGCACGCGTGCCACAGGTGGCACGTGGAGCCATATCAGTGGGCATGCGAGCGTTGCCCTAGCTCAGCTCCGGTGTGCATCTGTAGGCTGGCCAGCTGATTTTCAGGCCTTACAGGACCACATGAAGTTGGGAAACAGGCTGTTTCTGGCCTCCAGAGGGACTCCAGGCGGTGGGAGGCCTGTTTTTCACTCTCCCCAGGCTCCAGAGCCTTTCTAGGAGCCTGGGGAGGGTGAAAACAGCCTTCCCCACCCCCCAACCCCCGAGGCCTTCCGGAAGCTGGAAATGGCCCATTTGCCGACTTCCGGTAGGACCGGAAAATCCGTTTTTTGCTCTCCCCAGGCTCCTTTGTAGGAGCCTGGGGAGGGCAAAAAACAGGCCTACTGGGCCCACCATGCCATTGCATGCCAAAAGCGGGGGGAGCATGGGGGGTCATGGCCGCATGCATGGGGCGCATTGAATTATGGGTGTGGGCACATGCACGTGCGACCACCCGTGCTCCCCCTGCTTTTGGCACACGACAGCAAATAGGTTAGCCATCACTGTGATAGGACATTTACACAAACCACACATATATCCATGGGTGGGATTCAGGCAGTTTGTACCAGTTCGGGCAAACCGGTAGTTGTGACCCCGGCGCTATGCCGTCCTATTTAGCTGCATTTTTTAAGCCGTGTGCAGGGGTGCAAGCGCATGCGTGAGCAAAGCACATGCGCAGTAGACTGCACACATGTGCAAAAGGTGTCCATGCTCACATTTTCGGTGCTGGGGTGAACCGGTTGTTAAATTATGTGAAGCCCACCTCTACATATATCCCTCTTACCCATGCATCAGAAAACAACCCTGAGAGGAAAGGCCATATCAGAACAAATGTTTTGCATGCAAAAGACTGCAGTCCAATCCTCAGTATCTTTGAGAGCATTGTAGATGGAAGATCTCAAAAAACTTCCTAATTTTTGTTCAGAAAGTCCAAGTTAAAGAGATAGGTGCATATAGTGGTCAAGACACTAGGCTAGAAACCGGAAGACTGTGAATTCTAGTTCTACTTTAGGCATGAAACCAGCTGGATAACTTTGGACCTGTCACTCTCTCTCAGCACTAGGAAGAAGATTGAGGAACGTTTAGCTGAGGAACAACTTTTTGTGGATTTTGGTGGGAAGTTAGACTGGCTTTGGAAATTGCACTTATTGTACTTAATTAATCAATTTAATTAATTGATAAGAGAAACAAACCTGGTTATTTGATCCAGGACCAATCAGTGTTAATTCCTGGCACAATTTGGGATAGTAAGAAGCCATGGTAAATTTTCCACATGTTGATTACAATAAGAGTTTGTTTACAGAATGTTTTGGAATTTTAATTTTATCTTGTTTTATTATTATTGTTCTTTCTGCTAACTATTTTGTTATTAATATAGTACCTAGACGACAATAGAATTAGCTGCTTAGTACTTTAAATTATTTGGGCCTGTTTCACAAGGGGTGGGAAACTAATATTGTTGCAATATATAAATCAGCATTCAACTAAGGGGGACAATATGTATATATGTGTTCGTCTTTTTTAAATGCACTTTTTTTCTTTCTAATGTCTTGTTTGGTTTTTTTTCTTTGTTCCTTTAATTTTTTAAAAATGTTTTGTATTTTAACTTTTTTTGAATAAAATAAAAATAGAATAAAAATAGAAATCATTTTATATTAGAAGCTGGGTTTTTTCTGTATTGGTAGTCCTTGCTTAGTGACCCTAATCCTCTAATTGGGACTGATAACTCCAACAGTGAAGTGGCCATTAAATGAAGCATCATGTGATCAAAGGGACTTGCAGGACCAGCAGTCCTGGTTGCTATCGTTAAGCAAATCGCCTGCAATTGTTAAATGAGCTGGGACTTGTGATTTCCTGCCAGCTTCCCCACTGACTTTGTTTGTTGGAAGACAGGTGGGAAGGTCACCAATGGCAATTACAGGACTGCAGCACATCCTGCAACCATCATAAATGTGTCCAAATAGTAATCAAGTGATCTTGGAGGTGCTGTTAAGTGTGAAGACCAGTTGTAAAACGCTTTAAAGGACCAGTGTTTTTTTCAGCATTGTCGTAACTTTGAATAGTTGCTAAATGAATGGTTATTAAGTAAGGACTACCTGTGCAGCTTGAAGTACTAAGGCATAATATAGTTTTGCTATCTTTTTCCCCCCAAGCTGCTGCCATCCGTGAACCACAAATTTCAACATCTTCAACCCATGTGCTTGGCGGTAATTGGAGATGAACATGAATGGAAGCCATCACATTAGGGAAGTCCAAGGCTTCAGGTACAACAACATTGTTTCATCTCTGCAGCTAAAGACCTACATCTACCATCACCAGATTTAAAGGCAATCTATATCCACAATTTATAGCATCACCTGCTCCTCACAGTGGTAATATAACATTCATTTGGACAAGATTTATATCACCACCATGACGGCAAGATGATGCTGTAAATTACTCAAGTGGATATTACTGAAATAGCATGCTACAGGATTAAATTTAGCACTACCACACTTAATGTTTAGAGATATGGATGAATTTCATGCTATGCCTCTCACATAAAGAGAAAATCACTTTTTATTCCAGATTAAGTCTTCATAATGAACTGCTTCTTTTCTAACAGGCCATATCATCCATTTTCAACCTGGCAATTGCCATCTGTGTTGAATTTCAGTTTTTACAACTTCTAATCCTACATTTTCCAATCAGAATCCAAGACAACGGGTATGTTTTCCAAAACGATGGGAGTAAGATTTAACAATCTTAAACCAACTTTATCTGAGAGGACTACAGTTCCCAGACTTCCTAACCAATAGTACATTGGATGCCAATATAGTAATTAAAATATAAGGCAGTCCTGAGTTCCTTAAAGGGAAGTTACACAACTTACTTTAGTAGATAATATATGTTTATATATTATATATAATATATTGACGGGGGTATTTTCTTGATATGCCTTAATTAGCATATTGTTTCTTCCCTGTTTATTTATCTGGTCCTGCTTATCTAAGTGTTGGCTGCTAAGGGACGGGGGGAATAATAGGTTGTTTCTTTCTTCATTCTTCATTTCCTTCATTCTTTATTTCCTTCACAGACATTCTTCCAAAGGGAAAAAAGAGGAATTAGAAAACTACAGACCAATCAGCGTGACATAAATACCTGGGAAAATCCTGCACCGGGGCCAATGCTCTTCAACATCTTCATAAAAGATTTAGATGAGGGGATACTCATCAAATTTGCAGATGACACAAAGCCGGAGGGAATTGCTAATACTTTGGAAGATAGACAAGATTTAGAAGCATCTTGACAGAGTTGAGCATTATCCAATAAATTCAATGGTAGTTGAATGGTAAAAAGAAAAAAAAAAGTAAGGTCCTGTGTTTAGTAGGAAAAAACAGACACACACGAGGATAGGCAATATCCAGCTCTCCATTAGAGCCTGTGAGAGGGATCTTGGTGATCTGGTGGGCCACTAGGTAAGTATCGGTCAGCACCATGCTGAAGCTGCCAAAAAAGCCAATGCAGCCCTAGGTTGCATCAACAGAGGGATAGCATCAAGATCACAGGAAGTGATAACACCACTCTATACTGCACTAGTGAGGCCGCATTTGATATATTGCATCCAGTTGTGGTCACCATGATACAAAAAAAAGATACTGAAGCCTTAGAAAGAGTTCAGAGAAGAGCAACAAAGATGATAGAGGGATAAAGGGATTAAAGCAGTGGTGAAATCCAATTTTTTTTACTACTGGTTCTGTGGGCATGGCTTGGTGGGCATGGCAGGGGTAGGATACAGCAAAATCTCCATTCCCACCCACTCCAGGGGAAGGATACTGAAAAATCCCCATTCCCTCCCCACTCCTGGGGTAAGGATATTGCAAAATCTCCATTCCCACCCTACTCTGGGGCCAGCCAGAGGTGGCATTTGCAGGTTCTCCAAACTACTCAAAATTTCCGCTACCAGTTCTCTGAACTGCTCAAAACTTCCATTACCGGTTCTCCAGAACCTGTCAGAACCTGCTGGATTTCACCCCTGCACTAAAGCGTATAACGAACAGATAAGGGAACTAAGTATATGTAGCCTAACAAAGAGAAGGCTTAGGAAAGACCTGACAACAGTCACTATGAAGGATTGCCACAGGGAAGAGGGGGTCAATTTAATCTCCATAGCACCTGAGGGCAGGACAAGAAAAAATGAGTGGAAGCTCATCAGAGGAAGACCCAACCTGGAAACGAAGAATTTCTTGACAGTGAAAACAATTAATCAATGGAACAGCTTGCATCCCTGAGTTGTGGGTGCTCCATCAATGGAGGTTTTCAAGAAAAGAATGGACAACTGTTTGTCTGGGTCTGGGATGATATAAGGACCTTTGTCTTGAGTTGGGGGCTGGACTAGAAGATCTCTTAGGTCTCTTCCACCCAGTGGTGGGTTGCTACTGGTTCGCCGTGGTTCGGGCAAACCGGTAGCAGCGGTGGCGGAAGGCTCCCGCCACCTTCCGGACATCATCAAATATATATATATTCAATAGTTTGTAGATAGGGTTTATCATCTCAATATATCTAAGTGATGGTTGATTTATCTGAATACCAGACTTTTGGGGATTCACTAGCATTTTTAGAATTTGGCTTGGTCTAAAATGTTAACCATTTCCCACTTGAAGCTGATTGAATCTGTTCGTATGTTGTAAGATTAAGGGATTTTTCTAATATGAGAATCAGTATAAGAATCAGAATAGAGCTGGAAGGGACCTTGGAGGTCTTCTAGTCCAGCCCCCTGCTCAAGCAGGAGACCCTATACCATTTCAGACAAGTGACTGTCCAGTCTCTTCTTAAAAACCTCCAATAATGAAGCACCCACAATGTCTGAAGGCAAGCTGTTCCACTGGTTAATTGTCCTCACTGTTAGGAAGTTTCTCCTCAATTCCAGGTTGCCTCTCTCCTTGATTACGGTAGTTTCCATTCATTGTTTCTTGTCCTGCCCTCTGGTGCTTTGGAAAATAAATCGACCCCCTCCTCTCTGTGGCAGCCTCTCAAATACTGGAATACTACTATCATGTCCCCCCAGTCCTTCTTTTCTCTATACTAGCCAAACCCAAATCCTGCATATGTTTTTATCTCCAGGGCTTTAATCATCTTAGTTGCTCTTCTTTACACTTTTTCCAAAGGCTCAACATATTTATTTATTTATTTATTTATTTATTTATTTATTTATATTGATACAATTTTATGTGTGTGTTTTGATTGATATATTTTGATTAATATGTTTTGATTAAAATTTGGTCTTTTACTTGTCTGTTCTACACTGTGGCTATTATAGTCATATTGTATAGTTATACAATACTGTATATTGTAGATGACTTCTGTTTTTTCTCCTTTATTTAATGGTTTGCTTAAGATGCTTTGGTGGGATTTCATTGGTTCGTGTGCTACAGTAATGCCATGTGGTTGTACTAACTAGTCAGTTGGTTATTTCTGAGAACGTTATTCTTTTAATAGGTTGCAATAGTTGTGTTGCTGAGGGGCCCTTTTTAATAAAGCTTATATTTTTTTAAACAGCTTACTCATTAACTTCATATTTAAAAGCTATAGATCGTTTATTTTATTTATTTTAAAAGTTATTTCAGGGAGGTATGAGAACCCATGTTTTGTTTTCATAGATTCTTCCAAATAATGTGAATTTCAGATTTCAGAGTTCCATTGTATTTGCTTATGTATCAGTGGTAAAATCTAAAATTTGTTACTACCAGTTCTGTGGGCGTGGCTTGGGGGGGTAATGTGACTGGGTGGGCGTGGCCTTTTTTTTTTTTTTTTACTTTTAAAACCATTTTTTCTACAACATCTTCGGCGAAGTGGTTGTAAAATCATGCTTTCAAAAAGCTCTGACAATCCCAGCTGAGTTGCCTGATCGGTAGAGGCTTTTTTTCTTTTAAAAATCTCTGCCGATCAGGCAACTCAGCTTGGATCGTCAGAGGCTTTTAAAAGCATTTGACATCCCAGCTGAGCCGCGTGATCATCAGAGTCCTTTTTTTTTACTTTTAAAAGCATTTTTTCTGCTGAAGAGGTTGTAGAAAAAATGCTTTTAAAAATAAATTTAAAAAAAGACTTTGATGATTGTGCAGCTCAGCTGGGCAGGAGGGGGGGCAGGGATTTTTGCTACCGGTTCTCCGAACCACCCACCTCCATTGCTACCAGATCGGGCAATCCAGTCCGAACCGGGAGCATTTCACCCGTTATGTATCGGAAATTGGTGGGGGGGAGGTTCCCCCCCCAAATTCTCTATTTTCCATGATTTTATTTCAAAGTTTTGTATTATACACAGTCTCTCTGTAACATGCAATTGGCTTTTGCTCATTTAATTTCGAATTTGTCTAGACATGATTGTAAGTGTAACAAGATTACTTCAGTGTGGTGTTTACCACAGGCAAATATTTCTGGGTGCATTAGGAG
Source organism: Ptyas mucosa (assembly GCA_012654045.1). NCBI lineage: Eukaryota > Metazoa > Chordata > Lepidosauria > Squamata > Colubridae > Ptyas > Ptyas mucosa. Next base: position 18,278,041 of record WNWU01000005.1, read on the forward strand.
AACATAACACAAAAATAATCTTAATGTAATCATGTGTACAACTGCATCAATGTGGGTTTGCAGGGAAGAGTTTCCAGAACTTTTACCAAAGCAGGCATGCAAATAGTTATCAAGTAGGTGATGGGAATTTGACAAGAGTTAACAGCTTGCAACTTTAGAGTCTTACAGCCTGGAATCTAATTTACTTCCAAGGTAACAGTTAACAAAGCCAAATTATTTTTATATGCCATTAGGCAGCTTTTGTCCAATATCTAAATTAGAGAGAAAATTCTTCTTTTAAAGAATGATTTAAATCTGACTCTCTCATGGTCAGGGACTAGATGTGGGCATTCATGGGCATGGAGCAGAAAAAAGAGATGTCTAGGCATGTCAGCTCCTTGGCAATGGGGACAACACCTCAGACATGGGGAAGCAAAACGGGGAAAAAAGAAGCATTCTTATAAGAGCCGTGGTGGCACAGCGGTTAGAATGCAGTATTGCAGGCTAATTCTGCCAACTGTCAGGAGTTCGATTCTCTTTTTTTTTTTAATAAAAAGTTTTTATTGGTTAAGAATATACAATATTATAGTTTACAATATGTTGAATTTTCAATATCTTTATATAAAGATATTTCAGTTATTATTTTCTTTTTTTAATTTCTCACACAACAGACATTATTATCTTAAATCAAAACAAACAACCAGGTTATATAAAAATTATATAAACAAAAAAAAGAGTGTTATACAAAATACAATAAAAGAAGAGAGAGAGAAAAAAATGTCAATTAAAAAAACCTTAAACAATAGATTCCCCTCCTTTCTTCATTTCCTAGTTCTGGCTCTTAAAACCATGGTCTGGCCTCCCTCCCCCTCCCGGGCTGCAACAGCTCCGTCCGCCTCCGCTCCTTGATCATCTAATACTTCCCCCTCTTCGGCTCCTGTATCTTCTCCACCTAGGAAGGATTTATGTTGGTCAAAAAAAGCCTTAGCTTCCGTTACATTATTAATTTTCTTCTTACTGTCCTCCCAAAAAATCATCAAACCCTCCGGAATCAACCACCTAAAACCTACTCCCTTGAGGTACAGCTTATTTGATAAAAAATAATATTTTCTTCTTAATTCTCGTACCTGTCTGGGAATCTGCTTCAGGATGGTGATCTCCTTGCCCCTGTACACCAGCGCCCCCAGTCTTTGTTTTCTCAATATCTCATCTCTCAGTTCCCTTCTCACAAATTTAATATGAATCTCTCTTGGTAAATTATGTAAAATTGCAAATTGTGAGTTTACTCTGTACACCAAGTCTACATCCCTTCCAATAGACTCCAAATCTCTTTCTAAAAATTCACCCAACATTTTAACCATCACTTCTCTCAAATTTTCCTGGTCAAGTTGTTCCACGTTTTGGAACCTGAGAAAATAAGACATCTTATCCAATTGTAAGGTTAATATTGCATTTCCTCTCCCATCCTCCACCTTCTGGAGTGCCCGTACCTCCCCCTCCAGACCCCCCATCTTCTTCTTGTTTTGCTCTGCCAGCTGTTGAACATCATTTAAATCTTTTTTCATAAGTGTCATTTCAGATTTAATTTCAGATAATCCTTTTTGGACGTCATCTAACTTGTCCAACTTCTGGTCCAATATCGCCAGTCTTTCCAAAATTTTCCCCATGTCAGTTGCTGCTGATTTGTGGCCCTTAGCCATCTTAGATCAGTAGAAGATGAGAAATCAAAGGGCAAACCTCCAGAGAAGAAAGAGGGATTAGCAATCAAAATAATTTTTCAACTGTCCACCAGTGGGCGCTCACAGGAGCAACGAGTCCGAAGTATAGAGTAGGTCAAACAGGAAGCCAGAGGAGAATGTTGTCTTCAATCATAAATAAAGAAGCAGGAAGTCAGACTGCCGCCATTGCCTGCCGGGGAGAGGGACCACCAGACCTCTCCAAGAAACTCTGCCACAGCCATCCTCCAAGGAAAAGTCAGAAAGGTAAGGGGTTTCACCCCATCTCCTTCCCCCTAGTTCTCTACCACGGCACCTTTCCAGCTACAAGGGGGGGGGAAACTCCAACCCCCCCCTCTCGCCTCCAGGATGCCTGCTCCACTCTCCAATCAGTCAGTACAGTCCGTTGTGCCTTCTTAGGTAGCACCGGTCCCCTTAGGCACTGTGGCGCCTCCGCGGCCTTGAAAAAAAGCCACCGATCGCCTCCCACCCCCTCTGGAGCCTCGGGCGCGCCAGCATCGGCCTCCCGGCCCCTGAAAGTGAGGCAGGGGACCCCTGGCGAGCCGCCCTCAAACGGCAAACGCCCCAATAATGGGGCGCTTGGCCCAAAGGGCCTCCAGATGGGGGGGATCAGACTCTGGGGCCAGAGCTAGCCCGATCAGAGTCTGTCGCCAGCGGAACCGGAAGCGGAAGTAAGGAGTTCGATTCTCACTGCCTCAAGGTTGACTCACCCTTCCATCCTTCTGAGGTCAGTAAAATAAGGACCCAGATTGTTGGGGGCAATAGGCTGACTCTGTAAACCCTGTAAATCGCTTAGAGAGGACTGTAAAGCACTGTGAAGCAGTATATAGGTGCTATTGCTATTTGGCTGTACAATATATTTTTCTGACTACACATAGTCCGCAACTTATGACCGTAATTGAGCCCAGAGCTATGGTCATCAGATGTTAAGCAGGTCACCATGTGACTGTGACTGATTTTACAATCTTTTTTTATGGCAGTCATTAAGCAAACACTGTAGTCGTAAAATGAACACGGCAGTCATAAAGCAAATGCCAAATGGTTGTGAAGTAAACCCATTGTTTACTATGGTTTCTTTTTCCCAGTAAACACTGGTTCCAGAAAAAAAATATTGTAAATGTCACATAACCAGAGGACACTTCAAATGGCTGTATCTGTGGTTCAGTTGCTGATTGGCCAAAATGCAGTCACATGACTGCCGGGGGGGGAGCTGGCAGTCAGAACTTTGAATTTGAGTTGTTAAGTGGCTTTTTTAGGCTCTGTTTTAACTTTGAATGGGTTGCTAAGCAACCAGTTATGAGTTGAGGATTACCTGTAATGCAGATTTACTTTTACCTCCTATATCACAGAATTTGGAAAGATCAAAGGTTTTGTTTATGTTTATTTATTTAATTTACAGGCCACCCTATTCTAGAAGATTTTACTGCCTCTTATGCAGACTGAAACTGTAAGAATAGGCTCTGCTACTGAAAAGAATCTATATTCAGATGCTGAGACTGCAATGCTGCAATTGTTGAATTGTTTTTATGTTTTAATTGATCAAGAAGTTATAGAATACAAAACAAAAAGAAAAATAAATCCATCTGTATTGGTTGTTATGGAAATTCAAGTTTCAGCCAACAATTAGGAATTATTCATGTAACGTTATAAGATATAACCTTTGCCCAGCAATTTTTTTAAATACATCCAAGATTGATATAGCAAAAATATTTAATTGTTGTAAAAATATTCTCTTTTGTTCTCAGTTATTGTTATATTGGATATGCTATGTTGTAGATGGCAATCAATTTGTATGCAACAGTCTCATGAAAAGTGAGTATCATTTTCAAGAACTTTTTCAATTTTGTTATTATACCACATTCAGAAACTTGGAAATTGTAACTTTTGCACGAATATCACCCAGTGGCAACTTAGTCATGACGTTGTTTATACAGGTAGTCCTCAACTTATAACAGTTCATTTAGTGACAGTTCAAAGTTACGACGGCGCTAAAAAAAGTGAGTTATGATGTCTAGAGCGCCGCTGGCAGAAGGCAAGGGATGAACTCAATCGAACATGGGTAAGAGCTGCTACTACAGCCTACCTCATGGTGATTCATGTGGCGAAGTGTGAATACTTCTCCACATTAATTGCATCTGCAGATAATCGCCCAGAGACTCTCTTTAAGGTGAGCCTCCTCCTCCCGGGGAAGGAGGAGATTGAGGTCCACTTGAAGGGACGAACTGAGGAGTTTGCGGATTTTCTGGAAGACAAAATCGCTCGACTTTGTTATATGCCAGCATAGTTGCTGGTCCGATGGAAGCCCTTGAGGCAGGTTCTTGCCCTGTTATCTGGGAACAGTTTGACGCTGTTGCTCCCAAGGAAGTGGACAGGATCCTAAGGTGTATGCACGCAAGCATCTGTGTATTAGACCCATGTCTCCCCGGGCTTGTGAAAGCTTCCCAGGAGGTGACAGGCGGGTGGACTCTGGCGGTGATTAATGCTTCCTACAGGAGGGGACAGTGCCCCCAAGACTTTAAGAAGGCTGTGGTCTGCCCTCTTCTTAAGAAGTCATCACTGGACTCCACCCAGTTGGATAATTTCCAACCTGTCTCCAATCTTCCCTTTTGGGGGAAGGTTGTTGAGAAGGTGGTTGCATGGCAGCTCCAGAGGTTTATGGATGAAATGGATTATCTCGACCCCTACCAATCAGGATTCAGGCCTGGATTTGGGACAGAAATGGCATTGTTTTCACTTTTGGATGATCTCTGGTGGGAGCGGGATGGGAGTAGTGGATCCATTCTTGCTCTAGTTGACTTCTCGGCAGCTTTCGATACCATCGACCATGGTATTCCCTTGGAGCGGCTTTGGGGGATGGGAGTGGGAGGCCTTGTGCTATCTTGGTTCACTTCCTTCCTCTATGGCCTCTCTCAGTCAGTGCTGATAGGAGGGGAGAGATCCAGCCCTCACCCACTGCTATGCGGGGTGCCATAGGGCTGGGTACTCTCTCCACTCCTATTCAACATTTATATGAAGCCGCTGGGTGAGATCATCTGTCGCCATGGACTGAGATATCACCAATATGCTGATGATACTCAGCTGTATGTCTCAGCCCGTGGTGAGTTAAGTGATGCCATATCCTCCCTCTCGCAGTGCCTAGAGGCTGTTAAGGGTTGGATGGGGAGCAATGGGTTGAAACTAAACCCTGGCAAGATCGAGGGGCTCTGGGTTTGGAGTTTGTTGGCTCAAGGAGAATTGCCATCTTTGGTCTTGGATGGGGTGGCACTATCCCAAACAGATCCTGTGCGTAAACTGGGGATTCTCCTGGACTCATGACTCCTGCTCGAAGAGTTGTGCACCAGTTACGCCCTTTCCTGTACCGGCAATCCCTACTCACAGTCACTCATGCCTTAGTCACTTCCCATCTTGACTATTGCAACCCGCTCTACATGGGGCTGCCCTCGAAGAGCATCCCGAAGCTCCAGTTGGTGCAAAATGCAGCAGCCCACATGGTTTTGTGCAGACCCCGGTGTGCACATATATCACCTCTCCTGCAGGAGCTGCATTGGCTGCCGATTTGCTTCTGGGTGCAATTCAAGGTGCTGGTTGTCACCTTTAAAGCCCTTCATAGCTTGGGACCAGGTTATCTGAGGGACTATCTCTTGCTGGTCACATCTACCCAACCTATCAGAGCGGGGAGGCAGGGAATGTTGCGGGTCCCATCCCCGAGGCAGATACACCTAGTGGGACTCAGAAGAAGGGCCTCCTCTGTGGTGGCTCCCTCTCTCTGGAACATGATTCCCCCAGAGATTAGAATGGCCCCCTCTCTAATACTATTCTGGAAGGCACTGAAGACCTGGTTCTGCCAGCAGGCCTGGGGAACCCAGAGTGGGATGGAGCCCATTAAATGGCTCGTGTGATCAGCTGTCGTTGGGGCGGGAGGTGGGGGTCAGGGGTGATTTTATTACATTAATTTATTTGATTTTTTAATGAGTTTTACTGTTTTTTAAATGTGGTTTTTTATATTCTGTAAGCTGCCTTGAGTCACCATGGGCGAATAGGCGGCAATATAAATCTAATAAATAAAATAATTTTCACACTTACGACCATTGCAACATCCCCACAGTCACGTGATCAAAATTCAGATGCTTGACAACTGACTTATATTTATGACAGTTGCAATGCCCCGGAGGTGGGGGGGAGTTGTGATCACCTTTTGTAAAATTCTGTCAAGCAAAGTCCATGGGGAAGCCAGATTCACTTAACAACCATGTTACTAACTTAACAAGTGCAGTGATTCGTTTAACAACTATGGCAAGAAAAGTCGTACAATGGGGCAAAGCTCACTTAACAAATGTCTTACTGAGCAACAGAAACAGAAATCTGGGGCTCAGTTGTGGTTGTAAATCAAGAACTATCTGTAATCAGGCTGAGCAATTTTACTGCATCCACAAATTTCCCCTTTTTCTTTAGAAGTAAAATTTGCTCCTGTGTGATACATACTAAATCCCTGATTTCATCAAGTTTGGTTGAAATGCTTGAACAAAAATGAATCCTTCTGTTTCCTTCTTGATATTGTAACCATTGTCAATCCTGGCCTTCCCTACTTTATGGATCTTTTTATATATTGGCCATATCATTATTTTCTTCTTCAAATGGTTTCCCAACAATTCACTTTTACAGTTTTTGCTCTTGTTACTTGATGTTTTCTTTGCACAATCCAATGTGCATTTTCTCTTTGCTTGCCTTGATGTAATTATTCCGAATTTTTCTTCTTTGATATTATATCTGTGTTATCATCATCATCATTATCACCATGATTAGCATCATCATTATTATCATTGTGATTATCAAACCCCCCAATTATTTTAAATTTCAGTTGGTTTAATCTGAACTGAATCCATTTAGATAAGGAAAACCAACTGCAATTAAAAAGCTACCTGGCTCCCCCCACTCAGATTCCCACCCACCCACCCTTTCTTTCTTCTGTGGACACTTTCTCCCATCAACACCCACATACCCACTCCTGGGACAAGCCAGGAATGGCTGGATTTGCACTTTCTTCCATGCTTGGCACACTGATGAACACTGCAGCACTCGCAAGCTGGGAAGCTATTGCAGTTGCGAAGATGGGGGGGAAGAGGGGGGGAGAGAGGCGAGGTGAATGTGCGTTGGCTGCAGAAGTGAATGGAGAGGCGGGCTGCTCGCGTTCACTCTCCGTTCTCCCCCCTCCCTCATATGTTCCATTCACCCAGTCTGGTCCCTGCTGCCGAGGCTGCTGACGTCAGAGATGCCTGCGTCAATGCTTGCCTCAATAACACACGTGCGGGCTTTCTCTCTCCCGCCTCCTCCTGCTTTATTTTTCTTCTTCTTTTCTTTCTTTCTTTCTTTCTTTCTTTCTTTCTTTCTTTCTTTCTTTCTTTCTTTCTTTCTCTTTCTTTCTTTCTTTCTTTCTTTCTCTCCTTCTTCTTCTTCTTCTTCCTCCTCCTCTTTTTTCTTCTTCTTCTTCTAGCACTGAAGGAGCTGGGCAGAAAATCAATTCGATAATTCCTCCTCCACCTCCTTCTTCTTTCTCCTCCTCCTCTCTTCTTCTTCTTCTTCTTCTTCTTCTTCTTCTTCTTCTTCTTCTTCTTCTTCTTCTTCTTCTTCTTCT
>WNWU01000005.1:18285397-18313852 GCA_012654045.1 Ptyas mucosa
CTTCTTCTTCTTCTTCTTCTTCTTCTTCTTCTTCTTCTTCTTCTTCTCTTCCTTCTTCTCCTCCTCCTCCTCCTTATTTTATTTTGTTGTATAAATCAACCCATTAGGGATGCTGCTGGCATTTTTAGAGTTAAAGATGGTCTTTTTTTTTTTACTCTCCTACCGTCTTCTTTTTTCCTCTCTGTCATTTTCTATGACCTTTCCAATCTCTATTTCAATTATCAGGAGGGGATGTGCACTTATTCTGAATGCTCTGGTGCCTGGCTGCCATATCATGCAGCATCTTGGGGTCTATATTTATGCAAGATAAAAATACATGCCAAGAGAACTTCCACCAGCAAGGCCCCAGCCCACCCCCACGCACACATATGTGCACTCCTCAAAATAAGGCATACCCTTTCAGGAAGGGTTTGGGGTTGATTTCTCCTCCCCACTCGGGAACAACGCCCTAAGGACATGCTAATTGAACAAATGCTCTCTCTTCCTGTGGCTTTTCAAAAAATAACCTCCCATGGGGATCCCTTGGCCCTGCCAACTATTTACATGAGCTAGAGGTAGCTTCCCCAAATAGCATTGTGCAAACAAAATGGTTGCTGAGCTGTGAGTCTAAGAGCCTGGCTCAAGGGCCAGTTGAAGCTATGTGTGATTTTGACAGCCCATTCTGAGGACAGCATCCTCACTTACCCTCAATCAGAGGACAAAGATGCTCTACTTTTTAAAAAGTCCATGTCTTGATTCCCAGCAGAAACAGTTTAAGGTCATCTTTAGCTGTTCCAATTTTACAGTCTTTTCTCTCCCTCCCCCCCCAAAAAAATTAGCCTGAGCTATGACACACTTCAAGCTTCTAGTTCTGGTTTCTGATACTGGCAGCAAGTGGGAGCAGTCTAGTACTTCTAGTACTGGCCTTTTTAGGCTGCTGCAGGGGTGCTCCCTCCCTTCTGTCAATGGGAACTATTCTCTGTGATACTTCGGTTTGGGCTGCAGAAGTGATCTCATAACCAGTTTCCTCAATGGCAGCTGTCTGCATAATGCTTGACTGATATTTTCAGAGTGCTCATCAGCCGTTACATGGGCTCCTTATAAACATGGTCTTTTGTTCCTTGGAAAGAAGTCATTGGTTTCAAATATGAGTTTAGTACTCTTTGATAATTGGCCTGCTGGGTCAGTTCAGCACTGCACAAAAGCTCTGACCACACAAGTCTACTAATCAGCTCTTTAGTGAATTTGCACAGATGCAGAGTCTTGAAATCATGTCACATCTGATACTCTCCCCGCCACCCTTGGCTTTGCTGAGATTGTGACCTAGGCAGCTCTATCCAGCTATCAAAATTCACTCCTGACCTGCCCAATTTTGTCGATCGGCTGGTCGGTTTTGGGTTGGCGCAGGGGAAACACAGGTGTAGCCATCTGTCACAGATATCCAACTGTCACCGATGACATCCAGAAAAGAGAAGCCCAGCAAAGCCAGATGGCCTTGTTTAGCATAGCTTGCATGTCCAAAATCAGCAAGCCCCACTTAGTGATAACCTAGAGTGGAGTGCACCATAGAGACAAGATAGGGATCAACAGAACAGCACATTTTATATGATACATTTTCTTCCAGCTCAAAGAAGGTGAATATGTTTAATAAGCTATGAGAAAAAGCCCATAATGTACAATGTAATTGGAACTGGTGCAGGGGTGGGTTCTAAAATTGTTTACTATAGGTTCTGTGGGCGTGGCTTATTTTGTGGGCGTGGCTTGATGGTCATGTAACAATTATTTAGGATTTAGCAGAGGTACTGGTCTACCAGGCTTTTAACTGCTTGCAGAGCTGTACCGATCTACCCATTTATTTTTGCAGGCACTGATCTACTTGTGTATTTTTGCAGGCACTGGTCTACTCATTTGTTGTCTTTTAACACTGATCAGCTGTAGGGCGGCCCTTTGAAGCCCCGGGGCAAGAGTTTAAACAGTTTTTTCCCCTCTAGCCATCAGCTGGGACTCAGGAGGCAGCAATAGATTGGGGGTGGGGACAAATAAAAGGTAAGACTAACACGGGGGTTGGGGGCACAGGGGGCGGGGGGGGCAGAACCGGTTCAGTGACGTCATATTGTCACCACTACCAGCTCGGGAGAACCGGGCCAAACCGGGAGGAACCCACCACTGAACTGGTGTGTCTTCATGTGATGCCAGTATGTAGTTGGAATCTATATGGATATGTATTTGATATTATGGATCTGTCTTTTCCCAGTCCCCATCTAGCCATATTGCTTCTACACTGGAGATAAAGAGATGATGGTGACACCTGCATTCTGACAACAGCGAAGTGAATACGAACGGCTCTCTCTGCTTTCATTACAGGTAGTCTTCCATAACCATTCATTTTAGTGATCATTTGAAGTTACAATGGCACTGAAAAAAGTAAATTAAGACCTGTCCTTCCACTTATGACTGACGTAGCATCTGCATGGTTGTGTGATCAAAATCAGTGGTGGGTTGCTCCCAGTTCGGTCTGGTTCTATAGAAACAGTAGTAAAACTGGTGGGAGGCTCCGCCCACCTGCCACAACATCATCATGGGTGATCTGTGCATCCTGCTGTGAACCGATAGTAAAGGTAAGTGGAACCCACCCCTGATCAAAATGTAGGCGCTTTGGCAATTGGCAGGTATTTACAATGGTTGCATAGTCCGACGATCATGGAATCACCATTTGCAACCTTCCCATTCAGCTTCTGACAAATTCAGTGGGGAAAGTCAGATTTGCTTAATGACCAAATGATTCACTTAACAACTGCAGTGATTCTATCCACTGCCATAGTGGTTTGCATCATTTGCATTGATTTTATCATAAAACTTTAGTGTAAGGATTAAGGAAGGGAGTAGTAAGGGAGTAGTAAGACCAAACTTGCAATATTGCATCCAATTTTGGTCACCCCAAAATAAGACTCTAAGAAAGAGTGCAGAGAACAACAACAAAGATGATTAGAGAGCTGGAGGCTAAAACATATGAAGAACGGTTGCAGGAATTGGGTATGTCTAGTCCAGGGGTGAAATGCTCCCGGTTCGGACCGGATTGCCCAATCTGGTAGCGATGGAGGCGGGTGGTTTGGAGAACTGGTAGCAAAAATCCCTGCCCCCCTCCCCCGTACCCAGCTGAGCTGCACAATCATGAGATGCTTTTTTTTTTACTTTTAAAAGCATTTTTTCTACAACCTCTTTGGCTGAAAAAATGCTTTTAAAAGTAAAAAAAAAAATAAGCCTCTGATGATTGCACGGCTCAGCTGGGATCCTCAGAGGCTTTTAAAAGCATTTTTTCTACCACCTCTTCAGAGGTGGTAGAAAAAATGCTTTAAAAGCCTCTGAGGATCCCAGCTGAGTTGCCTGATTGGCAGAGGCTTTTTTTCTTTTAAATACCTCTGACGATCCAAGCTGAGTTGCCTGATGGGCAGAGGCTTTTTTTTTAAAAAAATTGTCACAATGAAGAGGGGAACAACCTGTTTTCCAAAGCACCTAAGACAAGAAATAATGTATAGAAATTTATCAAAGAGAGATCCAATCTAGAACTAACAAGAAATTTCCTGACAATGAGAACAATTAATCAGCGGAACCGGTTGCCTTAAGGTTGTGGATGTTAAATGCAGCAGTTAGAATGTAGTATTGCAGGCTAGCTCACTGTTCACACCAGGAGTTCAATTCTGAGCAGCTCAAGGTTGCTGCTCAAGATTCCATCCTTCCAAGGTCAGTCAAATGAGGACCCAGATTATTGGGGGCAATATGTTGACTCTGTAAATCACTTAGAGAGGGCTGTAAAGCTCTGTGAAATGGTATGTAAGTCTAAGTCTATTGCTATTGCTATTAAAAAGAGATTGGAGAGCCATTTGTTTGGAATGGTATAGAACCGTGATGGCGAACCTATGGCACAGGTGCCACAGGTGGCACACGGAGCCATATTGATGAGCACGCGAGTCTTGCCCTACCTCAGCTCCAAAGCGCATGCGTGCACTGGCCAACTGATTTTCAGGCCTTCCGGTCCCACCGGAAGTCAGGAAACTGGCTGTTTCTGGCCTCCGAAAGGCCTCTGGGGGGATGGGGAAGGCTGTTTTTGCCCTCCCCGGGCTCCTAGAAAGCCTCTGGAGCCTGGGGAGGGGGGAAAACAGGCCTACTGGGCCCACTGTGCCATCACATGCCAAAAGCAGGGAGAAGTGTGGGGAGGTCACATGCGCATGCGTGGGAGGGCGGGGCGCATTGAATTATGGATGTGGGCACCCACACCCGTGACCCCCCCCTGCGACCCCCGCTTTTGGCACACGATGGCAAAAAGGTTAGCCATCACTGGTATAGAATCTCCTGCTAGAGCAGGGGGTTAGACTAGAAGACTTCCGAAGTCCCTTCAAATTCTGTTTTTCTGCTAAGTAACCCAAGCATTTGTAAGGAAACCAGAATAAAGATGGGAGAAAGTTGTTTACAAACAATTCTGGTGGGCTCCAGGAACCCATAATGCACATTATTCTTCTCCCAGGACACAAAAAACATCATAGAAGCTTTCATCATATCCCTGGAGACTGAAACCTATTTCTTTCATTCTATTGTGGGCAGACAACGGCTTCCCTACGGCTTGGCAACCTGGTCGGAATCATTAGAAGGAACAGAATTGACACAGTCATGATCTCTTGGCTTTGAGATAGAATGTAACCGCAAGTCACAGCAGGAGTAGCAATTCACAGTTCACGGAACTAAACAAACATCTTGGCTGCCCTATTTCTTCCTCACCTCTGCTTCCATGACACAATACAGAAATTTAAAATCAACTTTTAAATGTCTGCGCAGATTTTTGGCTCTCTTTCTTCGTTATTCTGTAGCCAATCCAGCACAGATCCTATGCTGTGTCCCTTGTGTACACACAGTGCACTTTGCACTCAATAACCAAGGTGTTCCTGCTCTGATTTAGTGAAGAGAGCAAACTGTGTGGTAAAAGACACCATTTGTGCATTAGGAAGTCTCTGTTGTCAGCAGTAGCACCATTGACGTCTGTACTCTGCTGCTTTATTCCTTCTGGCATAAATCAAATGACCACAATCCAAACACTGTATTTGTTGAACTACAAATGTGCTTTCAGTCAGAAAAGACATCAAGAACCAAGCAGATGTTTCCATTTAAATCATTTCACTAAGATACTCCTGCTGCGGCAAATAATAAACAAGCCGAAGAAAGGCAAACATGCATTGTTTTGAATACGGTAGGGAGGTGTTGAATTTTTTTTCTTATGTTAGATTTTTCGGAGCGGGGGGGGGATAGAACACTACGAAAAAATACTGTGGTCTTTTGAGTTGAGCTTGATCCTTAGGGGCTCTGTGTGTGTGTGATTTTCTTGGCAGTAGTTATACAGTATAAATGGCTGGCCTCTGGGATTTTTTTTTCCAGGTTTCCCGTCTAATTTATAGCTTTGGGATTTCAGATTATTTCCTGTCCAAGTTCTAATGAGGCCCAACTCTCTAGCTTTCCAGATCAGCCGGAGTCAGGAGGTGCTCTCGGTTAACTCTTATTTTTCTGAAAGAACACATTATTTACAGTGAACTACAAGTTATTTCAAAAGGGTGTTTATCTTTTCCTTGTCTTATCTGTGTGGCTTATTATTAGGACTGTATTCACTAAACCATAGTTTGTTAAGCCATTAAACCTGACAGGCCAACCAGATTGGACCAGGTAAACACCTTCCAGGTTCCTTCTCTCAAATTGTAATCTCACAACATCGAAATAGTGGCCCTTCTCATTGTGAGCCCTGCACTGGAGAACACCCTCCTCCCTGAGATCCGGCAAACCCTCTTGTCTTCTAACCTTTTAAGTCTTCTTCTACTTCTACTCTTTTAATCTTTTAAAGCCTTGTAGAAAAGACTTCAGTTTTTCACCAGATATTGGAATAGGGTAAGACTGAGCCCGGTGATTGTGGTTTTGTATATTTGAGAGATTGTTTGTTTAGGGCATTGAGGATTGTTGTTTCTGATTTACTATTTTTATGTGCTTATCAGTGTTGCAGTGAGACACCCAGAGTTATGTCTCATGAGAGGGACACTCATATAAGCCTTTTTTAAAATTTTAACTCACCAACAATCACACCTTTTTTTTAGAGATGTGTATTGAAACGGAAAAGATTTTGATCGTTCTGTAAGGTTTGTTGATATATTCTACAAATATATCCCTTCTTGCTATTTTTCACTTTTTTAATGCGTTAACAAGTATGATGGTTAAAGTGTTTCCTCTTTCAGTAATGATCATGTGATGTAAAGGATGCCATCCAAACACATGTGAACTTGGAATTCAACATTATGCAAGCACAAGCATTAGAACAAAGTTAAACTAGAGTCTTGGACTTTAAGACAGCTAATTTCAATAAACTTAAGAGAGATCTTGGGAAGGATTCTATGGATGAGAATCCTCAAGGGGAAAACAACTCAAGAAGCTTGGGAAATTTTGAAAAGTGAGATTATAAAAGCCCAGGCTAGCACAATACCAATGAAGAAGAAAAATAACAGCTTTCAAAATAAACCAGCATGGCTGCATAAAGAACTCTCTGACAAATTGAAAGACAAAAAGGACAAGTATAAAAATGGAAAGAGGGGTACATAACTAAGGCAGAATATCAGCAGAGAGCCTGAGCCTGCAAAGATGAAGTGAGGAAAGCTAAGGCTCACAATGAACAAAGGCTTGCAACAAAAGTAAAAAAACAAAAAAAGCTTCTTCCAACATGTTAACAACAAAAAAAAGTCAAGGAAACAATTGATCTATTACTGAGAGAAAATGGCAAGAAGGTGAGCAACAGGGAGAAAAGCAAAACTACTTAACTCATTTTTGCATCTGTCTTTACACAAAGGGAAAAAACAATCCAACCTATCAAAAACAACACCACAAAAAACAGATCAGGAACACAAGTTAAAATAGGGAGGAAAATGTAAGTGAGCACCTGTCTACCTTAGATGAGTTCAAATCACCAGGACCGTATGTATTATACCCCAAGGTTCTGAAGGAACTGGCAGACGAGATCTCAGAACCACTGAACTATATCTTTCAAAGGTCCTGGAGCACTGGGGAACTACCAAAAGATTGGAAAAGAGCTGATGTAGTTCTTATCTTCAAAAAAGGAAAAAAAATAGATCCAGGAAACTCCAGACCTGTCAGCCTGACCTCAATACCAGGGAAGATTCTGGAAAAAATAATCAAGCAATGAATCAGCAAACACCTAGAAGCAAACAAAGTAATAACCAAAAGCCAACATGAGTTTGTCAAGAACAGATCATGTCAGATTAATCTTATTGCATTCTTTGACAAAGTGATAAAATTAGTGGACCAGAGGAATGCTGTCGATATAATTTACTTGGACTTCAGTAAGGCATTTGATAAAATAGACCTACTACTAACTTATTACTTGATAAAATAGAAAAATGTGGGTTAAACAGCATCACCACCAGATGGATTCATAACTGGCTGACCAACCGCACTCAACATGTAGTCCTCAATGGAACTGCATTTACAGGCCCAGTACTCTTCAACATCTTCATCAATGATTTGGACTAGGGGATAGATGGGGAACTCATCAAATTTGCAGACAACACCAAGCTGGCAGGAATAGCCAACACTCCAGAAAATAGGCTTAAGATATAGAAGGATCTTGACAGACTTGAACACTGGGCACTATCTTAACAAAATGAAATTCAATGGTGAAAAAAGTAAGGTTCTACATTTAGAGAAGAAAAACAAAATGCACAGGTACAGTATATATGGTACCTTGCTCAATAGTAGTAACTGTGAGAGGGATCTTGGAGTCCTAATGGACAACCATTTAAATATGAGCCAGCAGTGTGCAGCAGCTCCCAAAAAAGCAAACACAATTCTAGGCTGCATAAACAGGGGGATAAAATCAAGATCACGTGAAGTGTTAATACCACTTTATAATGCCTTGGTAAGGCCACACTTGGAATACTACATCCAATTTTGGTCGCCACGATTTTAAAAAGATGTTGAGACTCTAGAAAGAGTGCAGAGAAGAGAAACAAAGATGATTAGGGGACTGGAGGCTAAAACGTATAAAGAATGGTTGCTGGAATTGGGTATGTCTAGTTTAATGAAAAGAAGGACTAGGGGTGACATGATAGCAGTGTTCCAATATCTCAGGGGTTGCCACAAAGAAGAAGGAGTCAACCTATTCTCCAAAGCACCCGAGGGCAGGACAAGAAGCAATGGATGGAAACTAATCAAGGAGAGAAGCAACTTAGAACTAAGGAGAAATTTCCTGACTGTTAGAACAATTAACCATTGGAACAACTTGCCTCCAGAAGTTGTGAATGTTCCAACACTGGAAGTTTTTAAGAAGATATTGGATAACCATTTGTCTGAAGTGGTGTAAGGTTTCCTGCCTAAGCAGGGGATTGGACTAGAAGACCTCCAAGGTCCCTTCCAACTCTGTTATTCTATTCTATTCTGAACTTCATTCAATATCAACACTATGAGATGCCCACTCCCAGGTATACTTCTGTTTTATTTTCTAGGATCTGTAAACATAGTGCCTGGTCTTGCATACTCTTGTAATAGCAAAATATTTGCTATTTGCTAAGCTACAGGGCTATTTACACATGCTCAAGTATAAAGCTCCTTCAGAGGACTGCAACTCAGTGACAAAGCCAATATTTTGCATGCCAAGAACCATGAGTCAACCTCTGGAAAAACATCTCGAAGTGCTGGAACAGCTGTCAGTCAGTACTGATGATGCTCGAGGTGGTGTGGTTCTGAATTGGGCAGATTCTTATGTTGCTTTGGACAGAAACTACTTCAAGTGGATTGGTAATGAGTTTATATTATTTTCATTTATTTATCTGATTTTTATTCCACCTTTGTTACTTTGTAAGTGGCATTTCTAGCACTAGCAAACATTCTACATGTATTGGTTTTTCATAGTTAAGAAAGCAGCTTTTCCATCAATCGATTATTCACTAGTCCATATAAGATAGGAAAGAGGCAAATACCTATGTACAATTTTTCCTGTGTTTCCAATTATTTTCATATTATCTGCAGAGATGTCATTGTTCTCAACAATGGGGTGGGTGGGTAGAAAAGAAAAGATTGAACAGAATGCCTGGACTGGCATAAGTTCTCTAATAGTTAGTAGCATCTGAATTTCAACCAGGGGAGATAACTAATCACCGCCTTATGATTCTTCATGGTATAATTATATGGATTGCAGTACCACACAATGCTATTCCAGATGTGTGGCAAAAGTATGCTATTGAAGTAGCAAGGTTTCAGGGAACTGGAGGCCCTTTCAGCTTCAGAACAGCAAAAGCAGCTATGTGGATGAGCCCAATAAATAGATTTGTTTTTACAAATCTGTAATGGTCTGATTTTTCTCTATGATACTGATCTGACATATTTCCCCCACTCTGGAACTGAGCTCTATAATTTTCAAGAGATTTACATGAAGGGGAAGGGGAAGGGACTAGAATTAGAATTAAGATACATTATCATACCCACCAGGTGACAAGGACAACTTTCTTCATTTATCCTTATTTATTTATTAAACTTTATTTATTAAACTCTGTTCTTGTGATTTAGAGATTTCTGACATTTTCCCACCAAATATTATTTTGTGTCCCAGAGACATTTGCTGTGACGTCTTTACAAGACACTTTGGGATAAAATCCTACATGTCCATGTACAGCTGATTCAGGTCTGAATGAGGGGTTTAGTGTTCGGGCATGGTGCGGTCTATGGGATAGCTTTGAGGACTAAAGACGTAAACAGAAAACTATAAATTATTCTATCAACTACGAGACCTTTCAGCTTCTGCTTTTCATGAGTCATTATCCTGAGGAAACTGAATGCATGAATCCAGGATATACTGTGCATAAATATTCAGAAGGAGATGTCTGATGTCTCAAAAGAGAAGATATTACACCTGCTTCTCAAGAAGGCCATGATAGATCCTGTGATCTACTACCAGCAACTTACTATTACAGATACTTGATTACATGCCAACAAAGCATGTTTGATGCTGGGGGATGCTTGGGTTTCTAGCAATAAATTGTAGACATTCCAAAGACTTCTCATAATTTTTTTTTAATTCAATCCATTTCACTTACTTTATCTATTATCTTCCACTTCTGCTTCGTTTAACCATAGCAAGGGCAGTCAGAATCCATTATTTATTCACACCCAAAGCATGTGAATTTCTACTTTTGATCTTTCTTCAAGAGAGCAGTTCAATCTTTACTAGATCCAAGATTAATGCATGAGTTCTTCCTGCAACTCACTCTACTCTTTGTAACCATTGCCATACCTATAATTCAAAGGCATCTGTCTTCTTTTTCTGTATCTCTCAACTAGCAGCTTTTACAGCTTATATATTACCTGTGGGAAAAAAATGGTTTCACTCTTCTGCTCTTTGCTGTCATATAAATATTCTTATCTTAATTATCTTGTCTAAGTTTGTCACTGCCTTCATTCCAAGGATTAACTTCCTCTTTATTTCTTCATATGCCATCCTTCCACTACTTCCACTTCTTTGCCATCAACTGCCACTGCTGATAGTACTTCTGTCTTGTTAATATTTCATATTCAGCCAGATGTTTCACTTCTATTTTTACTTTCATAATGAACTCTCCCAAGACTTCTTTACTTTCAACTAAAGTAGTGTCATCTGCATATTTGTTAGTCTTTGGGCCTCCATTTTTAATTCCAGCTGTCATCTCTTCTAATCTTATTATTCTTATACATCTGCTTCCAGGTCTGACAGCAAATTCATTGCTTTTTCTAGCTCCCTCTGTATTGGAGTTACTTCCTGAATTTATCAGGATGTTAGGCCCAAGGAACCAGCAACTATGCTTGGAGTTACTTCTGAGTACATGCAGTCCTCAACACATGACCACAATGGCGCTCAAAATTTATGTTGCTAAATGCAAAATTTGTTCAGTGAGTTTTATCTCGTTTTATTATTTTTCTTGCCACATTTGTTAAGTGAATCTCTACAGTTGTTAAATTAGTGATACAGAGGTTAAATTGAATCTGGCTTTCCCATTGACTTTGCTCGTCAGAAGGTTGCAAAAGATGATTGCATGACCTTGGGACATTGCAACCATCATAAATAGGAGTTAGTTACCAACCATCTGAATTGTGATCACATGACCATGGAGAAGTTGCAAAGGTCATATAAAAAATGGTCATGTCACTTTTTTCAATGCTCTTATAACATTGAACAGTCACTAATTTAATTGTTGTGAGTTGAGAACTACCTGTAGTTTCTTTATTTTGTTTGCCTATTGATAGAAATCTTGCCAGATTAAAGCAACTATATGCCTAAGTATTAGCTATACTCTATGATTTGCTTTGAAGGGTCCCCCTTTGCTCTTTTCTTGCATACCAAAGATTCCAAACTTTACTGTCTCTGGGAAAGGGCCCCTCCCTCCTGAGACTCTGAGACAGGCCACTTCATCGAATTAGCATAAATAGCCTACAAAAATCCAGACCATCATAGATTTTTGCAACTCACATTTGATAGCTATCGGATAGTGTTTCTCAAACTTGGCAACTTTTAAGAAGTGTGGACTTCAATTTTCAGCCAGCATCTTAGACCATATTATAAATTTAATAAATAAATAGGTAAATATTGTCCTTCTGCAAGTTTTATGTTATTATCAACATCATTTATAAAGAATTTCAGCATAATATTTTTATTTCCAGTGTTCTTCTTTCTTGCATTAGAGGTTATTGTCCACCTTGTCTTGGGTAGCCAATTTCTTACCAGGTAAGATCAGAGGTGGGTTTCAGCTGGTTCTGACCAGTTCTGGAGAACCGGTAGCAGAAATTTTGACTAGTTCGGAGAACCAGTAAATACCACCTCTGACTGGCCCTGCCTCCATCTATTCTCTGCCTTCTGAGTCCCAGCTGATCAGGAGGAAATGGGGATTTTGTAGTAAACTTCCCCTGGAGTGGGGAGGGAATGGAGATTTTACAGTATTCTTCCCCTGCCACACCCACCAAGCCATGCCACGCCCACCAAGCCCCACGCACAGAACCGGTAGTAAAAAAAATTTAAAACCCATCACTAGGTAAGATCCATCCTGCTGCTTTTGTGACAAATTAGGAAAACATTTTGTCAATAAACTTAGATTCAGTACAATTTGGGATCCACATGAGTGCAGTGTAGTGCCAGGAGGATTGCATAAACTGGGATTTTTTCCATCCTGTTATCGGCAAGGAAGTGGATAAGATAGTCTCTAGGGAGTAGAGAACCTTTGTCATGATTTGGATGGGGGTGGTCTTTTCTGGCTTGACAAGTTAAGTTCTATATTCTTGTTACTTAAGGTGATCATTCTCTTTTTTTCAGGTATCACAATTGCTTGTTTTGAAAACTATTTGGATCTTTTTGAAATTTTGGGAATGCTTCCCAATTCTTCCGTTATCTCTTTCCAGGTTTTTCCTTTCATATAAGGGAAATATTCTGAATCTCTTCTTTACATTGACCTTATATTTTGACTGTATATCTTCCAAGTTAAATTTTGCTGGCACTCCTCCCTTGAATTTCCAAGTTTAATCTGTGTGTTTATGGTGAGTAACTATCCATAATATGTATTATGTATTATGTGGCCAGTTCCACAACTTGCGCCTAGGAGTGTCTTTGGGTTCCTATTATGTACAGATAGTCCTCAACTTACAACTTACAACAATATATATAGTAACCATTGAAAAATGTGATTTATGACCAATTTTCACACTTATGATCATTGTAGCATTCCCACTGTCATGTGATCAAAATTCAGATGACTCATGAAGGTTGTAATGTCCTGGGGGGGGGGGGGTCATGTGATCACTTTTGTAACCTTCTAACAAGCAAAATCAAAGGGGAAACCAGATTCACTTAATAACCGTGTTACTAAGTTAACAGCTATAATGATTCACTTAATAACTGTAGCAAGAAAGGTTGTAAAATGGAGCAAAACTCACTTAACAAATGCCTCACTTAGCAACAGAAATTTTGGGTTCAGTTGTGGTTGTAAGGATTATTTGTAGTTGATGTCATACTATATATGAAAAGATGCCCAGGTGTAGAATATGTGCTTATATTGCTTGAAGCAATAGTAGCAAACACTGTGGTAAACTCTTAATAGCTATTTCCTGGATTATGGAGTTTACTGAGTCCAAAACCTCCATTTCTCTAATTTTTGCATTTCAGTCATTTCTCTTTTCTTAACGTTGTATTTAGCATGTAACATTTTTTTGAGAATTTCTCAGATTTTTCTAACCATTGTATCTATTACATGTTTGTATTACTGATGTTCACCAGATATCTACTAATTCTAATAGATACTACCCTACCATTTACCATCTTACATTGAGGACATAATGTCCCTTTTGTGTATCTTTTCCACTCCATTTTTCAGTATTGTCTCAATGGTACATCATGCAACCTTTTAACTTAAAGTGGCCCATTCCAGTACATTTAAATTCATGTACAATATTCCTAGAATTGCCATTTTAGTAATTTTACTCAAGTGATTCTTTTATTGTAAACAATCACTTTGAAAACAGGTGCTCATAAAATGGCATTAAATGGAAAGTCAAGGAGCCATAAGGCATTCCTGCTTTGCAAATTCTGTGCAAATTCACAGATAGACCTAATGCCTCTTTTGGAGAGAATACCAAACAGGAATCTATGCACACGAATGTTACAAATTGTTCTCTACTTTTTAAAACAGCTCTCTAAAATCAGATGGGAGAATCACCAGGGAACACAAAAAGAAATAGGTAATGTCTTTTTTTTAAAACAACTTTCCAAACTGAAGGAATTAATCAATAAACAAGATATGCCAATTCCAGAATAAGCATATCACCTGGAAATATCTTGATTTTAAGCTTGGAATTTATTGATATGAATTCATGATTGCCGATAAGGTCATGCTGTGCCTGACATGAAAATTTAGAAAGATAAATAATGTAGCTTTGGATTTCCATTGTTATTGGCTGACATTATTGCGATATATAACCCCAGGGTTTAAAATGCCTGCAGAACAAAAGCAATTGTATTAACAGCATTTGCTTTGTACCCCCTCTGTGTTATTTCCTTTGCACAGTTAGAGGTAGAAGTTCCCATTATGAATTTGCCAGTTAGTTAGTAGAGCATGAATACCATGCAATATGGCAGGAGTTGATAACACATCCTTTGTAGCAGTGGCAAATTTTGGAACAACTATCACTTCCTCCAGCACCTTGTCATGAATGATGGCAGATTGCCATCTGTATAGTGACGGTAATACTTCATTTCAAACAATTTCTTGCTGTAAAATAAAGGATATTTTTCATTGCTAGATACAGCAAAAGATGATTCAAAGGTTTGGCTAGAACAATAGGTTTGTCTATTACAAATGCAGAAATACTTATTCTACTGATAAGTATGGTAGCGTTGCTAATTGCCATAATATAAGGAAAACACGAGCCATTATTTATGTTTCTTGAGGCTATCGCCAAAAGTTCAGGTTTTAAAAAACATCTATCTATTCATTTGATTTACAATCTGTCATTCATTCAGGAGCGCACAACAGCATATATAGAATTTCCTTCTCATATTTTCCCCCAAAACAGCAACCTTATGAGGAAGGTTGAACTAAGAGAAAGATCATCTGACCCAAAGTCATTCAGTAATCTCCTTTGCTATGGAGTGGACTAGAAACAGAATTTCTTAGTCCAGTGTTTCTCAACTTGGCAACATTAAAATGTGTGGACTTGAATTCCCAGACTTCCTCAGCCAGCATCCTGGCTGGGGAAATTTCAAAATTGAAGTCCTCTCATCTTAATATTGCCAAGGTTGAGAAACACTGGACTATTTCAGCACTCAAACCATACTTACTTGCTCTTTTGTGTTTTTACAGAGATTCCATTCCATATTGAACATCTTGAGTTCCACAGCAAGGGACAATTTCACGAGTAGCATGACACGGGAATGTACCACAGTTTTCCTCTAGTGATACTTTCTAGAAAGCACTGGCTGTGGATTTAGGATTCTTTTTTATTCATCTATGACAAGGGCGTCAAATTCACGGTGTCATGTTGTCATCACATGACGTATCACGACTTTTTTCCCCTTCACTAAAACGGGTGGGCGTGGCCGGCGCATGACACATCAGGCCTGCGGGTCGCGAGTTTGAAACCCCTGATCTATCAGAATGCAGGATTTTTAAAACGCTAATGGGAATGTTTTGCATTTCAAGCTTCTTATACTGAAAGATGTTATCTGTAACGTACGCCTCTTTCCTCAATGACTTGCTTGTCTGTATGCACATTGTGTGTCTGGAAGAAGAAGAAAAAAAGTGGGGAAAAACATTATTTAAAAGGATAAAATTCAAGGCAATCTTCTTTTTTTGCTTTAATATTCAAGGCAGGATCTCTTGAAGTCAAATCTACATGTAAACATATAGTTAGAATCAGGGGTGGGGTCTACTTACCTTTAGTACCAGTTAACAATGGGAGCACATGCGCACTTGCTTTGCTTGCGTGCATGTGCACGCTTCTGCACACGCACAGATCATCAATTATGAAGTCTGGGTGGGTGGGCGGAGCCTCCCGCCACTTTTACTACCAGTTCTAAAGAACCGGACAGAACCAGGAGCAACCCATCACTGGTTAGAATGTTAGGTTAAACTGGAAGCAGCTATTTACCTTTTTTGATAAAATACAGAATTAGCTATGATGTCAGATATATTTAAACCTTACATATTTTTTTTAAAAAGACTATCAAACAGCTAAGTATAATCCTATAAAGTTTAATTCCCAACTAGAGTGAAGATGCAGCAATTATGTCATGGGGCAGTTATGGCTTCTGTGTAGTTCTTCTTACAACCCTGTAATCCTCTAATTTGGGGTAGACTGGGACAACTGGATGGAAATGAGCATTTACAGGCTGGATGCCCTTCCTGACGCCATGCAATGTTCACAGTAGATATTTTTTCTTTGTGCCCTAGAAAAAAACATCTGCCGCTACCTAGGATTGAACTTTCAACATTCCGAGTGGAAGGAGAACTTCTTCACCACTAGGCCACCATGCTGCTCGTATAGCTTCTGTTTTATTCTGAATAAGAATAAATGCATACAAGTCTGGGGAGATTTCCTCTGGTATAATTGCATGCATTACTGTATAAGAAATCTACCATTATTTCCTGCAAAATAGAAACAATACAACATTAAAATGTCCACCATATAGTTTTAAAACAGTTCCAGTAGGTAGACAAATCTGATTAAAAGCAAATAAAAATAATAAAACATCACATACTACGAAATAGTACAGTATGAATTACTCTGATCCACCACTGATCATTAACTGCTCTAACTATCCAGAATATCATCACTGAAGGGACAAGTCCAAATCTAAACAGTAGGTTCCATTGGTGCTGCTACAAGAAATGTTATGATCTGGTCTCAGATTCCACCTTGCTTCATAGAAGGGGGGGACTATTAAAATTTGCCCTGGAATGTTAAGTTCTGGGTGGAGAATCTGGTGCTGAAGGTATTGAGCAGGGGTGAAATCCAGCAGATTCTGACAGGTTCTGGAGAACTGGTAGCAGAAATTTTGAGTAGTTTGGAGAACCAGCAAATACCACCTCTGGCTGGCCCCAGAGTGGGGTGGGAATGGGGATTTTGCAATATCCTTCCCCTAGGAGTGGAAAGGGAATGGGGATTTTGCAGTATCCTACCCCTGCCATGCCCACCAAGCCACACCATGCCCACCAAGCCATGCCCACAGAACCGGTAGTAAAAAAAATTGAAACCCACCACTGGATCACGTGAAGTGTTAATACCACTTTATTTATTGTATTTATTTATTTTATTTATTTATATTTATATGCCGCCCTTCTCCGGAGACTCAGGGCGGCTTACAATGCGTTAAGCAATAGCCTTCATACTTATGTATATTTATACAAAGTCAGCTTATTGCCCCCACAAACCGGGTCCTCATATAATCCTCATATAATATTTATAATGCCTTGGTAAGGCCACACTCAGAATACTGCAGTGATTTCACCAGTGGTATCAAGCCACACAATCTGACTACTTTTTATCCCGTTTTTACTACTCTGCAGATCAAGAGTGTCCAACCTTGGCAACTTTAAGACTTGTGGACTTCTACTCCCAGAATTTCCAGCCAGCTTGTTGGACACTCTTGCTGTGGATATTCTTGGTGTGTATCCACCATTATGGCAACACAGCACAAAGGGAATGATCTGGATGAGGATTCTAGCGCTAATGAAGAAAAGTGAGACTACTGGATCTTAACTACATTTCCAAAATGTTATTGGAACAGAATTGCACCAGCATATATCCCATTCTTTCCCAAATAAAATTGAAGGAATGATGCAACCAAAGAGGAAGACTGGTGGTAGAGTAAGAATGTACTACAGGTAGTGTTAGACTTGTAACAGTTCGTTTAGTGACTCTTCAAAGTTACAATGGCACTGAAAAAAGTGACTTGTGACCGTTTTTCACACGACCATTGCAGCATCCTCATGGTCATGTGATCAAAATTCAGACGCTTGGCAACTGGTTCATGTTTAGAATGGTTGCAATGTCCCAGGGTCATGTGAACACCTTCTGTGACCTTCTGACAAGCAAAGTCAATGGGGAAGCCAGACACATTTAACAACCAAGTTACTAACTCAGGGGTCAGCAACCTGCAGCTTTGGAGCCACATGTGGCTCTTTCACCCCTCTGCTGCAGCTCCCTGTCACTCAAAATAGGTGTCACACCCGCCAACATGCGACACCCACCGGCACACAATTTATTGAGCTTTTCAACCTCCAGTAGGCCAACCATGGATAAATCCAAGAAAATAAAAGTTTCAGAAGAAAACAGAATGTTTAATTCAACTACATATGCTAGTTTTGTGGCCACTAAAGAAATAGTCAGGCACGGGAAGGGTCCTGGTGTTTTCTTTTCTGTGGGAAACAGATCCAAATGGCTCTTTGAGTGTTTCAGGTTGCAGACTCCTGCACTAACATAACAGCTGCAGTGATTCATTTAAAATGGGGCAAAAATCACTTAACAAATGTCTCACTTAGCAACATAAATCTGGGGCTCCATTGTGGTCATAGGTTAAGGATTTACCTGTATGACAAAATAGAAAATGGGGAGGGGGCCAACCAGAGACAATTCTGTCTTTCTCCAGCCCTCCTGATTTCACCCCATTTTCCCCAAACTGCACTAGGGCAATTCACTGGAAGGATCATTCTGATTTCAGGATGGACATCTTCATCCAGCATCCAATCCTCCCTTTCTCTTTGCTACCTCACAGAACATTTTACACAAGATCAACACTTTTTAAATTCCCTTTTTGTGTGTAGTTGCTAAAGCACTACTTGAATCAATAAACCGAAATAGAATTTTACATCAATTTTTGCACTTGGAGTAGTAGGCAAGAGCAACACATCTCAGGTGAATAAAAAATAGTTCTCAATTGCTCCAAAATATCCCAGTAGTAAAGCCTGAATTTTTAACAAATAAAATGACTGTTCTATCTTCCTACCTGCCATGAGCAGCCCAGAATACATCATGAAATTAGTGATACAGTCCAGGAGTCTTTTACAATGATCAGTCAAAATATTTTAAAATTGCCTTTTTACATATTCTTTTCCAATTAAAATCATGCAATAGTTTCTTTAGATGTTACAATTTAATAGGAAGATTCTATATGTCAAGGGAGCATTTTGCAATTGGCAGCGTTCCTGAATCTACATTCTCAAAAATAATAATAAAATACAGTAACCCTTGTTATGACCACATTTGGAACCAGAAACTTGGCCATTAAGTAAAAGGATTGCTAAATTAAAACATCACAATTTTATTATCTTACTTCAGCTTTTCCTTTATTTTACAGACCTACAAATGTCATACATGTGAGGATTAATTGTAAAGTTGCATTTTATCACTATGGTAACTGTCTTTAAATGAAGCAATGAGGGCTACCTATATTTTCTATGCCTTGCAGTTCGTTGTAACTTCAGTGGAAGAAAAAGGTATTAGATATTAGATTGGAGAATTAGATATTTCGAGTTCCAGGCATTGCATTTCAGAAAGGATACAAATGAACTGGAGCACATCCAGAGATCAACCAGAATAACAGGAGGCTTAAGGGGGAGAACAAAATAGGGAGGAAAGTTGAAGATGTTCAATATGATTATCCTGGAGAACAGAAGACTGTGAATAGGCATGACAGTTGTTTTTAAAGTACCTGAAGGGCTGTCATATAAATGAGAGGGCAGAAAAGGCAGGACTAGAAACAGTAGATTTAAGTTACAAGGAAGGAGATTTCAGCCACACATCAAAGGAAAAAATCCAAAAAGTAAGAGCTGTGGGACAATAGAACAGCTGTCATCTGTAGATGGCGAGTTTTCCTTTGCTGAAGGAGTTAAACAGAGTCTGGGCAGTCATCTGTAAAGGATACTATAGTATGGATTTCTGCACTGAGCAAGGACTTGGTGATCTAGGACTAAGGTCTTTCCAATCTTTCCATTCTAGGATTCCATGACAGATGAAATGCACTAAACAAGTCAAATAATCATTAGAACAAACTAGAAAGACACTTTCATAGACTTTGTAGAAAGGGGGTTAGTAGTGGTATAGAAATTCTTTCAATAAAAATTAAAGATAAGTAAGATACAGTGGTGGGTTCCTTCCGGCTCGTCCCAGTTCTCCCGAGCCAGTAGCGATGACGATATGACATCACCGAACCGGTTCTGGCCCCCCCGCAGCCACACCCCACCCCCAGCGTTATTCTTACCTTTTATTTGGCCCCACCCCCAATCAATTGCTGCCTCCTGAGTCCCAGCTGATGGCTAGAGGGAAAAAAATTGTTTAAACTCTTGCCTGGGGGCTTCAAAGGGCCGCCCTACAGCTGATCAGTGTTAAAAGAAAACAAATAGTAGACCGGTGCCTGCAAAAATACATGAGTAGATCAGTGCCTGTAAAAATAAATGGGTAGACCAGTGCCTGCAAAAATACATGAGTAGACCAGTGCCTGCAAAAAATAAATGAGTAGATCGGTACAGCTCTGCAAGCAGTTAAAAGCCTGGTAGACCAGTACCTCTGCTAAATCCTAAATAATTGTCACATGACCATCAAGCCACGCCCACAAAATAAGCCACGTCCACAGAACCGGTAGTAAAAAATTTTAGAACCCACCCCTGGTAAGATAGCTTCAAAGTTTTAGACTCAAACCTATTAATTTATGCTCATAGATCTTACAGCTTCAGCAGGGTTGGATGGAGCTGATGTCGAAAAAGAAAAGTTTTCAAGGTACCCTGTTTCCCCCAAAATAAGACATCCCCTGATAATAAGCCCAACCGGGCTTTTGAGTGCATGGTAATAAGGCCAAGCACTTATTTCAGGGTTCAAAAAAATATAAGACAGGGTCTTATTTTTGGGGAAACACGGTAACTATTGGCACATTATTGACTAGAGCAGTGATGGCTAACCTTTTCCAGACCAAGTGCGCAAAACACCCAAACCTCCAAAATGCAATGTGCTTGCAGCTCCAGCACATGCGCCCCACCTCCCCCACCCATGTATGTGGACACTACCCCCCACGTGCCCCTGCCCCCTGCACAGAGACCCGAAAATCAGCTGGCTGGTGGGAGGCGCATGCACATGTGCGGCAAAGCTGAACTGGGACGACCGCTCGCATGCCCACAGAGAGGGCACCGCGTGCCACCTCTGGCATGCATGCCATAGGTCCTCCATCACGGGACTAAAGTAAAGGGCAAGGAGGCTACAGCACAATCATTGCTCTTGTTCAGTATCGCTTGGATGCCTGAATAGAAGGATGGAATCATTCTAGGCAGTCATTGTTGCTGAAAAATACATTGCAGCCATTAGTAGCACTTATATCAATAAAGTTATTTGTGGGCTTTGATTGGTATGACTAGCACACCTGGGAAATGGAGAGAACCTGAACTATTGAAAGAGTTAGCCTTTCCTTGGGAACAACAATCATGATGAAATAAAGAATTACAGTTATCAGTACTCATTGATACTCAATACAGTAGAGACATCCTATTTTCATCTATTTCTGAACTACTTAATTACTTGTATCTGGATTCTGGAGACTACCTGGTTTTTCCTAAGAGTAGACATATTCTAGGTTTTTGTGTTACTGGTTTTTTTTTTGTAGTTTAGTCTGCTTCTATGGTATCTCAGTTGCAGAAATAATTCTAGTTACAGAATCATAGGACTGCAAAGATCCTTGGAAATCTTCTAGTTCAAATCTCTGCTTAAAGCAGGAATCCTCCTACTGGAACAGATTCTTCATATCAGACAAATGGCTGTCCGACCATTGGACAATTGGCTTGAAAAGCTCCAACACACTATCTTATGCTTAATTTGTGATCTACCAAAATGCCCAGATCCTTCTTACCACCCAACTGTATTTTCTTGGATAATGCCTAATGTTCAAATTATCAAGATTCTTTTGAGCTGTGAGCAATTCCCCCAGTTTTGGGTCATCTGTAAATCTGATGAGCTTCCCTTCTACTCTGATCTAAATCCATTGTGTGTGTGTGCCTGGATGTCGAGCATGGGCTGCTGCGAAAGACCAGGAGCCAGGGCCGGATTTTCCTTTAGGCTAACTAGGCTTCAGCCTAGGGCCTCAAGATCAAGAGGGGCCTACATGCAAATTGTTAGCAAAATTTACAAACTTAAAAATGGGAGGTGAAAGGGCCTCATAAGTGGAATAGCCTAGGGCCGTGATGGCGAACCTATGGCACGGGTGCCACAGGTGGCACGCGGAGCCATATCTGTGGGCACGCGAGCGTTGCCCTAGCTGAGCTCCAGCATGCATACATGCACCTGCCAGACGATTTTCAGGCCTTCCGGCCCCACCAGAAGTCAGGAAATGGGCTATTTCTGGCCTCCAGAGAGCCTCCAGAGGGATGGGGAAGGCTGTTTTTGCCCTCCCCAGGCTCCAAGAAAGCCTCTGGAGCCTGGGGAAGGTGAAAAACAGGTCTACCGGGCCCACTGGTAACCTTTTTTGTCGTTGCGTGCCAAAAGCGGGGGGAGTGCGCATGCATGGGGGCGGGGAGGCATTAAATGGTGTGGGCACACGAGTGCGCGACCGCCCCCTGCTTCCCCCGCTTTTGGCACGCAACGGCAAAAAGGTTAGCCATCACTGGCCTAGGGCCTCTTTTCATCTACATCCAGCCCTGCCAAGAGCAAACACACACACACATACACACACACACACACACAAGCCGCGTGCACAGCAGTACTGGTGAGGTTTTTAGGGAGCAGTGCAGGAAGCCAGACTTGCCTTCACAGGTACGAAAGCTTCCTTACAAAGTTAGAAAAACACCAGGAGCAAGCAAGCACTTCTTTTTGCACTTGCTCCTAGCGTTTTTCCACTTTGTAAGACAGAGAGGAGGAGGAAGAAGACGACAAGGGCGACAATCCCTGGCAAGGCATGAAAATCCGCAGCAGGAAGCTCGGGATGAGTGAAAAGTGGGAGCAGCCGAACGCTTTGTTTCTCCGGAACCGGTAGTAAAAAAATGCTTAAAAAGTAAAAAAAAAAAAAGTTCCGACAATCGCGCATAACTCAACTGATCGTCGGAAGGGTTTTTTTTTTTATTTTTAAGCATTTTTTTACTACCGGTTTTCTGGAGGTAAAAGCAAGAAGTAACGATGACTGGACGGGTGGGCGGAGCCTCGAGCTGCCATTGCTACCGGTTCTCCGAACCACTGGCCGTCATCGCTACTGGATCGTCCAAACCAGTCCGAACTGGGAGCATTTCACCCCGATACTCAACTTTCAAATCGTTTATTTCTAGTTTAAGATAATGGAGTTCACCTCATTTTATCATGTACTCCATTTCTTTCTAACCCCCATGATCAGTTTCAAAAATGAACACTGGGATGTGTCAATCTAGGCACCATCCAAACTCATGAATAAAAAGAACTAATAATTAATTCCTGCACCTGTGAGTCTTACTTGTCATAAATACAGCATTGCAGATGGTCTTTGGGGAGTTAATTCTGACATCAATTGAAGAAGTAGGAGCATCCACTGACATCCCAAACACTAATAGAACTGCTTCCAGATGGCTAATTTTGAAAATCTCAATGGTTGGCAAGTGTGCCTAAAATTTACAAGCTGCTGAGCCACTACTTTCCTGCAAGTGCACACACCCCTCAAGTTCAGGAAAATAATAGCACAGCAATTGTTGCCTTTAAAGAAAAGGCAAAGGTACCCTCCCAGCAAACTAAACTTGGCTATAAAAGAAACCTGCAAGGAAAGCATTGTTTAGCTTTGCTAACTATCCTGTGTTTGTATACTTCTTCCTTGGGGTGAAAATGCCAGTAATTAATGCTGAAGCACAGCTCCTTTGAGGAGAGAGCAAAATAGGGCAAAGTGTGATACACATGTGCCTGTGGTGTATGAAGCTGATGGGAGAGGATCTCAGAGAGGCCACTGCAAATTCGTAGACTATTTTGAGTCAGTAAGACCAGAAGTGGTATTCAGCAGGTTCTGACCAGTTCTGGAGAACCGGTAGCGGAAATTTTGAGTAGTTCAGAGAACCAGTAAACACCTCTGACTGGCCCTGCCCCCATCTATTCTCTGCTTCCCGAGTCCCAGCTGATTGGGAGGAAATGGGGATTGCTTACAATCTTTTTGGACTGTTGCCTTCTGGCAGAAGATACAGAACAATTAAAACTCAGACCACACGTTTTAGGAATAATTTTTATCTCAGAGCTATAATTGCACTCAACAATGAACTAAAGGCCCACCATCAGTGAGCTGTTGGACAGTATTACTTGGTCTGTTGTGTGGATATTTGGGTGATTTAGGGGTGGAGAATTTGTGGTGGATGGGAGTGTGTTTCAGGATTGTTATGTGTGTTGGACCGGGTCTTTGGGTGTTAAGTGAATTTCATTGTATGGGTATACTGTGTATACACGTACAATGACAATGAAGTTATTATTATTCTGCAGTAACCTTCCCCTGGAGTGGGGTGAGAATGGATATTTTACAGTATCCTTCTCCTGCCATGCCCACCAAACCAGGCCCACCAAGCCACGCTACACCCACCAAGCCATGCCCACAGAACCAGTAGTAAAAATTTTTGAATCCCACCACTGAGCAAGACCCTTTGCATGTTCAAGATGGGTTATTGCATGCAGTAGATTTCTCCAATTTTGCAGTAATCGGGTAATGCAACTGCATGTAAAACCACAGACTGGGTCTCTCTGAATATTCTAGATTATTTTACAGCATGTTTACTTCTTAAGCAGTGAATCTTCCTTGATGCTTTATTAGTACATGCAGTACATTTTGTAGTACATTAGTACATTTATTAGTACATGTAGTTCTCTACTTAACAATCATTCGCAAATGTTCAAAGTTACAATGCAATTAAAAAAATAATAACTTACAACCAGTCCTCGCACTTTTGACCATTGCAGCTCTCCCATGATCACATAACCCAAATTTGTATGCTTGTCAACTGGCATGGCTGCAGCATCCTGGAGATCATCATTTGTGACCTTCCAACAAGCAAAGCAATGGGGAAACCTGGATTCACTTAATAACTGCAATGGTTTGCTTAACAACCATGGCAAAGAAGGTTGTAAAATCAGGGGTGAATCGCTTAACAACTGCCTTGCTTAGCAATGGAAATTTCAGTCCCAATTGTGCTCATAAGTCAAGGACTATCTGCATTAGCGGATACAGAATGGACCGTAGGGGGGAAAAAACCCTGGGGACTAGTTTCAAAAGCCCCCTGATATCCTGCTGGCTCACTAGTGGCCAAGGAAAGCCCAATAATGTATGTTTTGGGGGGCATTGAGATTTTAAGAAGCCATTCATTTAAAGAATCAAGAGTATCTACAATATTTCAGTAAGCACACGAGGCCATCTAGAGGCACATCTCAGAACAATCAAAGTCAAGAGTAAAATTATCCTCCAAAATTAGGATGCTATTATCCAATATGCTTTAAATAAAGTGCTTCTGAAGCATTAATTTTAAAGACTTCCTTCCTTTCTTAAGAATATATCTATGTATGTATTGTATATGTGTATGTACATGTGTATATAATCACACTATACAAGACAATTATACAGTAAACTGTTTTCTGCAGATTATAAATTATTTATTATATAATTCAATAAAATGTTTATCTGGATAGCCAAAAATATGGTAGATAGTTTTAGTGTATCTGCTAATTTTCAAATTACAATAGCCAATCACAATACCCTCTCCCCCCCAAAAAATTAGGACTCTTTTTAATTCTAGAAATTATATGGGAAACAATGTGCCATTTCAGATTTATGGACCCCTATAAATTTCCTAGCTGATGCTGACAATTGAGACATCACCTATGTATTTCTTTTAAAATATGATGCAGATTTGTGGGTGCTGGTTTAATTTTATAAAATTAGGGATGTAAGCCAAGTCGAAATTCAGTATATCTCACCACAATGGGTCTGACATGCCAGCAGCTGACTCTGGGTGACTCTGCTATCCAGATGCTCTTTTGCAACTTAAAACCTCTACCAGGGAAGACTCTGGAAAAGATAATCAAGCAACGAATTAGCAAACACCTAGAAGTAAACAAAGTAATAACCAAAAGCCAACATGAGTTTGTCAAGAACAGATCATGTCAGACTAATCTTATTGCATTCTTTGACAAAGTGACAAAATTAGTGGCCAGAGGAATGCTATGGATATAATTTACTTGGACTTCAGTACGGCATTTGATAAAGTAGACCATAACCTACTACTAGATAAAAAGAAAAATGTGGGTTAGACAGCATCAACACCAGATGGATTTATAACTGGCTGACTAACCACACTCAATGTGTAGTCCTCAATGGAACTGCATCTACATGGAGGAAAGTATGCAGTGGGGTACCCCAAGGCTCTGTTTTAGGCCCAGTACTCTTCAACATCTTCATTAATGATTTGGACAAAGGGATAGATGGGGAACTCATCAAATTTGCAGACAACACCAAGCTGGCAGGAATAGCCAACACTCCAGAGGATAGGCTTAAGATACAGAAGGATCTTGACAGACTTGAACATTGGGCGCTATCTAACAAAATTAAATTCAGTGGTGAAAAAAGTAAGGTTCTACATTTAGACAAGAAAAACAAAATGCACAGGTACAGTATATGTGGTACCTTGCTCAATAGTAACTGTGAGGGGGATCTTGGAGTCCTAGTGGACAACCATTTAAATATAAGCCAGCAGTGTGCAGCAGCTGCCAAAAAAGCCAACACAGTTCTAGGCTGCATAAACAGAGAGATAGAATCAAGATCACATCAGAGGTGAGTTTCAGCAGGTTCTGACCAGTTCTGGAGAACCAGTAGCAGAAATTTTGAGTAGTTTGGAGAACCAGTAGTAAAAATTCTGACTGGCCCCGCCCCCATCTATTCTCTGCCTCCCAAGTCCCAGCTGATCAGGAGGGAATGGAGATTTTACAGTATCCTTCCCCTGCCACGCCCCCAAGCCATGCCATGTCCACCAAGCCACGCCCACAGAACCGGTAATAAAAAAATTTGAAACCCACCACTGGATCACGTGAAGTGTTAATACCACTTTATAATGCCTTGGTAAGGCCACACTTGGAATACTGCATCCAGTTTTGGTCACCACAATGTAAAAAAGTTGTTGAGACTCTAGAAAGAGTGCAGAGAAGAGAAACAAAGATGATTAGGGGACTGGAGGCTAAAACATATGAAGAACGGCTGCAGGAACTGGGTATGTCTAGTTAATGAAAAGAAGGACTATGGGTGACATGATAGCAGTGTTCCAATATCTCAGGGGCTGCCACAAAGAACAGGGAGTCAAGCTATTCTCCAAAGCACCTGATGGCAGGACAAGAAGCAATGGGTGGAAACTAATCAAGGAGAGAAGCAGCTTAGAACTAAGGAGAAACTTCCTGACAGTTAGAACAATTAATAATTGGAACAACTTGCCTCCAGAAGTTGTAAATGTCAGATATTGCCTACGTATGATGCACCAGGGACCAGAAGGGGTTAAGTCTTTACAGACATCACATGTGACTGTATCAGCCAATGAACTCTCTTATTGGACTCTTACCCAAAAATCAATTAGATATCTTCCCTGCTTCTTCCCATCTATCTCAGCAAGACAACGCGTGAACTTCTCTCTCCTCTTGTTAAGTGTAAATGCCTGCCCTCCAAACCTAGTGTTGTAAGGGTTAACTACCCAGAGATCCATTCACCCACTGACCCCTCCTTACCTGGACTCCGCCCCTGGAGTACTTAAGGGTCATCCATGCGGTCTGGGATTCATTCCAGCTGCAAACCTGTAAGAGAGAAACATTATGTAAATAAAGAAACTTGATTATACACATGCCTGTGTATTTCCTTTATTGGGCTCGATCCAAGAACATTCCAACACCTCTCAACATCTGAGTCATACAGTTAGGGTAACAAATGCAACAGGACACCCTGTTCATTATTGTATATTTGTAAATAATAAAATAACTTTTTGAACCTGAAGCTGCATTGACCAAATAACTTCCTCATAGAACCGAATGAGCACGACCATCAATATATATCTGACAAATGGTAGCAGAGGATAAATGCTCCAACCATGGAAGTTTTTAAGAAGAGATTGGATAACCATTTGTCTGAAGTGGTGTAGGGTTTCCTGCCTAAGCAGGGGGTTGGACTAGAAGACCTCCAAGGTCCCTTCCAACTCTGTTATTCTGTTCTGTTTATTTTATTTTATTTTATTTTATTTTATTATTTTATTTTATTTTATTTATTTTTGGATTTATATACCGTCCTACTCCCGAAGGACTCAGGGCGGTGAACAGCCAAGAAAGATAAAATACATAAACTACAAAATTTAAAAGACAATATAAAAACCCATTAAATAGTTTGGCCCAAAACCAAATTAAAACACCCCTAATGTTTAAAACAAAATTTAAAATTGCAATTAAAAGGGAACGTTAGGCCAGGCCAGCCTGTTGAAATAACAAGGTCTTGAGGGCACGGCAGAAGGTGCGTAGATCCGGGATCCTTCGTATCTCCAGGGGGAGCTCATTCCAGATGGCAGGTGCCCCCACAAAGAAGGCTCTCCCCCTGGGGGCCGCCAGTCGACACTGTTTGGCCAACAGCACCCTGAGGAGCTCCTCTCTATGTGACTGTACTGGCCGGTGAGAGCTATTGGCGGCAGAAGGTGGTCCCATAAGTACTCAGGCCCTAAGCCATGGAGTACTCTAAAGGTGGTAACCAAAATCTTGAAGCACACCCGGAAGACCACCGGAAGCCAGTGCAGGAGAGGTGTCACATGGGAACGCCACATCACTCCCATAACCACCCACGCAGCCGCACTCTGAACCAGTTGGAGCCTCCGGGTGCTCCTCAAGGGGAGCCCCATGTTCTGTTCTGTTCTGTTCTGTTCTGTTCTGTTCTGTTCTGTTCTG
>WNWU01000005.1:18313862-18487633 GCA_012654045.1 Ptyas mucosa
TGTTCTGTTCTGTTCTGTTCTGTTCTGTTCTGTTCTGTTCTGTTCTGTTCTGTTCTGTTCTACCTTTCCTTCTTGCAGCTCTTAATCTTTAAGTTGACTTGATAAAGTGAAACTTTCAGAGAGACGAGTTCTGTACAGGACTGTGTGTTTTGTATAATAGAACTTACAACCACTATATGTTTTTACCAGTTTATTGAACACAGTGGACCAGTACAGGGGGGGAAAGGCATTAAAGCAATTCTAATAACCCTGCCTTAAGGTTCTGCAACTCCTGGGCTACACCATCTGATACCTATTTCACCTAATTAAGTGGTTATGTGAGATGAGACACCTATACTTTGGAGGTGCACAGGTCACTTTGCAAATGTTTCCACCTGCCAAAGTTGCTTACATTTTGAGCTTTCTCTTTTCAGATATCAATAACTTATGGGTGGACATTATGGCAAAACAAGGAAACTAAATAGCTTAGAGTCAGCCTCATGGACTCTACATGGCATAGGAAATAGTCTAATCGAATGTGATATCAGATTGAAATAACCTCACTATAAAACAAAAATGTGGATATGTGTACACCGGAAGGATATTGGAGGTTAAGCAATGCATATATTCTCTGTGGGCGCGCCCACCCTCTAGAAACAACTTCCCTTGAGGCTTCGGCTGGCCCCTGATCTTCGTACCTTTCGCCGCGAATTAAAAACCTGGTTATTCGAGTCCCCCGGCCTGGACTGATGGAGTTCTTTTACGGGTTTTAATTGTATTTGATTTAGTTAGGCATTTTAACTTGCATAATGGATTGTGGTTTTTATTGTTGTGAGCCGCCCTGAGTCCGTTGGAGATAGGGCGGCATATAAGCCTAATAAAATAAATAAATAAATAAATAAATAAATAAATAAATAAATAACCTTCACAAACTAGTTTTTTGAGGTAAAAAATGATTTTTGCTTCAGCTTCTGTGATGGTATATTTACGCTTCGTACCTTCAGATGGTTTTTATTGAGCAAGAAGAATAATGAACAAGTAGCCATCAGTGCATACAGTATGGACATGGAGGGGGTGTCACGTGATTTATATTCCATTTTAGTGTTAAATAAAGTGATGAAAGTGATAAATAAGATCATAAATAAGTGATAAACAGTGCCATCACACGCACCCCAAGCTATAGTCAAGCCGAAATAAAATTAAAAGAATTGAAAACCTGAATAGACATTTTTTTAAAGTTCAGAACAATGTCATAGGAGCCACTGCCAGAGGAACTGGGAGACCAGATCACCCCAGATATCTTTAATGTAAAATTGGGATATAGAGGAATAGAGTGTCATAGTACGGCAATAGAAAACGGTGCAATATTGCTCTTCAGCCACATTATTGCGGTAATATTTACTCAAACCCACTGAACAGGCACCTCTGCACATTCATCAAAATCCATACATGAATACAAAGTATTCATGTCAGACGGTTTCAATAAGTAACTTATTATATCCATCAAATGCTTAAGGAACACATCATAAACTTCCTCCTCCCTTTCATTCAAGCATGTTTGAATGAAATGGAAGGTGATATCCACAAGGTGGAGCACACAGACCAGGTATCCAAGCATCAAAACTCAGCATTTTCTCTTATCCATTTTCCCTTAAGATGATAATGATGACTGCTTTTATTTTATTTGTTGTTTTACTGGAAGAAAGAGAATATGAGTGTGCCTAAGGTGTGCCCATGCACATATATGCACATATATATATGCATATAGATATACATGTGTCCTACATGCAGACATTTCCTGGGTTGGTGGCTTTTAGAAATGGTCTCAGCTGAAGTTGGAAACCTGAAGTTGACTTGTGATAGGAAAAGGTGGGGATATATGGATAATGTATAGAATTTTTGCCTTTTTTAATCATTGGTTTAAATATACTCTTCCTTTTGTAGGTGGATTTCAACATATTCAGGGTTTTTCTTTCCTTCACTAAATATGGTAGTTTTTCAAGGCTCAACCTACAGGCCTAAATTACTCTCAGCCACCATAAATATTTATGATGTCAACAAAAAAGTTAAGAATTTAAGAAGGTTTATTAGAACTAGGCTGCAAAAATCTAGATAACCAATAGACAGCAGAAAATGGGAGGAGGGGATTACAACCATTTGCTATCATAGAGTAATTGTGTGGATTTTTTTTTCAGCTCAGATCTGAATGTTCAAATTAGATCTCAGCAAGAATCTTTGGTCTCCCCGGTTCTTCTGCATCCCATATGTGGGTTTTTCATGTACTGTAAGGAGCAGTCATATTTACCAAGGTACAACTATGTGCTCTTATACAGATAGTCCTCGACCTACAACCACAATTAAGCACAAAATTTATGTTACTAAGTGAGACATTTGTAAAATGAATCCTGCCCCATGT
This sequence comes from Ptyas mucosa, assembly GCA_012654045.1. Lineage (NCBI taxonomy): Eukaryota > Metazoa > Chordata > Lepidosauria > Squamata > Colubridae > Ptyas > Ptyas mucosa. The sequence continues at coordinate 18,316,258 of WNWU01000005.1, forward strand.
TATTACCTTTCTTGCCACAGTTGTTAAGTGAATCACTACAGATGTTAAGTTAGTAACATTCTTGTTAAGTGAATCTGGCTTCCCCATGGTCTTTGTCAGAAGGTTGCAAAAGATGACCACATGACCAGTGGTGGATTTCAAATTTTTTTACTGCTGGTTCTGTGGGTGTGGCTTGGTGGGCATGGCATGGTTTGGTGGGCGTGGCTTGGTGGGCATGGCAGGGGAAGGATACTGTAAAATCTCCATTCCCACCCCACTCCCGGGGAAGGTTACTGCAAAATCCCCATTTCCTCCTGATCAGCTGGGACTTGGGAGAAGATAATAGATGTGGGTGGGGCCAGTCAGAATTTTTACTACTGGTTCTCCGAACTATTCAAAATTTCTGCTACCGGTTCTCCAGAACTGGTCAGAAGCTGCTGAAACCTACCTCTGCACATGACCCTGGGACACTGCAACCATCATAAATACATGCCAGTTGCCAAGCATCCAAATTTTGATTACGTGACCATGAGGATGTTGCAACTGTCATTAAGTGTGAAAGACAGTCATAAGTCACTTTTTTCAGTGCCGTTGTAACTTTGAATGGTCACTAACTGAACTGTCATATGTTACGGACTACCTTCAATGTCCTGTACTAAACCATCATGCCAGCAACAATATTAAATTCTCTCCATTTCATGTCCTGAAATTGCTTCATGTCACATACAATTATCTATTTAAAATGTCCCACTATTTAGCTTTTGTTTTGTTTTTAGGAAGAAAACTGTCTTGGGAGAAGGTCAAACGTGTAAATAATTAATGTGAAACATTTTATCCTTCCTTCTAGTGAATTCAAAATACCTGTATTGACCTATATTTGGACTGTGTAGCAAATATGTGGCAATTATTTCCCAGTGGTGAAATGTAAATGTAAATGTAAATTTTGTTACTGTAGGCGTGGCTTGGTGATGGTGGGGATAATATGACTAAGTGGGCGTGGCCAACATTTTTTTTACTTTTAAAACCATTTTTTCTACAACCTCTTCAGCTGAAGAGGTTGCAAAAAAATACTTTTTAAAAGCCTCTGACGATCCCAGCTGACTTGCCTGATCGGCAGAGGCTTTTTTTCCTTTTAAAAACATTTTTTCTATAACCTCTTCGGCGGAAGAGGTTGTAGAAAAAATGCTTTTAAAAGCCTCTGATGATCCCAGCTGAGTCGTGCAATCATCAGAGGCTTTTTTTTTTACTTTTTAAAAGTAAAGCATTTTTTCAGCCAAAGAAGTTGTAGAAAAAATGCTTTTAAATTTTTTTTAAAAAGCCTCTGATGATTGCGCGGCTCAGTTGGGCAATGGGAGGGGGCAGGGATTTTTGCTACCGGTTCTCCGAACCACCCGCCTCCATCGCTACCGGATCAGGTGATCCGGTCTGAACCAGGAGCATTTCACCCCTGCTATTTCCTTATCAATAACACCCCTCCGCTGTTTTCCTTTTTTTTTTCTTTTAGGATCAAAATTACCTTCCCCCCCTACATTTCCTTAATTTATTGTATTGACTTGCCAAATTGGTAAAACGGAACCAATGGTTAAACAGGAAATTTCCATTTAAATTTCCATATCTCAGATTGCTAGCAGGCCAAATAACACTGAAAAAGTGACTCATTATGAATTATTCTTTTAACTAATTTGGACATGCCAGTTTGCTTTTCATAGTGTATTAACATCTGCTTTCTGAAGCCTTTTCAAGAATTCATCATTTTTCCTCTGTTTTTTTCCCCCTCCTAAATCAACCTGAAACCAGACAAACATCTGTTTGACTTTCTGACAGGCCATTTTTCTAAAGGCGTTTAATTGCAGCTTCTTCCTGACAGCCAAAGACTGAAGAGGCCACTTGTTGGCAATCTCTGACTGCTTGTGTTCTCAGAGGCAGGCAGTTAAAAAATGACTCCCATTCCTCACCTATATTGGAAGAATTTGCTCATAAGGAAAAATACATAGAGAAGTGCTTGCAGAAATCAGATTACTCAGCTGTGTGGGCCTCATTGCTGGTGCCTATAGTACCCCAAACGTTCTTTTTAGGTTACCTTCCTTGACTTATATTGTATTTTTGTGATTTGTAAATAATGAATCTAAGTTTTCTTTTTTCACTGCACAGTTTATTTTTTTCTTTGTTGATGCTGTAAGTTTTTAAAATTGTTTATATTTGTATTTCTCTATTAGGAAATATATAGATCAAAATAAGACATAAATTGTGTTTACATATATTCGATCAAGAAGGAATATCTGAGAATATATGAATAGAGTTAAGATTTGTGTACTGTTGGAACGACGAATTGTACAACTATCATGTACGTATTTTTGTTACAGATATGTTTGTATTAGTATTTTAATATTTTAAAATTTTAAATTTTAATAAAGGTTTTTGAAAATAAGTAAAAAAATGAACTATAGTTGAAAATAAATAAATAAATAAATAAATAAATTTGGGGTGAATATGTAAATTTAGTAATATTCTTTGATTTAAATTCTCTTGAGATTGCCTACTTCTCAACTTTTAAAGCAGTGTTTGGAGCAGTCACTGGTTGCATTTGCATAACACCAGAGGTTGCTGGGAGAACAAGAAATTGCTCACAGAGATTCAGAGAACTGGGACGTTGTCCATTGCAGCAAACTACTGGTCCATATTAATTAAAAATAAATCAAAATTAAATTAGATTTAAAAGACTAAAATAAATTTAAAAGAATAGAGTGTTGCAGTCCCCACATTTTAAAAGTTATCAAGTTTGAAAAACACCACTTAGAAGTAAAAAAGAAAAATCTACTGGCATTAAGGAAGAAATAAAGTTAGGTAACCATTCTATGCGTTCTGCAGTTAAATTTAATGGGGCAGCTATTTTTTGCCTGGGTTTTTATTAAATATGGTAGCCACATCTCAATGCTTTGGCATATATTGCTAGGCATGGAAACTTCTGATGGGGAAACTGTTTTGTCAATAAGTAATTAGCTTTAGGATAAATTTTAAAGTTTAATAATACTAATTTCAGATAGATGCTTTGTGGTATTTCCTTTCTTGGCTAACTTTTAAGTGAAAATGTTCTATTTGTGTACTTTGCAATGTTGACGTTTCCCACAATGGAGGAATGGATAGTGAACATGATGGAATTTGCTGAAATGGCCAAATTGACTGCTTTAATTAGAGAGGATTGTCAAAATGTAATGATGAGTGGAAGCCTTATATTGACTTTTTGAGGGAAACAGAAATAAATGACAAATGGTTTTGAGCAGCGGTAGGATTCAGAAATTTTAGCAACTGGTTCTCTGCCCAGTTGCTGGGTGGGCGTGGTCATGGTGGGCGTGGCCTACTCAGCCTCCTGCACCATGGGGGGGGGAGTTTTTACCCTCCCCAGACTCCAGCAACTTTCCTCGAGCCTCCAAGAGGGTGAAAACGGCCTCCCTCAGGCTCTGGAGGCCCTCCGGAGGCAAGAAACAGGCCCGTTTTCAGACTTCTGGTACTTCCGGTAAGCATGTTCTTCTCTCTCCCCAGGCTCTGGAGGCTTTCCTGGAGCCTTTGGGAGGGTAAAAATGATCACCCCTGGTCTCCGAAACCCTCCAGAGGCTGGAAATGGGCCCATTTTTGGACTTCTTGAACTTCCGGTAGGTCCATTTTTCGCCCTCCCAGAGCCTCCGAGCAGGCCCTGCATCCTGGCATCCAAAATAGGCTGCGTGGAGACTCCTGGGAGGGGCGAGGGTGGCGGGGTCACCTAGTCCTTGCAACAACCAGTTCGGCGAACCAGATTAACATCCGGTTCGCCTGAACTAGTTCAAACTGGCTGAATCCCACCCCTGGTTTTAAGGATTAGAATAAAAATAATAAATTGTAGACAAAATGTAAACTGAAACCATAGAGTAAGAGGTTATTTTATATTTATATATATAGCTGCTTAAAAGAAAATTGGAAGTCACTCCTTTATAATTCTTTATTTCCTTTTCTTTGGTTTCTGCTTTGTCTTTGCTCTTTTCTTCTTTCTTTCATTTTTCCTCTTTTTGGCATTGTAATTATTAGTTCTTTATATATACTAGTAACTAGTAATATACTAGTAATATAATTAGTAATTATAATTTTTATTCTGTATTAAAAATTTTAATATATATATATAATATATTTCAACTAGTTAATGCTTAGACTTGCAAGAGGAAGTTCTATGGAAGCAGTAGCAGAATTGTTTTCCCAATATTTCTTCAATAACACCTGTGTCACATATCAACTTGATTAAAGAAAGATTAAATCCTGTACTGTATTTTTAGCATTTGGAAGTGTGTTCCTTCAGGCTATTTCTGGATTTGTAAATATATATGATCAGGGTTAGAAAATAAGAGCATCCAATAAAACTGTTTGGGGAAAAACCTTATGAACTTTGTTGGTCACCTTTCCAGAGTTATGGGAAGTTGTTTTGGATCACTTGTGAAAAGTCCAAGAATAATAGATGAGGTTAGATTCTGTGGTAGAATGAAAAATGCAGCAACAAGTGAAGTAAAACAATTAGAATTACATTTATTTACAGTCAGAGGTCACAAAAGATACCTTTCCTTAAAATCAAAATGATATGTATGTTGCTAGCCCTTATTTGCTAGCTTTTTTATTGTTTATCTATTTGTATATTGCTGTTTGTTTTTACGCTATGAGCCTCCCACAGTCAACTAGATCTGGGTGGTGTTCAGGTTGAATAAGAGAACAAGACGTAATATATCTTTAAAATTTCTTCACACTGAGTAAGATAGTAGAATTTATCATGTTGAATTTACTTGATGGAAATAAAATTATTTTACTGAATTTTTCTTTTGGCTGAGTTTGATTTCCATGGTTTCTATGCAATTTATGACAAAAGTCATGGGTGAAAGAGCTTTAATAGCGATTTCTCAAATTACTTTCAATCATCCAAGTTTTCTTATCTTGTAATAAAATTTTCTTTAGTTTTTTGCTATTAATTTCAAATTTAATCATAGCTCTAACTGTTGTGATTCTGACAATTGGGATTACAATAAAATCAGATTTTGATGTATCTGAAACCACAAACCAATTTTTTAGAATTGAATTGTTCTGTTATTTTTGAAATATTGCAAACTTATAACTTAAAAGGATATTGCAAACGTATATCCTTTCATTTTCCACCATTTCATTCCTACTTTATTGTAAAAAGAAATAATATAAATGGTTGAATGGGTGATGGATTTGCAGTTAATTTATGGGTCCATCTTTCCCAAATTTTGAACACATTCAGAAATGGATTTCAAGTATGTTTCAGTATTTTATTAATAATTTTGATGACGTACCCTAATTTTCACTAATGATATAGTTATCCCTATCATCTTTATCCAAGATGTTAAATCTTTTAAATCTTCATTTTATCAAACAAAATGTTTTAATATAGCTAGCATCAAAATAGCAATTTCATATTTGGGATTCCAAGACCTCATTTCCCTCTTGAACTTTTATACAGAATCTTTTTATTTATTCTTCTTCCTGGACAAATATATCTGCATTTATTATTCAACCATATTTAATGGAGCCAGTTATTGTCTACTGTTAGATCAGAGAGAAGGAATTAAACTTTACTTTGTTGCTTGAATTCATCTTGTTTTCTTTAAGCGCTTTCATTTTCTTTTTCACAATTTGCTCTTTTATTGCAGGTGTACTTATTTAATGGAGCCCTTCTTATATATTTCAAAATGCTAATAAGTTAGGTAGGAAAATGATGAAGATTCAGAATATAAATTCATTCATTCAACAAAAGTATATAGTTACTCTGGGCAGTTATATAAATTTATAAAGCTAGCTAAATGTATTATATAGCTACTCTGGGCAGCAAGACATAACACACAATCAGATGAATGAAAAGTAACTAAATTGAGGCAATTATTTAAAAAAAAACACCTTAGTGTAATGCAAGGGTGGGTTCTACTTACCTTTACTACCGGTTTGCAATGGGGCCATGTGTGTGCGTTCGCTTCGCTCGTGCACTCTTCTGCGCAGAGCTTCTACGCATGCGCTGAAACATTTTGATGACATTGGGGTCGGTGGGCAGAGCCTCCCACCGGTTTTACTACTGGTTCTATAGAACCAGTGTGAACCGGGGGCAACCCACCACTGCTGTAATGTCTCCTCACCCCACATACTGTATATGCTAAGCTCCATTAATATCCCAGCCACAATGCCTGAGGTTAAGGTCTTCACAGGTCTTCATAACACTCTGGAAGGTCAAGAAGGTTGGTGTCATCTGACTCTCTGGCTGGAGGGAACAGATGTTCCCTAAGGCAGAAGCCATATTCAGGTAGAGAGGCTTTCTAGGATGCACCAGAAGGTACTGTTCACTGAGAAGACCCAGAGCCTGCACACTCTGCTAAATCTACTGGGTAGGCAGAAATCACTGGTGATGGGCAGTCCAAGTAACCTGCCCAAGTACCATAAAGGGCTTTAAAACTGACAACACACACCTTGAAATGTACTTACAAGCCTACAGGGAGACAGTGTAGTTCATGCCGAAATGGTGATATATAAGCATATCATAATGCATCCAATACTACAGTTAAAACGTTTGAATTTTCTTCAAGGACAGCTCCATGTAGACTACATTACAATGGTCCAATCAAGAGGCAATTAGGGAATACATGATTGTAAGCTGTGCCCCCCTGATGTAGGCACGGGTGCAACTAGATGCATTTATCACACCTTCCTAATCAAAAAAAGCTGCCATCTGCTCCTCAAGGAATCACAAGGAGTGGGTGGCAATTGTAGTCCAGAGGAGCATTTGCACAAATATACCCTTGTGCCAGTTGCATTAATTCCTATTACTATCATCATAAAAACAACTCAGTTTTAAAAAAAAAAGTTGGCTTAAACTTTAAATACTGGTTGGAAGGTCTTACCTTGATTTTCCTCTGCAATAGTCTGTACACATCCTGCCCAATGAGGTGGTCCTCAATTTATAACAAGTGAGACCAGAATTTCTGTTGCTAAGCAAGGTGGTGATTAAGTGAGCTGAGACAAATTTTATAGCTTTTTTGCCCAAGTTGTTAAGCGAATCACTGCATTTGTTAAATGAATCATGCAATTGTTAAGCAAATCTGTTGTCTTCCCTAATGACTATGCTTGTCAGAAGCCAGTTGGGAAAGTCACAAATGGTGATTAAATGATCCACAGATGTTACGATTATTGTAAATACATCCCGATAGCCAAGCACCTAAATTTTAATCACTTGAACCTTGAGATGTTACAACAGTCAAAAGTGCAAGGACCAGGGATAAGTTACATTTTTCAGTGTCGTCACTTCAAATGGTCATTAAACCAACAGTTGTGAATTAAGGACTACTTGTATACAAATCATCAGATTTATGCAATAGAAACTAACCTAAAAATTGGGATTAATATACAATTCTTTGAATCTCAGTTACACAGTGCTTTTCTGAAAGAATACCAGCTATCAAGTCTCTGTCATGATTCATTACGTGTACGATATTTGACTATTCCATTTAAAAGTCACCATGCTGTAATGTAATCTATTTAATGCAGTCTTGTTTAAATATTATTATCAAGTAACAACTAAATTGTTGCTTTACAAAAGAAACAGTACCATTTACTTCACAATTGAACTGAGCATAGCTAAAATGGAAACATGCAAGCAAAATTATTAAATTTTTGTTAATGCCCAACAGAAAGCACAATGTAATGCACATAATTTACAAGATTCAACTTGCACAATAAAACAGAAGTGTTTATTTACATATTGAAAAGGGACATATCAGGAAAAGGCAATAATTTTGGCAATGGTTTTGCTACTACTGGTTTGTAAGTACTAAACTCTTTCATCATGATCCAGCCTTATCTGGAGCTTGATCTCAGACTTCTGAGGATGCCAACCCAGGGGTGAAATCCAGCAGCTTCTGACAGGTTCTGGAGAACCGGTAGTGGAAATTTTGAGCAATTCAGAGAACCGGCAAATACCACCTCTGGCTGGCCCCAGAGTGGGGTGGGAATGGAGAATTTGCAGTATCCTTCCCCTGCCATGCCCACCAAGTCACACCACGCCCACCAAGCCACCCCCACAGAACCAGTAGTAAAAAAAGTTGGATTTCACCACTGTGCCAACCTTAAATATCATTTTGACAGTCAAGAATTTTGTTCCTACAAACAGGTCACCTAGATGATAATCTTACATTCTACAGTAAACAGAGCATATACACAACAAATAATGCTAACAAATGCTAACAAATAAATATAATGTTGAAGGTCACTGCTAAAATAAATTAGGGGGGGGAAAACAAATGTGCACTTCCTACTTATGACTAGGCTTCAAGCTTATTAAAATCAAATGTCTTTAAAAATATATTTTATTATGTAACAGTCCTTTGAGTGACAGTATTTACAAACCACTAATTAAAGAAGGCTTAACACATGACAGCTTCCTACACACAGGAAAACCACAAGCTTCATGTGGTTCTGTGCATCACAGCAAAGAAATAAATGCATTTTGATAGTTTCTCCATTTGCTTACAGAAAGAAATAATATTACTTCAAACTGGCTTGTTGGCAAAAGCTTTTACAATATGTAAATATGGCAAAAGAGTTAGCTATACAAGCATACTGAATTAATAATAAGGCTACAATCCTTACTGGGAGTAAGTCCCACAAAACACAATCAAACTTATTTTCACTCAACGCACAATTGCACTGTACAAGAATAATATATAGACACACATTAAGAAAAAAATAGTTAATGTTTTGAAAACTTCATTTGTTTTACAGAAAAGAACTTTTTAGATTGTCATGTCAAGTTAGCACAATGAAATAAGCAGAGAGTTGTGTCTAAATCTGTAAACGGCGAAGTTTAAGGCACATATTTTATTAGTGCATATTTCTTAACTGTTCTTTAAGGCTAATTATATAGAGATATTTTAAAAGAATTGACATTTAGGTCAATATACAGCACACCATGTGAGACAGCCAATTTTTGATCTTCCAAGTTAGGCAGATAGTGCCCTTGGGAGGGAAAAGTACACAACTTTGTTTTAAAAAATGTGTACTCTTAGAGCAGTGGTGGAATTCAATATTTTTTTAATACCGGTTCTGTGGGCGTGGCTTGGTGGGCATGGCAGGGGAAGGATACTGCAAAATCTCCATTCCTATCCCACTCTGGGGCCAGCCAGAGGTGGTATTTGCCGGTTCTCTGAACTACTCAAAATTTCCGCTACCGGTTCTCCAAAATCTGTCAGAACCTGCTGAATAGCACCTCTGTCTTAGAGGGAAGGAAAGGATGTACAGTGATGTCACAGCCAGTATTCATTGTTATGGCAAAGTTTGGAGCAGAAATTCATGGCTTTATGTATTCGCTTTTCCCCTGACAATTCCTAACAGAGAAAACAACAAAACCAAGCTCTGATAATTAGGGCTGTTCATTTTTTTAAGGATGAAGTGGTTGCTTCAATTTCTGAGGCATGCCGCACTCATTTTGCTCTTTAAATCCCTAGCCCAGGGGTGAAATGCTACCAGTTCAGGCCAGTTCGCCAGAACCGGTAGTAAAAATGCTACTGGTTCGCCAAAACCGGTGGTAAAAAAATGCTTTAAAAAGTAAAAAAATTGCCCAAACTGATATTTTTGTGTGAAGTGTGATAGTTTATTTTTGAGCTCTCTATGACTGTGAGGTTCCTGATTGTTGCAGGGGCCATTTTGTGTGAAGTCCAGCTGCTTTTGTATTATGCGTGAATTAGTTGTGTAGCTTTTGTGTTATTTTTGTGTAAAGTGTGATAGTTGGTTTTCCTGGTCACATGATCACCAAGCCACGACCACCCAGTCACATGTCTACCAAGCCATGACTACCAGTCACATGACTACCAAGCCACACCCATCAAGCCACACCCACAGAACCGGTAGGGAAAATTTTTGAATTTCAACATTGCCACTACCTGATCAAAGAAGAGGTAATGAACTGTCCCAGCTGGGGCATTCATAAGCAAGAGGCTGAAAGGAAATTGCTGGAAGGTATTGGATGATTGCCTTTGGTTCTTAAACTAGGTTAGACATGTTATGGGGCTAAAATTTCAATTTGAGTATGTTTTCTTACTCAGAATCCTAGTAAACCATGCTGTTGATTTTTAGCAACACTGATGAAAACAAACTTTGAGGCCACAAAACCAGGCTTGGAGCCACTGATTGTCCATTCCTTTAATTGGGAAAATAATAAAGTATTGCTTAAGGAAAGTGTACGCATAATCTCAGCCTTCAAGGAATAAAAATGCAAGTCACAGTTATATTTCTGAAACTGCCAGCAAAAATCAAATAAAACAAAAATATGCACATCATATTTTTCAACAGAAGCAATTTATACATTCATCAATGAAAACCTGCCAAGTATGATGCATGGTAGAAATCGGCCCTTAATACTATTTTTTAAAAAAGAAAAAGAAAACTGAACAGAACAGAACAACAACAAAAAAATCACGAGATCCCTAATGTGATGTTGGCAAAGCTGACTTCTACCAAAGTTTGAATTTTTTTAAAAAAAATAAAATGTCAAGAACGGCTTATTACAGCATCATCTGTTTGTAATGCTTTGAATACTCATTAATAGAGGCTTGGTAATAATTCTAGCCCTCAAGGCTGCAGAGGTAGAAACGAAGGCAATAACCATGTCCTTTGGAGTCTGGACCACCAGACAAATTCCTACGGCTTCCATAAGGTGTCTGTACCATTTACTAATACATTCTAATACTGAAAGGAGCATCAAGCGATTAGTGCAGTTACTTTACCGTTAATATACGTCAAGACTTATTCCTCTAAGTCCTGGAACTTTCTCAGCGGATTCCCAGTTTATAGCAACCAGAAAGTCTTTGGCCATCGGAAAAGGAGAAGGAGTCTCCTACATAGAAGGAGTCGTGACGGGAGTCCATGTGGAGGCAAGTCTAGCATGCACTGAGGCATCATACTGATTGTCAGCAATATCTGTGGATGCTCCATTGTCATAGAGGGGAGAGCCTGAAGAAGTCGTAGCGACGGAATGAGGAAGTGTGGGGTAGTGGGTTGTAGAGCCTCGCAAAAACTGGGATCCTATCCCACTGGACATCCCGCCTGACTGTGAAACGGGTGAGATGGTGCTGTTGCTCACAGACCACAAGTTGGGATATTGGCTACATAGAGAAAGAAAAAGAAAACAGTTTTTCCATTTGTAGAAAGGCAGCCTTGTTAGCACAAGGCTAAATAATTTAACATATCATATACTTCTGCAAATTATGGCTCACTCCACTAGATACACTATTCTAAATATAGAATTTATTAACATCAATATGTTTGGGGAGGAAGAAAAGTATGCCTTTGAGTGAGGCACTGACAGGATGCAAACAAGAGGCATAGCCTCCTTAATTCAAGTGAGTATTTTGCTGGATCCCGCAGTTAGTATATAGCAGTGATGGCTTACCTTTTCCGGACCAAGTGCCCAAAGCACACATGTGCAAGCCCGAATCCCCAAAATGCAATGCACGTGGGCCCCTGTGTATGCATCCCATCCCCGTGCATGTGCATGCGGGCCCTCGCACCCTCCCACCCACCCCCCCACACACATGCATGACAGAGACCCGATAACCAGCTGGCCAGCGGGAGGCGTGTGCACATGCGCAGCATAGCTGAACTGGGGTGACAGCTCGCGTACCCACAGAGAGGGTGCTGCATGACATCTATGGCACGTGTGCCATAGGTTCGCCATCACAGGTATATAGCAATAGCAGTAGCACTTAGACTTATAGACCACTTCATAGAGCTTTACAGCACACTCTGAGCAGTTTACACTCTGAGCATATTGCCCCAAAAAATCTGGGTTCTAGGGATTTTATCAATCCCCAGAAAGATAGTAGGCTGAATCAATCTTCAGACATGCAAATTTATGATGCACATAGATGTTGCCAGCCCATTCCAAATCAACTTTTTGGCTTCAGAGGGAATGTATTGCAAATCCCTCACTAGGAGAAGTACTAAAGATTTTTGGAAAGCATTTTGCAATTTGGTATTTAGTACTGACTGGTGTCAATATAAATTCATGAGTCTCTCTCCAGTCCCAGATGCATAAGAAGCGTTTAAGCAGCTTATTTAATTAATTTCCATTCACCAGCTACTAAAATGGAACTATCTGTAAACTTAGGCACAAAACTCAGCAGGATTTTCTTTTCTGAAAAACCTCATCAATATAGGAATCGGGAGATTATATCAAATCAAATCAAATCAAAAATTTTATTATGAATACTGTACATATTGTTAATGAATCCTCACTTTAATTACTAGCGTGAAGCAGTATTCTTACACAATAAAGAAATTTCAGTTTGTAAGAGGAAGAAAGTATTTTAGGAAACTTTGCACTTGGTGATTTCCTGCAAATTAAAGATGTGTTACAGTATAGGTCAGGTTTGTTTACATACAATTCCTTCAGAATCTTGTGAATTGCCATATCACGCAAATGCCTTCTGTTGTTAGATGGAGTCTTTCCCTAGCCACATTTTTTACTACCCTACAGAGCAATGTATTTATTTATTTACATGGCTACCCATCTCATAAACTCCATATTAAAAGGCATTTCATAAACTCCATAATAAAAGGCCTATTACATCCAAGCTCCTCAAGCAATTTTTTTTTAAATGGCCATCAGCATCAGGGGAGAGAAGGGAAGTGAAAAAGGCAAGATAGTAGGCCTAGTACAAACCCTTGGACTTGCAAGAAGTAGGATTGGCATTGGGGTGTTACATCCAGCATCTTGTCTTATATGTATCTTAACCACTGAGCCACCATGCCGCCATTCTTTGTTGCCATAGGTGAAAATTATTTTTCACTTCCTCTCTTATATCCTTTTATATGTGTAGGAGGAGATCAGTGACTTAATATTATTGAAAACCCAAACTTTGAGTCTCTAACTCCGCCCCTTTGGTGAGTGTGAGCCAATACACTTTCCAGTTAAAAAATAGTGTAAAACTATATCACTAGTTCCATCCACAGCCTTTAAAGTGACTATTTCTGACTTACAGGAGGAAAAAAGAGATGTGCTCGGTATATGCATATATACACATATAAAAGGATATAAGAGAAGAAGTGAAAAATAATTTTCACCTATGGCAACAAAGAGTGGCGGCATGGTGGCTCAGTGGTTAAGACACTGGGCTTGTTGGTGGGAAAGCCAGTGGCCCAGGTTCAAGACCCAAACTCAACGCAACAGGGTGAGCTCTTATCCTCACCCCAGCTCCTGCCAACCTAGCAGTTTGAAAGCATACAAATGCAAGTGATAAATAGATATCACTTTGGTGGGAAGCTAACACCATTCAGTGATGTCATGCTGGCCACATGACCACGGAAATATCTTCGGACAACACTAGCTCAATGGCCTTGAAACAGAGATGAGCACCACCCCCTATAATTGGCAATGACTAGTGGAGTAAAATCCACAGGAACTCCTTTACCTCTATAGCCAAGTAGCTAGTGTATCACAGCTAGTGTATCCTTGCAGATAAAGAACACAACCACTCCACTCCTGCATAAATCATACTATACAAACAGTAATTGTGTACAAACTATAGCTATGGGGGGGTCACCTCCATGGGACTCATGCAGAAATGAATCTGTTTTTTCACAGAAGTTTCGTGGTCATGGAAGAGGGCTTACCTGGAGCTGGTTGGAGGACCGCTACCGTGATTCATAGGCAGCATACTTGTTGGAGCTGGGACTCCTAAACTGGACCAATTGTCATGGCTTTGGAGCATAGAAAGGCATGCTGAAGAACTGTCTCCATAGGCTGCTGCAAAAGCAAGCATTTTGTGTAAGAACATTCCATACTTTCAAGTACAATATCTGAATATGACCTTCATCAGTATAATGGAATTCATTAGGAATTGTTAGAATGTATTTGCTTTTCTAGCAATGATATAAGGACGTTTAAGAATACTGCATTTGGTTCTACATAAATATCGAATCATTTTGCAACGGTATTAGTATAGACCCAAAGCAGAGATCAATTCTGTATATTTAGCCCACACAGTTTCAACAGACCAGGGACTATCAACTTTTCAAAAGTAATATGCAACCTTCTTGGCCTTTTTTTGAGTCATTACTCTATAATCAGGTTTGAAAGAAATGAGCAAAACATCATTTTCATACCAACAAAATCTAAGTCCTTTTTATAAACAGAAAGAGATCATAAGATAAAAATACTTTAAAAAATAAACAATCTGTTGCGGGCTTCTGAAATAAGAAGAAATGCTCTCTTAGAGCTCTCTCAGAGCTCTCTCAGACAGCTGTGATGGCAAAATGGTTAGAATGCAGTATTGCAGGTTAACTCTGCTGACTGCCAGCAGTTTGATCCTGACTGACTCAAGGTTGACTCAGCCTTCCATCTTTCCAAGGTCAGTAAAATGAGGACACATATTGTTGGGGTCAATATGCTGACTCTGTAAATCACTTAGAGAAGGCTGTAAAGTACTATGAAGTGGTATTTAAGGGCTAGTGCTAGTGCTTGTGTTAAATGGCTCAAAACCAAGTATATAGTTTAGATTTACCTCAGATTCACCTTTCTTACAATCACCTAGCTGGAAATTTTAGGACTTATTAGGCACCTAGACTCTTTAAAACTGCTAATGAAACTGACTGCATATTGTAATTGAAAATGCAAACCAAAGATTTAATAAAATGATCTATCCGCTATTAATAGTGAACTTTTGTAGACTATCCAAAACATTTAACAATTATTTGAAAAACTTTTTAAAAAAACAAAACTTTTTTTTATTTTTATGATTCAGATGGTTAGTGAAATCTCATTTCTGTCATTCTCAAGAGATGTTACAATTCCTACAGCTGATTAAGATGGATAATCTATCTAACTATATTTATCTATCTATCCATCCATCCATCTATTCTTATATCTATATATAGATAGCACTGATGATGTTACCTAGTTAGGATAATGAAATGTCTGCAAGAAAACAAGCAAGCTCAGAGAGCACCAAAGACCCCACATATATCTATATCTATATCTATCATTATCATCATCATCATCAATCAATCATCTATCTACCTCATCTTGAATTAATCCATTGCAGGATTGAAGATTGCATATGCACCATAATCTATATACTGGTCAAATGCAGTTTGTATAAATGTTTTCCAACCTCTCAATCTAAAGCTAAAAGAGGATGACTGGCCCAAAGTAGCCAGACAGCTTTCATCAGTGTTAGAACCTGACTCTTCTGCTGCTAATCCAGCATTTTAAATGCTACACCACATTAAATCAGATTTTGATCTAGCCTTTACCACCTAGGACTGAACTAATGGTCCTACAGATGTTGCTGAATTACAACTTTCATGGCTCCAAATATAATAATCTATGAGGACGACAGTGAGATTTGTAGTTTAAGACTCTGGAGGGTCACAGATTCCATACCTAATTCACACTGAGATCTGTTAGTATCTTATGACATCAAAAAACTGGAGGACACCATAAAGTACTTACTTGGAGAATTGGTTCTATGGGTGTATGGATTTGGATAAGGGGCAGGACGGTGATTTCTTAACGATGAATACCTTTCACAACTGTGAGCAGGAGAGAGTGACAGAGATGTGCCAAATTGGGAATGAGGACTGGCGGGAGGACAAAGAGTCCCTGTTCCAGGAATTAGCCATCCACCTACTGTAAAAATATGAATAATATCATTTCACCAATATATAGCAGGATTATTTGTCCAAGATGACAGCAGCTTGTTTGCACACATCAATCCTGGAATGTCAAACCTATTTTTAACTCACATTGAAACAATACAAATGGATTTCAAGCTCTTCTTGTCTCCCCCAGTAACTTGTGGGTATAAATAGCTTTGTTGTGGTGTCATTACGGCGTATTTACCCATCTCTGCTGATCAATGGTGTGCCATAAGTGAAACATTGCGACAATAACATTCCTACACATTAAAGCAAAAAAACTCAAAATGAAAGTACCATCAGGAATAATTTCAAGTCACGAACATAAGATTATTATACCCTCACATCTCTTATTGCTATATCCTAATCTGGGAGGAAGAAACAATTAAACTGTAATCTTTTGTATCTAATAGCTTTGAAGAAGCAATGTGAAAATAGCAAAACATCCTAGTAAACTTACATTTGAATAAATGGTAGTCATGGCTCTCTATGGAGAGAAGGGTGGAAGAATGACACAGTCTGTGTCACGGTGGAAACCATCTTAGTTACATTCTGTGTTGAACTTTACTATATTGGTATGAAAGAATGGGAATTAAGCCTGTAATGTCAGACTATATCTTCTGTCATTTATTACATCACTGTGATTACAAGGGAGATATTCAGAAAGCAGCATATTCAGAGTGTGAAACTTCGATAAAGGGAAGGGTTCTGCTAATATTTCTAATTAACCTAATCAAGATTCTGATCTTTTTAAAACTTTGTGCTCTTGTCAACAATCCCTATCTCAAAGATTATTGAACTCTGTCTGAATAACATCAGTGAGATTTCAGTGGGGATATTCCAGACTTTGCATGGATTGATACATTTGACCAGTTGATTGATACATTTGAACAAATTACACCAGCTTTTTTCTTATCCCATTTAATCTCAATAAGAGAGACACAGAAAACGATCTTGTTTCATGGTTAATATTTTAGGTGCTTTAAGAGAATAGCTTTTCTACATTTTTAAGTATAAAATCCTATTTTTTTGAAATGCATATGAGGAAAACAGCAGAGATCAAGTTTCTGCAATTCCAAGTCACACTTTTAGTCCATATGACATGGTATTTTCAACACTGGTTAATGGTGGTTTTCCCAAATTAGCAGGAATCTTTCCAATTCTACTTGGAAATGACAGTAATTGAATGCAGCACGCAAAGTATATATTCAACTACTGTGCTATGAGTCCATTCAAAATCAGAATACATTTAACTGCTTAATCATCTGATACCCTAAAACAGTGCTTCTCAATCTTGGCAACTTCAAGCTGTGTGCTGACTGGGGAATTCTGGGAATTGAAGTCCACCTAGCTTAACGTTGCCAAGGTTCAAAAGCACTGCCCTAAAATATCTAGAGATCCAGGAATGTGGAATCTCCCACAGTCCTTTGTCTCGGAGATTTTTTTCTTGGTTCTCAATGTTCAGTAAGAGAAATAGGTTGAGGACATTACAGTATTTACAGTCTTCGGCATCAGGAATGTAAAATTATAATACCACTTCTCAGGCTGAAGTATATTGCAGTATTTTTTTAAAAAAAAACAAAGCCTTCTAAATTGTTGGCGAAGATAATATTTTATGAAATATATATTCATGCATTTTATATTCATAACAAAATACAACTGATACTGGAACAAAATTGCTCTGAGAGTTTTCCATATGGCAATGATATAACAAAAATATAACTTTCAGAAGAGAGTTTAGACATACATTGTGAATATTGTGATTGCTGACTGTCTCCCATTTCATCCATCATGTCTTTGTGATCACTTCTGTCAAAGAAACACAATTTGTTAGCAAAAGTATTAAACAGTCTAATGAAATGCAGTCTGTAAATGCTATTAAAAGCAAACAACGGATCTCACCTTTCTTTTGCATCAAGGAAAGCTTTTGCAAAGGGGTTATATTTTATCTTTAATGCTGTTATCTACAAAAAATGAAGAAAATATTTCAAATTCAAATGTAATTTTAATTATTTCATTGTTAATTGAAAAGATAATTCAGCAGCATTACTGTTAATTCCGGTAAGGTTTTTGCCATTAATTCTGGTGGGAAAAAGCCCAGAATGAAATTATTAAAACTACTAAGGCTGCAAGAGGAGGCTTTGAAATCCTCTACAATGTCTCCTCTTTGCCTTACTAAGATGCCTGGTTTTATTATCCTATTAAGGAAGTACATAAAAGAGACGTAGAGTGGAGGGAGGATACACTAAAAACAGTTATAAAAAGTGTCAGGTTCCGGGTAAAAAGGGGATAATATATTGGAAGAACAAATGATTATTTTATTAAGAAATGAGCTATTGTTTCAGCATGGCGAATTTAAATGCAAAGGATTTATATCATAGTTCTACCCATTGTTCAATGAAATATAGACCCACCCTAAAAATTTGAAACAATTATGTATAAACAATTAACAGAAGATTGATTAACTACTTGATCTTGCTAGACTTTAGCTTGCTATACATTAATATGATTTTTAAAAATTAGTTGGTAATCATTAGCACTTAACTAATTTAAGTGCTTAACCTCATTACAATTCATCATATAGGCTTCAACACGGAAGTTGTGTTTACAGACAGGAACTTTATTTCTCTCTCTGGAGGACCTAAGCATTTATTCAGAATCTATTAAAGCATAATGAGTTACTGTACAATCAATGCTGAACCCGCTATGTGTTTTGATGGAATCAAAGTGGGCAGTAATAAATATTAGAAGCTAATGCAGGCACAAAACAGCAGATAGAAAAAAAGTGTTTTACAAAAAAATTAATGGTTATTATTTTTATAGGAGGATCACAACATGACAAAGAATAAGAGTTCAATAAGTGTATCTATGAAGGTTTCCTGTTACTTCACTGATATTTATATATTAGCTGATTAGGACAATTCAGTTGTATATTTTAAAATGTAGGTTTTAAACAATCTTTCAGTTTGTATATTATGATAAATTGCTTAGTGCTGTCACTAATCAAGGCTGTTTGGATTCAAAGTACTTTTTTAAAAAATGATTTGCATAATACAGCTATTTTCTACATTAAATAATGATAGTATGTATTGAGAGTCAATACACCTTCATTATCTTTTCATCAGACTCATTGAATAAGCCCATTAGGTCTCAGAACCCGGTCCTGTATAAATCTTCTTGGAAATCAATTCCATATAATCGAGTGGTGTTAAGTTGCAGTTAAATTGTGCTTAGTAATATAAACAAAATAAGGAGGTGATTACTGATAAAGTCTTGAGGTTAACGGAAACATTTTCCAAACAAGCAAAAATATCAGAAGACCTCTTTTCTTTTCTTTTTACTCAAAGAGCAGAATGCTTCCAGTTGAAATGATCACTTGATATTCTCCTGAAAGTATAACAAGAGTTCTTTTTTTTTTAATGGCCAAAATAAACCAGTATCGAAGAATCGTATCTACCTTACTTCATTGCTATTATCTTTTTATGCTTAAAACATTTCTCCTACTTTCTAGCAATTCCATTTCTTTAAGTACTCACTGGAAGTGAACAATTACTGCATCTCCTTTGTAGCATCTTTTAAAATTCTTGCAAACAGCCAGCATACCCCTAATTTTAACATCCCCCTTCTCACTCCATGTCCCTTTACCACTTTGAAGGAGAGCAATCCATGCAGGCTCTTCCACACTTTATGCCTACCTCTTCGTTCTGGTAAGCGGTCACAGCTATAAACTGTGTCTCTGGGAAGGAATGGCTGGTGATCATTCGCTGAGGGCCACCAACTCTCACTATGTGAATCCTAGGCTCATACTTGTGCAAGGAGTTCAACATGATCTGTTAGTGTAATGAACAACAGAAACAAGCATTGAAAGAGTGATAAACAACACTATTCTAAGACAGCAACATCAATTATAGCCAATGGTTTTGGCTTTTTAATAAGAAGAGAACAAATTTGCTGACTTAAATCTAAAAAAAAAAAGTAAGAGTCCAGACCTCAGTGGCTGTTTTACCTTTTGTCTTTCCAAAGGAACAATCAAAACAGGAACATTATATCTACGTTTACTTTTCAATTTTATCCCAAGGTAGGAAAGCAACATGAATAGTCTTGAAATAAACTAAGACATTAAATCATTTAAAATTGATTTATTATCTTGGATTATTTCAAAACTGATAACTACATTTTGCCAAACTCTAATTAAATGTTTATAATTTGATTTTCATCTTTCATTATTGAGGGAGGAATGAAAGAGTTCCATGCACAGAGCTTTATTCATTTTTCAGACAGCATTCATTTCTCATAAAAGCTACCACTGCAACATTTTATAAATTGACAAAATACCCATAAAACTGATCCATTATTTTTTTTATGCAGACAACTTAAGTAATACATTTTCCTAGTAAAGTAAGGGAAAACTTCTTTTTTAGCTGAGTTTCTTAATGACTGTCATAGCATAATTGCAAAAACAGTCACTCAGTAAAGGAAATATTAGCTTTGGAATCTCATCAGAGCCAAAGTCTTTTTAATAACAACAACAAACTATAACCAACCAAAAGGCCCTTTGGGATCATGTTTGGTGCCTATCACATGCTATAGGATTATTTTTAAATATTTTTTTTATCCTGCATTTATTATTTTTATAAGTAACTGAAGGCAGCAAACACACCTCTTTCCTCTTCCTATTTCCCCCTATAACAACCCTATGAAGTGAATTAGGTTGAGAGAAAGTGACTGGCCCAAAGTCACCCAGTCGGCTTTCATGTCTAAGGCAGAATTAGAACTCGGTCTCCTGATTAATAGCCTGGTGCTTTAACTTATCTCATTTTTTTTTCTTTTAGAAGAAACTTAAACTACTAAAATACAGTTAGCTGGTGCTAACAATAATAATAATTGGAGAACAATAATAATGTGTAGTCTTGGTTAAAGAGAAGGGAATGGTTCCTCTGTAATTAAAACTATAACTTTTAACTTTGTTTTTTATCTAGCACAGTACATGGCATATTCATGCCCACTACTGGAACAAATATCATACAAACTACACAGGTTACTAGTTAGGCATCTCATTTTACTATCAGATTTAATAATTTCGCTAATATATAAAATGGTATCAGAAATACTGTTGAGAACCAGGCTGAAAATGTACATTTGTACTACAACATACAACTAAATCTTTCTAATATCAGTGATCAGCAAGCTACTGTAAGTGACTTGAAAAATGTATCTGAAAATTGATTGAAACTTTCCTGTTGCCAGATTGGATGCTAACCTGTCATCTTTCTCTCTTAAAAAAATTCAGGTATTAGCCACTGAAGTATTTACATAACAGTTTCACATGACTAACTTTCCATGCCTGGTATACATCATGAAGAAAGGACAATGAACAGAAAAATAGCTATTAACATGCCCTATGATCATAATAAGTGAATGTGAATTGTCAATGAAAACATGCTTTGACATTTCCAAAATTTTACTAGCTGTTGGGCCTACAATTAGTTTTTTTCTGTTCACAAAGAGAAACTTATTAATAAAATTATCATTAAGATTTTCTTAGCAATCATATCTTCCGTTGCTGCCATTATTACATATTGCCATATTACCCCCAAACTCTTAGTAAACTGGCCTTGGATTATCACTTTGGTTAGTCTTTATGTGGCTTGCAAATATGCTGAGAAAGGTGCATGTCACACATCACTTTCTCCAAATTGTCTTTATACTTATCTCGGAATAACACCCTAGGTCTAAGCATGTTGACCCTTCCAGAATGTTGGCAGAAATATGCAGCACCAGATTTTGGCACCCAACCATTGCATCCATTTTCTGCATTAATATTAAAACTGTGTAAGAAAACACTACAGAAGTTTCCTCTGAGGCTAATTTTGTCCTATAAAAATACAGAGCATCCCTCCAGTCCAGAACAGGAGACAATTTTGTTAAAATATTTTTGAGCCATGCCTTTTGTTCTTATGGAGTTCTCAAGAAAATTTGTGCTATATGATCTTGTTTTGCATTACACTGCCACACAGACCCCACAAGACTCTGGTCCAAAATTTAATTTGGTAGCAATTAGGGTAACAGTTCCAGGATTCAGGACTGGCGCAAGATATCTGGTTGCTCAAAAAAAAAAATCTAAATGTCCATGAAAAATAATAAAATAATTACAAATCATTGGTTTTAAATCAAATCCATTGCTGAGGGCAGGCTATTTCACTTTCTTAATTATAGGACTAGAATACCAAGTAATTTCTAGGTACCAGCCTCCAAATTGGTTAAATCAGGTCTCCTTACAAATCACTGTTTCTGTTGTTTTAGGATAAAATGATAGGATTTTTTTAATATATATATAAGTGCATCTACAAAAGTGAGTTTTGTAGATGCCAATTCTCTGGGTCTCAAACATACAAATAGCTGAGACTGTGTTTCATTCTAAGAGATAAATACAAACACACATTGCCAGTACATTATCTTTTGACACACACCCCTCCAAATTTGTGTCATTGTTGCTGCATGCTGTTTAAGTTCCTAACACACCTGAATCCAGGTTTTAAATGATCTTAAATTTATACATTGTCTCAAAAATTGAGCAACACAGTTTAAGTAACACATACAGAAGCTTAAGAACATTTAAAGCTTTCTTGGATGACAGTCCATTTCAACAGTCAATGCAATATCCTACATTGGCCAATGAATAATACTTAACACCTCTGATGGACATACTTGTTTATAGCTTATCCCATACTAAAATATGTCCAATTTCTCATTTTTTTCAAGCTTTTAATACTAGTTTTGGATTTCCTTTTCTGTTCAACAGACCCCATCACCCTCTTGCAAACTGTGCATGCACTATATTTGTAAGCATGAATCTATCTTGAGAGCTCCAGATGAAAAGAGAGCAATCAATTTCAGATCCATAGGACTGTGTGCAAAGCACTGGCCTTTCAAGGCAAGTACCCAGATATGACAAATTTACAAAGAGAGTCTATAAATCCCGGCTACAGAACCCAAGACAGGACACAAGAACAAAACACATTTCTCCCAATCTCCTTTAGGCCACACATCCCCTTACACAGAATAAAACAGTTGAAGTTGGTTTCCTAGGATGCTTTGGCAGGGAAGGGGACGCTCAGAAAGCAGCCAGAAGGGTTAACAAGAAGACCACAACGAGGGACCTCTGTAAAATATTTTCCAGATTTCTAAACTGAAAAATAAAAGGCGGCTGAAGCCTTAAGAATGGCTATTTAAAAGGCAACTCTCCCAAACTCTCAGGACTGGCATCAAAGGTGTTTTCAGAAAGCGTTTTACAAGCGCTACACATTCGGCCTTCGTTTCTTCTGCAGCAGCCTAACCCTACGGGGTGAACTGGACCTGCGGCCCGCTCCCCAAAGCACCTTTGCACCTTCTTCTGCCCGCAGCCCGTGATTTTTTGGGTGCCCACTCCTGGCCGCAGGAATCCTTCTCTTCCATTTTCACGCGCGCCTTCCTCACCTGGCCTCCCCCGTTGAGCTTATTGGTGAGCTTGACCTTGCTGAAGGACACGGGCGCCTTCATCCAATGGGCGCCAAAGTTGGGCGAATCCGGGTGGATGTAGACGCAGCTCGGGGCCTGCGGCTCAGGCTTGCCGCCCGGCACCCATTCGCCGTTTACGTACTTCCAACGGTGATTGTCTGCAGCCACAAAATCCAGCAGGAAGGAGTACATGGCGTTGGGGTCGAGCCCGGAGACGCTGGCCTTCAACACGGGGAACATTCGCCTGCAGGGAGGAAGACGCAAGGAGCGAGGAAAGGCGGGAGAAGACGCCGGCGGCGCGGCCTCTCGGGCCGGGCCTAGGCGGCTGACGTCGAAGGCCTTTTCTGCCCAAAAAACAGACCCTCCTCCGCCCCAAATCGAGCAGGCCTCGCCGTGCCTTTGGAATCCAATGTAAAAGGAAACCCGCTTCGGTTTGCAGCCCGCTTTCCGGCTGCTTTCAAGCTACCATTACATAGGAGCGCAGGAGATTGAACTCCTTGGTTGGATTCCCAAATGAGCACGCATTGGGAGGTCCCGGTTATATTACTTATATTTATAAACGGAGAGCGGATTCCCATCTCACCCTTAGAAAAGAGGCCTTTGAAATCCATGGGACATAATTAGTGAATAGCACTAATTTGGAAGGAGGCTCCTCCCTGGCCAAATGACAAGTGAAGGTCTCTTACATGGATTCTATCTTTTTGTCTCTTAGGAATAAGCAGTTTTAGGGATGAGATGCAAATGCTGAAAAATGTACCCCTGTAGGATATGGCCATCAAAGCTGCGCTTTGTTCTCAGGTTGTGGAAGTAAATTCCGATTTAAGTCATTTTGAAGGATACACTTTGATCCTCTTGATTTGGGAGAGTCCTCTCCACTTCGGGGAAATTCACTTGCATATTAGAGGCACAGGTTCGTAGATTTATACTTTGGATTACAAAAGGGAAAATTTGGGTTTTAACGTCCTTTTTTTTAGTAGTCTTTTGTTGGTTGTGATTGCAAGCTTTCAAAAACAAGCTAGAAGGCCCACATACATTTTTTAAATGGAGACATCATCATAGTTCAAATTAGTCATGGAAGACTGATGGAGTCTTACTAGAGCTGAAATTCTACTGACACCACAATAAAATCCTCTACCCCACTAGGAAAACGAGTGTTGCTGCCTTCGCATAAGGGAAGGTCTCATATCTTGAATGGAAACTCAGGCTGCGGTCCTCCTGCTTTACAAATTGACTGGACAGGATTGCATAGGTTAAGGGCTACAAGAGGAGAGGAAAGGGAAGGGAATAAAGAAGACTGAGAAGCTGCAGGATGACTGGTGGACAGAATGTAGAAGAGACCGAGAAGGGGTCCCAATGGTCAAGGGACAAAAGGGAGACATTAAGAGGGTACGTCCCAAGAAAAGAATGGGACTTGGGAAGGATCACTGAGGGGATTTCCTCTATTAGCTACTATAAGCAATCAGGAGCACAAGACTTCCAATGCCTTTGGGTGACTGATTTCCTGAAGTCCAGGGCAACAATTGAATGAACACAGGAGAAAGCAAAGGGGGAAGGGGGAAAGTATCCCTCAGAAGCAACCTGAAAGCATTAATATATTACTGTCTTTCCTCCTACCTGCCATTTTTGGTGACAATCATCTCATTGGTGAGTTCTTTGAAGCGCAACCACAGTTCGCTGTCCTCCAGAGTGACTCGCAGCTCCCTCTCGGTAGGATCCCCCTTTTCTCTGCCAGCCTGTAGCTCGTTCTCCACGGCGCTCAGCAGATGATCCACTTGATACTGCAGACTCTTTCCAGAGCTGTCCGTGGTTGGAGAACCCATCTTACTGACCACCCACCAAGCCCCCTTTAATACCAAGATCCTTCTCCAGTCTTTTGGTACCCAGCTCTCCGCCTTGGAAAAATTGTCAGAGGAAGCCCCACAACAGACTGTAGTGCAGGAGGTCAAAAGCACCCTAAAAGTAGACGGTGGGGCGTGGGACAGGTCTGCAGTTTGGGGGCAGAAGGGTTAATTCCACTTGACCTCTCTGGTCCACGCCACTTGAAACGAAACTAGTTAAACAGGGGAGCAATTAAGCCCCTGGTATAAATATCCTAGTGACATCACAATGCCAGTAGGGGGCTCACCTGATTGGAGGACAGTCCCTTTGATGTGTCTGTCCCGCCCACCTGATTGGCTCCCTGCGGCCATATCAGAACGGAGCCCAGGGAAAGCCTGTGATGTTAATTGCAGCCAGTGGGATTAAACGCAGCTATTTTATGTAAATCTGCCTCCAAATGTTTGCACCTCTATCAAAGCCACCGGGCTGCAGTTTCAGTAGCCAAAGAAGGAAATGGCCCAGGTCAGTAAGAGAGCCATAACCGGTAGGCGCTCCACATTCCCTTTGCTTATTCCAGTAGCACCATTTACCCATCCAAAGATGTGTCTTACTATTCCTGCAAAGAGCAGGATGGTTTGGATCAAATCCTTGTGGGTAGGGGTATACCATGAGAACGTTAATAGCCATGGATCCATCACCCCAAACTTTGGTCTCCAGTGACCAGATTTTATAAGCTCACCTATTTGCATATCAAGGTTGTTCAGATCAGTGGGACTTTGATGTAAAATGAGCTGCATCTGTGGCATGAGGAAAAATGGTTATTTACTGCCAAGAATACATTTTAAACATGCTGTCCATTTACCAAAGGAGACCAAATCAGGAATACTTTATGTCCAGTTTTTGAGAGCCTTTTAATGATGTATTAACAGGAATCCTCACATATTTTAAATGTGTAAGAGTGAGGGTTTTTGGTCCCTTTGGTGCTAGAACCCTAATGAAATTAAAACAAACTGCAACAGTGAAAGATTCTTCTCTTTCCAGAATAGAAAAACAACTCCTTCTTCCAAAGAACTGTAATTATAAATAAAAACCAATTAAAACTTGGTTTTAAAAACCAAGTACAAATATATGGAGAGAGAAAGAGACTCCAATTTTGAAAGAAAAACTAAGTGTCAATTAATCCCTGAAAATTTATGGTTGAGTGGTATGTTCCACCTAAGCAGAGTTTTGCAGCTTTATGGATGTGGATATTGGATAGGATAGGCCCTACATCTCAGCACTTTCTAGTTTTTATGGGGGATTTAGTCAGGATTAAAATTACTTCCTCCAACGTTCTTTGTTGTTTTATACTCTGAAACAGATTGGGCAACAACTAAGATATATGTGCTCGCCACAACTGGAATAAATAATTGCTGTAAGTTGAATAATTTAGAAGTGTGCTCTGAACTTCAAGTCTGTATGACAAGCAACAGGGCAAGAAAGTTGACAGAGTCTTGGGATCAAAGACATATAACAATATCTTTTTAATTATTTCAACAAGTAGCATATAAATATGCTCTTACTGCATATAATTTAGTTTATGCTGGAAAAAGTAAGGAATCCAACAAAAATCCGAAGTCAAGGATGGAAGGTTGTGGAGCTGGTGCTACTATTTGAAATCCAAGCTGTTTAGACAGACACATTTCAGTCAGCTAACTCAGATAAAGGATACGGACAGTCTTACAGACCTTAATAGATGACTCTAATGGCCTGGAGGATATAATGTTATGGTAATTTCAGTCCTTTTCAGGGAAAATTGAATCAGTAGGATTTGGGAACTCTCTTGAGGTATCTTCTGTCTCATTTCATATGCTTTTAACAACTATATAAGGCACAGAAGAAGAACATTTTATGTCTTACTGTTGTAAACAAGATGCATTAAGGAAATAAACAGACTTGGGGGAAAGAGTGATATTTCTCCTCCACTTTTGGTCCTTAGCAGCTGGTGTTCAAGGTTGTCTGCTTGTGAATCCAAGGGCTAGAAAACAGACATCAATACTTCCTTTGCAGTTGTCCAGTTCCTTTTTAAAACTCTCCTAATTGGTGGCCATCACCACATCTGATGACAGCAAATTCCACGGGGCCATCTATGCTTTGCGTAATCCCAGGGAGGCTGTGGGCTTTCTGAACAGATGTCCAGAAGCAAATTGGGGATGGATGAGAGCAAACAAGTTGCAGTTTCATCCAAGTAAAATGGAGATGCCTGGGTGTGAAAATGGAGTAATCAGAATGGGTGCCTTTGAAGATGATTCAGAAACTTCAGCTAGTGCTAAGTGTGTTTGCCCAAATGTTTATGGATGCTAAGCATCAAAACATGCCACTTTGGTATTGTATCAATTGTACAACCTACAAATTTGCTTCCATGCCTATTTCACAGCAATTTTTTTTTGTCTTTTTAATGGTGTCACAATTTAAAATCTCATAATTGCTCACACACATTTAAACTTTCCTGGGGCTAATCAGTAGGTACATTCAAGCTGGTGGGTTGTGAAAGAAGGATTTATTAGAGATGGGCCACTTTTTGGAACTTCCTCCTGAGAATTATGTCTAGACATTGCTGTTAGTGCTGCAGTTTCAGAAATGCCTCTGGCAATACTTGATTGGATGATATTTTAATTTTTCCTTTTAGTTTCAGAATGTTTTTAACTCTTAGGCTTATGTAAATAATGGTATCTTTTATGTGGTTCTCTAAGTTATCAGAAGTTTAACTTGTCTGGTTTTTCCATTGGACTTATGTATTACCGTATATCTTGATATTCCTTATTGCTCATTGCTGAGTTATTTTGTAAAAACTCAAAACAATGGCATAAAGGACCTTTTCTGTAAAACTGAACATCCCAGAAAGAAAGAACTGAGCTTTCGTATATCATTTTTAAAGAGTTCACACCGAAAGAAGATTGAGCTATAAAGGATAGGAGTTCAAGGGTCCCGGGCATATATTTACTGGAAAAATCCTGTCCTCAGTGGAATTTAGCTTCAGAATGAACTTAGATGGGAGAATTAGCAAGGTTACAATCCTAAACAGATCTCCTCTCTGCAATGAAGCGGACTTTGTGCCAGAATGCTGGCCGCATCATAAGAGCGGCCGATGGCCTTTAGGATAATCATTTTCGAAGATGCTGAGAAGGCCGACCTATCGCTTCTGTTTTGGTCCGACGCCGCTCCCGTTTAACGAGATTTTTATTGTTCTTCCAGAAGCCCAAGCAAACCATTTCCTGTCCATTGTCACCTCTCGCTCCCACCCCCCCGCCCGGCCTCATCCTCCTTCTGGTCAGAGGTTCCCACCGCAAGGTAATAAAGTCGCCCCTACTAAGAACCGAAACGACGGCGGCGGCGATCCGACAGTTCCCTCGGATTCCTCTTCTGGGACTGCTGCGGCTGAAACTAAGCCTCGGCTTCGGAGGACAACCCCCCCAATCGTCCTCCGGAGTTGACTTTTATTTTTGAAAAAGAATCCCCAGGGTTGCTTTTGTGGTTGTAAACCCGAGTTCGCGCGACACACAAATCAGCCCAGCCTCGTTCCCACGTTCAACTATTAGCCCCGCTTGTAGGAGCTAAAAGATGAGCGTGAAACAGTTCGTGTTTCAGATCACTGGCTCGAATCAATCACAGTCTGGCTTAGGACGTCGTTTCAGAGCAGTTGCGTGTTTGTAGCTATTGTTGTAAATATCATTTATAGTATCACGATGTTTACCAAGGGAAGCGCTAAGGAGTTTCTTATCTAGCCTATGCCGGCGAACAACAGAGGTCTAGACGGGTCTATTCTGACGTAAGCTCTGTTGATTTCAGAGGGACCTATTCCTAAAGAAGATAGGTAAATGATTCCCACTTAAAATTTATCTTCAAAAAGACCTCGCGATTGTCTGGTAGGGGCCACTGTAAGCTGTACTTCACGCTCGATAAGCGCTTCTGCATTTCTCTTACAATGCCTAAAAGATCGCACGCTCTCAATCTTCCCAACTGGGACCGCTCTCATTTTTTCTAGCAAAGGAAAATCAGAGTTAGTGACTGCTAGGAAAAATATGAATCTGTTTAAAATTTAAATTCCCGGGGAGCGGGGGTCACACTGTAACAGCCCTAGGCATGGTTAACCATCTCCCTCCTTCCGGTGTTTCCCCCCCTACCCCCACCAATCACAGTCTTTTCCCAAGAATTCTTTTCACGTAGGATGAAAGAGTGGGAGGTGGGTGTTTCCTCGACAGTTCTGAGGAGGAGAGACTTAACAATCTTCTTAAATAACCCCCCAAC
This sequence comes from Ptyas mucosa, assembly GCA_012654045.1. Lineage (NCBI taxonomy): Eukaryota > Metazoa > Chordata > Lepidosauria > Squamata > Colubridae > Ptyas > Ptyas mucosa. Next base: position 18,345,547 of record WNWU01000005.1, read on the forward strand.
AGACTGGTTCCTCATTGTCTTAGCTCAAAGTTCCGCTGAATTCCGTGGCGAATCTCTGCGACACCTTAAGCCAAACCACGTTTTCATTCAGCAGCCTGTTTTGCCAATCCAGCCCCAACGGATTCTAAAACATAGCTGTGGGCGGTGTAAGAATCCAGATTTGGGATCTCTGAAGGAGTACATGACAGCCCCGACGGCTTTAGCCACTTAATCCGGATTCCTTTGGTTGTGTTCATGCCACATGAGTGGCTAATTTAGTCATGACTGAAATCCAGTCGTGCCTTTATCACAGTAAATGGGTGCACGCTATCTCTAGGCTCAAGATGGGCTCGACTAGTTTGGGTGGGGGTGCAAAGGTCGCCCACGCGTCCTGGGGACAAGGCAGCTCCTCGTCACTGAGGTTCCATCAGCATTCAAACACAACTTCCATAATCCACCATTCCGGGCTGGGAATGAGGATCCAAAGCTTCTAAAGAGCGCCGCTAAATTGGGAAAGCTGCTCTCTAGAATCACTGGGGTTTTCGTCCAAAAGGCGACGGTTTTGAGAAAGTGGCGGGGGGGGGGGGGTAGACGAAAAAGGGAGAGACCCCTAACTGGCATAAATGTCCCCGTTTGCCGGTCCCTGTCCCATCTTTCCTAAGCTTCAAGGGAGCACGGGCAACAGGGGCGTGCTAGTTTGGAGGGCGCCAGGTTGCCGAACTACGGCTCTGTCCCCACTTGCACCTAGCTCGGCCTTAAGGCCCGGAAACCGCTGCGGTGGGTGAAGGGTCGGCGTTGTCAGCCTTTTCTTCTCCTGGGTCCCTTATCGATTCTCAGCCGTCTGAAAGATCCTATGCCTGAAGCCTCCTTGCTCTGAACCAAAATGAAAACATCAGCAATTGCCTCCGCACTAGTTTACCCTTGTCGAAGCCTCTTTCCGTCGAATGAAGTCTTTCATTCAGAGGCTTATTTGACGGAAAGAGGCTTGGACAAGAGTTAAAACACGCCTGTCGTCTCTTCCTCCACTGCGGGGGTCTTCTCTACCCTCAATTTCTTTCCCTTTTTTTGAAGATAGGAACCACAGCAGCTCCTTTCCAGTCCTCTGGTAGTTCCCCGATGCTCCAGGATTTTTGAAAAATATGGTCCAGTGGTTCCGAGATGACATCTGCCAGCTCCTTTAGAAGTCTGGGATGTAATCCGTCAGGTCCCGGTGGTTTATATTCATCAAGATCAGACAGGTGTTCTCTTACCTTACTTTTTTTTTTGTTGCTTACTTTAACTTTTATTTCTAGTCTATATGTTTTCGGTAGGTTGGGCTTCTCCAAGAGGCCAGGACACGGATCAGGCCTCGAGAGGGACTCGGGGAGATCGTAGGGCAGACACCCAGCTCCCCACACCCAAAATACACTACTGGACACTCAGTTCAGCACTCATTGTGAGTGGGTCCTTCCCCGAGGTCTTTTCACTGGGATCAAATACACCGAATTTAAAGTTCGCAGTGTATGCGGGGGGGGGGGCGGGGGGGAGAATAAATATATTTATTTATTTATAAATACTGAAGAAGGTCAATTTCTCAGCAGAGCAATACTTAGCACTGGAAACCATTGGAACTTGAACGTAAGGACTCCGATTCTGCCTAAGTCCTGACTCTTGAAAGTCGAGCGCTGAAACGCAAGGAGTGCCTTTCTTTGAATAAAGAAGATCCGGCAGTAAAATCCCTGCCGGGCGCAGATTCTTCCCGCCGTCGCCTCTGACGTCCATTTTTGCTACTGCAGTCTTAACTGCTCTAAGAAAGCAGGAAGGAGCCTAGTGTCTCCATTGCCTTTAATTTAGATTGCCTTTAATTTGGATTAGCGTCGCGGATTAGATCCTCTTTAATTTAAACTGGAGAAATCGCGACTGCTAAAAAAGGTGAATGGGAATGGGAATAAATTGAGGTTTAGTCCCAGGAGAACTACCCGAGCTGATTGAAACTGAAATAAATCGTCGCATTAATCTTCTGTGAAATGGGCTCAGGACTCGTGAGCTTTAACTAGCTTCTTCAGCTTGGGAGGTCCAGCTACACCTTACTGTCATCCCCATCCATCACCAATACACCTGCGCGCAGATGCACTCTTTAAGGACATCAGATTTGGGGAAGGTGCTTTAAACCTTTAGCTCAGTGTTTCTTAATCTTAGCAACTTTAAGATGTGTGGTGTGGATGCTGGTTGGGGAATTCTGGAAGTTGAAGTCCACACATTTTAAAAGTTGCCAAGGTTGAGAAACATCAATTTAGCTCTTTCTAGAACTAGGTTTAAAGTCCCCCCCCCCTCCTCCAGCAGTAAGTTCAGTATAGCCCATTGATATTGTTCCCCCCCCCTTTTTTTTTCCTGGCCGCACCGCTCACTACGGTTGTGGTGCTCTTTTATATTTTACATGGTAATTTCTCTACCTGAACCTCGGAGAATTGTTTTGATTGCGATGGACAGAAATAAGGTTAACAATCCAATAAACAAATAATACCGAACAAACATAGCTGGAAATGTAAATCAAATAGGCGAGAACGAGCCATTGAATAGAATAACAGAGTTGGAAGAGACCTTAGAGGTCTTCTAGTCCAACCCCCTGCTTAGGCAGGAAACCCTACATCACTTCAGACAAATGGTTATCTAATCTCTTCTTAAAAACTTCCAGTGTTGGAGCATTCACAACTTCTGGAGGCAAGTTGTTCCACTGATTAATTGTTCTAACTATCAGGAAATTTATCCTTAGTTCTGAGTTGCTTCTCTCCTTCTTCTCTATTGGGTAGATATGATCCTCACTCATCCTAGAACGGACCGAAAATTATACCAGCTCTGCTAACCCATTGCTTCTATTGCCTTTCTTGACAGACGGTGTCCGGCTCTTAGTTTCTCTTCCACCATCAATGAAGAAAGCCGAACAGGTGTGAGACACCTTGAGGGTCTTCTTAAATGGTTCTGAATAAGGGAGGGAGTAACAAGACGACTTAGAAAGAGCCCTTAAGAAATTGTTCTGTCTCACTCGTGGATTGGAGACAATACGCAAACCACTTCATGGAGACGCTGCAAAAACCACCACAACAAGGAAGTTTGCGCTTACAAAACCGGATTCATCTCGCCCCAACAGTCAGTCAGATAAACGTTTCTGTTTATTGCAATTGAGTCGCCTTCCTGGTTTGCATAGAAATGCAGCTTCCCGCAAGAGTCATCTGCCGGGGCCGTAAACAGTCCCATCAATCTGGAAGGTGTCATTGGCGAGTCTTAACAGCATTATTTATTAACCCTTTTGATTTATTTATCGAATTTATTGAGCTTCCTATCTCACTAGAAGTGACTCTGAGCGCCTGGGTCTATGCCAATAAAATAAAATAAATAAATAAATGGGGAAAAACGGCAGTAGATTATCCTCCCCTTGCAATTAAATTGCCTTCTTTTGAATCTGAGTTTTCCCCAGTTGCCAATTAAATGGTTGTTCTAGGGTTTGAGGGCAAGGAAAAGACTAAATACCAGGGCAAACTTAATAGAAATGTTGCCAATGGTTACAACCGGACATATTTCATGATCTTATATATGACACATGAGATCAATATCTCATGATTATTATACTTTTCCAGCACACTATCAAGATATGTAATCCGTACTGTCGTACTATCCGGATATGTAATTCCCCAGTAAGGCTGGCTGGGGAATTCTAGGAGTTGAAGTCCACACGTCTTAAAGTTGCCGAGACTGGCCTGGAATGAATATTGAAGGTTTCCATAGCGTTGGCAAAATAAACCCCCAAAACACCATTCGATCCAGCACGGCTTTGGCTTCCCAATATTTGCCTCTCCCCGCCCTCCGCCGATTAATGTTCAGCGGCAGACCAGAGACCCAAACTTTCCTTCCTTCTGCCCCTCGTCGTAGAACACAGCGCTCGCTTTGTTAAATGGCACCGTCAAGAGCTTCCCTCCATAGCCCTCAACGCATCGGAGTCTGCGCCTGCGCATTTGGGTTCAGCCTGATTGAAGGGGACGAAAATTGCAGAAGCTACGTGGGAAGAGAAGTGGAGGAAGTCCCGTCTCTTCTTCATCCCCCCCACAGCCACATCAGTTTTTAGGAGGAGATTCCCTGCACTTTTCTGGGCCTTTTCCCGGCGATTTTAAATATACTCCGATCCTCAGGAAAAGACAAGCAAAGCCCGCGCCCTTTTCTCCCCCTTTTAGCGGGAGCTACTGTGCATGGCAGTTTTTAGCCAAAACGTTCTTTCAAGCCACAGCTATAAAACTTTCTGACTTAGAGCAAAGCTCCTTTGAGGGACCAGGGATCTGGCTTTTTTTTTTCACCTTCCAGGTCAGGGTTTACTCAAGGTGCTAAACACTCATGGGGATTGTTTGATTTTGTCTAAATTCTATTCTACTTTATTCACTAAGCAGATTCTGGCTTCTCTTGGTGGGTGGTTGTATCTGCATAGGAGCCCTGCTCCAAAAAAAAAAGTGAATTAATGTTATGTTTTCTGTCCTGATATTTAGGGAACCTTTTTGCAAGGAATCTCTGCATCCCAAGAGGGACTGCATCCACCAAGCATCCACTAAGCTTGTTTGATCTTCAAGGTAGTAGGAGGATTCCCTAGGATTTTTCAACCCCAAATAATACAGACAAGGATGAATAAAGATAGGTCAGATGATTTTTTTTTTAAAAAAGATACTTTTTAGAAAGATAGCTTTTAAGAAGAGACTGGGCAGCCACTTGTCTGAAATGGGCTGTGATGGCGAACCTATGGCATGCGTGCCACAGGTGGCACACGGAGCCATATCAGTGGGCATGCAAGCATTGCTCTAGCTCAGCCTTCTAGGCCCACCAGAAGTTGGGAAACAGGCTGTTTCTGGCCTCCGGAGAGCCTGGGGGGGAAGCCCATTTTTCACTCTCCCAAGGCTCCAGAAGCTTTCTAGGAGCCTGGGGAGGGTGAGAACTGCCGTCCGCTCCCTTCCTGGAGGCCCTCAAGAGGCCAGAAATGGCCCTGCTGGGAGTTGTGTGCACATGCGCAGGGGACACATTGAATTATGGGTGTGGGCACGCACGTGATGCCCCCATGATCCCCACACTTTTGGCACGTGACGGCAAAAAGGTTAGCCATCACTGCTATAGGGTATTCTCTTTGAGCAGGGTGTTGGTCTCAGCTCCTTATCCCGCACAGCACAGAAACAACAAGAAAACACAGCTGGACACATCAGAGTGGGGTGTAATGCTGGTTTAATGCTTTGTCAGATACACGATAATGCCAAGCTGAACCCTTTCAAAATTGGCGCTACGAGCATCCGCCTCGTAGTGCCTTTTATTATGTCGCCCCACCCCCTTCCAGCTGTAGCGGCTCTTTCCAGGTTTCCGCCCATTATTCATTTGCAGTTTCCCGTCCTACTCCCGACGGCTCTCCGTATCGCCTGCACCCAGTGCTCCCCACCACCATTGACAGAGGCTGTTGCTGGCTCATCCCAGCCTGTTAGTGTCGTGCATGTCGGGCGCGACAGTTGGACTAGAAGACCTCCAAGTTCCCTTCTGCCTCTATTATTCTAGGAATTGTTTGACATTACTAATCTTCCCATAGATAAAATACTACTAAAGGACAATCCATAAATATGTAAGGGTTATGTGTATAGGTCAATAGGCACAGCTTTCTTTGGAATAAATGAAAGGGTTTTTTTTTCTGTAATGACAAGAATTATGCCAAAAACATCATTGCAGTAAGTATTAGGGATGAAAAGAAGAGAAGTTGGGAAAAAAATTGGGAAGAGCATCATGGCTCAGACTCTTAAAGTGGTTGTCAAGATGATGTAGGAAGGGGAAACCATCTTGCATATTATGTAGAAATGCATATTGTATGTTAAAACCTGGAGGTATCCTGGACAGGAATTTAAAAACTGCTGCCCTGTTACAGATAATGATGTAACCTCAACCATGATCCATGCAGTTTAATTTGCCAGTAGATATAATTACATTTATTTATTAACCTGTATGCCTGTATGATACCCAACACTCAACAATTCTGGATAGATATCTATTATCAATCAATCAATCACTCAACCAATCAATCATTTATCATCATTGTCTCTCTCCAAGGGGCTGATAAAAAATATCATGTCATTCTTCCTAAGTATTATTCCATTGTATTGGTGCAGTGCTTTTTGCAGAATTAAGTTACAAATTGAAGACCAATACAAGGCAGCAAAAGTGAAATTTGATGCAGAGAGGATCCTGAAGTACATATGCTCCAGTAGGACTGCTTTGTCAAATGAATGATCCAAAATGATAGGAATGTTTTTCATGAAATGAGATTTATTTATTGCATTTTATCTTTTTCAAAACCTATTTTGAAAGGTGCTGATGCATTAAGATACTTAGTTTATTGAATTTTCTAGATGCTTAAAACCAGGTTTTAAAAAACAACATTTTCAAATTTGGATTTTCAAAATCCAAATTTGTTGGATTTTAAGAGGACATTTCAAAATGGAAAATCTGGGGTTGGTTTGTTTCCATTCTATGGAACTTTGCGGTTTACACGTATTTGTTTTTCCATTCTGTGGAATGTTATGATTTTCACTTTTTAAGCAATATAACTTCCGTCTACTGGGTCTTAGGCAGCTGAATTAACTCTGTGTACAACCTGGATAAATCTTTTTCAATTGGGGTTCCGTGTAACCCTAGGGATCTGTGGGAGGTCACTGTGGGTTCCACAAGAGAACATTATTGAGAAAGGAATTGTTTTTGATAGATAAATTAACAGAGTTGTCTTCTAGTCCAACCCCCCTGCCCAAGCAGGAGACCCTACCTACACCATTTCTGAAAAATGGCCGTCCAATCTCTTGAACTTTGCACACTAAGTGCAAATGATAGTGCTTGTGAGCTGTAGATATAATAATTGTTTATTTTATTATATCTTTTATAAGTGTTTATATATTTATTAAATTTGCATAGCTGCCCATTTTACAGAAAATAGTTTTGGGTGACATAACAACAATTACCTGGGATCTGAATTTTATTTCCTCCTATTAAAAAGGTTGAGAAAGGCTAATCTAAGTTGAACACGTGGATGTGTTGATAAATACATATGCAGCAGATTACTGTATTTTGTGCAAATGTACTTGGCAAAACAGCAAGCTTCTTCAAGTACTTAAAACAGTAACATTAAATCTTACTGAAGCTGGTTGAATGGCCTTGCTTCAAAATCCAGCTCCTTCTGTTTAGTTTTCTGATGGCTCTTGGTGATTTTCCTTAGTCCCATCCCTTTTCATCAAATCAGCTGGAACATAACTCTTTTTGGGAAAGTTTATTGAATTTCTGAGAGAGAGTTTTAAAACACCTGGGCTTTCTATTTTTGATACTTTTCCCAAGGCTTTGGGTCACCAGTGCCTTGCAAAACATTTGAAAGGGGAGAGAGAGAAGGGCCGGGGGAGGGGGTGCAGTGATTAAGGAGAATCTCTGAATCTTCACCTTTTGGCTGTCTCAAGTACTTGTCTGCTTTAAAGCTTAATACAATGCAATTAATGAACAACTATCCTCTACCCTTTCTGCCTTGTCTCGTGACAAATGTGCTGGTAGAATGGCACATCCAAAAAAGATTAAATATTTGATCATTCATATCACTACAGCAGCGAGAATTGTACTTGCATAAACTTTGGAAAATGTCTACTATACCGACAGATTGTGTAATAATCCAGAAAATTTTTGAGTGTGCAGAAATGGACAAACTTACTATAGAATTAAATAATAAGGAAGACAGACTATTACTCAACTTGGGAAGACTGGTATCAATGGATAGAAAATAAAAATAGGAAATATATAGATCAAAATAAGACATAAATTGCATTTACACATACTTGATCAAGTAGGAAAATCTGGGAATATATGAATAGAGTTAAGATTTGTATACTGTCAGAATGACGTTGAATTGTACAATTATTACGGACATATTTTCATTACAGATGTATTTGTATTTTAATAGTTTAAACTTTAATAAAGGTTCTTTGAAAAGAAAAAGAAGAAAGGCAAAATACACATGAAATTATCTGAAAAATTGTTAGCCTCCATTGCAAATGTCTACAAAGGTTCATAAGTAACAGACATGGCCAAACATCTGTCAAAATCTAGAGAAGCTAATGATGCTGTTATCTTTTTTTAATATTTGCAATTATTGCTACTGCTGGAACGGAAACAATAATATATAGGAATGTGTAAGTATTCTGAAGTATTTATTACTTTTTAATAACCTCCAATAACATTAAATATGTTGCTATCTTATTTTTTCAGCTAAAATGCACACTGTAACCTGAAAAGTAACTACAGATACTTTGTTATATTTTTTTGGTTTCTATTTTAGAAGCCACATATTTATGATATGTGCAGAATGATTATTATTTTTAGATCATACTATACATTTTGTAACAGAATAGACCAATATAAACTATTGTTCTATGACATCAGAATGTTTTCAGACATATCAAGATGTTAGAATACTTCTTCCTCTCTAAATGCTAATACTACATACTAAAATATTTTTTTAAAAAACGCAAACAAATTAAGCCACAGTGGTGCACTAAAATAATTATATAAAAATATTGAAGGAAAAGTGGATAACAATAAAACTTGGCCATGGTTTAACAATTGAATACTACAAAAAGAAACTGAAGGCTTGATTTTGGCTGCTCAAAAACTATTTGAATTATTACAATCAAGGCCAGAATTGAAAAATCAAATGATTCAGAGGGAAGTTTGTGTAAAGAAACAGAAGAAACAATAGATCATATATACTCATTACACGCAAGAAGATCACGTAAACTAATTATAAACAACAACAGAACACAGTCACCAAAATGATTCATTAGAATTTCTGTAAGAAATTGTATGTGCCAGTAATGAAAAATTGGTGGAATATACAGTTGGAAAAGTAATTGAAATGAGCAACATGCTGTAGGATTTCAAAAGGCAAACTGATAAAAGTTTGGATAACATACCAATAACTGATACACCAGATCTAATAGTAGAATAGAAAGAATTAGAGAAGATCACAAAGTATCAAGAACTGAAAATTGAAGTTAACAAGTTTATGACATACGTTGTGGTGGTCCCAATGGTTATTTGTGCAGTGGGTGTCATATCAAAAAATATTGGATGGTGCTTAGAAAACATGCGTATGGATAAAATTTCCATCTGTGAATTACAAAAGGCCATATTGTTTAGATCTGCACATATCCAAGGCCAATTATCCATTATGAAATTCTAGGTTCTTGGGAGGATCTTGAAGTGTGAAGGCCAACACCAGCTAAAGAACTGGCAGCTGTGATTTCAGGCTGTGTATATAATAGTAATAATAGGTAACAGAATTAATAGCTAAATAGCATATAAAGATCAGCGTAAGTGGCACAAAGAAGTACATTGGCTTGCCATTATCAGGGCTAAGATTTACACACTATATTAAGCCAGAGCACAATTTGTTTGTAACATAGCCCATTGTGTGAGTCCAGCCATTGTTGTTTTGTTAACTACAATTGACAGTTTAGCATTATGCATGAATCTTGACTATCACCACTTAGCAAGCTGTGGATAAAGCTTGGTTAAAATGACATCTAAAACCAGGTACTAGGAATTTTAGCTCCATCATTGTTGTTGAATACACCTTGAGATCCTTAAAAGTTTCTTCCTTCCATGAGCACTGTATATCCTAAGGTTCCAGGAGAGAAGTGGGAATTATAGCACAGTGACTACCATTTATTGTTTAAACATACCTGATTTTTTTTGAGGGGGGTGGTATTCCTTCGAATTGGTATTGATTCCTGGCAACTGCCTCAACTACCTCCTTTCGGGGGGGAGGGGTGTTTGGCCAAGATTTCAGAAATGGTTTGCCCTTGCCTTTTTCTCAGAGCTGAGAGTGACTGGCCGAGGTCATCCAACTGGCTTTGTACCTAAGGTGGGATTAGAATTCACATTCTCCAGATTTGTAGCCTGCTACCCTAACAACTACACCAAATTGGATCTCTCGGTATACCTCACTGGTACAGCATAGCAAAATAAAAATGCAACAAACCTACTACAAAATATAAAAAAATAAAATAAGCTAAGAATTGTAATATATTTTGCTTGTCCTAATACGTCTATGTTGTTTGCTATCCATGCCTTGCTTGGCTAAGTAAGGTTTGGATAATCCAAATGTCTATGGAGATTCTCAATCATCCAGGTTCAGAAGAAGCTTCTTGAACGAGAAGCAAAATATTTTCGGGGGGGAAACCAAAAAAGGCCAGTTGTCTTTTGGAAAAGCATCTTTGGATAATCCAAGGTACATGGTTTTCCCATGGGCAATGAACGAAACAATACAAATTCTTTGCTACTTTATCACTTTGCCTGCCCAAAGCATTGTCATCTTGCCCGCTATAGAGATATTACATAGCTTCAGATAGCCATTCTCATCCTAGTCACCACAAGATTCTATTACTGCAAGGCTGTCCTTGAAAACGACTCACAAACTTCAATTAATTAAAATGCAGCAGTGTTGGCAATGATAGTCATGCCTCACTATGCCAATATGACACCCTTGCTTCATGAGCTGTACTGATTGCCACTATGTTTCTGGGTGCAACTGAAGGTGCTGGTCATCTCACATAAAGCTACATGGCATTAGGCCAAGTATCTGAGGGACTACCTATCTCTCATGCCCTGCTGGTATGTGCTGGCAGAGTTGGTATGTGCAGGGTTCCTTTATCAAATAGAAGCATGCATCAAGAGTCAGATAGCACCCGCCCTTTGGCGTAAGATTCTCCCTGAAATCCATGTGGCTGCCATCCTGATGTTTTTCTGTACGGTTTTGAAGATCTGGCCAGCCTTTGGATTGAAAAGTATGGGGCACCTTGTGGATACGTTTTCTCTGTGATTTTGTATAAAGCAGTCAGATCCTATTGTGTTTCATTTTCTATTGTATCTTTGAGGTTCATTATATGGCCAGGCACCCAAGTCAGTTTGCAGTGCAGCAGTGTCCAAACTGAATTAAATAAATAGGTCTGGCAGCAGGATTAAGTGTCTGGATTTGCACTGAAAGCTACAGCATGCATGCACCCTATCGAATTAAGTCTCTCAGGTATATCAGTTACATTAAAGTTGATGGAGCGGTATTTCTAGCAATTTTTAATACTGAACTATAACTTCAACTTGGATATTAAGGAGCTAGATATGAAGCAGAGGAAAGTGGGAGTAAATCAGATTTCTCTGCAATGCAGAAAAAAGGGATTGATTTACATCTTGCTAAATTTATACAGGATTGTAGGACAAGAACTTCCAAAGCACTCAAATACCCACATTTCATCCTAGCAGGAGTTCCTCTACATATTTCCCAGTTATTTCCCTATTTTGCAGTGCAGAGCACACACCCAAGGAGAAAGCCATTGTTCTCAGAGAATCCTAGGTATACCTTCAAATAGCCTTGTATAATTTCAAAGATTATACTTCCATGCTTGTCTGCAAAGTATACTGACTCAAGTTCTATTGATTAATAGAAAGTATTGCTGAGCTGAAGAAGACTGAATATTATGACACGCATACACCCACACATCTGCCTTGTACATTTCATTATTTTATGAAGATAGTATTTTCAAAGGAAAAGTGCATACAGATGCAAAGAATAGAATCTTTTTGCTGTGGGGAAGGCAAGTCCAGTTGTCCTCCCCTCTTCTAACAAAGTATCCACCTACATTTACCACAATGATGCATGCAGTTGGCTCTAAGGAGCTATTGGACTTTATTAAGTATGCTGTTCTCAGTGATTTCAATGATGTTGACACTGGGACTGTACTGCTCCGGTACCACAGGTTTAAGCATTTTTATTTGCAAGCGGGTCATGGGAAAGCCCAAGAACTTAGAATCAAGAGAACAACTTGGTTGCTCTGGTTCTAAGTTCTCCCAGTTGCAGATGATTTGTGAATAGACAAGTTGCATATTCCTTCTGCAAGACCTACATGGTGTGAAGAAGCTTAAATCCAACTCTGATCTATGTCACACAACATTTCTCACTTCCTTCGTATCTGAACTCCAGCCATTTACACCCTTCTCTGCCTATTAACAATCTGAGCTTAATCTTTATGAATGTTGCTGCAAACATTTAACCATGTACTCCAAAACATTTCTAACAACTTTAATATTGCCTTTATTCTTCCAGACATCGTGACCCAATTGTGCATATATTCTTTTTGAATTACCCTTTGTTAGTTTTGATAAATGCCTTAGGGTTGTAGGAACCATTTTTAATCAGCATTCCAAAAATGACTTCTCACTTGCTTTCCAAAGGGTGCCTCATTAATGTTAAGAACTTGAATAGCACCCAGGAGGAAGTTGTCAGTTAAATTCTCTTATAATACTCTAAATCTCTCACATAAATAATTCATTATCATAGTGGGTAGTTGAAAGATTTCACTTCTAAGAACTTTTTCAAAGTGTGAGAACCCCAGAAGTCCCTTCTCCCCACCCCCCACTCCAATGTTTTAACAACTTGCTGTAGTAGAATGAAACCTTGGTGTGATAAAAGAGGAAAAGAATATATGCTGCTTCTAGAAATAATCACATTTTATCTTTGGAAATTTTAAAATTAGCGACATGCATTCCAGAGTTGGAAAATAACTCACAGCTTTCAAAGTACTGAATGATCATGATGATGCTTATTATGTTGATGCAATTTATCTACATGTACTCTTTGCTAAATTTTTGTTTGGTACATTGCTGTTCTATCACAGATGTTTGTATCAGATTCTTGGTTAAATCACATTCACTGCTCCTTCTACCAATGTAAAGCGGAAGGTTGAAAAAAAAGTTTGCCTTTTGTTACTGTCTATGAAAATCACATGCTTTTACACCCATGCCTTTTGGGTTTGTCTACCAATATATTTCCATTGTCCTGCTCCAAATGAAGCCAAAATGAACTTGGCTTCCGATTACTGGGTGGGAGAGAGGGAGGAGTGAGCGAAGTTTGGTAGTCTTGGAACAGTGGCAACCTACCAAATTAGATGATGTGGAAACAGGAAAGTCAGGGAGCAAAACAGGGAAAGTGAGGCTTTAATTACAGGAAACAGCCAGGAAGTTTTAAAGTACTTAACATACCCAGAGGGCAATATACTGCCAAACCTTCACACATCTCTAGGATCTAGGGATGGTTTCAGATGTATTCTCGGGAAGGACTTCTTTTTCAAGGGCTACTTAAGAAATATTCATAAAGGACAGTTTAAGAAAAGTAGGGTTCTTTTCCTGCATTTATCAGTGCGTAGTGCAAACAGATGGCACCAGTGTTGTTTCGGAAAAAATAGACTCACAAACTCTGCTGCATAATAGTTAAAAGGCTTATTTGATGGAAAGATTATGCAAACGTAGATTGGGGGAAAAAAGCTGGGGGAGGAGAAAAGTCAACGGTCTGAAATAGCTTTCTGGGAGAAGCTTTTCTTTCACAAGGGTTTTAATCTTTTAACAAATTTGTTATGTTATATTGCATGTTGTTTTATTGGGACTCCTACCTACTAAATACCATTTGATGCGAGTCAAAAAAATGGAAGAGTTGTGCAAAAAGTTTACTATTCAAGATTTTCACTGAGAGAACCATTGAGTCAAAACTTCGGATTATTTTAATCATTGTCACATCATCCTGGGAGATTTGCATGCATATTTCGATTATACAGTTTGAATTAATATTCTGCAATACATCTGACCATCTTGGGTAAGATATCCAAGACTCAGTATGAAGATGAAATTGTTACATAATCCAATAACAAAAATAAAAAACAACTCAATAACACTGTCCTCCAACAGCAGCAATTAGTTATAGCTGGAAAGGCAGTAATTCAATTGAACCAGAACAGCAGCTTGCTGTCTACAAATTTTAGCTGGATTTTAATTTGGCCAAGAAGTGTAAGGAATAATATACACAATTATACTCAAATATAGTCATTTAGCTATATAAAACAACATTTTTCCTTTATTGGAAAATTGGGGTAGTAGCATTAATTAGCCCGAAAGGGGAAAAAAACATTTAAATAGAATACTCAACTGAACATAAGCAACAAAGGGACGATAGTAGGTGAACAATAGTGGAGTAGATTATAAGTAATAAATGATGGAACACAGTCCCAATAGCAATGGTTAAGACTCTTAAGCTAAAATATGTAATCTCTAATACTTTCTAATTTTTAAAAACATATAATTTAACAAATATGTAATACTTTTCTAGGCTGAATTGCAGGCAGTGGGAATGAGGTCTCTTAGCCAAATGAATAATTGTTCATTACATAATTTTAAATTGATTTATTTTGTTAATTAAAAAAATAATTTCTCTTTATTGTGTTCTTTTATAATGCAGAAACAACAGAAGAATGTAAAGGGGAGGGGAAATCCCAGAGAGCAGATATTTCTTCCACCCCAATTATCAAACTTCATTCCCATCAACTAATCAAAAAAGCTTAGCTCATTTCTTTGTAGCTGGGAGTTGATTTATTTATCTATAAAGTTTACAGATGAATGAATTGTGGTGGCAAAAGGAATTTAGATAACGATATGGAACGTACATATTAATACAAGTTCCAATACATTGCAGTAAAGGTAAAGGTAAAGATTCCCCTTGCACAGTTGTTCCCGACTCTAGGAGGTGGTGCTCATCTCCGTTTCAAAGCTGAAGAGTCAGAGCTGTCCGAAGATATCTCTGTGGTCATGTGGCCGACATGACTAAATGCCAAAGGCGTATAGAACGCTGTTAACTTCCCACCAGAGTTGGTTCCTATTTTTCTACTTGCATTTTTTACGTGCTTTCGAACTGTTAGATTGGCAGAAGCTGGGACAAGTAATGGGAGCTCACCCCATTACGTGGCACTAGAGATTTGAACCGCTGAACTGCTGACCTTTCGATCAACAAGCTCAGTGTCTTAGCTACTGAGCCACCACGTCCCATTATACATTGGAATACAAACTCCAATATTGCCATGGTTAGATCCAGTGGTGGGATTCAGCCGATTCGCACCACTTCGGGAGAACCGGTTGTTAACTTTCTGAGCAGTTTGGCAAACTGGTTGTTGGAAGAAATCATTAGGGCAGAGAACCGGTTGTTAAATTACTTGAATCCCACCACTGGTTAGATCTGTATGCTACGGGGATTATAGTATGCATGGCATCACACTGAAGAAGACTGGTATATGCCAGCATCAGAATTTTGTAGTTCTCTGGGAAGCTAGACTAAAATTCATTTAGAATCTTGAAACAGTAGCCAGGCAGGGAGAGGCAATTAGTTGCAGGAAGGATATGTGCTGAAGAAGTCTAATCCATGATCCAACCCCCTCCTCCTATGTTTATGAACCGTAGAAAGGAAAAGTGGAGAATTTGAAAACTGTAAAGTCCTTTTCAGTTCAAATCAGCTTTTAAAAAATCCAAGAATAGGGATAGGAGCAAAGAGCTGGCCCAAATCCAACTTCCCACATGCTATAGCAACCCAGCAGACCTGAGAACAAGAGCAGATAATCTGGATGGTACTTTTGACCAGTTTGCTGAGTACTAACAACTCTCTGTTCAAAAACTACCAATTTCTGTGAAAAAGAACACATGGTACTTATGAGGCATGAATTCAAGCCAACCTGGTAAGTTTTTCATCACCTTTTGCAAAGATGTGGAGAAGGCAATAACATCAGAGCTAAAAAAATATCTGAAGAGAATCCTTAGCATATGGATACACTGGCCAGAAAGCATGTTTAAGAGCAGAGAGTCAATGAAACACATTCACTCAAGGGTTTTCTGCTTCATTCGTGAAAATGAATGAAGTGTATTGAATTAGAGTATCAGCTGGCACAAAATGGAATTTATTTGAAATATGTTTACTGGAAAATACAAAGAACTACTGGTGATCTTGGAGACTTGAGCAATACCATGAGAGCAACAGAACAATTAAAAATGTGAAACTGTTCACAGTTAGCAAAAACGAATGTGTATCAAAAAGTCATATTTAGAGAATTGCAATGAAAGAGTGACACGAGAAGGATACAGTACACATACAGTCATAAATCATGTTGATCAAAGTATTCACAGCATGTTTTCACAGGACCAAATTGTTAAGGATATTGATGTTGTTTTACCAACCAGCAGAGTAACTGCACAAGGAAACGTTGAGAGCAATGAATAAGAAAACTGGTTTAGCAAAAGTGTACTTTATCATAGGAAAAAGCAGTAGCGTAGTCATAAACAAATCCCAAGTCTTCTCCAATAAATCAGTCCAGTAAATCAATCCAAACAACTCACTCTGGTTAGCAAACCATGATGGTAGCAGATCCATCAACAGATAGCAACTCCTTCACAATAGCAGCTCATAGCAGTTCAGTCACAATAGCAGTAGCAGTTCATAGCAGCAGCAGTTCATAGCAGCAGCAGCAGTTCCTGACCAGGTTACAATACTTTGTTTAAATATATTCCTAACTAGTCATTATCCCATTACAGCATGACTCAGCAAGAACGTAACATTTACAGCTTAAAGCTACAGTATACATATATTGCCTGAACAACTGGTTCTAACATTATATACATCATATAGAATCCTAACACAAATATTTAATTAATATTTTTCATGGTTGAAGGAATTTTTGCCAGCGTAGTTTGTCCAATATTTGCCTATTTGCTTGGGTTCCTAAAAATATTAAAAGTATTTTAGTACATCAACAGATATTTCCTCTATTTAAACAACAGCGAATACATCAGAATATACATAAATAGTATTGCCAGCAATTTAATAAGGCAGTTATCCAATAAAAAAATAAATCAAGATTAATCTGATGAACCCCTTATTCTTGATATATCCATGCAGACTTCTGGTAATTGCTGCCTTGTTTTCAATCCTTTTGCGAAGGATTTAAAATCTTTCCAGATATCAATATCAGACTGATGGAGTTTTTACAGTTTTATTTAATGTTTTAAGAGACAGCCATTGTGGCTGCTTTCTTTGTTCCTGCTCTAGAGTAGTAATCTTTACCGTTTTTATTTTCAATCCCCCTCTCTCAATTCACCACAGTTCCTAAACCCATATCTGCCTTTCTATAATGTCTTATTCTTCTGTAATATTATTATTTCTCTTTCATACCTCCTCCATTGACTGGATAGATATATGGAGGAAAATGCTGACTGAGTTAATGCAGAATCAGAGGGCTTGTTCCAGCATCTTGGCTCCTTGTCTAACTAGCTATGGCCAGAGAGCAGACAGTGAATATTTACTTATTTAATTATTGCTACATTTATCTCTTGCCTTTACCCCAAGGGCAAAAGAGCATTTCCACCTCTATTTTTTTCCCCAACAGTAATTGGTTGGGGATGAGTTTGGGCTAAGAGAGAGTAAGAGACTCTAAGTCACCCAGTGAGTTTCCAGGAATGAAGCGGAAGTTGTAAGTGGATTTCTCCATTTGTACTCCAACCTCTTAACCATTATACAACTCTGGGCTCTCACAGATGTTAGCTCAGCTGCCAGTGGATGACGTTTATTTATTTACCATCAATTATTATGTCCCCTACTCAAATACCTGTAGACAGCAGGTACACCTGAAGATATTTTCTTTGGTATATATCAATCCCCTTGCTCCTTTTATTCTTAGAAAAATAATTTTAAAATGGAATCAAATTTAAAATATTGCCTTTGGAAATTCTTTTAAAAAAAATATTTTAAGGAAGATGGCTGGCTATCACTTACTATCAGTTTGAAAATGTGCCCACTCGTCAGGAATAACTCCTCCCCACAAAAAATAAGATAAGATGATAGGAAGCATTTAAGGCAGGAAACCACTTTGCCTGTTTCCTATCTTCTAAACGGGGGTTATTTGATTAATGTCCAGCAGGGCAGCCCTGACTTGACAAGTCCTGGAGTAACTATATATGAAAATATCCAGTACAGGTAGTCCTTGGTTTACAAGCCCAAAATTTCTGTTGCTAAGTGAGGCATTTGTTAAGTGAATTTTGTTAAGTGAATTATGACCTTTCTTGCCATGATTGTTAAATGAATCACTGCAGTGGATAGGTTCGTAACATAGCTGTAAAGTGAATCTGGCTTCCCGATTGGTTTTGTTTGTCAGAAGGTTGCAAAAGGGGAACACACTACCTTGGGAAACAGCAATGGTGATAAGTATGAACCAGTTGCCAAGCATCTGAATTTTGATCACATGATCATGGGGATGCTACAAGGGTTGTAAGTGTGAAAAGTGGTCATAAGTCACTTTTTTCAGTGCTGTTTTAACTTTGAACCATCACTAAATGAACTGTTGTAACTCGAGGGCTACTTGTATATGCTTTCAAAATATCCATGTGGCCACCAGCCTAGAAAAATTGTCTCACTGGGAGCACTTGGGTGCCCCTGGTAGGCCTGTGAATTATTATTAAGTAACGAAAAACAGAAAATAAATTAAAAAAGAAAAAACCTTACTATTACAGGATGGTAAAGGGCTACATCTTCCAGAGATAAAGGCATAGCAATAATGTCCTTCTTACCAACAGCAGATGATTTCTCATCTTCAATCCTGTTGGGCAAAATAAAACTGGAAACCAATAGCTGTATTAGTAATTATATCTTCAGTTATCATCCATTTATCATGGCGTCATGGTATAAAGCAGCACTGAGATTTTGTGTTCTAGACATCCTGTTTTTACATAATAGGCAGTCCTCAATTCATGAACACAACTAAGACCAGAATTTCTATCGCTATGAGTTGTGGTCATAACAGTGTGATGGAATGGCGGGCTTCAAATTTTTTTACTACTGGTTCTGTGGGTGTGGCTTGGTGGGCGTGGCAGGAGAAGGTTACTATAAAATCTCCATTCCCACACCACTCCAGGGGAAGGATACTATAAAATCCCCATTTCCTCCAATCAGCTGGGACTTGGGAGGCAGAGAATAGATGGGGGTAGGGCCAGTCAGAATTTTTACTACCGGTTCTCCGAACTACTCAAATTTTCCACTACCGGTTCCCTAGAACTGGTCAGAACCTGCTGAAACCCACCTCTGGTGTAATGTCACTTGACTGCATTACTTAGCAATGGCAATCTTGGCACACCCCACTGCCATTGTTTAAAAAGTTCCATCAGTCATTTGCTGAGGACCCCTCCCAACTGAAGCCATTCTGAGCTCGGTTCCTTCTCCAACTCCCCCCACTAACCTATCTCCTTCCTACCTCTGCCCTTTGGGCCATTCTGTACCTTGCCCTGCAGGATGGTGAGCAGCCTCTGAACCACACAGACTTAGCACTGTTTGCCATGTTGTGGGCTCAGAGGCATGTTGGCATGCTACAATTCTGAATCCCAAGCCACAGTGCAAAGCCACAGCCAATCCTGGAAGCATCAGCCACCTTAACAGCATGGCAAAAAGCCATAGGGCCCCAGGAAGCCCCTGCAGAGCACTGCAAAGCTGCAGCATCCTGAGAAACCTCAGCTATCCTAACCCAGAGTCACCCTTGCCATCCTGGACTGTGAGGCCCTTTCTGTCCTGCCCTCTACAGACCTAGCTGACCTTCACCATCTTCTTGCTCCCACTCCTGATGACATCTACCTCCCCCTGCCCTTTGCAAGACAGCTATTGATCACGTGAGGCCATCCTTCCCATGAAGCTGTCATGGATGGCCTAGGGAAGAAAACCTTGTGTGACCAGCAGTTGCTTCATGAAGGGCCACAGCAGGCTTGTTTGATCAGCAACAGGAGCAACAAGATGGCAAAGGTCAGGCGGGCAACAGAGGCCATGGAGTGTAGAGGATCAAAATGGCATAGACAGGAGGAAAATAGGCAGGTAGGGGAAAATATAGCACTCCTTCAGTCGTAAGTGAAGGTGGACTGCCAAGAGCCTGAATTTTGATCACCAGTAACTTATGACCGAATAAATGGTCATAAGTCAAAGACTACCTGTGTGTTGCCTTATACATTCAAAAAGCTAAAGTCAATCAGCATACAGTAAATAGATATTGGAGCAAACTTTCCATCCCCAAGTAAATGAAAACTATTAGTCTCGGTCTTACCCATAGTGTGGTTATTCAAACCATTTCTAATTTAGAAATTATGGTAGGTAATTTTGTTCAGTTTCATAAACAAATCACTAGTATATGAAACCCAGCATCTTCATCAGCAGTGATTCTCTAAAAATGGTAGATGGATATTTTTTGCATTGAGCTTTACAAATAAATTCTATAAAACGATTATTGAATTTTGCCTCTCCCAAATGGGTCCATTAACAGGATGTGGCCAATCAGCAACCTTAAAGCCAAAAAAAACTTACGTATCAACATGTTTCTCTTGCTTCAACAACATTTTCTTTTCTTTTGGAATTCTGAGCACTTTGGGAGAGTCTTTCTGATGCATTTCTTGCTGCTTTGCATGAATTAAACATGGAATTGTGTTTTCTTCTATTATCATCTTATTGAATTTCAGTCTGGAATGTTCATGACCATTTGGAAACAAATACTCCATCTTGAAATCACAAAAACAAAGGGGTTTCCCCCCCAAAAAAGTCATTTGAAACAATTTTACCCTATTAAATGTGAACTTGAACACAGTTACTGTTTAGTAAGTTTGATACATATTTTAATTTTTGTTGTAGACATTTTATTGGAAATATCTGTGTTTTGACATTCTTTTGTCAATGGGTTTGTGCAATGATGAAAAATATATGAATGCTAAATTTTTATTGCTAGTTTTCATTTTTTTATTGCTGTGCTCATCCATAATATCATCCATAGGAAGATGCAAATCATGAAAAAGTATCCTATACAAAAATCAGATAAAGTAGCTTTTAAAACTCATAACAATATGTAAATCATACTAATCATGTTACTGTTAGCAATATTACGTTTGCAGAAAAAGTGAATTTTTAGGGAGGCTTCTATGTCTGTCCAGTTTATTTATTGTTGCTAGTACTATGTTACAGCCTTCTCTCTAGGCATCTTCAAGTCATACATTTTACCCTTTACCAAACTTTCAAAATATAATTGGCACCGAAGTATAGATTATAACCTTATACTTCCAGTCCACTATCCTGGAATAATTGATCACATTGTCATGATTGGAAAATATAGAGATAACCTCAAATTTAAAATATTCTGACTTCCAAAAAGCGTGGCTAAAGACAGAAAATTGTGAAGACCATCTGGTGGGAGCTTTAGTCTGATGTCTTCATCAGAAATTAGCATTCTTACCTTTCTCTTAGCATATAAATGGTTGACAGGTGAGCTTTTGAATATTCAAAACCAAATTCTGAATATAAAATATCCCCATTAATACACTATCATTTTATTTCTGGAAATGCTTTTCTAAATCATAGTTATATTTGTTATATTTCATTTAACATCAAAGACAAGAACAACAAAAGTCATTGGGAAGCATGTATATAATAATCTACAACGGGGTGTCAAAACTGGTAGCCCATGGACTGGATGCGTCATGCATAGGTCACGCCCACCCCAGGTCCGTGAATGGGAAAAACATTGAGAAACGTCACGTGACGGCAACATGACACCGCGAGTTTGACACCCGTGATCTACAATATGGCTACAGGGAACATGTAAATATAAATCTTAACACAGAGAGAACAAGATTGATACTAACCAGATTATGGACACTTTGCCCTTTCCTGACATCTGAAAACTGACCATTTTGCTTTAGGAGCCTGTTCCAACAGTAACCAAAAACAAAACAAATTAAGAATAGAAACAGCTAGTATCTCCTTAAAGCAGGGGTCTCCAACCTTGGCAACTTTAAGACTTGTGGACTTCAACTCTGGGAGTTAAAGTCCACAACTCTTAAAGTTGCCAAGGTTGGAGACCCCTGCCTTAAAGGACAAGATGCTTCCTAACTTGCTTCAGTAGCAATTGTTCCAGGAAAACAAGGACACCAAAGATTGTTGTTGGTACATTTGAAACAGACCAAGAATCTCAGTGTCATCTGTACAAGGTACTTCTATACATTTTTTAAAAATAGCTCATTGGCATCATCTTTTATATCAAAGAATCCTGAAAATATAATTAATGCAATGCAAAAAAAGTTTTAAATTTTCACTTTACCTTTTTAAAAAGAAATCTAATAATGTTCTAGATAAGCCGAAGGGAGAAAATGTATTACAAATGAAACAAATCAGAAGAATTATTGATTCTAGCACTGTTACGATGCTGTTTATAATTATTTTCATCTGTTCTTATGCTAAGACATTATTCACTTTTTCCACTGTGAAATATTTTCTTATCTGGGAAGGATGTTTCAAATGGCCCTTTTCATTTCCCGCAGACATAATATTAAGTATAGCTAGTATGGTTAAACCAATATGTCATGTATTTTTTTTCCCTTCAGGTTCATGCAAAGAAAACCAAACTCTATAAAATGAGCCTCTCCATAGCTATACTAGTAAATAAATGTAGAATAAGTCAATTTATAATATGGCACATAGAAAACAGGTGTGGATGTGACATTACATACAAAAATAACTTAATGCTACCATTCATGTTTCTACTGATTTCAAAGACCACGGTTCTTCTCTAAGCACGATTTGGATATGTCAGATATATTTTTAAAAAACAAAGTTAAATATATTAATACAATCAAATCTTTACTTTCTCCCACTCTCCAAAAGAATAAAATGCATCCAAATGCCTCCTTTGATAGTCTTGCAATTCGGCTTTCTTAAATTTGTTAGAGTCAATTTGTAGGCTGCTATATCCTCATTTATCGCAGCCACTGTCTGCTGAACACAATGAGCCCCACATTCTATGGACATGACAAGACACATGTTCCTCTTCATACCTTTGAAAGTGCAGAAATATACTTCAGTAATCGGGTTACAGTGATCAACTTATCTCTAGTTCCAAAGTGGTGCAAAAGTCTGATGTTACTTGGCCAACTCTCCCTGGGAAACATTTTAGACCAGGGCTAACCAGATGTGGTCCCAATGAAAGCAATTAAGATATTTAAGTACTTTAATCCTGATTATGTGCCACCAGATTATTGGCTCTTAGTGACCACATATTTTTTTCCAAAATGACCTGTCCACAAGAACCCCTTCAAGTCTTCCAATGATGCACCTATGGCTACTGTAATTGTGTCTATTCACCTCATCATCTTTTAATCTTTCACTCCAGTAAACTCTTTCAAAGCTCCAGCTATACTGTTAGAAACTTTGCATGGATTCTAAAAACCAGTAACAAACGTTTGTTTTAAACAGAGCAAAGCGAAATGAGTGTTGCTCTAATAATTATAATGCCACATATTATAACTCACCTCTTGGACAGTGCCATTTTGATAAGGGAAAAGTAATACAAATGATCCAGACGATGAAGATGCATTTCATGCTTCCTTCTTTTATCTGATTCCTTCTGTCAAAAAAAAAAAAGTCAGATTTGCGCTAATCGGACTATTTGTTTCTGGAACCCTGGCTTTATCTTAATGCCATTTATTAGAGAGAAGATAGGGCACTGAGAAGAAGCTGACAATTTCAAACCATTTATGTATTCATTTTGTTGTCTTGATGACTGCTCAACTCCCCCACATACAATTTAGATCTTTTTCCATAATTGGCATGCAGTGCAGAAATTCAAATGAAAGCATCCTAATCTAGCTTCTGCTGGAGTATATTTTATAAAAGTCCTAAATTGAAAGTCCCCGCCTACTCTATTGTCAAACTCACTGTTTGGAAGCTCTTTCTAACATTCCATTGAAATCTACCTTTCCCTAACTTAAAAAGATGATCCCAGGTAGTTTAGAATCAAAGGCAGTTTTAATTTTGTTCCAGATGATGTCCTTTCAGTTACTAGCTCTCTCACATTCCTACCTACTGTAGCACCATCATCTTTCCTAAAGGCTACACATTTTAGCTCTGTCAGTCTCTCTCCACAAGACTAGTCCCCTGATGGTTTCCATTGGTCCAACTTGGTCCAATTTCCCTTAATCGTTCTTAAAGTGTGGGGTCAATAACTGTACTAAAAATTGGGATCTGACCAGAGAAGAATGAAGTGGAATGATTACTTCCTATTATTTGGATTTATACTTAAAATACAGAAAACTGTTAGCAAAAAAAAAAAGACCTAATGGTCCAACAAGTCTGTCCTTTGAGGGGGGTTTGTATGTTTGTATATATGTATGAATGTATATGTATGTGCATACACACACACACACACACACACACACACACACACACACAATTATGTTCTTATTTTTGTCAGATGAGTTCTGTTGATACAACAAAAAAGTACATTTCAGTCATATAATACTGCTAGCTCATCATCCATTTGTAATCAGCAACTATTCCAAGATCTTTTCCACAGTTACAATTACTATTACTAAGCCACTATTTCCCCATCTTATATCTGTGCGTTCAATATTATTTTTTTCTAAGTGAAGAAATATGCATATGTCTACGTTCAGTTTCATCCTCGTACTTTCATTTCATTTCTTTAACCTTATCAATATATTTTGAATATTATTTACATGTTATAGCATAATTGGATTAAGTAATGACTACCATGTTTCCCCGAAAATAAGACCCTGTCTTATATTTTTTTTGAACCCTGAAATAAGCGCTTGGCCTTATTGCCATGCGCTCAAAACCCCAATTGAACTTATTATCAGGGGATGTCTTATTTTGGGTAAAACAGGTAGTTCAATAAGTTATTTGAGAGAGGCGTTTTTGTGTACATTAAATATATAAGGCTAGTTTGTATGGGTTGTAGTATCTCAATATGTTGCTTAATAGATTATCAAAACTTTCAGGAGTTCAGTTGAAATCTTACCTCAATCATAGATTAAGTGGAGAACCAGAAGGAAGCCAACTTTGGCTTCCATGTGCCCTGTGAGAGTAATAAAATATTGATTCTCCTTAAAGTACTATAAGGAATATATGATGTAGCGAATATTCTAAAGTAGTGTTTTAAGTACATGTCTTCCTTACCCCCCCTCTTCTTTTCACTATTTTGACATAAAGAAGCTATGACAACCATGTTCGAAGCATATTTAGCATATCAGTGACCTACTAGAAAATTATAGTTTAAAACTTTAAATAGATACTAATCAAAATAGACAGATTTCATGCCACAGCAAACATGTCCTTATGTAACATCTGTTAGGACTATTTCACATTATTATTGATCAGAACCTTTATAAAAAAGGTTATATAAAGGTTATATGTTATATATTTCATTCTGGTTCCACCACCTTCCAGGTTCTGCTCTGTCCTTTTTAATGTTAGGTCTAAACACTTTATTGAATAAAAATGATCAGACCATCTAACAGAACTTTAAATAATGAGAAATAAATGTATTTTGCTATTGTCTTTAGAGTCACTAATAAACGTAATGTAAAAATCTATTCCTTTGTACATTATGACTGTAATATTTTCAATTTTTAGTGTAACAAAAACCTTATAACCATGCTTCCATAAGACTAAATATGATGGTGGGCTCTTACTTTTATGGTAACAAATTTATCTGCTTTTCCTGTTCTATGTGAAAAAAGTGTTCATTTAAAAAAAAACTTTAAAAATCTATGGAACAGATTTCAAAAGAACAGAAAAAGGCAGCCAATGTAAGGCAAGGTTTACAGCCCTAACGGGGAGATAACCAACAACCTAACTCTGCTGTGCATAATTGATTGGGAAGCTTGATTGTACCCTCCTGCAGCCTAAGGCCATAGAATAAAATGCAAGTGGGAAATGGCATTTTGAATAAAGACAATGTTGACACAAACCTGGAGCCAGCCTCTGTATGATTAAGGATACCTTCCTAAAAGCACCTTTCTCCAAAATTCAGTGACCTTTGGCCTTCTTTACAAGCAGAGCTATATTTTTCTACTTTAGGTAAGAGCTCAGTAGGATCAATTGCTGTATCCTGTTTTCATCAGTGCTGAAAGACCTGGGTTAAAGGTAGATTTAAGGATGTTTGCGGGACACTATTTTGGGCTGTTCATAGCAAACTCAAAGATGGCCATCTCAGAGGGAACAGCTATCTTGAAAAAGCAGTTAAGTCCCAAGAGCTTCAGATAAGAGTGTGAAACCTACCCCTCCCCTTGACTTTGTAGTTCTCTAATCACCTTAAGTAAAGAAGACTTGTGAATCTCTGTGGCAGGGAGGAGCTGATGGCCCAGTAGCCTACCCTTCTTGTGTAGACGCCTTCCACCCAGCCTTCATTACAAAATTATCATAATAAAAGGCAGTGCTTCCTTTCAGTTCTCAGCTTGATCTTGAAACTTCAGGAATTCTTCTTCATACTGTAAAACTTTGGCTTCTCTCCAGGTGAAGAATAAAAATAAATAACCCCGCCCCCACCTGCGTACACATGCATATATACAAACATAGCCACTTCCATCCCACAGTTACAATTTGGGGATAGAAGGATGGGGGATGGGGGGGTAGGACAATGCAAACCTGGTGAAGAGGAGCTGAAGAACACGCCACCTGCTGAGATTTCAATGGCTCCCTTTGCTTTTTCCCCACATCAGAAAGCAGGAACTGCAGAGGGGGAGGAGGAGAGGTTTTAAAAATTCCTATGAAATTTCAGTCAACCTTAAGACATGTTCCTCTGTAACATATAATAAACAAGCCATAAAACGGATTATTCCTTATAACACATAAATATAACTATATATTTTATTGGCATTAATTTACTGCAGTATAAAAATTAATTACACGATATACAATAATGATCAAAGGCATAAAAAACCACTGTCTGGTGATAAATTATCTAGCCTTCTACTGTGTTGCATTTAATAATACTTTTAAGTTTTACTAACTGTACACTAGACTATTGTCTGGTTTGGGAACTGATGTTACTGTACTTGTTTTTGCCTAAATGAAAATTGGCACTTACAATAAATGACAAATCCTGTTTTATTTGTTGGATATTTACATAGTGAACGCTTAATAAATCTTTATGTTACTAAACTTCTTCCTTCTTTGAATATTTTTGTGTTCCAAGATGGAAATATTCAGGCCATTGACTCAGCAGGACAAATAAGAATATTAATTGGTGTTTTTTTGTGAATACAGTATTTAATACCACCAGTTTAATTTGGGAGAAAAAAGAGATTCAGCGTCCTGATCTAGATTCAGTTTCCTGATTCAGACTTGGATCCCTAATTAGCTCTTGGAAACTTGGTTTATAGGACATAACATGTTGATCTAAATCAGCTTTCTCCAATCATGCACCTTCCAGACATATTGGGATACAGCTCCCAAAATTACCACACAAACCAGAGAGGATCAGTGAATGCACATATTGCTAAATATTATGCTCCTTTGTGAAGATTCAGATAGTCCTTGGATAATAATGGTAATTGGGGCAGGAATTTCTGTTGCTAAGCAATGTGGTCATAAAATTCAGTCTCATGTGATCACATCACTTAGCCACAGCAATCCTAGCAGCCCCCATTGCTGTCATTAAGTGGATCACACTCGGTTGTTAGGTGATGATTCACTTCGATCCAAGCCATTTCCAGTTTGGTCCTTGAAGCCTAAAGTCTTGATAAGCTGCAGTAAGACTGCGTCCTCTTGAATTTCTTCCATTCACCTATTATTACATCTCTCTCTTTATGGCTACCCTGCATAGTGGCACTCCTCAATGAGGGAAGGGTCTAAGACTTAGTGCTGAAGTAAAGCTGGACTCAGCCAGCTGCTGCCACTCCAAGACCTCTACTTCAGCCCCAGCATTGCTGGCACTGCCATTGGAATGAATGCTACCCAGCTTCATGATGCAAAGTCATAAGCATACCAGTGCCAAGCCTAGCTCTAACTTCAGCTGCCCTGCACTCTGCCAGCCTTGTGCTCTGCCAGGGCGCCACCGTCAGTCGACCTTCGCCAACTTCTTCCATCCTCCCTTCTAGAAATATCCTTGCTTACTGAACATTTGTTCAGCAACTGCTGAAAGTTGCGACAGTGCTGAGCAAGTGGTACCTACAATCTGTTCTTGAAGTTCCAGCTATTGTCACACCTTCACAGTCATGGGATCGCAATTCAGGCACTTGGTAACTGTCTCACACAATGATTGTGGTGCCCTGTGGAACTGACAAGCCAGCAGGGAAGGTTGCAAGTCACTCTGGTAATTCCCCATCCTTGGCCTCCCTGCGCATCGTGCTACACCCTCCCTTCCTTGGCTTCCCTACACTTGTACCTTGCCACATCTGTTAGCCCTTCCAGGTAAATTAGACAGGAAACAACTAGATGGGTTAATTCTTCTTTATTATAAGCCTAAATTAATAGAATCTTGCAAGGCTAAATTAACACAATCTTGCAAGGCTAAATTAACACAATCTTGCAAGTCTGAGGACCCAAAGTTTCCGCCACCAATAAATTAGTCCTTAATTCTCAACCTATACCTCTTCTGTCTTCTACGTATTGATGTTCTGATCTTAATCCTAATTTTCTCTGTTCCTGCATTAAAAATTCCATAACATCAATGCAGGTTGCAAGAGCTGCAGAGCAAAAAGAAAGAAAGGAACTTTGCCCTATTAAATTCAGTGAGAAAGAATTGGAGCTGTTACACTCTCACCCACTGAAATAAAGGAGCATCACAGTTCATAATAAACTGAAATGTGAATAGAATGCCAATTTTATTCTTTGTTACTTGCACAGATTTGACATATTTGTTTAAGTGGTACATAAGTCATAGATTAATAAATACACCTGGGTTTATAGTTTGCCTTTCTGCTAGAGGACAGGGCTTGCTAACTCAAAGCCAGGGCAAAGTTTGTGGTAAGCTATTTCAGTCACAGATTCTCCGTTAGTGTAGAGATCCTCACCTTCATGCATTTCTTCCAAAGCATTGGGCTAGGGAGAGATCCCCAGAATTGTGGTAAAATTGAAATTAATGAGCAAGTTAATTTATTACATGCATAGGGAATATTTTAAACTGCATTAAGTACAATTAAAATTGAGCTGTCATTTCTCCCCTTTTATTTTTCTGTTCTAGGCAAACTTTTTGGAGTGTGGCCCATTGCATGTCACTCAAGGATATCCATGGAGGAAGAGAGTGTAAAAAAAGTGACAGCTCTGTGATCAAAGTCTTACCCTGTTTTATGGGTTTCATATGATTGTGGCTATCAAAGTAACTTTTTTAACCCCACTCTCTGATGCCATCCCTTGATGGCATTCAAACATTAGTTTTCTTAAACCATAGGTATAAATAGTGAACCAGGTCTGTAGGTACCTAGCAAATGTTTTAAATACAATATTTTATTTATTTAGAAGATTTATATTGCTGCCCACTCATTTTCAGTAATTCTGGGCACCTTATAAAGAATAAGTGAAATGTGTTTTGTTCTAGCTTAGGGGTGATGTTTTGTATTATAGGAAAGATACTATTGAAGAATTTTATTTTTTTCACCATGTTTCAAACTAGTATGTCATTTCTTTTTAAATATCAGAAACCTCTTTTTGAAGAGAACAGGTACAATTCTACCTAAAAGTTTAACTTTTTGCTGTGTTTTTAAATATGCTCCAAATTGACACTATTGAATTTATTTGCTCTGGTATGAAAGTG
The DNA here is from genome assembly GCA_012654045.1 of Ptyas mucosa. Lineage (NCBI taxonomy): Eukaryota > Metazoa > Chordata > Lepidosauria > Squamata > Colubridae > Ptyas > Ptyas mucosa. The sequence goes on from WNWU01000005.1 coordinate 18,375,027, forward strand.
GAGCAAATATTTAATTTTCGTTCTCTAGAATCTATACTAAAGTATTTTACGGTAGCTCAGTTGTGCCTGTTTTATTTGGATGATTAGTGTCATTATAAAAACTTTTCTCGTGACATGTTCAAGTAACTGTTATGATATCTGCAAAAGAAGATATGTATGCTTCAGTGTACACTGTTTGTATAGTGTTACACCAATTTTAAAAGAGTCTCTAAAGGGCTTTTGGTTTGCAACTGCATTTCATTTTTAAAAAAGCTATTTATTTTTTAATCTTAAAAAGATTAGACTGATTTTCTCCATTTGAACACAAAATGGAATTAGCCAATGGAATTTAAAGAGATTTTAAAAATTATACAATTTCCCACAACTTCCTGAATAATTCAAAAGCTTAAATTTGATAGAAAGATCATAGCATAAGAACTAATGATTTATTGCAAAGGCAAACTATGGAAAGTTATTTGTTGCTTTAGAAACCCTTAATTCTGGATTTCCTGCCTTCTAGGTGAATCCAACTTTACTTGTAAACATTACATCAATGTTGTCCTTTGCTCATGATTAAATACAGGGTTAGTTTTTAGCTAGGAAAATACTATTGAAAAGTTTCCCTCAATTTCATTATCCCTCCATCTCTACTGATATGGAAAAATATTTCCATGGAGGAACAAAATGAAAGAGGTGGGTGGGACTCTACTGCCATATTTTTTTTCCTGCAAAAAGGCAGATATCTTAATGTACCTGAGACAACTAATTAAAGAAGGAAGTGGTCAAAGTCATTCTTCTTTGTAGACTTCAAAGGTGATCCCCTCGCCTTCCTCCTCTTTACATTTTACTGTCTGTCTCTCTGCAGCTGTCAGCTTACCCTGAGAGTTTCATGGCGTCAAACCTGCCTCCTCCTGCTCCATAAAGTGACAGCCTTGGGTTGGTGGAATGCAGGTGTAGGAAAGGGAAAAGACCAAGATGAGCCTGCTAATGATTTCTCTGACACCCCATGCTGGGTTGCTAAAGAAAGAAATCTATGCCCACTTCTCTTTGTTTGGTCAGATATTCTAGGCTCTGCTGCCTTTCCCCACTGCAAAGGAGCTGGGTTTTTTTTTAATAGAGCAAAGGCTCTATGCTAAAATGATGGCATCTTATCCAGGGTTTGAAAACTCTGAGGCTTTAATTAGATACTGAAGTGAAGACAGGCAGCACCAAAGGCTTCTATTTTCTTGATAACTTCACTCGGCGAATGCTTCATTCAGGGTTAACTCTATTGCAGTTTAGATTGGTTTGAAGAATGGAAGAAGTCAAATGAAAATCTGCTTTCTCCTGGACGTCATATATTTTGCTTCTGGGCTAGCAGAAAATTAGGGTCAAGAGTTTTCATTTTATAACTCTAAATGTTATTTTTATTTATTTATTTCATCAAACATGTATTTTATGACAGATACAAGTGTAAACATAATTATAAATACTTGAAAAGAGTAAGAGTAAAAAGGAATATTAGGACAGGGCACTTATGCATGCCCCTTACAGACCTCTTAGGAATGGGGTGAGGTCTATAGTAGACAGTCTAAGGTTAAAGTTTTGGGGATTTGGGGAAGAAACCACAGAGTCAGGTAGTGCATTCCAGGCGTTGACAACTCTATTACTGAAGTCGTATTTTCTGCAGTCTAGTTTTTTATTTGGTCTACCATGAGTTTGTATCTATTGTGTGCTCTTGCGTTGTTTTGGTTGAAGCTTGGTTTACATTCAAGCAAGAACAACGAAGCTAGATATGGGTTGTATGTAGGATAAGATCTGAATTTTCATCCCTGTCTTCTAGATATGGATTTTAAAAAAGGAAACAAAACAGCTGTAATTGAAAACCCACTTACTAATCAACTAAGTCATATTGCAGACAAAGTTATCTTGCAAATAAAAGAACAGTTACACTGCATGTGTCCCTGAAACCAATGGAATATATTAGCCATGATTAAATAGTCTTTGCTTTTGAGGAAAGGTAACAACCACCATTCTGCTAGGATGGTTGTATTTTATTCATACTGAAAAATCTAATCTTGCTGTAGATGGCATTCTGAAGTAGACTAAATCAAGAAGAATTAAATTAGCCTGATGTCCCATTGGCAGTACATTCCTCTAAACTAATAATGAAAAAACCCAGGCATTTAAAATATTTTCAAACATTATTTTAGATGCTATGTTTTTATAAAACAAAGCACAGTTGAGTTTGTTTAAAAAGACTAAAGGGCATACATTGCAAATGGTGAAGATTGTTTAATCTTCGTTTACATGTTCTATCTAGAAGTGAACATTTTTAATACTATCTCAATGTAATGCAATAAAAAAAAGGTTCTAAAGTAGTTCAAAGCAGAAAATATGTAAAAATTGTAGTGTAAATCCTACAATAAATTTAATTCAATTAAAAAGAAAAACTATCAGTTTCTTCCCCAGCATGGCCCAAAGTGGGAACAATTTGTATTGTTATCCTACCCACAGTAGTTCTTGCCTTTCCTCAGTGTACTGGATGTGACGCCTGGTACCAAAAGGTTTTTTTCACAAAATTCCACAACTTACACAGTGCAAATTTACTGGATTTTAGCTCCCATGGTCTCCAGCTAGCATAGCCAAAGGCCATTAGGACTAGGTATTATAGGAACTGATCCAACACATCAGTAAATAGATTGACTCTATGGAGGGAAAATATAATACACCAAAGCCTTTACCAATGGAATAAAATTTTCCTTCACTAAAGGAGTCTGCTTTTAATTGAAAATACATTCCCCACTAAGACCGACCTGTGAGGATTATCCAATTCCTCCTGGATATTTCTGCTGCTTGTTCTCCGCCACTGATCACATGCTCAATTGTTTGGTGGGCTGGAGAATTTACATGCGCTGAGCAGCTTACAACATCTTGCCAATGACATAATTACAAGGCTGGGAATTGGGATTTAGATCACACACACATAGCTTCATTGCAGTGCGTAGCCTGCATAATTGTGATATGGAAGCGTTCATTCTAAAAGCTTAAAGGCAAACAGGTAGACCTCAACTTACAGCCATTTGTTTAGTGGCCATTACAGCGGCACTAAAAAAAGTGACATGACAATTTTTCACACAACTGTTGCAGCATCCCCGTGATCAGGTGTCAAAGTTCAGATGCTTTGCAACTGACATGTATTTATTACAGTTGCAGTGACCTGGGATCATGCGTTCACCTTTTGTGACCTTCTGACAAGCAAAGTCAATGGGGAAGCCAGATTCACTTAACAACCATATTACTAGTTTACCAACTGTCGTGATTCATTTAACAACTGTTGCAAGAAAGTTCATAAAATAGAACAAAACTTGCCTAACAACTGTCTTGCTTGGCAACAGAAATTGTGGTCGTTAAGTCGAGGATTTCTGTATTTCTATCAGCTCTGATTCTTTTCAGGTTTTGCACTCGGAAACAGTTACATAAATCATCATACTTCCACACTAATTTCTGAATCCTTTTTCACACTTACAACTGCTGCAGCATCCCCATGGCCACGTGATCAAAATTCAGTTGCTGAATTTGGCAACTGGCTCATTTCTATGATGGTTGCAATGTTCCAGGATCATGTGATCAACTTTTGTGATCTTCTAACAAGCAAAGTCAATGGGAAACCAGGTTCACTTAACAACCGTGTTACTAACTTAACAATTGCAGGGTTCCACTTAACAACTGTGGCAAAAAAGTTCATAAAATAGAGCAAAACTCACTTAACAACTGTTTCATTTAACATCAGAAAGTTTGGGCTCAATTGTAATCATAAATTGAGGATTATATGTATAGCAAACCAGTGGTTTGTTTAACGATCTTTACAACATGCTACTGTACTGGGCAGGCTCCATTACAGTTCTATGTTGAGGATTACCTGTATACATAGGTTGTCAATGATTAGAACCACCTAATGAGGGTGAAGATATTGCATAATTTATTGTATAATCTGTCTTGTAGGCTGTGTTTTATATTTATGAACCGCTAGCTACTCAGCAGACAATATAGTTCATTGCATGCCTATGTGGACCACCATCCTATTTAGGTATAAGTGATTTAACTTTTCCACCATTTCTATTATTAGCTCTTCAGCATGGATGTTTTCAAAGTATCTGGAATGTTTGCTGCATATTTGAAAGAACCACATTCTTAAATTATTTCTTCTCAATTTCTGTTGTTAGCTGTCAACTTAGTTTTACAAAACATATTGTGTAATTTTGATATATGTCTCACTATTAAGGCATAAACATTCTAGCATTTATGTACTAATATGGCTTTATCCTAGCCATTCAAATATTGCAATCTCATATGAATATTCTCAGGCAACAACTATATACACATATTAACTTGAGAATATCTTGAGGTGAACAAAATCTTGCCCCAGAAATCTTCTGCCTTTTTATTCTTTATGGCGATCAGTTGGAGGCCAAAACATAGCAAAACTGAGAAATGAAAGAATTCTTTTTTGAAAGACAAAAAATGCTAAATTTAAAGAGGAATAGGAAATCTATTTGGTAGCAGAACAGAAGGCGACAGAATTCTAATCACACGAAAGAAGGGAAGAAACTGGCCCAAATAATTTATAAAATATAATAATATAATTATTAGCTGACCTTGCACATATTTTCAGCATTCGAAGTCCTTCATGCAACTCTGAATTTGTGATCACAGCAAAATCTCTTTTTGAATGGTTAAACAATATTTTATACAGCAGCAAAATGTTAGCTGTCCCATCATCATTCACCAGCATTAAGCCAGCTGTTTCAAATGGTAGAAAGGGCCAATTTTTTTCCCTCTTACCTTGGAAAACATTTGTTCCATTTGCTGTTGGCTTTTCATCTTCATTTTTGTAGGAGTTGATGGGCAGCAAATATCCACAGACGGCAACAAAAGAGCTGCAGACTGCTGTGAAAATTAGGAGGGGGACAATGAATTATTATTTTTTACTCTTGGAGAAAACTAGAATAAAATTAATTCATCCAGCAGCGAAGACATCATTCATTATGAAAGTGAAAATTTGTTTAAGCCCTTCGCTTGAAAAATAATAATTAAAAAAAATGAATAATCTGTTCACAAATACAATTATTCTAATTTTATGAGCGTTAGGATAAAACGTAAGTTTATATAATGCGGTGCACTTCATCAATTTTGTTCGTTCCTACATATTGGTTTCCATAGTATTATAAACTCAACGTTAACATAAACTTGATTAACCCCTCTTAACCAAGGGAACTATGTACTCTGCTAAGTACTGACTATTTTCTATTAATGGGTTTTGGAAGAGATTTATACAATGGATCTGCACAGATGTAATGTTCAAATATATATTTTCAAGTGGAGGGTTTTTTTGACAGACTGCATCTAGTGCCACTTAAGCAAGACTTCCATTTTATAATTGCAAATCTTTTTTAGCAATTATCCCACCTAATTGTCCAGGTTAGATGTGAAATGGATATAGGAGAGTGGCATGGGAAGAAAATCTGTTCCATTGGATATGTCCATTCATCAGCAAATGCAGAACAGTGGATACGTTCCTCATTTTTAAAATTACTTAAAATCATTATTTCATTATAGCTAATACAATAACTTATAAAATGCAAAACAAATGGAAGAAAAAATAGGATTGAAATTAACCGTAGCCTTTCTTTTTCACCAAGGAAAATTGTTAACAATAATAAAAGTTATACTTAAATATGTTGATTTACTGAAAACTGAGTAAATATCTCCTAAACTGAGATATTCCAGATAAGAGATTTGGGACTCTAAGGCTACATCCACCCAGTTATTCACAACCCTTAAAAAACCAAAAACCCTCAAGTGAGAGTAATTGACATTTGTTCCCACTTTTAGTTTATTGCTATATTACTGCTCCAGTTATTGGGGAATATGCTAAATGGAACTTCCCAAAACAAACAAACAAGAAAATCCCTACACAATTCCATTATTCTGTTTTGACGATTCTGGAAAGATGACGAAGTGCATGACAGCCAAACTTGCATGGACTGAGAATGAAACATCATCAGTATTTCAAGAACTGCAGATGTTATGAAGTAGGAACAAGGGAAACAGAAGGGATTCGTATACATGTCATACATTTATGTAAAGAGATAAAGTGCATTTCAATTCTCCTCTTAGACCTTATGAATATAACCTGTGAATCAGTGCTTTTATCCTGTGATGCCATCGCACATGGGTGTAAATACAGTTCATTCACTGGCCAACTGAATGGATATTTCAGGCCTTTGGAGAATGCATGGCAAACTAACGTAATCATAAATTAGAAAGGAAGAATAAACCAAACAAGGTTTCAGGAGGATTCATTTTTTCAAAAGAGTGACACCTGTGAACATAAGCTTGCTTCTATTTCAGGGGAATGTCACAAAAATTGGTATTAAAACAATATATTGGTATCAAACTTGCAGAAAAGGTACAGCTGTGAAACTAAGTTACCAATAATCCGGTCCAGTAACACATTTTCATAATTTAAAAATTTGGAAGTCCTAGAATTAAATTACTTTGTTAAAAAAGCAGCAACATTTGCAAAAATTTAAATTAATTGGAAATTGTTTTCCAAACACATTAGTTCACAAATCTAAGATTCTTATTAAGTCACAAAGTTGTTGCACCTTGATTTTGCCCAAGCAGAACATCTACTACTACAAACATCTGTGTTACAACAGGCTGTTTAGTTTAAGCACAACCCAGCTGAACAAAGAGAGGACGGCATATTACTCTTCACGAATCTGTGGCACATGTATTTTACACTTCTATTTTACGCTTCCATTGTAAACAATACATTTCTGTTCTTTCTTCTCTCACACACACATGGTTTACAAATAGAACTAAACAAAATGCATGTATTTATTGATTCCAATCCCAAAAAGCACATATCTAGTAACAGCCCAAACTTGACCTCAAGTATCTTAACTACAAATAGAATATACTATCAATAGGAAACTTAAGACTATTACAGTCAAGGCATGAAATGCCCAAGTTCTAAATCCTTTAAATGAGGATTTCAGTAACAGAAATTGAAAATTATTCTTGCAGTTTTGAAGAAATGTCAACATCTAATAAGGGAAGCAAGACAATCAGAGACAAAGAGTCTCCAAAGTGTGTATTAATGTATTTTCAAAAACAAAAGATTTTGATAAACCAACAGATGAAAAAGTTGGTAAGGCAATGGGGAACAGAGATTTTGGGAACACTCAATAGTGGAAAAACAGATTGGGAAGATGTGTAAAAAGCTGGTGAGCAAAACTGAGTTTCGAGAAACAAAAGTCAAGATGAAAAGCAAACTGCAAACTATAGGCCACAAAAAATCCTTTCAAAGAATGGGAGTGGTGAAGCAGTAATATTTTCAGCAGGTACAGAAAAGTAGCAGAGATTTGGGGCTTGGGTATTTGGGTATTAAGAGGCACAAGAAAAATAAAAGAAATTTGCTCCCTACTAATCTTAGAACGTAATTGGACATTTCTCAAACTCAGACTGGACCAAACCACAATCATGTTTCTGGAATTCATGAACACATAAGAAGCTGAAGCCAAGTTTGGAGCTGAAGAAAATCTGAAGCAAAGACTTAAATAAGTTTTTTAAAAAAACTTTAGCTAGAATTTTTTAGGGGCAGGAAGGAAGAATTAAAGTTGAAAAAAGAAGATGGAGATAACAGAATTAAGGGATGAAAGCAAGACAGTGAAAGCAAAGTACACCGCCCAGAGTCCCCAGGGAGAAGGGCGGTATAGAAATCTAAAAATAAATAAATAAAAATAAAAAAAGTGAACTAGTTCAGAATGGGAGCCTGGGGGAAGAAAGAGAACGCTCACAAAATTCATATAAGATCTCACCAGTCTTTTGGTGGAAAATGGAAAAACATTTTTACTATGCTTATATTGCATCTTTCCATTGAAGCATGAAGTTCGTTAGCCAAAAGAACAGCAAACATCTGAAAGCTAATTAATAAACTGTTAACATCCCTGTTAATTTTTTTTTAAAATCATGATCTACATCCTTCTAAAAAGTTAAATAAAAAGAGATAGCTAAACGGGTTCCTCATAAAGAAGGCAGTTCCCTAGATAGTCCTACCCCCATTTGCTATTTTAAAAGATTAAAACACTGGAGACTAGGAGACAATTGCCAGAGACAATTGACTACCAATGCAGTTTCATTACAAGCGTGATTTGATTACCATACTATGCACAAGTGAGCAGCCTTACTACTGCAATTTTTACCCAACAAAACTTCTGGATACTCTTATTTTTCTTTAATAGCACATACTGCAGCATTCTACTATCACGATGGAGCCAAATCATGAATAAATGTTGCAGGATCGGATTGATTCATGAATAAGTGCATGACTCTGGGAATGAATTTGTACTATTGTCTCTCTGGTCCTTGGCACCCCATAAAGATCATGATTGCTCAGGTTCAAGAAGTCTGGATTTACCGTGGCTACAAAACGCATTGCAGCATATTCAAATCACAATCTGACACTAATCCAACATTCTCACTTAAAAACATGAAAGAAAATGCCAGTGAGTAAGGCAACAGCAATTGCCAGAATAAAACAAACCACACAATATACCTTGACACATGATTGGGTCTTTTTCAAAAACACTTGTTCTCTGAGCACACGTGGATTGTATTTCCCCAGTAAGATAAACAACGCTCCTAGGTTTGTTTCTCATCCCTTCAGAATCTTTTTAGTGACAGATTTTTGCACTAAGCAGTCAAAGTGTGCCAGCACTGGAGTGAGCGATACTATTGGTGTTAGCTGCAGCATGCTGATACATCCTTGAGAACTAGCACATCATTAGTAATACCTTCACAACTAAGGTCAGATGGCACACAAAGCAGTATATCCTAAAGGCAAGTGTGTAGAAAACATTTAATTTAAGCTCTTTAGCATTGGTTCTCTTGAATTGTATATACAATATGCACATATGTATGTAAGCATGTATGTGTGTGTGTGTACACATACATGCAAGTCTACTTTTGATATAGACTAGTCAAGTGGAACCATACTCCATCTCACAATGTTACTAGAATCTGTCCATCAGTCCAATTAAGAATTGCATTACAATGAAGTTATTAATAGGCAGAAGGTAAAACATAACATTTGTCCATATACAGTTTTTGTTTACATCTATCACTTCATCATACAAGCACTATAAAATAAATTTTTAAAAGTTGTCAAGATTCTGCAAAGAAACGTGAACCAGAGCTAATATCCTCTGTCCACATTAAACTCATAGACTGGGATGATGAATCTCATAATCAAATTTACATTTATATTTAGTTTTGAAACTTGCAGTCCAATTCATTAATATTCTTGCATCCCTGAATAATTCTTCTTATCATACATAGAACTAAATATTCTCTTTTGGGTATCACATTTATAAACTAAAATTTGAGTGTTTGCACTAATAATTGACTTGTCTACATAGTCAATTATTGTTACTGCAAAACAGTTTCCCCCCCTAATTTTGGCTAGTTGAATCCTTCCTCACCATCATTATCAAACTGTATATTTCTAGAGCATATCTGAGATTATTATTAACAGATTCAGAAACACATCAAAATTGAGAGTTACTGATTTTGTGAAATTTTAACTATATATATTGCCTGGGTACTCTTGGAAACACACTGTTACACGTACTTCAGACTCTGATCTATTCTGGTAAACTATCCAATTGTGTTGGAGGCTTGGAGCCAATAGATGAACCGGGTTATTCTGGATTTCTAGTCTCAAAAGCTCTGCAGAAAAATAAACTGGGAAATCTATACCAAGAGACAAGATATAGCAAATTATAATAAAATAGTCATTAAATGATCTTAAAAAATTAGGGCGTCTTTTTAAAAAATGTGCCTTAATTCTGAAAAAAAGGTTGTTTCATATGTGTGTTTATCAGGCATATTTTTGTCATTTCCCATCTTATCCCATTTCCTTTCCAAAGTAAAAAAAAAACTCTCCTAACTTGCTTCTTTCTACCATTATGAAATATTTTTGAAATACTGTATACAACTAACATACAATATGAAATATGTGGAAGTATGATCTTTAGTTTGTATTTTTATCTATTATTTGCTCTACTGTCCAAAATTACTTATACAAAAGAAAAGAAATCAACTAGGTTCAAATTCTATAGGTATAGTAGGTTAATTATCATTACTTCAGAAAAAAAAATTAAATCTTGGTAGATGAACGTATAAAGATGGATCATTAAAAAATTGCCTCATTTCTCTTAATTATTTCCACTAATGCGTTGATTAGTTTGAAGAGTTTATCTGTCAGGTGATAACCTGAAATGCATCTGATTTTAGTTCCAAAAGACAGTGGCTATTCAAATGTATGAAAAGGTGCTTTTTCATTTCTCCATTTTATTTTTCTCACATATATGTGAACAATTTCCCTTGATTCACTCTGCCTCACAGTAATAAGGCTTCAGCCAAGATATATTTATTTTAGGCCAGGCAAACATGGGTCCATGTGGCCTACCTTTGACTGGGGCAGGATGAAAGGGAAGAAGGGCCTCCTAACGGTTTGGTGACATCTCCACTAATCCTCCCTCCTTTGGGGAACAATTACAGATGTCAACTAGAAGGCATCCACAGGAAAACTTCCAAGGCATATTCTGAAAAGATTTTGCTTGCAAACCCAAAGTAAAGCATTTTGGTATCATTCTGAATGATGAGAGTTCATGGAGTCACCTCAGACAGATGTCCCTATATTGTCATAGAAAATGCTTTCCACATGCAGATAAATTAGATACATTTGTCAAAAGGATTAGACCAGGAGTCCCCAACTTCAGCTCAACAACTCCTTCAAAAAGTTTCAAATTGTTCAGTGACTCCCAAACATGGGGGTTGATATTGACCACTTTGGAAAACCTTGGACTAGATAAATATGAAAGATTAAGCCTGCAATGCATTACAATTATTGAATAGTAGTTTAATCTGGAAACTATTCAAATTTCACTACAGGCTACATGCTTATAAAGGTCTAGGGAGGATGACATCTTAAGGCTCTATAACTATGCTCCCCAAATCATGCACATAGGCATCAATGATTTTTTTTTCCCAATTCAGCCATGAAACTCTTTCATAACAGGCTTAAGACTACTCAAATTGAACAAGTGCATGCAGAATGAAGGTTTCTAATCATTCTCTGGTTCATACCCTTCTTTTGCCCTGATCAAAGGCCAAGGGTAACTGTCTCAAATCTTACCTTGACCTTACATGCAACTGAATTGCCATGAGAAAGAAAAAGTACTCTTTGTATCTTTCCTATGTAGCCTAAAACCTATGGCAATTCTCCAAAACTACTGTACCAGGAATGAAACAGATGATTCGATCCTTTCTTCTTTTATTATTATTAAAGTGTTATTAGATTATTAAAGTGTTGAAATACAAAGAGTATTTCAATGTGAAATTGCAATGCGAAGGAGGTAGAAAAAAGAAGAAAAAAGGCAAGATGACAAGAAAAAAAATCTTATCTATTTAAGATAAGATTTTTAATTTAAATTGTAAAAAATGAAAATATATTGCAATATTATAAACCATACATTATATCCCCCTTTCCTTCCATCGGTACCCCCATACCCCCCTATGACCCAACTATTGGTCATAGTTACGTTTGAACTTTACATCAAATATAGTGATTTCTATTTAAGTTTTAAAAACAGTATTCCAGATATTTAAATTTGCTTTACTCTGTGTTACAGTATATGCATGGGAGCTATTTTTGCCTGAATTTCCTTAAATTTCCATTATGGATATATTCTGCAATTTCAGTCTCCCAGAATGATACCGTAGGCAAGATATATTTTTCCAATATTGTACTAGATTTCTTCTTGATCAACAGGTATCATAGTAAACTAGTATTTTTACTTAGTTTTTCTGGAATTATGCCTAGCACAAATACATGGGATTTCAGTTCAAGTTTCATTTTTTAAAAATAGATTGTTTTGATTCACTTCTTTCTAACACTTTGTTTGACCACTACATGTGGTAGCATGTTCCTTCGTTGTTACGACATTTCCAATGCTTGTTGTTTGGCAACTGTAGATTGAGTTATATACCATCTATAGAATATTTTATATCTGCATTATGGTTCGTTGCACAGTCAGCTAGATGTTCAGACTGAATTTGGCAATTTTGTCTACCTAATCAAGTCCTTCCAAGAACCTGGGATAGGCAATGTTGATGTTTGATGTTGTATTATTATTATTTATACATTTATTGATGTATGCTATTGATATATCTATCAAATGTAAAAACTCTATAAGCCCATCTCACTTATAGAGTGATCTTGAGTGGTTCTATTATTAATTTATTAATAATTATTGTTACTGTAATTAAAATGTATATGTTGCCCAACTTCCAACAACTTTTAAATTGTAGCTTGGAATAAATTTAAATAATTTTTTCCCCCATAGCTGTTCCCATTGGTTCATTGTAAATTACTTCTCTCAAATTTTGTATCCATTTTATGATACAGTTTTAATATATTAACTCTCTATGTCATATTCAGCAACAGTTTATGTACGTATCCATTTCAGGGTCTGTCATATTTTTTGACAGGGTCCCTCATCTTTTTTGAGATCGTTTTTTATTTTTCCAGTTATTTGTAAACACATTAATCATGGTGGTTTGTCCTTTTTCATTGTAACCTACTAATTGTGATTGCTCATAATTTTTTTTGCACATAAATCGAATTTATACAAGTGTATTATTGTCTTTTTTCTCTTCAGTTTTCCTCAACATAAGTTCACTCTACACTTAGTATAGATGTAATGCTAAATAGATTCACAGATCAACTTTTTGGAAAAGGGCTCATTGTCATTTTTGGGTATAAATACCAGCCAATCCTGAATTTGCTGTGATGTCAGAAAATAATTCAGGACAAATTGGTAGGATCCTTAGGTGAGATATAGATTTGTTTTACTTTATATAATGTGGTCTGAAATGAACAAAACAAATCCTTTACCTACACAAACCAAATTTTACTAGTTGAAACAAATGCACTTACTGAAGACAAAAGCCTCATGTTACATTCCAGAATCAATTTTTTTTTTAAAAAAAATGCAATACCTTAGTACGGTGGTCCTCAAGCTTTGTATTATCATGACTGGCTTCCTAAAATGAAAAATGAATTTCAATAATCCCTTCATAAAAATGAAGCAGTTGGTGTTAGAGTTGGGCAAGAGATAAATATATCCTATTTAATAATGAAAATATAACCTATATCTATATTTATTTATTGGGCTCTTAAACTTCTACATCAATTACTGCTATTGTGACCTTGCCTTGCAACATGTACAAAGCCCAAATGTGAATGTCCACTATATTCTTAATTTGCCTACAGAAACCAGATCAGGTTTTTAAAAAACCTGCCCGACTGTTTGTCTGCTGCATTTCTCCATTTGAGTTGTTTGTAATATTAATTAAAACTTTATATTGGGAGGAGCCTGGTTGTGCTAACAAAATTAAATAAAACTGAACAGTGTATATTATTTCCTTTCACCATTTCTTACTCAGAAACCTAACCATGTATCTTTCAGCAGAAGTTATTTTAATTATTTATTATATATACTTTGAAAAATCCCTATACAAAACTGGCTTTAGACAATACTATCTCTCTATTGCAAATTAGTTGCAGTTCGTGGCATTTCAGAGATACATAAATATGGAGTACTAAGTCAAGAGCAAATGACTCACTGGGTTTTTTTCACAAGAAACATTTTGTAATAGCAATCTTCATTCACCCCTTTATTGCAGCTTTCTCTAAGCAAGGACCTAATAGTATATTAGAAGGGACCAGATTAAAGAAAGGTGCTCATTGTATGAAACTGAATTAAGTAATTGAAAAACAATATCACAACTGTTTTGTTACTGAAAAGTACAATTTTCCTAAATTAAAGCAGAGCATTTAAAAATAAAAAGGTTTTTAAAAGGTTTTTAAAATGTACTTACTTTTTTCAGCCTGCTATTTGGAAAGCTTTTAACTTTCTGGAGTGGCTTGATTCCAGTTGGAGTAGAGAAAAGTAAAGATTTAGCAGCGGACACTAGAGATTGAAAACAGAAAGTAAATATTGAAGCTCTGATGTAAATAGTATAACTAAATTTATTTTCATCAGCTAAAACAAATTAGCAGCTGAACATTTCCTCTAATAATAGCAGTTTTATTACAAATTTCACTGTTTTTTCCAATGGGACCTAGGACGTATGCATTTTCTGTCACACCACCTGCTTTCTGGAAAACCAGAGATTAGATTAGCTTCAATCTGCTGGCCTTTTGTGAAGTGTTGAAGACCTAAATGTGTTCCAGGGCTTGGGGCTTAGAAGGCTAGATGATTCACGGAAAGATTTTGTTGATTGTTGTCTTTGGGTTTTCTCTTGATACCAGTGTAAGTTTTTTTTACTCTTTATTACTGTTTCTCTGCTTGTTTGTTTTTATGTGCTGTTAGGTGCACAGAGTTGCAATTGTGAGATAGGTGATCATAAGATTCAATCAAACAATCAAATTAAAAAAAATATAAAGTAAATGCACCTAGGGAGGGAATTTTTGAGAAAATTCTGACAAAGATGAGTGAAATGAACATATTTCAGGGCTTTCCTCATGTCTGTGTCCATGTATAGAGTAAGGAAGATGGCCTTGATGAAAATAAACAAGAAAGCAACAAGGAGTAAAATATTTTTTTTAAATCCAGAACATCCAAATAATGTTTGGAAGTGGCTCTAACTGACACTTTCCTACTTCACTGAACTATAAAGAAGAGGAGAACAAACAATCAGACTTACAAGATTTTGCTATTATACCCAATCTCAATAAAAGTAGTTTTAGCCATTATGGAGAGTTAGAGTTCTTGGTTTGTCCTACCTAGAGGAACTGACTGTTCCTCCTGTCATTGACTTGGATAAAAATGTATGCCACATAATTTGTGTTGCCCCCTGCCCCCATAGCCCAAGCTCTATTCTGCCTCAGTAAGGAGATTGGTAATTTTATAGTTGTGGTTGCTTGTAATAAAGAGAATTAAGCACCTTTAGGTTATCTGAATAACAAGTTACCAGAGCTCTTGATCAGCCTCCCACTTTATCCCATGCCCCCTTCACCCTGATTTGTGGCTAGATGGACTATTTTGGATAGAACTTTAGCAGACTTCCAGAAAATAGCTAAATCTGCATTTATGAAGAAACTTAGTAACTAGCATGCTGGAAAAATTGTGAGGGACATTGGGTCATCTCCTTCCCATTTCCCACTCCTTCCCAGTTGTTCTGTGATAGCTATAACCTCCTACCACATAGCTAAAAGAAGAAATGGAACCCAAATTTTATATATCTCAAATTAGTAGCATTCAAGGAAATGTTAATGCTGGTGACAAGTCATTTCCTGGAGACATTCAAAGGAGTAAGAAAAATGACTTCAGAATGGGGAAAACAGTACTGTCTTCATCCTAATTAAACCGAATAAACGAAAATAGTAAAAAATAAGCACATGTGAAAATATATTAGCAGAAGCAGCTGAAAGCCTACATTGGAGTCACTAATGGAAAAATCAACAACTGGGACAAACTACCTCTTTCTCACTTTAAACTGTCTGGCATGCCAGTCTTTTTTTTTTTTTTTTAATAGAAGAAAAATAGGTCTGGTGTTTTTCCAAGTAAAAGAGAGAAATCATTTTTGGAGAAGCAAAAGACCTGTATATATGTATGGAGCTCATGTAATATCCCACCTGGCATGATTTGGACAAATGAAATTGCTAGTATCTATAATCCAACCCATATTTCTCATCTCCTAGGTGCCACTTTGCCGGTGAGAGTATGTGCATTTCAAATTAATTATTTATTTAACTTGGCTTTAATCTTGCCTTTTAACGATTGTAAACGCTCACAAGATCCTCTAGGGAGCAATTTCCTTATTTAAAATATTGGTCAGTAAAAGAATAAATAAAATAGGTGTCTGCTTTTCCTGTACGGATGAATTTTATTTCAATCTCCAGAAATAATGAAGATACTCAGCTTCTTGCTTTTATATCGGGAAGCTTCTCCTTGATCTTTGAGCCAGGAACATCCTCCCAAGCAACTTTCCAAAAGTTTTCATAATCTTGCTGGTTCTTTATGATTCCAAGTTTAGTTAGTTCATTCTGCAATCCAGTAACCTTAAACAAAGGAATGGAAGAAAAACATTCCTTTAAAATGTGTGATTAGTTAAGGAGCATCCACATGAAATATAAGATTTACTCTATCAAGCACCAATGTCTTTTATAAATGAGGCAATGCAATCATATTAGAACTGCATTAGTAGAATATATTTATTGCCAAATAAAATCAATCCAACTAACTATATATTGTTCAATGATTCTCAGACCTGATCTATATGGACCACCACCAGTGGTCTATTGAAGCCTCTCCTATTTAAGTTCCCTTGTCACCTCTTTCCCTCACCTCCCTGATAGTCAGCTAGTTTGCAAGCATGGATTAGGAGCTGAGAACTGGTTCACTGAAGTTTACAAGTGATAATACAAATAGTAAGGTGAGTGCTAACATTCAGAGGACTGATGGTAAACAGATCTACTCACCCCCCACTCTGAATAGTACTGTGATCTTACAGCAACATTTCAAAAAGAAAAGTGAATATGAAACACGATGAGTTCCTAAAAATGGGATTTTATTGTGTTGGCTATCACCATTGTGTTGGGGCCTGAAACTCAAGGAATTTCTTTTGAAGAACACTCTTGACCAGAAAATGTGTGCTATGAATTGTTATGATGGCATGGGAAATATAAAAAATTCAAGTGATAAATACTTTTTTGGATTAAATGTTTTTATAGAAAATGTAGTTCTCAAAGATACTTTAAAAAATAGGAGGGTGAGAAGGCATACAGAAATGTAGCCAAAATCATTATTTTATTCTCAAAAAAGTGAAGTAATATTTACTCTCTAAAAATGTGAACTGGCATAGACACAAAAAGAGAATTGGTTTAACTGGGTGGTCCTTCTTGTTTTTGAGTGTTGATTTAGCAGTCCAAGGCCATAGAAAGTTTAAGAGAGAAATGTTCTAGTAGAATTAACTGTTTTTTCCTATAAGTACATAACCCAGGACTTGCTAAATAAAAGCAGTAATCAGTCTTCATTAATGTAAACTTTTCAAGAAGTATCCAAAATGCCAGATGCCAACAATGACTGAATAAATGCTAAAATAAGACGCTGAGCTTGGCAGTTCAGCAGTTTGAATCCCTAGTGCCGCATAACGGGCTGAGCTCCTGTTACTTGTCCCAGTTTCTGCCAACCTAGCAGTTCGAAAGCACATAAAAAATGCAAGTAGAAAAATAGGGACCACCTTTGATAGGAAGGTAACAGCATTCTGTGCGTCTTTGGCATTTAGTCATGCCGACCACATGACCACGGAGATGTCTTCAGACAGCACTAGCTGTTCGGCTTTGAAACGAAGATGAGCACTGCCCCCTAGAGTTGGGAACGACTAGCACATATGTGCGAGGGGAACCTTTACTTTTATCTTTTTATCTATAAATAAACTTTGCCCGTTGTTGTTAGTTCACTTTATGGAAAAATTAATACTATCATACAACTATATCCTATCAGTACCCAGACTGAAATATGTTCTTCATGGTTATGAGTGTTTTTCTATTCTAAAGGTAAGATCTGCATTTGAAAAAGATCTTAAAGTTATGCAGATTATGAGACAGGTCCTGAAGATAAAATTCATTTTCACAAAGTGCTGTGAGTGACTACTTAGGATCTATTTGTAATTCAGAATTCAACACATTTCCATACAGACAGACCACTAAGAAGATCAGCATAAAACCCAGAGACTTGTTTATTTCTTCTGTTAATTCCATAGTTATTTGTATTATAATTTAAAGATTAATTTTAGTAGTTTTATAGTAGTAGTACAGGGTAAAATTATAGCATCTTATAATTACTTCTTTGTGATTACATAAGTGCCTACCTTACTAATTGTTAACTAACAATTTGGAGGAAGAGGATGATATGCTCAGAATAGGCAGGGAGATTAAGGTTGGTGTAGATGGGAACTCTTTAGTCCATGTATTTCTAATGAGAAGAATAGGAAAATTGTAATAATTGGAAACTTATACTGGTAGTATGATTATTAGTTGAGTAAACAATTGGTTTTAATGCCCAGGGCTTGTCAGTGTACATTGAACTGCTTTTCAAATTAGAGCTTCTAGAAGGTTTAGAAGTTGCTTTTGGAATGGATAACCAAATTATCCAAGCTAGATTGACAAGGTGCTTTTACCTCATATGGCTGCTAGTGATATGGACAGAATGAACTGTTAGAGAGTAAAGGAGAAAAGGGAAGAGGGCCAAGACTCTTCAAAGCTGACTTCTTAAGCAACCATTTGACTGTCCTGGAGGAAAAAGCCAACTCTTTTGACCTAGGGTATGCATTTGACATTTTCTAAAATACTTCAGTGACAACCACAAAAGTAAATGGAGAAGGGTGTCTTACCCAGTAGCTGTTTGACTGTGACAGGGACTCCATGTACTTCGTATCATGAGACAGCTTGCAGAAAGGAAGTTTACGACGAAGGGTACACTTTTATCAAAGAAGATTTTAAAAAATGGTTAATTTCTCTCCAAATAGCTGGAAAACAAAGCTCAAAATAAATGACAAGTAAACATTCAGCCACAGGAAGCCATTAACCACAGTGGGCACCAATTAGAACTCAGCAGGCATTCTTAAGACCGCCTGGTGCTCCTCCCCACCTCTCCCGCCGCACTCCCAGCTTTGACCGAAGACTCGCAAACACAGCCTTAGGAAGCATCCTCTTTCATTCACTCAGCAATTTGTATTCTGGCTGATAGGCTTATAAATTTGTTTGTAGTCTTGTTCAATCTCCTTTCAGGTCTTCAGAAGTCACAAACTACCGTCTGGCCAAAAATTAATTAATTAATTTCTATCTAGTCTTTAAAGAAAATATCATCTAAGTTGTAGCAGTTCCTTTCTCTTATTTTATTTATTTGGCATTCAATGGCAAATTCTTTAATACAATATTTTAAAATAAACCAATTATTTGTTTTAGAGAATCCTCTTTTCTTTCAAAGGCTAATCCAAGTTCTGAAATGGTGGTATGACACAGTTCTCATAATTCAGACTACAAGCTACCATCTGGAAATTAGAGGAGTTGTATAGAAAAATTAGTTTCCTTGCTGCTGCTAATTGATTGTTTGGATTTTTAAGTTTGCCAGTATATTGTAATACCTGAAGGCATTTTAATTTACTTTAATTATGATTATGAAAAACAAACCAGATTCAAACTATGATTTCATCAACTAAACAGGCATCCAGCTACAGGCAAGAACTTTTGTCCCATTTTTCCAGCTCTGAGTGTCATGAAGGCTGTTGAGGTGATGATAGCAGGGTGGATTAATTTGAAATGTGCAATCCTACTTTTTTCTATTTTTAAAAAAATATGTCTAAGTTTAGGATAAACAAATTGCAGACCCCCAGTTTCAGTCACCAGAAAAAAACTGATTAATTCAAATTAAAAACCAATATTTTGAAACTTCCAGAAGAACTGAGGAGAGGTCCATGTGAATCTGAGATTCATCAAGACACATGGATATACAGTAACAGGAAACCATGTTTTGCTTTAAAGTCTCAACTGGGTTGAGACTGACGTCTGGTCCAACCAGTCCATTGTCAGTTACAGTGATGGGCAGGAACAAATCAGACTCACCTCCAACCATATCCTTTTGACATTTCATTTGCAATCTATCATGTTTTCAAGCTACTATTTATTTATTTATTTTATCGGACTTATATGCTGCCCTTTCTCCACAAGGACTCAGGGCGGCTCACAGCAATAAATCACAAGAAGTCCAGATTAAAATTCAACAATAAAAAACTAAAATTCCCATTAAAACCCCATTCAGTCCAGGCCAGCCTGGTGAAACAACCATGTTTTAAGGTCACGGCGAAAGGAGCAAAGGTCAGGGGCTACCTGGAGCTCCAAGGGGAGCTGATTCCAGAGGGTAGGTGTGCCCACAGAGAAGGCTCGCTTCCTAGGGGCCATCAGCCGGCATTGCTTGGCCGATGGGACCCCAAGTAGGCCCTCTCTGTGTGAGCACATGGGGCGATGGGGAGCTGTTGCTGGCCACAGGTGATCCCCAAATACCCCGGGCCTAAGCCATGTAGGGCTTTATAGGTAATCATCAGCACTTTGAACCTCACCCATATTCACATGGGGTCAGCACCTTTCTAACCACAATAAAGGAACAATACTGTCCTCCCATACTCTATTCCAGTAAACACCCTTGGCTGCAAAATGTTCATGGGCATGATACATATAAAAGCAATACACTTCATATTTATATCATGTTTCACATATTTCATTTCATATGTATGTTACAAAAACATGAACAACAGTCATCTTAATTTCATATGAAACTTACGTTTATCAAAGTAGCGCGAACACTACCAAAACTAGACACTTCTTAATGCAGATTCTGCAATTAGCTATTTCAAGTCTTTCTATTTATTAAAATAAATATTTGGTTCAGTTTATCATTTCATAATCTTCCTTATTTTTTAATTGAGAATTCTACAAATCATGCTAATTATTTTTTTAAATAACTAAAGTGGCCTTTAAATTTAGGCATTGATTTAGTGGCATTAAAAAGAAAACACCAATTATCTTATTAAAGATAGTTCCTTTTGAGATAGGTCACTGTTAAGAATACAGCAGATTATAAAGCATAAAGTAAGCCCTTATAGGGAACATGATAGTCCTTTACTACTGCTTGATTGTTTTAGCTATCTTCACCCTTTAAACCTTTATAGTACCAATAAAATTACCGAAATTCAAATATAAAGAACAGTTGCATTTCCTTATCATTTCAGGTCAACCTAGCTTAGCTTTATTGTGACAACAGATATCCTCTCCTTCTGACAAGACAAACAGATAATTTTTTTTAAAAAGCAGCATAGATACTACTATGAAGTATTTTGCTTTCTTAGTTTACATAGCTGACAGCAGCATAGCTGACAGCAGATTAAATAAGCTTTCTAACATAATTCCATTCTCAAAGAATGAGAGTCCTACATATTTCCTAATGGCATATTTAACCCATTTTTCAGCTTCTAACACACGTGCTGTGGAACCTTTCCTGTTGAGTAGCTGACATCTTTTCTTCATCATTTTAAAATAATTCCATAAACAGATCCGTCTCTTTTCTGGAAAGGTAGTTTCAATCCTTCAAAATCTGTCCAAATCTGAATTTAGTATAAGTTACATATATGCAGTGATGGGATTCAGCCAGTTCGCACCACTTCGGGAGAACCGGTTGTTAACTTTCTGAGCAGTTTGGCAAACTGGTTGTTGGAAGAAATAATTAGGGCAGAGAACTGGTTGTTAAATTACTTGAATCCCACCACTGCATATATGTGCACCCAAATAGACATACAACTTTGTGGGGTTGTATGAAAACCTACTTTAAAATCTTAAATTGTGAAGACACAGAAATGGACATACCACAAAGCATGACAGATGGGATCCAGTGCTGTAATGCGATTTGCCTGGTTTTGACTTAAGAGGCACAAACCTAATTGACCTGCGGTTTTTTCAGTAAAACTTACTTAAAGGAACCAGGATTAAGTCTTTGTGTAATGTGTGGAGTCAGATAATTTTATGTGATGAACTGACAGGGAAGAACTATACTTATCACAGTTATTATTAAAAATACTTCTATCCTGCTCTTCCATATTGTAGACCATTTAAACTAGGATCGTAATAATGAAATGTTCACCATTATAAAAGAATTAAAATAAGCAATAGTCAAGCAAAGTTAAAAATGGAAACAGAGAAGCATAATTATCTATCTATCTATATATATTAAAAAACCTTCCGAATTTAAACATGATTTGATTTCTGTTGCAAAGGCAATGTTGACATAGCCACACAAATCTCAGCTGGGTTAATATTCCAGAGCTGCAATCTAGAGCTAAATTTCTTTCACCTTTGAAGTTAACCTCAGGGACAGCAATGGACCAGTAGGAGATTTACAATCCTACACATTTGTTTTTCCTTTTTTTCAATCATGTCCAATTCTCAGAGACTGCTTGGATAAGGTTCTACAGTTTTCTTGACATGGTTTTTCAGAAGTGGTTTGCCGTTGCTCCCATCCTAGGACTGAGAGAAAGTGATTGGCTTAAAGTCACCCACTAGATTTGTGCCTATGTTGGGGCTAGAATTCACAGTCTCTCATTTTCTAGCCTGGTGCCTTAACCACTATATACCAAACTGACTCTCACCCTATGTTTTAGCACAGTGTAAAAGAAGTGGTAGGTTTATTTTAAGCATTTCAGTAATTATTCCCCCAAAATCAGGGGTGGGTTCTACTTACCTTTACTACCAGTTCGCATGCGCAGAAGCTTCCTGATGACGTCGGGGTCAGTGGGCGGAGCCTCCTACCGGTTTTACTACTGGTTCTATAGAACCAGTCCGAACCGGGGGCAACCTACCACTGCCCAAAATATATTCCATTCATATCAGTTAAACTTAACTACAAACGATTGATGTTATATGAAGTATATGGGCAGTAGTGGGTTTCAATTTAGTTTGCTACCAGTTCGCTCCTGCGTCTGAGCGGGTAGGCGGAGCCTCCCGCCACCGCCGCTACCGGTTCACCCGATCCGGGGCGAACCGATAGCAACCCACCACTGTATATGGGCTTTAAAATATTTTCTGCTGTCCACAATTCTACAAAAATAAGTTTATAGCTTCCCCAAATGTGAAGCTACATTCACATTCTGAAAATTAAGGTGAGCCATCTATTTGTGAAGGCTATGTGTTCAGTTTCACTATGTGTGAAATAGTGGCATGTCAGAAGTCTCGAAGTGCAGGATAGCAATCCTACATACAGGCAGGAAAGGAAAGTTTTTGACACTAATGAGGAAGCTGATTTGGTTACAAGTTTTGCAGTCCTTCCTAATATAGTAGTCTTTACATACACTGGGGGTATTTCAATAAAACTGAGTAAGGCTACATAGCAAGCAATTGCATAATACAAGTAGTCCTCAACTTACAACAGTTCTCTTAGTGACCATTCAAAGTTCTGCGGCACTGGAAAAAAGCGACTTATGACTGTTTTTCACACTTATGATTGTTGTAGCATCCCCATGATCACATGATCAAAATTCAGATGCTTGGGAACTGACTCATATTTATGGGATCATGTGATTACCTTTTGCAATCTTCTGACAAGCAAAGTCAATGGGTAAACCAGGTTCGCTTAAGAACCGTGTTACTAATTTAACAACTGCAGTGATTCACTTAACAACTATGGCAAGAAACATCATAAAATGGGGCAAAATTCACTTAACAAATGTCTTGCCTAGCAACATAAATTTTGGCCTCAATTGTGGTCGTAAATCAAGGACTGACTGTAGTTCATAACTGAAAATTCTCCTTTCTCCTTTCTTTCTAATAGCAGTTGCCTCAAATACAATAGTACATTTTTTATTTCTATATTGTGGGTTCGATGTTTATTGTTAGTTTGCTGCACAATACTTGCAAAATCTTCTTTCTTAAAAGCACAATTTAATTAAAGCTATACACTGAATCCTCATGAGTCAGCTTACATAGGGACTATTAACAGAAAGAAAAGGTGAACCATTAGAGTACAAAGAAAAATTTAAAACACAAGCATATTGGCATAAATTGACAAAACAAATTTTCTTTGAAGTTCAAAGACTGTGGGCCTTTGATATTGGGCAGCCTGATTCTTGCATATTCATTTAGATTTCTACAACAAGTAATTGAAGTGTATCCTTTTATTGGAGCAAAACATTATTTCGTAATGTGAAATTTTATTTTTAAAATGATGTACTCTGGTTATTTTTTGAAACAAGTCTGGAATGTTAAATGTTGTTTCAGTTATTTTTCTCTGGGCATGAATTTTAATTAAACAAACAAAATTAAAGGAGCTTCTTCATGAGTCATATGGTCGTAAAGAGAATTCATTGATGGATTTGTTTGTTAAATATGGAGAACTGTCCTTTAGAAGAGGAAATTCTTTTAAGGAAGTTGTTCAGAGAGAAAAAAAAATCAGGATGAAGCCAGCAAAAGGTGTGAAGGATTTCCCTTTGATTTCCCAATGTGTGTATTTGGGTTGAGACACAGACTATATTTCATGCACATATTAATAGCATGCTAGTAAGACAACGATCTCTACTTTAACATTGGTTTGAGGGTCAGTCTGATTTTTTGAGTCTTAAGACAGAATGTGTCTTGCTTTCTTATAGGACCAGAATGAGAAATCTGAAAGAAGAAATCTGAAAAAGAAGAATTGTTTATTTAGATCCCTGTCTAATTCCTCACCCAACATGAATTTTTACTACAGATAAAGCCATGTTAGATTCCAAATGTTTGTGTGTTTGTGTGTGTGTGTGTGTGTGTTTATATTTGTTTGTTTGTTTATTTTCCTTCTTTGGACTTATTTGTTGGATAACAAATATAGTTAGCTTCTCCAAAGTTTATTTCCCCAACCCTTCTGTGATTCACAATGGCATATTTGAACATCATCTTTCTAACTTTTTTGAACATCAGATGAACTCCAAAACAGTACTTCAGACCAATTCGTCTGCTTTTTTTATTTAAATTTTTGAGAATTTGGTGTATTAAATCCACAAGCTATGATTTCCAATTATTTTTTCTAACTAATATTAAGGAAACATATTAACTGAGATAAACAGAGTTTGTAGTGTCACCAAACTAAATATGCCTACAAAATAGGGCAGATAGAAGTAAAAAGAAAGAACTAGAACAAACAATTTTATCTCTTTGTTAGAAACTGTATTTTGCAAAAATCACTGTTTTCTTAAAGAAAAGTAAAACTCAAGTTCTATAAAATTTATTTCAGATCCACATACACATTGTGAGTGCAGATTCACAACCACTCCTTAAAATATATTCTCTTAAACTTTAATCATGTGGTTATTTAGATTTATCTTCTGCTATACAAAATATGAATATTCAAATTCAAAATATTTTAAAAATAGTCTTCATACGTGTATTTTTTTCTTTCACTGAGTTTGAATTTCTTTTAAAATAATTTCATTTTTATGTTGAGGAAATGATAATTATTCAGACATTTAAAAAACCCCTATGCACTAAATGCATATACCACCCCTCTTTCAGACTGATATTAAATTTTGGGGAACCTAAATTGAGATGAACTATGATATGTATTTATGTTTGATCTTTATACATTTTAAATGTATGTCTTATACATTGTTTGGGGCCTATTATTATAATACTGAACCGTTCCAAAGATTTTATATCAAATTTTGATTCCCAAAACACCAAGGAATCAGTGGGAAAAGCAAAGATAGCAAACCTATTAGACCTAAAAATCTGTAGAAATTCTGAATTAAGAGCATTGTATTATTGCAGGTTCATGAAGGACTTAAACTAGAGCTATAAGATGTTCCTATGCAATCATAGCCTTGTTCTCCCATAGAATTTATTTAAGGTAGCTGTTTGAAACTACCCATTAACAATTTAAGTATTTTCAATAAAGCAATGCAAATGCCAATTAAAATGATAAAAGCATATATGAAAACATTGTTTTGAACTAAAACCAGCAATTAAAGAAACAATTGTTTGCTAAACCTCATATACGTTACAGGTATTTTAAGCACATTCAAGACTATTAAAATAATTATTTATTTCAAGAAAGACTACAATGTTAATTTGGACATGAGATATTATACTGCACAGGAAAATTGGTGAAGAACAACTTAGATAATAAATAAATTAGACTACAATTAGGAGAGAAATGGTGGTTATCTGTATCCCCTAGGGCATTCAAGGACATCAGAAGATTGTAACAACATCAACACAGATAATGCAATATATCTGTGAATTAGAGGGTACCACAGTAATTTATACATAAACTATAATACCCATCTAATATATCCAGAAATATAACCTAAGTCATAAAGTATTTTTCCTGCACCACTGGAATCCTAAAAGCAAATTTAACATATATCCAAACACACGTACTGTATATGTCAATGGAATTTCTGAACTCCAGAAATGTTTGATTCCTGTTCTTAGACTTTACACATCCTATTGTCTATTTACAATTCAATCTTTGCACGTAACTTCAAGTTTTAGAAAATCTTTGAGATGAGTGTTTCCATGCATGGAATTGACAACACCATGTTTCTCAAAAAATTAATTTTCTGTTGGAAATTAGCTAATTGTTCAGCAAACTATTATGGCTATGTATCATACACATTATTCTAGTTTGCAAAATTGTAGATATTGTAATCACACATAAAATATAAATTTTAATGTAAGCTCTAAAAATATGCATGATTAAATTATGAATTTTCTAGTTTCCTTCTTGATTTGGCCATTCCCCCTCCTCCCTGAACACATACCTTTTGTTCTTTGTGCTTAAGTTGTTGTTGTTTCAGATCAAATGCCTTGATCTGAATTCGTTGCTTTAACACTTTCTCATTCAATAAAGTCTTGTAGCGTTCATATAAGATATTTCTTATCTTATAAAGATTCTTGTAGGTTTCAAGATGATGCTTGATTAAAAGGATAGGAGGCATTATAATTGGAAATTCTTGCAGGAAAAACAAGCACTGTGAATGTTCAAATTATACCAATACCATAAAGTTTTCTGAACAGATTACCTAAAAATTTCTTTAGCAAATTCAGAAAACTGTTTTCTGAATTTCCAAAGTAGGTTCTATAAAGTTGTTTTTTTAAATATAACCTTTTTTCTAAGAACATTTCATTTTTATAAGAACATTCTTGTTAATGACATCATTCCAGAGATACCATTTTTCTCAGCAAAATGTAACTTGTTGCAAATATATTCTTACTAAGTCTCTGAACACTTGAAAAATGATTTGGAAAAAGTGTATTGAACCTCCCATAATCACAGCACATTCTTTAAAAACAACTCAATACTTTTCAGGCTTTAGCCTGAGTATAAAAGAAAAGAATCTACTCATCAAATGTCAAAACAAACCTTACCATCCTGACATCTTTTTTCAGCCTTTCCTAAAAACCACAATGGTACAGGTGCTGGGTTTACACAAATTTCTTCGAAGAAGTATCTCAGTGGTGATTTTTCCAAAAGGCAACTGGATTTTCTTGTGGGTTTTTGGTATTGCTGTTTGTTTTCAAGGGAAAAAAACCCCAAGAAAGTCCAGTTAGCTTTGGAAAACCACTAGCCCAATGATTGAGAATCTCCATAGACATTCCAAGTGTATTCTGTTACACTTAGGAGTGCTTGGCTGCATAGTGCAATTCAGCAGTGCCACCTTGTGTTGCATCGTTTAATTACATTTTGACTAGCCCTAATGTATAAATCTATAAATTTCATAGCAATATAATCTCTATCATGCTCACTTTTTGCTACAGTAATAATTCAATTTAACCCAGCTAACTTGAACTCATAGTCAAGCTGTATGCTAAATAGATTGCAAAATCACAACATATATATTTAAACAGTATTATTATACCAATATTTCAACAGACACAATATTTCCTTGTAAAATTTGCTATTACAAGTATCTATATGCATTAAGTTTATAAGACAACATTCACTTTTCAAAATATATTATTAATTCAGTAGGATTAATATAATACTTTCAACATATAATAGCATACATTGATTTCTAATTCCATATTACTGATGCATTATCTATCATTGCGCTAGTAAATTAACTTGTGTATTACACAGTGAATTCATGTGCAGTATGCTTAACAATTGCAGAATGAAAAGACACTCTTTTTGTACTCGAAGTAATAAACACTGAGTATTATGAAGATCCACCAACAGATGGTGCTATTGAGAGCCATCTCAATAGAGAGAATTTAAAAAAAAAACAATCCCCAACTCAGTGTATAAAAATGTAAAATCTTGGAATTAAATCTCACTATCACTGACTTCATAAACTCTTCAGAATGCACTTTCCCCAGCAACATTATAAGTGTTGTCTCTTTATTTCTGAAATGAAGCCCTTGCTTTTTAATAATACTATCAGTACTATTTTCCAGGGATTTGAAATAACTCCAGTACAAGATTGGAGAAAAAACTATGGTATTTGTACAGTATTTCACAATCAAATATTTAAAATCTCAATTCTTTAGTTCCATCTTGGGTCTGTAACTCTAATCCTTATACATACAGTATATAAGCAAAATGTGTAGAGCAGGGGTCACCAGTCTGACAACCCTGCATTACATCAATTACACTTCAAGTAGCACAGTGGTTGTTGGCCAAAAACAGATAAAATGCATGGCTAATGTGTAATAGCATTTATTGAAACCACATTCAGAGCAGGGGCGGGTTTCAAATCCCGTTGCTACCGGTTCGCTCATGGGCGCGTGTGCACAGAAGTGTCTGGGCAGATGGACAGAGCCTCCCGCCGCTGCAACCTGCCACTGGTTCAGAGTTCTTTAGATATTTTAGATAGGAGAGTGCTGGTGCAGTGGTTAGAATGCAGTATTGCAGGCTAATTCTGACTGCCGACTGCCAGCAGTTTTGCAGTTCAATTCTCACCAGCTCAAGGTTGACTCAGCCTTCCATCCTTCTGAGGTCGATAAAATGAGGACCCAGATGGTTGGGGGCAATATGCTGATTCTGTAAACCACTTAGAGAGGGCTGTAAAGCGCTGTGAAGCAGTATATAAATCTATTGCTATTGCTATTTTCCAAGGCGTGTAATATCAGCTTATCAGAAAACAACTCCCATAAAGGAGGGGATGTTGGAACAAAATGACATGTGATGGATCTTATAGGCCATCCAGAAAAAATGCTCCCCCCCCCCAAGAAACAGCTGGGTGATTCGCCTTGTGAGTTTGGATAGGGCATTAAAGCATTTTCTCTGCAATGTACAGCAGGCACTTTTAAAATATGAAGCACTATATTTTGACAACCTGATGCCCTCCAGATATGCTGGATCCCAATTTCCATCATCTCCAATCAATATATAAGAAAGCTACTCTAAAACATGTGCCAAGCAAGCAAACTTTGAAAATTGATCTAAGGTAAGACTGAGATAACAAAGCAAGGTTATTTGTAGAATCAGCCACTCAGGGAAATATTTATTTATGAATTTATTTATCAATCAATCATATTTAAAATGCCAAAATATACTTAGTGGAGAAAAAACATCATTTGCATTATCCAAGCGCATTACCTTTTCCAGCAGAGCTTGCTTGATGAGTTCATCCTTTTCTTCCTCACTTAGAATGCGGCTGTTGTTCCTTATCTGCTCCTTTTTGTTTTTGTCTGTTTTTTGCCAATTTGCTCTGTTCTGAGCCAAACAAAATAAAATCCCGTAAGAACAGCAGGGTGTCATTAATTGCTGTTTTAAAGATCCTTTTAATCTATGTGTGGCTGCCAGTTGCATTTCTTAACTTGATCACACTAAAGAGGGATAGAGTCAAGATCATGAGAAGTATTAGTACAGCTTTATAAAACCTTAGTAAGACCACACTAAAATACCACATGCAATTTTGATCACCACATTACAAAAAAGATGTTCATACTTTGGAAAGAGTGCACAGAAGAGCAACAAAGATGATTAGGGGCCTGGAGATGAAAACATATGAAGAATGGTTGCAGGAATTGGATATATCTAGTCTAGTGAAAAGAAGGACTAGGGGTGACATGATAGCAGTGTTCCAACATTTGAGGAGCTGCCACAAAGAAGAGAAGGTCAACCTATTTTCCAAAACACCAGAAGGCAAGATGAAACAAAATGGATGGAAACTAATCAAGGAGAGAAGCAACCTAGAAACTAAGGTTCTCCTTAGCAAACTAAGGAGAAATTTACTAACAGTGAGAACAATTAACATGTGGAAGGGCTTGCCTTCAGACGCTGTAGGTGCTGGAAGTTTTTAAGAAGAGTTTGGATAATCACTTGTCCGGAATGGTACAGGGTCTCCTGCTTGAGCAGGAGGTTGGACTAGAAGACCTTCAAGATCCCTTCCAACTCTATTATTCTGTATTCAAAATAAGCAGGAAGGCTAGTGGCATAATTAAATAGTGCCTATACAAATTGTAATGCTGGTAGCCTAACTTGGTTTGTGACACTAAGAAGTAGTGATTGCATTTTTTCCTCCCAAAATCTGTTGAATGGAAAATAACAAAACACGTGAAATATCTGGAATATAAATGAGTCAGGTGAATTTTGTATATAACTCTAATGACACCAATACCATTTTTAAGACATTGGGTTCAAATAAAATATATTTTAAAGGGAATGATTAATTCTGGGGCAATTCCTTTAAATTATGAATTTTTTTTAATCTGACAAGCAAAACAGTTTGCTAAACTAGAAATTAAACTTCACATCAAAGTAAATGTCTTCTCCGTATGTGCAAAGATTATCCAATAACGTATAGCCAAATGTAAGTATTTCCCGAAGCAAAAAGAAAATGCTATCAAGACAAATTATTGTGTTATGTTCTTCCAAATGTGTTAATTTTCCTGTGTTTATAAAATACTGCTTTTTGGATGAGAACCAACCTGCTTAAAAAGAACATTGGTCAAGCTGGCAAAAACTTCTTCCACATTGTGTGCAATTCTTTGCTACCTAGGACACACTGCAAACATGCGTAATCCTGGCAATTCCCAGAAAAATCTACTTGTGGAAAGCCTCAGAGTTTAAAAAGCCACCAAAATACCAAGCAGCCTCAGATGCAACAAAAGCAACAGGGATATGTGTGTGTGCGTAGAAACCTTTAGGCAACTAAGACATTCACTTACTTCACTACAACAAATATACACTGGAATTATAAACTGTCTATAATTCACTGTATCTAATCCTTATTAGGTAAGGGAACAGGCTCGTAAATCCAAACCAGATGGGTGAATATTCTTAAAACAAAACGACATCAAAACGACAAATAGTGTTGCTGCAGCTTAAATAATATTTAGATGTAGAACTGTATACTGCCAGGAGCAAGATTTTTCCAGAGGGAGAATAAAACTGCAATATCTCAACCTATTCGCTGAGTGTGTGTCCTTAGATGTTTAGTTGTATTGTCTGTGATAAATGCACAGATCGTGCTCAATTTACAACTTTAATGGAGCATGGAATGATGTTCACAAGTCGTAGCAGTCATTAAGCCACATGACCGTGTTTTACAACCTTTGTTGAGGCAGTTGTTAAGTGAACTTTGCAGGAAACCAGAAGTAAATAAATCATGATCATGAGTCTGCAGGACACTGCAAATGGTCGCATAGGTAGGCCGGTTTCCTCAAATGTAATCACCTGATTGGGGGACTGTTGTCAAAACTTTGAAACCAGATCGTATGTGGGTTTGGGGAGATCTCTTGTAAATTTGAAGGGTTGCTAAGTGACCGGTCGGAAGTCAAGATCTACCTATATTGTTGAAAAATCTTAAGAATCTGCTGTTTATTTTCTGGCTGTTATCATCCCACCCAATACATTTGATCATTACAGTATTGCACAATCTTTGGAGAACATACTCTTCTGAATAATCGTGGAGCTTTTTGCAATAAGGGACAGGAGAAATGGTTATGTCTTGCTAAGTGATTTACATATCATATTCCTTCTTAGCTATTTTTCTACTGAGCAGCGTAATATAACTTTTGGATTTTTGCCCAAATTCTACACAGTGTATTTTCAGAATTACACCATTGCTTTTGGAATGGCAGGTTTAGACTTAATTTTTTTTTTTTGATGAACCAGAAAATAACTTAGCATTTCTGATAGTTGTGGGCACTGAATGGGCTGAGCACAGTGGTGGGTTCCTCCCAGTTCGGCTGAGCCGGTAACGGTGATGATATGATGTCACCGAATTGGTTCTCTTTGTTCGGGAGCTGGGCCCCACCGCCCCCCTGCGTTATTCTTATCTTTTATTTAGCCCCGCCCTCAATCTATTCGCTGCCTCCCGAGTCCCAGCTGATCAGCTAGAAGGAAAAAAACTGTTTAAACTCTTGCCGTGGGGCTTCAAAGGGCCACCCTATAGCTGATCAGTGTTAAAAGGCAGTGTGCTAGTAGACCAGTGCGCTCGAAAAACAAATGGGCAGACTGGAATCCTCCAAGAACAAATGGGTAGACTGGTACAGCTCTGCAAGCAGTTAAAAGCCTGGTAGACCAGTACCTCTGCTAAATCCTAAAGAATTGTCACATGACCATCAAACCACGCCCACAAAATAAGCCATGCCCACAGAACCGGTAATAAAAATTTTTAGAATCCACCCCTGGCTGAGCACTATGTGTATCAAGATAGAAAGACCTGACTTTGAGAAATTCACATTTCATGTCTCAAAGAGCAAAAGAATTAAGCCCTGAAATGCAAGGAAACTGTTCAGGTTCTACATTAGTATAATATCGATAAAGGACCTCCTGAGTCCTGACACATTATATACTAGATCTGTGTAAGTAAATCATTTAGAAGGAGCCCATGTGTGCAAACACAAACATTTCCATTACAACTGCTAATGAAGTCCTGCAACTTTCTGTCAGCCCAACAAAGTATGCAAGACTAAGAAATTAATGCTATACAGATCAGGACTACTTTTATGGGAATAGCTATAGTAACTCTTGACAGTGCTTCCCCCTCCCTCACTTTATCTCAATGTGAAATAGGGAGGGATAGGTCTGAGTGTCAACTCTAAAGCTGTCTTGACCGAAGCCATCTTGGAGCTTCAGTGTTGCCACACTGGAGCTGAGGGATAGGGAGGGAGGACTTGAGATAGTTGGGACTTTGTATCCAAAATAAAATACTTTCTCTTGGGAACCAAGAACATTCTCACACCTGGTTAGAGGAAGGAGGAGTGATGTCACAGGCAACCAGATAGAGCCATGATTGGACCATGTGACTGATTGTTTTGAGAAAGTGAAACACTTTTACTTTTAATTAGGTGAAAACCGTGGGAACCTTCAGAGTTGATTTTCATCAGATCTGTGCCAATCTGATATATCCATTAAAGCTATTCTTTGAGGAATCTCCCTGCCTCAGAGTTTTGCTTGCTATGGGTCTATTACTTGGAACCCTGATACTGAGACATTTCCTCAAGTTATTGTATTGGCAAGGGCTCAAATCCACTTATCTGACTGTTGCCTCAATAGCAGCTCTTCTTCCTCCTCACCTTAAAGGCCATTCCCTATGTTCTCTACACCATGCATGCATAGACTTGCACAAACAACCAGTGATAGTTTTCAAAGCAGCTACAACAAACTTTTCAAATAACATGACTGTTTTAAACTTCAAGGAGAGGTGCTTTGCATATGTGAATGCATTTTGGGAAGAATCTCTTGCAAATATGTTTGCATATCTGTAGTATATACCTTGCCTCTATATTAGTAAAGTTAACCCCCATGCTCTTTCCTTTTCTCAATTCCTTCCATTCCATCAGAACACCTGAAAAGTATTTATTTGTACTCATATCTGAACTTGTGTCCAAACCTATTGAGATTTTGTGCGTGAGTATGAAGTCGAAGAAAAGGGAGTAGGGTGAAAGGATATCAGACATACTGTATATCACTGCCCTCTTAACCATTTTAGGTCTAGAATACAAAACAAAAGGTTGCTCTCTCATGGATTCTTCAAATATCAACACACTATGTTCATAATTCACAAGTAATAAAATTGATATATATTTTTCAAAAATGCAATTATTTGCAAAGACTTTACAAATTTTACTATTGTACAGATCAAACGTGGTTTTATGTGGAATGGCAAGCTGTTATATTAATATCTGTAATATACCAAAGAGGTATAGAAGAATTCATGTCTAATAATTTAATGTAGTTAGATGCCAGATCATAGTTATTGCTACTACGCTCATACATCTGCTATATCTTTATTATTCATAAACAGGAACTGAATCCATCCTTCCTCCACACTTTGCAATGAATGGCTATATTTATCACCTTGTTACTATGGGAATATTATATATGACATATGCTGACATCTTGGTATTTTAATTTTCATACAATGTGTACTTTTTTGTAAATCTTTTTTTTGCTTCCAAGATGATCTGCCTCTAAAAGACATTCATTAATTACTTCAAAGTGCTCACCAAGGATCACTTTCCTGTCTCCATGCACATCAAAACTTTCCAAAGGTTACTTTAATGGTTCTGAGAAGTCAGGAAAGATAATATTAATATCATTCATTTCAAGATTGATTGATACCATTAGCTTCTACTCTCATGGTATTGCAGCCCCCAAGTTGGGGACCAGAGGTGGGTTTCAGCAGGTTCTGACCAGTTCTGGAGAACTGGTAGCGGAAATTTTGAGTAGTTCGAAGAACCAGTAGTAAAAATTCTGACTGGTCCCGCCCCCATCTATTCTCTGCCTCCCAAGTCCCAGCTGATCGGGAGGAAATGAGGATTTTGCAGTAACCTTCCCCTGGATTGGGGAAGGAATGGAGATTTTATAGTATCTTTCCCCTTGAGTGGGGTGAGAATGGAGATTTTACAGTATCCTTCTCCTGCCACGCCCACCAAGCCATGCCCACCAAGCCAAGCCATGCCCACCAAGCCATGCCACAGAATTGGTAGTAAAAAAAATTTGAAACCCACCACTGTTGGGGACCGCTGGTCTAGAGCATGGGTGCCCAATCTTTTGGCTTTCCTGTGCTACACTGAGTGAAGAGGAATTGTTTTGGGCAGCATATAAAATATATAATATATTTAATGTATATAAATCACATAATAATGTTAAAAGTTTATGATCTGGTGGGGCCACATTAATAGCTGACCAGGGCCACAGGCAGCCTGCAGGTCACGGGTTGGATACGCCTGGTCTAGAGTATAAATACTAACGTTTTGTTACATCACCAAATTTCTCTACACATATGAATTTTGTACTACATGACCCGAGTATCAGAAGTTCCCTTTCCCCATCCTATGATTTCCCAGGTTACTCGTAATACTTAAAATAATGTTTACTTTGCTTATTTAATTTTAGTGCACGCTTAATGCATCATGCTTCAGTGCATAATGCATCATACTTCAGAAGTGCTTTCAACTGAGCCTTTTACACGACAGCTGACCCAGTTAAACTACAGAATTTTACTGAGGTCCCAATGTTATTATATTATTAATAAAGCCACCTGTAATGGCAGGTGGGAAGCTCAGCAGACAGGATGCAGAATCATAGACTGGATAGCTGACATGTAAAAGATATATCTCGGCCCACAGAAAAAAAAGGAGCAGGAGAAGCACGCTCCCTAGTTTTCTGGAAAATAAAATGAAAAGGAGGGGAGAAATACTTTCAGTCCTGCAAGAGTCTGTTAATGTAACCTTACAATCAAGAAAGAGCTTAGACACCTGGTTGAGCTACCATGCCTTCAACTGTTTATTGCATAAAATTCAGTGAGACATAGAACAAGCTTCTTGTTCGTGTAGATTCAAAGATATGTGGCTAAAGCAGTAGAAAGGGTTGTTCCAAGAAAAGGAAATTAGATTTGGGGTCTGCCCATCCCTAAGCAAGATTTTTTAGAACAAGCTGGCAAGTTTTCATTTTCCAGCCTGAAATCAAATAAATTGCTACTTCTCCCTGCATTTTCAAAACATGATATACATTTCTCTGGCTATTTGCAAAAAAAAAACAAAAAAACCCAACAAGGGATTGTATTGTCTGAACACCAGCTGTAAAACTGCGTACCCCTGTTGCATTTAAATACCGATTGCTAGTGTGAGGGTCCAAAGATAGCATGCTGACAATTTTACAAGCAGGCACTTTTCCCAGTAGCTGTAACCATGGGTGCATGTTGCTGTGGTGGCTGGAAGGCATGAGAGGGACATGAGTTTTCTAAACAATACCAACAGGCAGGACCCATGAGTAGGGGTCTGAAGATAATGTGTATGGGGATGGGAGAGGGAGATGAGCCTACTCTAGCAAAATACCCTTTCCCATTACCCACACAAAAGAGGAAGAAAATAAATTCCTAGCCTTTCTTTCTCCACATCATCCACAAAGCGATTAAAAAGAAAACAAAAACAAAAACACAGGCTTGCACTTTGCAGCCAAGCAGACAAGGGGGAGGGGGGGGTGCACAGAAGAATTCTGATGATTTTTACCTCAGCTCTCTTTGCCCATATGGCTGCTATAAAGGGGTGAAAGACATTCTAACTTCTCTTAGGAGTTAGAAATTGCCCTGATCAATCCCGGCTGCTTTTTAAAGGTTCCTTTGTATTTACCTAGTCGTGTGCATTAATTAATTATTAAAACTAGAGCGACTGCTGAAGAGAGGGACCTGCAAAATCATCAAGCTGCTTTTTCCCTTCAACCTGCAATTATTCCCAATGGCCAGGAGGGCTAGTGAAGAAAAAAAAATTCTGTTAATGGGGAAACAGACTGCCCACAAACTCTGCAGAATTTAACAATTATAAAAGGAAAAATCTTGCTTTCTGCAATTTTGCCTACATTAAAGCCGAGCCAGAATTAGACAACAGGAAACACAAAGTCCCAGAACTTACAGTTGTTGGAATACCCTAAATTCAGGGGTGAAATCCAGCAGGTTCTGACAGGTTCTGGAGAACTGGTAGCGGAAATTTTGAGCAGTTTGGAGAACTGGCAAATACCACCTCTGGCTGGCCCCAGAGTGGGGCGGGAATGGAGATTTTGCAATATCCTTCCCCCAAGAGTGGAGAGGGAATGGGGATTTTGCAGTATCCTTCCCCTGCCATGCTCACCAAGCCATACCATTCCCACCAAGCCACGCCCACAGAACCGGTAGTAAAAAAATTTGGATTTCAGCTCTGCCCAAATTGACTAGAAAGTGAAACTGCTTCAAGACATCAACAGGAGAGGATGGAATATATGTTAGCCATGAGGATTGTGATGGTGGGAAAACCACATTGGGTACTTGATGGTGAACATCAGTACATCACAGTAACCTTAAGAGATAAAATTATAATCTTGGAAAGGAACTTTTAGGTTATCTTGTCCCACCTTCTGCTCAGTACAGGAATCCAGTTCTCTTAATGGCTGTCCAGTGTCTTTAATTTACTTTAATAATTTAATTTAATTTTAAATTCCTGCTTGAGTCCATAATGTGAACTCTGACCTGGTGAAGAAGGCTTTCAGTTAAGAGCAATTTGACACTTGGTGACTACAGGTAGTCCTCGATGTATAACCATTTGTTTACCCACCATTTCAAGTTATGACGGCATGGAAAAAGGTTATTTACAATAGCTCCTCTCAGCTATGACTGTCACAGCATCCCCATGGTCATTTGATAAAAATTTGGGTGCTTGGTGACTAGCAAGTATTTACAATAGTTGCATCATCTGGGGGTCACCTGTTCACCATTTGCAACTTTCCTGGGGGTCTTCCAACAAGCAAAATCAATGGGGGAAACCTTATTTGCTTAATGACCATGGTGATTAGCTTAACAACGTTAGCAATAGAGATTGTAAGATCAGGCACAATTCACAGAACAACCACATCACTTGGTGACAGAAGCTCCAGTCCCGATTATTGTCATAAATCAAGGCCTGTGTATCTAATAAGCAGTACATGGATGAAAGAACTAGCAGCTTAGTTTCCAAGCCCACCAAGCACTACTCTCTCCTAAAATATTTAGATCATTATTTTTCACAGTATTTCTCCTTCCATCAGGGTCACTGATTCTAGTGAGATCAGCGAATTCACTTTAACATTTACAGGAAGATTATGTAATGAAGTTCGCCATGCAAATTCACAATGGAAAAAATACTACTACACATGCTATGGAATGTTATTATAAATAAAAAGAACTCAAAAGTTAAAATACAATTGTTTAATGATCACGCTGCAAAACCTGCATTACCTGATTCTGGCAATTAAGAGGTAAGTAAGAGTCCAGAAGTGGAGGAAATGTACTTTTCTTATAAAACTGAGAGGAGCC
This sequence comes from Ptyas mucosa, assembly GCA_012654045.1. NCBI lineage: Eukaryota > Metazoa > Chordata > Lepidosauria > Squamata > Colubridae > Ptyas > Ptyas mucosa. The sequence continues at coordinate 18,412,920 of WNWU01000005.1, forward strand.
TGCCATACTACCCTGACGTTTCTCTTGAGAGCTGTTATGAGAAGAACCTGCAAAGAAATGTAAACATGGAAAACACAATGTTACTACATAAATTAGATTACAACACTGCTGACCTCTTAAATCAACATTAGGCATTTGTCTAAACGCTTTGTTCCTGACCAACACATTGTTCACCTAAGCAACGTATTACCTGAGCAACTCAACTCTCCTAGATCTGCACAAGCACCACCTTAGATGAAACAAAGCAAGGCTTTATTGCTAGATTTTATTGAATAATTATAATTCAGTAGATATTCCGTATGAATCTCCTTTAGAGTAGAATAGACTTCTTTATTGGATAAGTGTGATTGGACACACAAGGAATTTGTCTTTGGTGCATGTGCTCTCAGTGTACATAAAAAGAGAAGATACATTCGTCAAGAATCATAAGGTACAACACTTAATGATAGTCATAGGGTACAAATAAAATCGAATCATACTAGGAAACAATCAATATAAATCGTAAGGATATAGCAACAAGTTGGAGTCATATAGTCATAAGTGGGAGGAGATGGGTGACAGGAATGATGAGAAGTTTAATAGTAATAGTAATAGTAATAGTAATAGTAATAAGAGCCTTGGATAGTACAGTGGTCTAAAGTACCCTGTTATTAACACAGCTGCCTGCAATTATTGCAGGTTCGAATTTCACCAAGGCTCAAGGTTGACTCAGCCTTCCATCCTTTCTAAGGTAGGTAAATTGAGGACCCAGTTTGTGGGGGCAATAAGCTGACTTTGTATAAATATACAGAAAGTATGAAGGCTATTGCTTAGCGCATTGTAAGCCGCCCTGAGTCTCCGAAGAAGGGTGGCATATAAATCAAAAATTATATTAAAAAAATAGTAATAGTAATAGTAATACAGACAGTGAATAGTTTGATAGTGTTGAGGGAATTATTTGTTTAGAAGAGTGATGGTGTTCAGGGAAAAACTGTTCTTGTGTCTAGTTGTTCTGGTGTGCAGTGCTCTATTGCGTGGTTTTGAGGGTAGGAGTTGAAACAATTTATGTCCAGGATGTGAGGGGTCTTATGTAATTATGTCTTCCATATGACAAATATTAAATTTGTTTCAGGCTGTAGGATTTGCTGTAGGATTCTTTCATCAAAGAAGAAAAAAACCAGGACCAACTGAAGTATGATTACATAATGGACAATTGTCTATTTTTCTGAACTTAGTCCATTTAGTTTGCTTCAGGTATTTTACTGGGCAATAGTTTGTGGTTCCATGAACAAACCACAATTGTTTAGAATTATATACTGCATTAATCCTAAATGAAACCACATAATCTGAGCTGGACAACTGCTGAACAGCAGGAAAGAGATGCAAAAATCTCTAATGAACTTTTGCAGTGCAGAAATAATATAGTAGCAGCAAGCTATGACAAGTTAAACAGAGCAAAACAAATTATATCTTCATTTGTAAGAAGAACTTGTCCTCTGTCTCTGTACCAGCTTTTTTGTTCAGGCTTTAACATCATACAATTACAAACACTTGCTGAAAACCTTAAAGCTGTGATATTTCTAAATTATGTTTCACCACTCAATTTTGTCACCTCCTTCTTCCCTTTTTGCAAACAGCCCTACATTTTGCACTTTCAAACTATCTGTTGATTAACAACACAAAACATTTATACAATATAGAAAAATTAATTGAATTCATTTTTAGAAGATCACTGAGCAAGTATTTTCTGTTCTGTGTAAATACATGAGTTATTGCTCTCATTAAACAGCTAGCTTTCAAAAATAAGTCCAACTTAATTGTTTGGTAGGAATGGAATCAGGAATAAGCCAAAATGCAATTTACTTGTGTCTGAGCATAGTGGCTTATGCAACAAGGTATTGTTAAGGCAAAGCAGATGACTTAGTGTGATGTATAAACCCAGCCTACATCTCAGAGCAGGATAGATAAAGGGCATTTGATTTCATTGATTGAAAGAAATGAAATGTATTTTCAGTACTTGGTGCTCAGTTATTTATGTTCACTCGCCCACCCTTATCCTTACTTCCAAATTTTAAAGATATTCAGTGTAAGGAAAAGAAAAATGTAAAAGAAAATGTAAATAGGGCTTGGCATAGCTCCTCTGGTTGAGTTTGACATTTTGCTAGGGGCTGCTCAATAGATGGGAATACCACCCAACATATAGGTCTTCATCACTGCTCACAGGGCAAGGCTCTTATGATGTAGCTTCTCCAAACATGGATGCAGCACAAGTGAGCAGAGTAGGGAGCTTCTGAGTCCTTGGTACACTGGACTCAGTGGGAAGACCCTCAACTCAAGTTCTACTCTACGCTCGACCAGAGGAAAGGGGAGGTAGGACCTCTAGGGAAGCAGAACCAGCAACCCTGTCCAGGTTCAGCACGGCTCATGCTAGCAAGGGCACTAAAATAATATCTAACACATTAATAAGACATGGTAGCTATAGCTTATTGAATATGCCACCGCTATCTGCAATTGCACAACATGCTAAATCATATAAACCATAAACCATAATTTATTTAATAATAGTGCAGAGCAACACGTCCTTGAATTCTTTCAAGGTTTTGCGCTTTCAATGAGGCTTCTGTTTCGCGGAATTCAATAAAGGTCAAGTTTGAAATGAGAGAGTAGACAGTTCAAGAAGATTAATGACCATGATGAATAGGCACAAAACAATGTAACATTCATAGAATGTTACCTTGATTTCTTAAGGTATTTCAGAACTCTGAAGGGATCTCTTGGGTCATAGTGAACCACAGATGTTTTTTTAAAAAACGGTGAAAGACAACAAAAAAATATACTGACTATCCAATAAAAGAATGAAATATATTAACAGTTATCAAAGTAAGGTGAAAGTAAAACAAGAAACTAATAAAGAAAAAATAAGAACTCTGTAAAATCAATATAAGATTAATCCAATCTTCCAATTTAGTATTAAATTTAGCCTTATAGAAATCTAATTCTCCATTCTCTCTTTTTTAGATTATAAGGAGAATTCAAAAATGGATACCACATATCATGAATTTATCCCTTAACATCAGGAGCATATATTTCTTTCAATTTACATAAAAGTATTATTTCTGCTGAGCTCCAAGATCTGCAAGGCTAAAGCTCTGTGAGCTTTTACAAACAGGTTGCTATTGACCAAAGCAGTGTTCATGTCTCAATCCCCAATGGGGCCAGGAGAGCATTTTTCAGGCCACCTCCCACTGATGGAACTCAATTCAGTGAATCCCTGAATTCAAATTAAAAGGGCTCAACAATTTTCTGTTGGCCATGCCAACTGGTTATATAAGATACAAAAATCTTATATAACCCTAAGCAAACCCAATGTCTAGCCCAAAGAGAATGGTTTATAATCCATGAAGTCTCAGATGTTATCTTCCAGGACTTCATGATCCTTGAAGAATGGTGTTCTCAAAACACACTGCCAGAACCTAGAAGGGGCCATGCAAAATGAAAAAAGCGCATTACAGAAAGTCCAGTTCCCTTCTGAAAGTCAACGTCCTTCTGATCTTGGCTGTCTCAACTCAGCCCTTGAAAGTATTGATGAGCTCAGGTGTACCCTGTGGGATTTTCTCTATTATTCACCTCCCTGCATGATATGACACCAGGCTGGACAGGTTGTTGACTATGAAGGATGAAATATCATCATCCCCCCCCCCCCAAGACCTTTGTCACAAAAATGTGGATCAACATGCCCAAGAGCTTCCTTGTTAGCTACCTTTGGCATGGATCGGGGTGCTATTCAACAGGTTCTGACAGGTTCTGGGGAAGCGGTAGCAGAAATTTTGAGTAGTTCGGAGAACCGGAAATACCACCTCTGGCTGACCCCAAAGTGGGGAGGGAATGGAGATTTTGCATCATTCTCCCCTTGGAGTGGGGTCGGAATGTGGATTTTGCAGTATCCTTCCCCTGCCACGCCCACCAAGCCACGCCCAAAGAACGTAGTAAAAAAAGTTGAATCCCACCACTGGCATAGATTACTCAGCATATCCACGCCTGTGAAGAAACAGTAGCTATTGATTTCAAAAACACTAGGTTTTGCAACCTCTCTGGCTATAAGTGGGCGAAATGCATATTTTGGTTTAGCCCTGTTATGTGATCCCAAATGCTCCAAGTAAGGCATCCGCAACAATCCTGCCTCCTCGGCGGTAGACTTTGGCTTTTCTTCCCCGCCTTCTCCTTTAAAAAAAAGTTAACCGCGCCCGTGATCCTCTGGCTTGTAAAGCCTGTGCGCTTCCAGCGAGTCCTAAAGACGGACCCCACCCCTATCCCCACGCGGTGCGGCTTACCCCTCGCAGCGGAGCACGGCGTTCCTCGGTGCACAGGCGAAAGCGCCCTCGCTTCCGTTTTGGGAGCCGCAAGGGAGGGTCAGCTTTGAGTGCCACCCTTGTCTCCTTCCCATCCGCGGTCCTGCGAAGCCGATGGCGACCCTTCCTCTGACTTTTAAGGGCCGGAGAGAGATTGCTTTTCTGTGTCTTCCCTATAAAAAGACGGCCTGGAATTACTGTGCTGGGAAAGCAAACAACGGCGGGAATGACTCTTCAAATGCACAAGTGTTCTTAGAAAAGGTACCCTAGGGGGGATTTTTAAAAAGTTTTTCACCACGTCCTCGGGGCGTCACACCGGTTCGTGTTGATTTTATTATTTTAGAATGTTAATGTTTTTGTAACGATCTACCAGAATCGAACATTTATTTTATTTATTTCAACGATATCTGAAATTCATAACGCCGGTTAACCATAAATAGAATTGAAGAAAGATTCTGTTTTCTGCAACTTCTTGTTGGTTAATTCTAAATGCTCACATCCCAATCCCATAAATTACAGAAGATTAAATAATGCAGAGTCCCAAAATTTGAGCTGCATGCTCCAACAGAGAGATAGTTTTAACATTAGGGATTTAATATCTCCTTCATTTTAGATGTATTTATTGGGGAATGCATCTCAATATTTCTAATAAGACTAGCAGTGATTAAGTAAATAGCAAGAGTAGAAGCTGCAAGGGAATATTCCAAGCAGCTTTAAGAATTTTCTTCCAGCATTACTTGTGTTTTCTCCATGCTTATGGGTATAAAAGAAGAGTAAATCACTCCTAGTGGTAACCTAGTGGTTTTTATTTTACTTCCTACTAATAGCTATATATATTTCCATGGAGACACCCCACCACCACCCCCAAAGTCCTGCTGAGCTCTTCATTGTGGTAGGGAGTGCTCCTGGGAGCAACAAACAAAGAGCATTGGGAGTTTGTGCCAACAGTATATATTTCCCAAATGGATCACTCAATATATAAAGATCTTTCCAGCTGCTGCTAAGGCAAGTGGGCACCTATATTAGGCAGCTGTGATATAGGAAGATGCCAGAGGCCATGATAATGGTAAAGGCATCAATTCATACTGTGTGGGAGAAAGCAATGGTATTTTATACTCCTGTATTTTTTATCAAAACAAAAAACAATGGGTAGAAAATATAGAATGATTGCTTGGTGATGGGCTCCTCCTGCATGCTACTAAGGAAGAGCTGATGATCTCTTAGAGTGCTGATGGTGCTTATGACAGAGCTAAAATCTTCAGGAGGTCAAGTTGCTGATGTTGCCATATAAGAAAATAAAATCCAAAGTTGCAAGGATAGAATTGCAGTAGAACAAACTGCATGGAACATAAGCATAAACACATAAAATTTAACCCTGTAAAAGATGAAATGAAACAACTACAAATTGACATCTTAGGCATTACCGAATTGAGATTGATGGGATAGGACACTTTCTGTCAGACAGTCATACTATTTATTACTCAAAACATGAAAAAACTAAAAAACAGCATTGCTTTTATAGTTAGGAAGGGTATAGCAGGAACAGTACTTGGCTACAATGGAATCAGTGATTGAATAATATCAATTAGACTTCATGGGCAATCCTTTAATGTGATGGTCATTTAAATTTATGTTTCAACCACCAGTGCAGAAGCAAAGATTGAAAAAGGAACTTGTCATTGAGTCCCATCCTAGAAATGAAATCATTTCTGAATTTGGAAACTGGACTACGCGAACAGAAAACTAATCCTCAGAATAATCACACATACAATTGCTCTGATCAATCTGTCTGTACGAGGGTAGATTTACACTGTTCAGAAGGAAACCTAAAGGACCACCTTTTAAACTAACAAAATTTGGAGAAAGAAGTGAAGTTCAGTTTAAAATTGATAGAACATACAATGTGCTGCTTGTGGTTGTGGAGACTTGAATGCCAAAACTGGAAACACAAGAAGAAAATGTAGTTGGATGGTAGCAAATGAAAAGGAGACCAACTTATCAATTTCTCCCACACCAATGGGAGCTGCACTGATGACACTACCCTGACCCTTTCTGGTAAATATATGTACTTTTGAACATAAATGCTGTATTCAAAGCCAAATCTATAGTAGGAATATATATAGTATATAAATAATTGCATCAATATGAATATATACTACTACAAAATACTTTAAGACTTTGTTTATAAGAGCAATACCACACTAAAGTGATGCCAGCGCCAACGTATTTCTATATATGTTGTGATGTCATATGAAAGGCGCAAAACTTGTCTTGCAATGGTGTGATGATTTTATCATTTTGACAAGCAGCAGATTCTATAAATTTCTCTGGTTTTAAGTGAGGCTGTCAGCCTGATGTAGGCTACAAATGGCAAACCATGGGAAACTGACTCTTGTAAATATGTGCCAGTTGCCAAGTGCTTTGGGGATGCTGTCCCACATGACCCAGGGGATGCTGTGTCTGTCCTAAGCTTGAGGACCAGTTGTAAATCTACTTTTTCAGTTTGAATGGTCGCTAAATAGGGCAGTTGTTAACCATGTGCAGTTTCCGTAATCTAATTTTGACAAAGAGTATCTCAGGCAGGGGCATGTTAGTTTCTGCCTATATACCCATGAAACACTATAACTATGCAAATTTTGGAGAAATTGTTTATTGAAAAAGGAGTACCAGTCTTTTCTGGGTAGATTGGAGCAGGTAAGAAAAACAATGAACGGAGAAGTTCCAACAAGCAGTTCTCAATAAAGTGATAGCTTGTTTTGGTGTCTTTAATCCTATGTAGCCAGTAGAACTAATTTCAGCTCTAAAAAATCATTGTACCTGAGGATACCCACTACTGTAATCTATTTCATACATCAGTCATTAGAGAAATCTAGGCTTTGCAATTTCTGATTCTTCTGAGGGGCCACTTATTTCAAATTCAGTAATGTTTAACTTCCTCTCCTCCACTGAAAGAACAGCCAAGTTGTGGAGAGGGACTTAATTTTCTCGATTTTTGAAAATAGATCCCAGTTAGTGGGCCTCTGTATTAGTTCTTCTATTTGCAAGCATCAATAACTCCCCACTGCTACCTTATAATTTGAGCCATTCCATCTAATCTCTACAAGGATCATCTGGCAAATTATCCCAATTATCCCACCATGTACAATTGACAAGCTCTATACAAAATGTTTTTGTAATAAACTTGCAGAGTGCATAATCCTAGTGTGCACCTTCCACAGAATAAGCAACTTTCATATTAGCTCACTTGACTGTTGATCAGTGTAAAAATCTCAACACCATCTGGCTAAGAAATATTTAAGTTCTTAAGAAGTTCCCTTTATACTCCATTATCAACTAGAGGCTGGGGAAGAATTTAGATGTTTCTATTGACTCATGGCCTCAAGCTAACGCTACTTCCGCATGGAGCATTTTTATGCAAATCAAATGTAAAAACAATGAATTTCTCTCTCACATTCCCCTGTCAAAAGAAGTCAAGCAGAGGTGTTGTCTGGATTCCTGCAATTAATTTTTTTATTAATCATTCTGGCTCCTGCCATTTGAAATTTTATCCCTCAGCTCTCACCCATGTCTATTTAACTCTATTCCAGGCTGGCCAACTGGGGAATTGTGGGAGTTTAAGTCCACACAACTTCAAGTGATCAAGGTTGGGAAACACACTTCAGATGGTAACATTATTTCAGCATATCCCAAGTTGGCCTTTGCAGAAGTGTAGGAACAGTAGCGTCCCTTTCCCCCTCAAGAATGACCTAGAGATTAAGTATACTAAAATAAAGCTGCTAGTTTTCATTAAAAATCATTTTATTCTTTCTGGTATTTGGCAAATAAATGGTAAACTATTGAAAAAATATTTCCAACCACCCACTTTCTGGATAAATTGAACTCTCATCAAAGTACAAACTATCCAATGAAATGAACATATTTGATTTAAAGATAATATAAGCCTCTTGCTGAAATAAAAAATATATATGCAATTTTAACATCTGACTTGCCAATGGTGAAACCATTAGTTAATTTTTTGTGAAAATGTAGGATATTAAACAAAAGCACATGCAATGTCTCACAAAATTTTGCTGTTTATTCAAATAAATAGAAATGTTGCAGGTTTACAAAATCACTGTGCTATTCTATATTTACAAAGTACTAATAAAATATTTTTGTTCAGAACACTTTGAATAGAGACAGCATATTTCTTTTTGTCTCTGTTGTGAGAATGAAAGTTAATTCATAAACTTCAGAGTCATCCTCAGAGCACATCCAGAAAGTTGAAATAAACCACAGAAAAAGTTTTTTCCCCAGTCTTCCTTTAACTCTTCTGGATTCTCAGCATGCATTCAGGTGTTTTCCCCTTTTCCAGTAAGGTGAACCTGTTTGGAACAGATTCAAATTACACAAGAGTCCTCAATCTTTACAAAGGTTAACAAAATAAATCACTGTGTTATAACAAATCGAACAGACACGATAAAAATTGAACACTCATATTTGGCTGGTTTTAGTAAAACCTATATACACCTTGAGGCATTAAACTTACTTCACCATTCTCATCTTTCACGTTCAAACATTTATACTACCTTAGCAATGAATAACACAAATGAGTTGCATTCCTGTGTCTTTTTCCTTAACACTATGCAATGACATTTAAAAAAAAATGCTGGATAGATAACACTAATCCATTTAAGAAGTGAAGCAGATTTCCAGAAGCAGAGGTGAAGCGAGGATGCTCTTTTGGCAGACATATTTGACACACATCTTGGGAGACAATGGTTAAGCACCTTTCTGATGCGCTATAAAACAGAGAGATGGTGTTGACTGGGGAGTAACAAACCCTTCAAAGTGCATTTTACATAAAGCTACCGTTGTACAACGTGAGGCCACTTTGCTGCCTTAGCAACCGCTGGTTATTAGAACGGCAGGGCTTTCCGCCTGGGTGTTTCCGAAGAAAAGGCACAAAAAAGAAAACCACACCCACCTCCCCAGGAAAGACAAGAGGCCGAAATCCAACCCAGTGCTCTACAGTACGACCCATAAGTAGAAAGTGAGATTTTTTTTTCCCTCGCAGGAATAAGCTAGAAAGCAACCGGAAAACGGAACGGTAAGCATTTGTATTCGCAAACGGTGCTTTTTTTTTCGGAAGAGCGCCTTGCCGAAGGGCCACGCCGTTTGTAAAAGGCTGAGGAACCACAAGCCCGGCCGCTCAAAGGGTGCTCAAGTGAGGCAGGGTGTCCATCTTGCCCGCCCGGTCCCGGGCAGCGGCGCTTTCCACACCGCGGAGCCATTCGGTGCATTTGCGCACCAGCCCTTCGTCGGCCGCGAAGGTTCCGGGGTCGCCCGCCGCCTCGTCTTCCTCGTACTCCACGTCGTCGTAGCGGTGGCGCTCGTTGAGCAGCGACACCTGCAGCAAGGCGCGCAAGTCCCCCTCGGGCGACGAGGTTCCCGCCAGAGGACACCTGGAGGCGTCGGGGGAAGCGAAGCGGGCCACCCGCCCTCGCGGCCGCTGCTTCTCCAGGCTCCGCCGCTGCAAGACCCGGATCGCCTCTGGGGGAAGGCTGAGCGAGAAACGGAGCGAAGCTTCCCCGCGGCCTCCCGGCGCCGCGCAAAGGCTCTCGCAGGAGCGCGTGCCAGCGGCCGGCGGCCCCGACCGACCCCGGCTGCGAGACAAGGCAGCGCTTAAGGCAGCCGCCGCCGCCCCTCCTTCGGTCGGCGGGGCGTTCCTGCCGCCTTGGGCCGCTTTGCCGCGCGGCAGCTGCTTCTGCAGGGAGCCGCTGGGCCAGGAACTGGAGAAGCCGGCGGGTCGCTCGGAAGCCACGCCGCGCCCTTTCCGAGGAGGCTTGCCTGGAGCGAGAGGGGCCGTCGCCAGCACCGCCATCGGCTTTCGAGGAGCCGCCACCGGCGGCGACGGCTGATGTTGCTTCCTCGATTGCAGTCGCGGGGCGGCAGAAGGCGCGATAGGAGGCAAGGACATGGCGGGGGAGACCTTTTCTCCTCCTCCTCTCCTGTGTCCGCGCTCAGCTGGGCATCTCTTCAAAGACTCGCCCGCTCCAGCGGAGTTCCTTCCCAGCCTTAGGCGAAGCAGCTCGTGCTGCCGAGGCTCTGATGCTGCCGGTGAATGAGACACGCGCCGGGTTCGACTCTTAAGAGGAGGAGCCGAGCGAGCGGCGACGGGCAGGCGAGGCTGGAGGGCTTTGATTAGGGCTGGCCGCAGAGCCAACCCGCTTCCTCAGGACTGAAATTCGCCCCCTATCTGGCGAAGAGAGAAGAGCCGAGGCGGCTCTTATCTAGAAGCCCCCCCCCTTTTTTTAATCTTCGGCCCCCCCTCCCCCCCAAAGGCAAAGCAGTGATCTACTGGGAATCTGCCCCAAGTAGATTCTGCTGTTGGCTTAAATAGTCACTTCCCGCTCTGAAAAAGTGGGACTTTTCGATTAGTTGATGCTGCTAGACTCCCTACAACTTTCTATTCAAATTTCTTACTGTACAAAAGGTATTTACCAATTTCATTGAAACACGAATGTTTGACAATAGCCTATAACAGCCCTATTTGCTTTTAGATTGCGTGCGAGTAGCCTAGGCCGCTGCTATAGTGAGACATGTTTCCCAAACAGAGTGGATTCACACAATCTGACTCATTGAAGCCTAACCAAAGTTAAGGTTAAGCCAATGCAGTCGTTTAATGCTGCTTAGTTAAGTGTGCTGTGTAAGCAGAGCACAGTGAAATAGATTTTACACATCCTGAGGTTCCAGTGGGACGGCCTTAGAATGGCCTCATGTGCTATGCAAATTTATCGTAAGTTCAGCATATGCCAGTTATTTCCTTAAACTGGTTTTGCATTGATTGTTTTCCGGATCACCACTGACAACAAAAGAATTCCATGCAAACTATGAGGTTTCCTGTAAGAAATCAAAACCTCTTCCTTATCAGCATAGAAACCAAGAATGCTAGATGGATGAAGGAAGAATCCCTCCATCACCCATGCCTAGAAGGCAAATATTGCCAGGCTACAACTTTTATCTTCCAAACTAAAGTCTATTTTAAAGAAACAGTCTGAGGTTATTTTTTTTTTTCATTGTTAAGTGTTTGCAGACTCAGGATTGGCTAAGCTTCAAAGCTGTTCTGCCAAAAGAACAGGTGTGGAGGTTGGAGGCAGCTGAGGAAGAGAGCAGGTACCAGAGCAAGGGGGCCAAAGGGAGGATGTGCTGGAAATTACCCTTATCGAGGTCAGTATCAACAAACTCCCCCATCTGTCTGTGCTGCCTGGTTAGGACCTGGCTCATTTGTCAGGCACTAAATAGATCTGGTTCTTTTCTTGAAATTCCTCAGATGGGGAAAGAAAGGGCCAGAGTCTTTTCCAGTAGGGAATTGCCTGTGTGCTGAGGCTGGGCTGCCCATTGAATCTGCTGGTGTGAAGGAGAGTAACAAGCCGCACTCTGCTGCCGCCTGACCAATCTTTTTCCCTTGGTTTGATATTTTATTTTGAGAATTTACTTTTTAGTTCTTGAATTGAACTGCTGGCAGTCCATAGAGACTGTGTTTGTTTTCAACTCCTGACCTGGAATGCTTAAGGGTCTGGGAAGAATAAGTTCCAGCAGGTTTCCTACATCCTTGGGAGTCCAGGGTTAGTTTGCTGTTACAGCTGCCTGCCTCTCTTTTTATAAGGTATTTTGCCACACTGGTCTATCACTCATTACTAGTGTGTATAATCCCTCTGAAAGCAGAACAAGGAAATGGGAGTTTTAGCGCTATTGATCTTCATAATACATGGTGGGAGGGAATTAAATTACTAGATAACAAGTTATTCATTTTGTAGTTTAAATCATTGTTTAAACTGCTAAATTACTGAAGCAAACCTTCAGTTCCATCCAGGCATTAGCCACATAATTAAACATAAGGGCTTGAACATATATACTGCTCAAAAAAATAAAGGGAACACAAACAGAAGACATCCGAGATCTGAATGAATGAAATAGCCTTATTAAATATTTTGTTCTTTACATACAGTAGTTTATACACTGCTCAAACAACTAAAGGGAACTACTGTATGTAACAAAGTATTTAATAAGGCTATTTCATTCATTCAGCTCTCGGGTGTCTTTTGCTTGTGTTCCCTTTATTTTTTTGAGCAGTGTAGATTTTACTTGAATATTTCCTTTCCCAAGAGCATTAATGGTATTGGAAGGTGTGTGTATGGAAGATTAATTCTAAAGTTACAGAAAAGAAAGTGGGTATGCTATAGATAAATTGTGAGAGTATATAAGTAGACACTATTTAAAATAAGTAAAATGTAAGCATTAACCCATGTTTGAGTCCGACCAAGTAATTTAATGGTAGTTCTATCAGCACTAACATAATCTACAGAACATCTCAACCATAAATACCATTACACTGTATAATTTTAAATATTTATTTTAATCATTGATTTAATATATTACTCAAATTAAATGTGTTTTAAGTATCACAGTATAAAAAGTTGGCATTTAAAATAAAGGACTAACACAAAATTTCTGAATTTGAAAAAAACATTTCTTATATAGTCTCATTTTTTTTCTCCATGCTGTCTCCACTGTTAATCATTTCTGAAGAGGCACAGTAGGTATAACACAGTGTAATTCTTCATTTTACAATTTAATAGGATTTTGGAAAATAAAACATAAGACAAATTGGAAAGAAAAATATTAAAAAATGAGGCAGATGTATTTACATGCATTTTACCTGAAACTCAAAGACCATATCATTTTGAGATTAAATCATGTTAGCAGACTTTCATCCAGCAATTTTAGGACCACTGAGTGAAAAATATTTTTAGAATAAGCATGGATTGAGGGGTCTTGTGATGATGGTATCATTGCCCTGGTTCTGTACTTTTTTTTAAAAAAAGGTTCTTCTGCTAATACAATTTAATCCCCATTGTGAAGAAGGATGTCACTGTTTCAGGACCTGAACCACTTGGAGTAAACCTATGAAAAATGATGTAGGTTTCCAAGCACTGGAAATAGTTCTGCTTCTCTTTAACTTAGGCAAGAAGTGAAGCATTTCAATACAGCATCCCTTTAAAAGAAAAAGAAAAATCACTATGTACAGCTTATAGATATGATGCAACATTTTTAAGGCTTTACCAAGTGGTAGACAAGTTAACTTCTAATTAAAAAACTCTTCCTTTTCCTCCATCTTTGATGCATGCAGAATGATACAATTCCAGACAACCATTGTGCAATTTTATAGCCAAGCATTCATTTTAATAAAAGTCAACATTTTACAGCAATTGTAATGCAGATTTTAATTTGCTTTTGACTTCAAGTATGTTAATTTTATTCAAGGAATTTAATAAAATCAACTGAAATTTGAAGCTTGGCAGGCCTCATACTGAAAACCAATGTACTATATACAGGTAATCATCAACTTACGAGCACAATTGAGCCCAAAATTTATGTTGCTAAGCAAGACATTTGTTAAGTGAGTTTTGTCCCATCTTACAACCTGTCTTCCCACAATTGTTAAGTGAATCACTGCATTTGTTAAGTTAGGAACACAATAGCTGTTAAGTGAATGACTACAGTTTTTAGTTAGTAACACAGTTCTTAAGTGAACCTGGCTTCCCTACTGACTTTGCTTGTCAGAAGGTCATAAAAAGGGGAAACTGGTTGGCGTCGTGGCAAGAATAGCTGGAAATAGCGGAGCTCCGTCGAGCTCCATGAAAATCAGATGGTATCTGTTTGCTGGGAGACCCTATGGGTCAAAGCCGCCCTGGAGGGGTGGTGAAGGAAGGAGATGTGCTTTGTCAACCACAAGGAAACCACAATTTCCTTGTTAGGTCCGAAGAAAGCTCTCCTGAACAGCAGCAGGGACGATGGCTATTTTTGGTAAGTCACAAGCTGTGACAACCGGGACAATAAGATTTATGCTGGAGCAGTTCGTGGACAGAGCATTGAAACTGGGTGAGACAACTTCCAACTTTTATTCTAGAGACCTAACCCATGTAAAAGAATTTTAAAAAATAATCTCCAAACGTTAAGAAAGCAGTGATTGGATAAATTGAGACAGAGAAAGATTGAAGACCCAGATGTGAAAGAAATATCTAATAGAAACTTTAAAATATAGAAAGCCTGGAAAAAAATTAACAATACTTTGAAAAGTGATTATTAACACCCCACCCCCCCATTGGTTGACAATCAGCTGTTGTTTTTTGCACGCTGTTTAATGGATTTGGAGAGCCATCTACTGGAGGAAGATTACTGCAACATGGGAAAGTGATAATTGTTTAAGATACACAAAGAAAAGGAGTGAAAGTAAATAACATTTGACCACTTGACCTTGATTCTATCTCAGTAGGTGACTTGGATGTTTGGAAGGTGTAAACTGGAGATTATAAAGATTATAAATTATCAATTTATAGCTTTTAAGGAATAGAAATTTAAGGGACTTGGAGGAATAATTCTGGGATTGACTAAATTGTATTAATAATTGACTTCTTTGGAGTTTTTAGATATTGGGATACTGGAATATTAGAGGTATATTGAATAATTTTTAATATATTAAACTGGTACAAAATGACTCAACAGGAGACAATAAAGTTCTATGAAGAAATGTTAGTGATGCTTAAAAGTATGAAAATGTGACAAAGAATCATACGGAGATGATGGGATTGTTCAAAGATAAAAATGTGAGTGTATCCTCAACAAATGGTTGGAAAAGATGAACATAATATTCAGAAGACAGATGAGAAACCCGAAGGAGTGGTGGTGGAGACAAATCAAAATAAGTTACAAGAAGACAAAAACACTGAAGAGACAATAATAAGTACTAAGAATCAAATAGGCAATTCCTTAAGTGTCTACAATAGAACAGAGGAAAAAAAGGAAGATTTTCCAAAAACAATAAAAGGGTTATGGATGGGTATCCAAAGGATGCAGCAGAAGGAGACTGAGGGAACATTCAGTTTGTGCAAAAATGCTAGAAAGAAATATAGATCCCAAGAGAAAAATATTAAAAAGTTACCAAAAAGTCAATAAATGAAATTCTAAAATGGCTAAGAAATGATGGATAGTGATAAAATATCTTGCAAAATGGTGACTGTATTAAAAACTAGTAGAAAAAAGTAGAAAGTATAAATTACGAAAATAGTAGCACGTATATGGATATATAATAGAGTTTATTATAACCACAATTATACTAAGGCTAGGAGGTGGAAGACTATGATTTAAATGCATTATTATTATTAACTCTGTAAAAATATATATTGAAATTTATAGCTTTCAAGGACTATTAAAATCAGAGGATTTAGATATAACCCCGGGACTGATTAATAATTGGTTTTATCGGTATTTATAAAAAATTGAGATACTGGAAGTATGGTGGAACATTGAGTAATATCCAGTGGTGGGCTGCAACTGGTTTAACAACCGGTTCTGTGAGCGTGTGCTTTGCGCATACACGCAGCGTTCAAAATACAGCAATTTGAAGCTCAGCTGCTTACCTTCTACAGCAGCCCTGGTAAGTAGAACAGCGGAGGCGTGCAAATCAGCTGAGCCAGAAAGAAGGAAATATAGGACAGGATAGGGCAGGGCAGGGCAGGGCGGGGCGGGTGGGCAGGGCCAGTTGATCGTCGGAACTACCAGTTTGCTAGAACCGGTCTGAACCAGCAGCAGCCCACCACTGGTAATATCTAAAATATTAATTATTAGTCATTCAGCAGGGGTCAACAAATATATTGTATGGAGAAATGTTATTGATGTTTAAATATACTTATGAAGAAAGTGATAAAGAATCATAAAGAGTGAATGGTATTTTTAAAGGTAAAGATGTGAATGCGAACCCCAACAAATGGGGAAAAAATAAATACAAATTGGTAAAATAATATATATATATATTGATACATAAAAGAATCTTTTATAATTACAATGAGCATATTAGGATTAGACATTGGAAGACAAAGATTATGTATACTTAATTGTATTATTATTGTTAGCACTGTGTAAAAATATATATTGATCCAGTCAATACACTGTCTACAAATATGATGGTTGGTAAAGGAAAACCTTAAATAAAACATACAAAAAAAAAGGTCACAAAAAGGAATCGCATGACCCTGAGACACTGCAACTGTCATAAATATGAACCAGGTGACAAGCATTCAAATTTTGATGACATGACCATGGGGATTCTGCAATGGTTGTAAGTGTGAAAAATGGTCATAAATCACTTTTTTTCAGTACTGTTGTAACTTTAAAGTCGAGGATTACCTGTACCTGCTACTCAAATCTGATTACCCCCAACATAAGATAACTGCACAAACTTTTTTTTTAAATATGGTAACACTTACCTTGCATATGGGATGTATGACAGACTATACCTAAGAGAGGAAGAAGAGAAATTATGTTTTAGCATCCTTTTGCAGCCATCCACAGAGAAATCAGTCTATTGTAATAATTTCATATAATTAGCTATTCAGATTATACTTCAAAATAAAACAAGATATATACTTCTACAAGATTCCTAATTCTACCTTCCATTTCAGATTTTGTTGTAAATGTAGAAACTCAAAACAATAAACAAATGTTATGCTATTGACATATATTTCCTAGAAGGAAGGCTTAGTAAATAAAGATTTACTCCTCCCTATCAATTACAGTAATTCAAAATTCAGTATGCATATAAACAAGAAATTGAAGTTGCCCATTGAGCCAGGGGACAGGTCTTGTAAGAGATTGCATCCCTTCAACAGTAGGAACGTTTTCTCTTGAGGGTATGGAGGGCTCCTACTCTACAGGTATTCCAAAAACAAGGCAAAGCAGATCTGTTCCAGAGAACATTTGGCCCTTCAGTTAAATGAAAAGTGACACTGATGCATTAAGGTTTTTTTTCCTGCTGATTTTTATTTTCTCTATATATTTCTAATGAATTATTTTGGGATTTCTTACACCTTGACCAATCCCATTTGGATTGGGATGGGATAGAAATATTATACAATGAATAATAATTACTGTTAATAAATAATTGATCTATGGTCAATATCTGAAATGCCAAGTTTTTATACTATGATCATTACTTGTTCATAATATGCTATGACGTTTGTTTCAGCATGTTTAATAAATGTATCCTTTTCAAGAGAAATATAAGCTATAATTATATACACCAGCTAGAAATGGCAAGACACCCTGCTTAGCGTGAAATGTTCCAGAACATCCAACAACCCCAATGAAAATATGTACTGAAGAAATATATCAGTAATAGAAAGAGTATCCTTTAATCACTTTCTTGTTGGGGAATTTCTCTTTATTTATTTGTTAAATTTATTTGCTGCCCCTCTTGTCATGGGGCTACTCTGGGTGGCTTAGTACACTTAGTACAATGGGGAAAAAAAACGATTAAAAATGTAAACATAATTGCAAAGCAATGAAACAATAAAAATAAGAGCTGTGGTGGTGCAGTTGTTAGAATGCAATATTGCAAACTAACTCACTGCTCACTGTCAAGGAGTTCAATCCTGACTGGCTCAAGGTTGACTCAGCCTTCCATCTTCCTTCCGAGGTCAGTAAAATGAAGACCCCAATGGTTGGGAGCAGTGTGTTGACTCTGTAAATGGCTTAGAGAGGGCTGTAAAGCACTATGAAGCAGTATGTAAGTCTTAAGTGCTATTGCTATTACTAAAAATAAAATACAACTATATGAATTAAAAGATGGGCGGGTGGGGGGAGAAGGAAGCATAGGTGGAAGATGGGGGGTCAGCTAATTAGTCTGGTAGTCACCTCCAGACTTTCTAGAGACTGTTATACCTTCAAAGCAATTCCAGAGATACCCAAAACAATTTGAAAACCATTTTTATACATCCTTTAGTTGTAATAAGAATCCACAATGTTTCAAGTCACAACCATAAATCAAGGTGACTACACTATCGGATTTGCATAGTTTGTAATAATAAAGAGTTGCATGACTTGTAATAAATGATAGGAAATCAAAGAAAGCCTTACCAGGTCATTGCCAGAAACTGCAAAATGCAGAACAGCAGGGCTAACCCTTTCTTTTGCCACTAAGAAAGTGAGAAAAAGAACATGTGTTGAATTTGATGGTATTTTAAGAACAAAATGTGTTGCATGGACCTTCTATTTCTGATTGAAAATGAAGTGAAGCAGGCGGCCACATAATTTCACTTTTCTGCTGGAGGGAATAAACAATATTAAGGTCACCCATGCATGCAGACTTAAATGACATAGTATCACTCAATCTACGCTTATTTAATAGAATAAAAAAATGGGCAAAATTTACATTTGTGTAATATATTAACTGGGCAACATTTACATGGGCATAATATATGAAGCTAGACAAAGTAAATCTTAAATAAGACTAACTATAGCATCCAAAGCAAGTAAATTCATGCTGAAAAGTACAAAAAGTTTGATTAATACTACTTACCCAAAAAGCAGCAAATAACGTGAGGATCAAAGAAAGCTGCCCAAGAAAAAAACAAGAACAAGATCAATGCATATATAAGTAGGATAGGGTTTGCACTACTGGTAGTCTTCGAGTTACGACTGCAGTTGGGATCAGAATTTCTGTTGCTAAGTGATATAGTCATAAATCGTTAACATCCCATGACTGCATCGCTTAGCAATGGCAATCCCTGTAGTTTCCATTGCCCCCGTTAAGTGAGGATAATGGGGCATTAAGTGAATACCTCCTTGCAGCTTCTTGCTGGCTTTCAACAATCAAAATCTGTGGGGAAGCTGGCAGGAATTTCCAAATCCCTGGCAGCTTGCAAGGAAGCCAGCAGGCAGGCAAGTGACTTTGCTCGTGGGGAGCTGCCAAGGAAAGTCACAAATCATGATCATGTGACCACAGGATGCTGCAACCATCGTAAGTGCAAGCCAGTTGCCATCATGTAACCACAGGTTTCATAGAATGGCCAGAAAATTGACGACCAATCATAACCCCTGCTCATTCAGTGCCATTGTAACTCTGAACATTTGTCCTACAAGTGGTTGTTAAACATGTGTTCCTGTACTGTCCTAGAACCTAGAAAAGATTCATTGCAATTCTCAGAAAGTTTTGCTACCGATCAGTAACTCTATCTCATCACCAGGAGAAATTTCATGAAAGGGCAAATATATACTGCTCAAAAAAATAAAGGGAACAGAAGCAGAAGACATCCGAGATCTGAATGAATGAAATAGCCTTATTAAATACTTTGTTACATACAGTAGTTTATACACTGCTCAAACAACTAAAGGGAACACAAAACTACTGTATGTAACGAACAAAGTATTTAATAAGGCTATTTCATTCATTCAGATCTCGGATGTCTTCTGCTTGTGTTCCCTTTATTTTTTTGAGCAGTGTATATCAGCCACAAAAGATATCACTTAACAAATCAAATAAGTCCAGTCATTCTGCCAATAAGTTAAGGTAATGGAACTGATAAACCCTTTCTAATCATCAATATGCAACCAGAAGCATCGGGGGAGAAGGGACAAGTGACAAAACATGCAGTGCAGTCCACTGTTTAAGTATTTGAGTGCAACATGTTTTTTTAATTTTGGTGTCATTGTATTTATGAATGGACACCAATATCTGGAACTTATAAAGTTTCTTTTCTTGATTTCAAACAAGCATAACTTACCAGCATAACAATTGTTACAATTAACCTTGTTGGTTCAAACATCTTTTTCAGCTGTTTCACAGGACCCATCAAGAAGCAAGTACTAGTTTGAAAAAAAAAATTAAAAAAATCTTCTCAGTTAGGTTAGAGTCACCCAGTCCCTTTTTGTCCATTTATGACTATGACAATTGATAGAATTCAATGTTTCTCCTTCATTCCACTCTATATAGCCTGTCCAGCTCTGGATGAAAATGATACAGAGCAAATTTTGAGGGTGTATTCAGGAGATGGGAACTGTTCCCACCCAATATATGAGTTGAAATTACATTTATTAATTAAAACCTACAGTTGTGTCCCATCTGTGATTTTTTTTTTACAATCTGGTAATTGTACAGAATACATTTCAAAATAGCCCACTTCTATATACAGAGAATTATTTGTAGTTTGCAAGTAATGTGGAAACACATCAATCTCATAAAAAAGAGAAGACTACAAAAAGATCATACCTGGCTAAAGCAGCAATATTTCCCAAGGTATAGAACACTGCAAAGAGTTTTATTCCACCTGGAAGCCAGAGCAATCCTGTCCCCTGCATATACAATTAAAAAAGCCAACTGTGAGGAGATCTATAGTTTTATCAAACCAAAAATCAAGACAAATTATTGAAGCATTATACTTTTCTGACAACTGAACATCCTGGGGTCACCAAGAGCTGTTAAATATTGTAAAGAACAAGGTTTTTAACACACACATCCACAATCAATTAAATCTTAAAACTATGTCTGACTGAAGTTGATTCCTGTGCCTTAAAGATAGCCTGAATCCTGAAGCAAAGTCCTCTGCTCCTTTGTCCCTGAACCTCTGTCAGCCTCTGGGGATAATTCCAGCTGTTAATCAGCGCTGTTAGATTAAAGTACACCCAAACTCAAGCACTGTCATCTTCTTCTCCTCCACTTCCCCAGAGTTTGCTTTAGTTGTAAAAAAAAAACCAACAAAGCTTTTTCCCCGCTGCAGGAAAAGCAGGAACATTGGCCTTTGGTTAATGGCAGAGAAGCCAGTCTCCCCCAATGGTGCATCTGATTAAGATGAATCAATATATTAGCCAAACTTACAAACTGTTTGGCTTTAGACTGAAAAGAAAACTGTAGCATGATGACTGGATTAAAAACATTACATAAACAGAAATTGAGGAAAGAATAAATACAAAACAAAGCAGAGACTAGTCCCTGTACAGTAATTTAAAAGTAAGAAAGCAGCAGCACCATTCTCAAAAAGTCTGTTATTCAGTATTCTGTGAAACACTAATTAATAAGAAGTGATCAAAGCAGTTTCTATGGCTTGACAGATGAAATCCCTAGTATCTATCAGCACTTTTTTCTGGTAGCCTGAAAAGCTTTCTCTTCCCCCAATGACTTACAAAGATGGTACAGATTATCTGCTGCAGATAATTCTATTTAAGAATAATTTGGAGCTATAGTATATATACAAAAGTTATATATTTTAAAAAAAGGAAAAAAATTTGTTCTCTGTAATTTTTGCATCTGCTTTCCCTAACCCAGTGCTCTTCAAACAAAGCCTATAATCTTTGACACCCTCAAGCCACCATAAATAGCATTATGTAAGATTGAATTTGTGATCTAATACATGCAGAGATCTTGAAGGCTGCCCTGAAAAGTTACAAATGTTCTCTTCTGACTGCTTTTTACATAAATGATATCTCACACATAGAAAATCTGCATCCTAGGAGAAGCTAATATTTCGATATTGTAAATAGAGGCTACACTGCACACTTTTTCCTAATGTATTGACCAATCATTCTATACCAACTCCATATATCAATGCAACATTAGCCCAAGAACAGAGATGAAAAATAATTAAAACATTATTAATACATAAAGGATATTTTTTTTCTGTGTTTCGTGAAATATTTACTTACAAGGAGAGAACATAAAATGCCGCTTATAAAACATATTGCAAACCATTTCACACGAGTATTAAAGCTCAGGGATGATCCATCAAGGACCTATAGATGAAGAAAGAAAGAAATCAGATTTTAATAGAAGGAAAGAAATCTTTACTAATAAAACATCTTTACCAATGCAAAAATCAAAATGCTCAAATAAAAACAACTGTAAAATGTAGATGTTCTTAAAGCCACAAGTATTCTTCCACTACACAAATTGATCTTAAAAATATACACTAACTTTATATGGAGGTATTAATTTTTCCAATGACAAGCTTGCATACTCACTTTAAATGCCTAAAAAAATTAAATGAATAATGTATTCTGGCAAACTAACAAACATCTTAATTATGTAAAATTATTGAAGTAATCAAAACAAGCAGTAGAGATTATATATTTCTATTTGATTTACATGCTACGATAAACAAAATACAGACCAGCAGAATTAGAATGTTATTTATTGGTGATAAAAATGCTTTTTTCACAATTCCATTTCTAAAAATGATTCATTACAGAGGTTGGGAATAAATGGATGACAACATAATATTTAGGCAGGCATCACTTTCAAATATGTAAGTTGTTTTTCAAATAATTTAAATCAAACTTAAATTAAACCGAACTTCTTTTGATATGTTTAAGAGTATGCATACACTTATAGAAATTAAATAGGAAAAAAGGACATTCTAAAATTATATACACAACATATATGTATATATCCCAATCAAGTCAGTTATTCACTTGATAACTGTATACATAAAATACAAATCAGAACAAAAGTTTAATTTCATTATTAAACTAAGTGCAAATGGTCAAAATTTAATTTTTGTCACTTATTGAACATATGGGAATGTCATTAGTTGAGTGAATACATTGTATATTATTATTATTATTATTAGTAGTAGTAGTAGTAGTATTTGGATACTATAAAATCTCTACGGACTTTAAAAGAAAAAAATACACAAGAAATAATATACATTAAACAAAAGCATACAAATAAATGATCCACAACATACTAAAAAGTAATTAAATTCATCAAACAATAACCAAATTAATATTGAATCAAGGCCAAAATGCCTTTCAGTCAAGTTCTGCTTATAGCAGCTTCTGGAAAGCAATCAGAATTGGAGCCAATTAAATATCCACTGGGAGCTGTTCCAAAGGATTTGTGCAACCACTGAAAAGCAAACACCAATTTGCCTTGGTCCCTGTCACTAGTCATCATTAATAGTTTCTCCTAGGTAGGTCAAACTGGTTGGACCATTACAAATGGGAGAATGCAGTCCTGCAATTAGAGGTGCAAAGCCATTCACTGCACCCAGAAACTTGTTAGAAACCAGTGCAGGGCCCAAATATTGATTGAATATGATCCTTGGGCTCCTACATTCTAACTCAACTGCAGCTTCTGAAGGATCTTCAAAGAAGCCCTATGCAGAGCATGTAACAGTAGTCTAAGTGAGTGGTGGTGAGGGCATGAGTTGTTTTAACAAGATCCTTCCACTTAATAGGATCAACAGCCGGTCTAGTAGCTTAAACTGGAAATCCACTCCATCCCCAGCCATGCCCCCCCACCTGTTGTTTCACAGGAGCTGTGGGTTCAGAGGAACCTCCAAGTTGCAGATGTACTCCTTCCAGGTAATGCCATGACAATCAAGAAAAGTCACCCGTTCTTTCCCATTCAGAACTTCATAACCTCCAGGTATCAAACAGGATTTAATATCACCATCTGGCCTGGGATAGCAATGTAAAACTGGGGATGAAACCTTTGGACAACCTTCCATAGGCTTCATGTAAATTTTGTGGTATCCCAAAGGATGCAGCAATTAAACTGATCCCCCCTGCCTTTCTCATGCCCAACTAGACCCATTCTCATAACTTGCAACACAACCCAATCTCTAAAAGCAGCCCAGAAGGGTAGAATGATCCATAATCATTAAGGTAATAGAGAGATCTAAAAGGATTAAAATGACACACTTCTGCTAGCAGATCCTAACAAAGGTTAACTATTTATGCAATCAATGCCATTTTTTTTCAAGAATTCAGAATTTTCCATAAACATGTTTTAAAAATTACAAGGCAGAACAGATGTGTGTTCATTTCCATTTATTTGTTTGGGTCTTAATAGTTATTATATATGCACATAGAAATAATTCTATTATATTAAATATATAATATCAATTCAATATTAAAAGTGGTATGCAGCTTAATTATCACACAGAGAACAATTAAACAATTAATTAAAACCAAGAAACAATCAGGTAGGTGCAATTAATACAACTTCTCTGTGATTTGCAAGTCGGCAATTTCTAAAACCAGATCTTAATGCTCAAGAAGACAGTCCACACAAGCACACAGATACATACAATTTTCAAAACTATCACAGTGACTAAAGGCAAATGATTAGAGATGGTTCCCCTTATCCATAGTAATGAATGGGAAGTTTCAAGCTGTAATAGTATACAACTTACCTTTTCCAGTCCAAATCTTTATCCTTATATAGGCAGCCCAGAGAAAAGAATATTAAAAATTTAACAAATGTACATGTAGGAAAGCTGTTCTTCCCTGAATAAGATCTACACATTTCTTAACGTTTAGATATTAAATATATATTTAAATAAATAAAATAAATAAAGCTAAGAAACTCGTCCATTTTAAATGCATCAAACAAATCTCCCCCCAATGCCAATCAGGAGAGTATGGACTGAGGAAAGAAATATTTATTTAATTGTAGAAGGGAAGATAATTGCTATAAGATAGTTTAGAGTACAATACGTTAGGATCCAATACTAAAAATGGCCAGCTCTGGACTCGCATGACATCCTGGATTTCAAGAACAACCTGTTTAAACATACTGTGCAAACAAACTAACAACAAAAACCACACTCTGTGGTTGCTCTGAAAAAAAGATCCATCCATGCTGGAATAATTAAGAAAGAATTGAATACAAAACTGATATTACCAAAATGCCTTTGTAAAAATTTTTTATTGTACCTACACATTTGGAATATGCCATATGACGTTCTGGTCACAGCAACTCAAAAGCAATATTGCAGAATTTTAAAAGGGACAGAAAACAGGAAAGGAGTGATAGAAATACAACAGCTCCCTGAAGGAAAATGGAAACTGAACCAGCTTAAAAAAATACAAGAGATGCATGGTAGAAATGTATAAAATATTCATGATATGAAGGACTTCCCCCTCCCCCTTTTTTTTTCAGTTTTGGACCTCAAAGCTTTCCAGTACAATTGAATGATGGCAATTAGGAAAGATAAATGAAAGTTCTTTGCATTGCACTTAAAACTAAAGATCTCATGATCATAAGATAATGCTGATAACATTTATCGACAGCAAGATTTTTAATTGATATTAAAATATTTGTCAATATGAATTACTGAGGAATGTGAATATCAGGATACTATTACCTTCATATTTTAGAGGATGGCCCAAATGAATTAATTTTATGTTTACATTATGTCTTTCTTCCATGACACTCAATTCTCCCATCAACACATGTAAAGGATTCCCACGTTTGATCTCTCTGATGGCATTTTTGAATATTTTAATATTTTAATTCAATCAGCCCTGTTTAATTCCAGAGGCCTCTAGGGGGAAAGGACACTTACATTAAAGTTACTAATTCTTGGTAAACACTATGCATTATTTATATTATTGTTTATACTTTAATTTAAAAATAGGCAGAAAGGCAGGAGGATGGTTGCTACTAGGAAAAGATGTTGGGCATTGATAGGTGGCAGGGAAAATGTTATTTGAAGCTGTTCTTATCTTCAAAAGGAGGGAAAAGGCTACCTAGAGATCCAATAAGGTTGGCAATGGACAAAACTATGTAATAGATTAAGCAATTTGTGAATATTTAGAAAGCAATACATGACAGGAGGAAGCATTAATTTATCAAAAATAAATAACGCCAGTTCACTTGATCTCCACTTTCGATAAACAGTCAGTTGATCATAGCAATGCAGTGGATATGTTTGTCTGAAAAAATTGTCATGGAATTTTAATAGAGAAAATATCAAAATATGGCTGGACCATGCTATCTTATTTTCCCATTCAGCTGTGTCTGATTCTTGGAGATTGCCTGGACAAGTCCTGCAATTTTCTTGGCAAGATTTTTCAGAAGTGGTTTTCCCTTACCTCCCTAAGACTGAGAAAAAGTGATTAGCCCAAGGTTGCCCAGATGGCTTTGTGTCTAAACGAGGATTAAAACTCAGTCTCCTGGTTTCCAGCCTGATGTCTTAATAAATCCACCAGACTGGCTCTTTATGTTATCATTAGGTGGGTACAAAGCTGTTTGAACAATCAGACCCATTAGATCAGTGTTTCTCAACCTTGGCAACGTGAAGACGAATGGACTTCAACTCCCAAAATTCCCCAACCAGGTCCACTCGTTTTCAAGTTGCCAAGGTTGAGAAACACTGCATTAAGTGCTTGTGAATGGCTTGCATCAACCTGGAAGTGATGATTGCATGGTTATAATCTGTGCCATATCAAAGAGCATATGTTGTGGGGAGCTATGTCAGGTAGCAGCACATGTGCAATGGATAGATCAAAAGATGAACAGGAACCAGCAGTATGATATAGTTGCAAAAAATGCAATCCATATCTACATTAAATAAGTACAGTGGCAAGACCAAGATAAGCTATCGCTCTTCTATTTGTGACGGCCATGCTGCACCTAGAACATTGCATCAAACTTTGGGTACTGTATTTAGGAAAAATGATAGCAAATAGCTATGCATCCAGGAGATAACAGTCCAGATGATAAGGGGCCTGAAAGGAAAGCTTATCAGAAATGGTTGGGAGCATTTGGTATTTTTAGCCAGAAGAAGAGAAATATCTACTGAAACTTGAGAGTTAACTTCAAGTAGAACTTGGAAGAACTAACATGTGAAATATGGTTCAGTCGTCCCAGATACCAGGACAAAAAACAATGTATTTACAGTACAAGGAAGTACATTTCATTACAATATCAGTAAAAAATGTTTTTGGCCAGAACAGCTGTTCAACAATAGAACAGACTGCCTTGTGATTAAACAGAAGCTGTATTGCACTTTCTGAAGGATTTCATTTCAGCTCCATATATCACAGCAGAAACTCGTCAGACTGACAACAGCTTTCCAAGGTTTCGGATGGCAGCCTTTCCCAAACATGCTTGGGAGGCCTAAAATCTGATAAGCCCTGAAGCCAAAGCAGAGATCTAACCATTCTGCTCATGGCCTTCTCAACAGAACAAAAAGCTGACAACAGATTCACCCTGACCCACCACAGTCTGCATCTGCCATAATGAAAAGAACATTTTTTTTGAAGATGAACACAAAAACTGTTACAATTTACCGATCTTTCCCTCGTCTGCTAAAATAATACCAGTTCTCATTCAGCAGGCAATAACTTCCCTTCCAAGGTTGGAGACCCCTGTGCCTGGATCATAGGCTCCATCATTCCCTGCCGGCGGGGTCGTGTCAATGCGGACTATGGTGTTTGTACATGGGGGAAACGCTAGGCTAGGAAAGCTCAATCTAGGAAGGCTCTGAATCAGCTGGATAAAAGCGTCTCTCTGCTCCTCCTGCCACAACTGCTTTTACCAGTCTGAATGCCAGCAAGGAACCAAAAAACAAAAAACAAAACCCACCCTTCGTTTTAATGAAACTTTTCTTTTTTTAGCCCTATTGGTTTTTGGGTTTTTTTGGTTCCTTGCTGGCATTCAGACTGGTAAAAGCAGTTGTGGCAGGAGGAGCAGAGAGACGCTTTTATCCAGCTGATTCAGAGCCTTCCTAGATTGAGCTTTCCTAGCCTAGCGTTTCCCCCGTGTACAAACACCACAGTCCTCACTGACACGACCCCGCCGGCAGGGAATGATGGAGCCTATGATCCAGGCGCAGGGGTCTCCAACCTTGGGCACTTTACGACTTGTGGACTTCAACTCCCAGAATTCCTCAGCCAGCGCATATCCACAAGTCGTAAAGTGCCCAAGGTTGGAGACCCCTGATCCAGGGACTGTAGAGGAGGCCAGTCTGGCTAAGAGGACAGACTCCATATACAGCGGTGCCATCAGTATTGCTCAGAACAGAATCCCGCCAGGGCGCCCCGAAAACTCGGCCAGAAACCCTCGGAGGTAAAGCGGGAAACACGAAGGGACTCTTTCTCTCTCGCCTTTCCCCCCAACCCACCCCGACCACCAAGCCACACCTGCGCTGTCAGACCCTGCTCCTCGTCGTCTTCTCCTCTCAGCACCCGCCGCAGCTTGTCCATCGCCGAGACAGCAACCTCCGCGCCTCTGATCCCTTCCGAAAACAACCCCTCCCCTCAAACCCCGCCGAGCTTGAGCGCTTCGGTTGGAACGGCTCCCCTTCCCTCTAAGGAAGCGTCAAAACGGAAGCTGGGAGAACGGAACCGGAAGGGGAGGAGCCGGGAAACATTCCTGTGAATGGACTGGCTCACCTCCTTTCTGATTGCTGACGAATGCGGGTTCTAGGATAAACTGCTAGTCCCGGCTCCCCGTATATGCTGGCTGAAGAGCGACCTCAGAATTCTTCTCTATGAATAAATGCTCGGTTATTCGTCTCTTTGTTATAGTCAGTGCTTCTGAAGCCGCCACTATTCCAATATTTACGGTCCACCACTGTCACAATCCGGCTACCTGCCCAAAGTGATCCAAGAAAAAAGCGTAACTCGCTGAGGCAAGCTACGTTACAGAGCTGCTGTATGAAAGGCTGCTGTTTCATAAGGTTTGAAAGGTGCTGTTTGTAACAGTGTAACAGTAACAGATTTGGAAGGGACCTTGGAGGTCATCTAGTCCAGCCCCCTGCAGGAGTTTTGTCAGGCGACCCAAACTATGTAACAAAAATGGGATTGTCTATGGAGATTCTCAGTCATCCAGGCCATGGTTTTCCCAAAGGTGCTTTTTCAAGAAGGCTTTTTCAAGAAGGTTTTGTTCTGGGCTTTGTTTTTTCTTTGAAGACGTTCTGCTTCTCATCAGAAACGAAATGTCTTCAAAGAAAAAAAACAGAAAGTCCAGTTGCCTTCTTGAAAAAGCACCTTTGGGACAAAAATGGGATTTCAATCCTGCTCATTATTGATGGGGCAAAGGGCCACCCTGTTCCTTTTTAAGTATGAGATATAAACATAGTACCTACTGTGTAAAGAGTCAGTTAGAATCTGGCATTAAAAATAAACAGAATAAACAAATGCCTTCAGTAGGACTGTCACAGAATAGGCAGAATGTAACAATAGATTATGTATTATCAAGTCAACGATGACAACTTGCAACCCTAGATTTTCTGCATGAGTAACAATATAAGCTAAGGTTATATTTCACATTGACACTGCCCAATAATGCCCCATATTCAGAACCTCACATCACCTTTATCTTTCACTAATTCACCTAATCTGTCATAAGCAGCAAAATCAGTGTCTTTTCTATGTGAATATGTATATTTATAAATATATGAATAGACAGCCTGAAACCATTTATTTAATGGTCCAATCAGTTTTCTCTATTGTCTCATTTTATGCCAAAGATGCTTTTTCAAGAGGCAGCTGGACTTTCTGGTTTTTCTTTGAAGATGTTTTGCTTCTCATCCAAGAAGCGTCTTCAGCTCTCTCATCTTGACTCAACCTACCCATTCATGAATCCTAACCAAATATTATCACCCCTACCCCCACCACATTCATTCAGAGCATTGTATAGTTTCCCCCGACATTTCTCTGGTTCTTTCATTCCATTGCACTCTGGAGTATAATTCGTATTAATCACCAACCCATGAATTCATATGCTCATATGACAAAATCTAGATCAACATTTCTCAATCTTGAAATCTTAAATTTGCCAAGGTTATGAGTCACTGATTGCAGTAATAGCAATTCATAATTTCTAATCTTTATGCCTTTAAGTCAATTTTTGATTCCTAGCAATTGCTTGGACTGGTTTCTGCAGTTTTCTTAGCACTTTTTCGAAAGTGGTTTGCCCTAGTATTGTTCCTATTTTTGGGAGATAGTGACTGGCCCAAGGTCACTCAGTTAGCTTTTTTGCCCATCATGGGACTAGAATTCATGGCCTCCCAGTTTCTAGCCTGATGCCTTAACCACTATGAAAAACTGGCTCTCTAATTTCTGACATATCATTGGTCTTTTTCATTCATAATTAAACTTATATCTTTGTATTTCTAAACACATTCCACAATATCTGGCATTTTCATTGGAATTTATGGCATCCTTTTGCTTCCTATTGGTTTTTCCTTTTTCCTGTCAGTCCTTGATTTATATTTTTTACTATTTACTCTTATATTCTCTTCAAATTTCCCCTATTCCATCATCATGCAGCTCTGAATATTGTTCTCTCTGCCATCATGGAGTTGTACAATTAATAATTCATATGCCTTTTTTTTTAGAAAGATAGAAAAGCCTTAGTCACACCCATTTCACATGTAGCTTTCCTCATTGGGGAGATGGAGCTTGTCACTCTGAGCATATTTTGCTGGCATGCTGCAAATGCAAGCAGAGTACCAAGAACTTTATCCATAGAGGAAGAAGATATATGCGGTATGCAGCTTTGTTCGTGTGTTCTTTTTTAAGACAAAAGGAGTAAAGTTTGATAAATTTGCCTATTTTTGCAACCCATTAGTATTAATAGGAGGAAACAAAAATCACATTATGGATGAACAACTTTATTTCAGAAAATTTTCAGGAAATTAGTTTTCTATATTAAAGCCATTCCACGGCTGTATAAAATCTGGAGGCAATCACCATCACATATTGCTGTGCTTCACAACATATAGGAATAGTTGCAACATCTTGTAATGTGAATTAATCCATAAATATATTTTGGGATGCATTTAATTATCTGTATAATAAAACTGAACAATTTTTTTGTACAATCAGACTACATCCCAGGAGCTAGTTTTCTGTAATTCAGAAATCACCCTGTTTTTACATAATCAAATATCTAGAATCGATTATCTTGTTTTCCTTAAAGAAAGTATGTAAAAGTAGCAACTAGTATATTTTATATGTTAAAATATAATTAAAATGCACTTTTGCCATATCCTAATGATGCAAAGCTTTTTATTATAGATGCTGGAATTTGATCCAAGGATGCCTATAGTGAATTAATAGATTATTTTTGAAACCTCAATTTTGTGAAGAGAATTCTGCTTACTTGTCTTTTTTATAGAGAAATATATGCAGTCTTCCATCATTAAAAACATTTAATTATCCTGAAAAGTCTGATAAAGTTTAGAGAATAGTAATAGCTTATTTTTATACCCATATTCTTTTCTATTAACCAACAGAACCCACATCAACATAAGTAAATAATAGTACAAAAGAAAATGTGTGTCTATTTTCTCTGTTATGTTGGTATGATAATTGAAACATTGTACTGAGAAAGGAAAATGGATCTCATTTTTAAGAAGTTCTACCTTAAGAAGTATCATTTTCTAAATTGACACCATTAAAACTATAAATTGTTTCAAAGTGGTTTATTGCCATTAGAACATTCATGTTGTAATTTCTCCCCATAGGGAAGGTTTACTGCCCCAAAATTGTTGAAGTAAAATAACATTATTAAAGACAATCTATATATAGTTCATTACAATTGTTGATAAAAATAACAACAAAAAGGTCAAATTAAACCAACAATCTTTCAAAAGTATTCATTCCTATATGCAGAGGTTTTTTTTTGGTGTTAGTAATATGGCATCTGCAGATGAATGCAAAAATAGAATCATACTATTTATTTTGTTACAAATAAGAGAGTTCAATTGGGCTCTTAAAAGAGATGTTACTTACACCATAATGGGATGTAGCACTGTACCTACTTTGTTCACAGGTAGGTGTGCTTATAAAACAACTGGGCACTGAATGTATCATTTGCAGAATACTTACATACAAAGATACGATGGTATATTTTGCCAAACCACGTAGTTGGGGACACAGAGCTTAATCTTGTATTCTAATGTAAAATATACAGTAAGTATGAATCAGGATATAGTTTGTTCAAATCCACTCATAAATTAATTGGCACTTCACTGCCTTTTTTATTTCTTGGTAAAAATAATTTTAGCTACAAATGTCAAATATACACATTAGCAAACATAACATATTTAAACTATTAACCTCACAAGAGTTAATTGAGGAATTCATTTTCAGTTGTTTATATGGAGAATTGATAACCGATCTTGACTTTGTAATTTTTAAAGAATGATGCTCTTGAATAGTTTACTTTGCTCCAATGTACTTAAAGAGGCAGAATCACAATTTTAATACATTTGTACATCTGAGTGCAAAATAATCAACATTCAGTTTCAAAATCACATATTAATCAATTATGCCTTTTCTTTCTTAAATTAGCAGGTTTTTTATTTCAGAAAAGTTGGTACATATTTGAGTTGAATAATTTTGTACATATTAAAAAATTCTTTTAAGGCAGGAAAGTGATCTAATTTTTGAACAGCTGTGCAGTACTTTGTATAAGGGAAGCTAAAAAAGTTAACAAATGATACTGAATGCTAGTATAAATATTTCCATGATGGTGGTGATGCAAAAAAAAAAAAGATGATGACAAAGTCCTTCCTTGCTTATATTCTGTGAAGAGCAGCACCTTTTCAATTTTTCTCCGTGAATCAAATATTCTATTATTTTTTTTTCATACTGTCAGGAGGAATAAAAATGGAAGGAGAAGAAAAGGATTAATTCATTGACATAGAAGTTAGAGTCCAGAGCATGTAAGAAATATAAAAAAAAATTTGAAAGTTTTAGTTATACCCTTAATGTAAAAGAAATAATCACAGTATACTCACTTATGTTTGATCAACCTTCCTCCTTGAATAAGTTGTGCAATTTCATTAGTGAAATGACAAGCAAACAACAACCAGTTCCTGGGTTGCACCTTATATGCAAACCTCATAAAAGTCAAAGAATAGCAAGTAAGTGCTGTAAAAGCAAAGTTAAAGATTAAATGACTTCATGTTCTTAGATTTAGAACAACATTCACTTTTAGTTCCGCAAGTACTGTTATTGCATACCCAAAGAATCTCATTTTACATATATTTTACTATCTTAAAACAACATTATTAATAAAAGCTAAAACTATCCCTGAAGAGTGAGGACTATTTTATAAATGAACCCACCCTGGCATCCAAAAGAAATATGAAAGGCTCACAATGGGCCTCCTTGATGTAAAAATGGAAGCTCCACATTTTAGGAGGTAAAGAACTGGATGATGGAAAATTTTTATCTCTTAGAGGACAAATAAGCTAGACTCTAGACTAGAGTGCTCCATCACAGACAGCTGCGTTGTTTTATATGATATCAAGTAATTAAAGACAATAAACTGTTCTCTGCTTTCATAGATCTCAGTGTGGTGCTCGATTCCTTAAACAGAAACATGCTGTGAAAGAAACTGATCATCTTAAACATGGAACCTAGACTCTTACTCCTGGTTAAGGCCCTCACTCACTCACTTGAAAGTGTATATAGGTGCAAATAGTTCTGTAACTCACAGTATACCTACCCATAAGATATTAGATAGGGTTGTATTCTAACTCAAATGCTTTTTAACCTCTGTGTCAATTATATTCCAGGATTCGTATATGCTTCAGACACTTATATGCCAAAAATCCATGAGAAATGTATTAATATCCTTTTATATGCTGACGTGGTTGTCATTTAGTATTTCCAAGTAAGTCTGAAAAGACTGTTGCAAAAACTAAATGCCTGCGATCTTAATTCTTTAAACATCAATAAAACCGAATCTAAAGTATTCCTTTTTGCTAAAGTATTTAGCAAAAAAGTGTGAAATACAATTGGCAGCTGGATGTGGATCAAAACTTGAATCAAAACATTATATAAATTGCTTAATTACAGTTAACCAGGGATCTTGGCCCCCATAATGAAAGTAATTAGGGCAAAAATAATCTCAGTGCTGATTTTATAGCACTGAACTGTGGCTCTTACAAAAACCACTTCACTTCAATTTCCAATCCATTTTATAAGAAGCATATTGGCAACAGACAAGAAAATGCTAGCGCTCAGAGCAGAAATAGATATCCATTCCATACACAACTACTCAACTATTAAAAGTTTTTATCTACTGGAAAAGGATCCACTCACTGGATTCCGATAGACTATCCAAAATATGCTTAGCTGAACAAATATGTATGGGTCAGCCCATCTCCTGAGTAAGCTGACTTACCAAAGTTATTTTACAGCATGGCTTTTCTATCTAATATTTACTCTCCACTGCCTTCCAGGCAAAGTAAATTTTTTAAACAGGGAGTCCTAGATATGGCATCAGTACCCAAACAGACATGAAGTTTTTGGCAAAAATAGATCTTTGAATTGGTTGGCTAAGAACAAAAATACTTTCAAAACCAAAAACATACCTGTCAATGAGTTTGAAGCCATGCCTAAGAAACCTAGAGCAAATTTTGAGCTGTTGGATTCGATGGCCAAATATGGGCACTGCTATCATTGACCATATCATGAGAGGATATATGTATGTGCAGTGCCCCAGCCAATAAAGATTTTGCTCAAGTTTTGTTTAATTGTCAACTGAATATCCATTTTGGGCTTAGGTATTTGAAATCCTTATTTGAAAGAACAGCCCACTGGGATTTAAATTGCACACTGTTGTATTTTTTCCTGGTCTCTAATGTATGCATTGTTAGCAGAAATGCTAAATTAATAGACAATGCAATTTAACTAAGAATTCATTAGTATTATATTTTCTTTTTTATCTATTTTATCCTGGAAACAGATCTTGTATTTTACCTTTATTTTCTTCGATAAGATTGTAAGACCAATCAATCAATAAACATTGCAAGTTCTGCACATCTAGGTAGCTTGTTAGCAATTTAAAAAAAAATACTGTTTAAAACTAAAGTTAATTTCACCACTTGCCAAATGTCATTCGGCCACTGATGATTTCTGGCGATTTCTTCATATCACTGATGGCAGCAATGGGAAGTCCCCAGTTGGCAACAGGTCCCCAGAAGTGCTATAATAAAGGCACACAATAAGAAAAGGAACTTTCCCTTTTGCCAGTTCAAAAATATTTTAAATCAGATTTTTTAAAAAATCAGGACTAGATTATTGTTGTCTCTGATTAATGCAGTCCCATTTGGAAGCAATGGCTAAGGATACATTTTGTTCCTTAATCTAAAACATATATATTACTGCTACTTGCAATTCCAAAGAAACACACAAGTACCAAACATCCCATAAGCCATTACACCAGAAGAGTCCTGGAAAGCCTTCATGGCACTATTAGCTTCTTCTCCACTGGCTAAGCAGCCAAGAGTAAACATAGTTTGGCTACCATAGCCTCAGTGTCTAGGAGAAGTTATGTGTTGCCAAGTGTTGATAATTCAGTTTTGTAATGGAGACATTTGCTTTCCTGTAACTCTTTTTCTCTAGCTTTTTTTTTTTTGGAGGACTAGGTATGCAAAATGTTCAACTGATGGGGTAGATCCTTAGGAATCTTAGGATACAGGTAGTATGTAAATAAATCGTATAAATACATGTGTACTCCCATGATATGACTGATTGGCAGCAAGTATAACTCTGAATGCCCTTTTTGATTAGAACTACATTTAGCCCCCTGACAAAAAGCGGAGTGGGTCAATTTGGCATTTGTGTTCCCATAAACATACTAACTTCTGTTGATCCAGGAAAGCAGGTGCAAATATGTGGTACAGATTAACTTGAAGGAACTTTACTGAACACATTTCTACAGGTTTATAATATACATACATAGTAAACTACTTTGTCACCAATTAGACTAATGAATTAATTATATTCACTATCACTTTTAAATGAGGTACTATGAAAGGAGTAACCATATAGAATTTTTTTTCCACAAAAAAAATGACTTGGGAAGCCTTCTGTCACAATTTCAAGTTTTATTTTGGGGCATTTCCCAGGATAGCTATTAATTGGAAATAATTTTGTTGTACTATAAATGAAAGGAACCTATCCTTGGTAACAGCTGGACTTGAACTTAAAAAATACTATACTATGACTGGCACAATTATAAGTGGCTAAAAGGAAGCAGAAATAATACCTTACCGTACTGTTTGATGAGCAGTCATAATGGTTCATCATTTAAGAGGAGATGTGAAAGAGAAAAAAAGGCAATAGCCTCTATTAAATAGAATTCCATATATAAATATCTGTTTTTATTTGTATGTATCTAGCCCACTTTATTACTAAATGTAGTTAAAAGAATACAATTTATTTAAAACTGTTAACAATGACAAAATTATACCATGTTAAAACTCTAAAACAAAGGACAACAGTAGATCAGACTGACACCACCAGTTTTAGGCAAATGCCTATATAAATATAAGAGATTTGTACCACCCAGATCTGTGTACCTCTGATAAATATACTTCTTTAAGAATACTTTCCCTAATCTTAATTGACAGATATGAGAGAAAGCATTGTTGTATATCCAGGTCCTGAGCTGTAGGACCTATTTATCAGAGTCGTGGTACAAAATTTTAACTAAACTGATTTAGTGGGTTGGGTTGATTCTGAAGGAAAAAGAAGCATAGAAATTTTAGATGTTACCTCCTCTGCACTCTGGACTCAATTTTACTGTCATCACAACTATTCCCAAATTACAGAAATAGAGGATTATGAAATGTTCCAAAGTAGCATGGTTAATAGTACAATAAACTGGAACTGGGTAAGAGAAAAATCAACACTTGACACTTCCAAGCTTAATCAATTTAGATACAATATGTATGGTTAAAATATAAAGTTTACTCTACTCTACTCTTTCCCATTATAAATAATTATACTCACATATAATTTGAGATTTCAAGGACTTATTTTTAACTGAATTTCTACATTTACCAATCACGTAATAATACAAATTATGTTCTCTGTATCTCTAGATTAGTAAAATAATTATGCTAAAATAAATAATAACCATAGAAATATTGATTAAATACTTTTAATTTACCAACATTCCATAGTGTTGATATAATTTAGAAGCATACTATTTCTGCCTTTTTTGTTTAAAAATGGCTGAGTTATACTCACACATATCTGATTTACCAATTAAGTATGACTACCATCTCTGCTTTGCAATATTATGAATTTTGGGGCCTGGTGGGATGGGGGTATTGCATCCATACTGTATTAATATAAATATAGTGGATCCCATAAATGTGTGAAAATCATTAGCCAGCACCTTGAACAAAAGTTCATTAGTCATGCCCTGAAATAAATTAAAAGAAAAACTGGGAAAAATGTGATATGGGATCATATGACAGGGATCATATGATATCAATGCCGAAAGAATTGGCAAAACCACCACCGCATCAGACATGCTCAGACAGAAGCAACTTGTACAAGGAATGTAAAAAAATAATCAAAGATTCCTATGTTATGTTTATGTAATAGATGTCTAGTATTAACGGCTAAGTTTCCTGTTATAGTTTATATAGGTTTCACTTTTCTGTATGCCCTGCAATCCTAATATATGCCCCAAATTGCTTCCAAAGGCTAATGGATTCTTTGCAAAGGCTCTGAATAAATTCTGATAATTGCAGCTGGATACAAAAGCCATGGGAATTTGGCAGGGCTCCCTTGCTGAAGCTGGAATACTTTCCTATCTATACAAGATACTGTTGAATTCCAGCCTTGCACTATTACCAATGTACTAGATTAAAGGGTCATGCAGATTTTAATCTTCATATGTAATAATGTAAATTTGTAAATATTTTTTAAAAACATTTTAAGATTTATAAAAACGTAAAACTCTCACATGTAGAACAAAAGCTGAAATAAAATTCTGTTACATTATACTGGCAGTATTTTAATAATAGTACGATTTTCAAATGGCACTTACGCATAATTAACCACATGGACATCAATATATTCCCTAAAAATCTTACCTGAGCACGCTTGAAATGTAATTATATCATAACTAATTGAACAAATGTTTTAATTTTAAAAGTTTTTAGCAGTAAAGAATTGCCATTTCAATTACATATATTTCTCTCGCAAAAAAAAAGGTGTTTTTTAGTTAAGAAAATATCATGCTGTGTTAAATACCTTTCTTTTTCAAAAGAATAATTTAGTGGTCAGGCAAGTATTGCAAGATTTCTTCACTTCAGATTTGCTCAATCTCCAAAGTAATGAGCATCTTGGACAGATTCACCAGGAACATTCTTAGGCAATATTATCCCTATTTACTTTTGAGAAAGCGCCACTGAACTAAATGTTTATTTGTATACTTATTGCAGGTGTAATTATCAGTTACTTTATTGCACTAGCATATTAAACCTTAATCTTAGATAGAAAGCTCTGTTGCAAGGCTTAACATATTGGCACTTCAGCTCCTTCAGTTAGTATAGCCATCATCTAGGTTTTTCTAGGAAAAACTTTGAAGGGAATTTCACATGCTTTCTAGATCCCTGAAACTGATATTGCTTGTTAATACCTTTTAACAGCAATATGACAAATTATAATGGCTTTCCAGAAACCTTAATTCCCCTTCACAATCAAGAAGTGGGACAATCATCATTTGACAGAGATTATAGCTCACTCTCATGGCCTATTATTAGAGAGGCACTTGAAAATGTGGTGTTTGTAAATGAATGATTCGGTATTATTTAACTTTCTGACTATTTAAAAAGCTTATTTTTAATTCTTGAAAGAACATCAAGGACAAGTTGTCGTTTTCTTGTTAGGAATTAACTTATGTTTGTTCAAGTTAGCAACTATTTATATTTAACTTTTTAACAAACCAAGTACTACATAGATGGTTAGCTTTCTGTACGGAAGCAAAAGTATTCATACAAATAGTGAATCTACTCCAAGACAATGCCTATAGTTCTGAAATCAAAAATAGTTGTATTTTCAGTAAAGTATGTTATTTTTGTGGATAAAAATCAAATTTTGTGGATATGGAAAACAAAAACAAATTTACTTCAATGTCTTGTGTATTCTCAAAATAGAAATTGCCAGTTCTTAAGAAATATATAAATAGTAACAGAGATGAACAGCAGCAACAACAAATCACAACATAATACATTGCAACTTTATTCAGAAGCATATCCCAGCATTTAACAAAATATTTAATCCAAGCAATCATATAGCCTTAATACAGCATTTAGCAGATGCATCTTCTATCACCTTGCCACGCTTGTGTCAAATTACTTAAAAGAGCAGGAGCCTTGTCCTTCAAACAGTTCCTCCCTTCCCTCAAACTCATTTTCAAAACGATCTTCATGTATTCCTGGGGAGAGGTATCATTTTCGCCTATGCTGTTGGCTCTGCTTTTCTATTTTAGAAATCCCTTGAGAGCATTTCTCAGTTGGGAAGCCTAATAAGCACATTTTAAAAACTACAGCCTATGCACTAAGGATTGATCTTGTCACAAACTAGCTTGTGCCTCCTGGCTTTTCATATTAAGAGGGCAGGTCAATTATTTCAAGGAGAAGAAAACTCTTGTGTGTGGTGAAGCCTGTCTTTGCTTCCTGGGAATTACAATCTTGCGGTAATCCTTTTGGCTTGTCCCAATCTTCTGCAAGGGGAACTATATGTTGTTCAGTCACTACACTGTGTCTGACTCTTCACGACCCCACGGACCACAGCTTGCCAGCCCGCCTGCTGACCTCCCCTGCCTTGCCCAAATCTATGTTCATTATGTCAATGACACTATCTAACCAATCTCATCCTTCTTTTACCTCCAATCTTTCCCAGCATCAGGGTCTTTTCCAAAGCTTGTCATTGCAAACATCCAAATATGGGAGCCAAACCCTTTTCCCCACTTGTGCTTCTCTGGGACACAAACATGGCATCTTTCTTCTGGCTATAACCCGGCCTTCCTTTTCATTCCAGTCCTTGACCAAGACAGATATATATATCTTTCTTTTCTACACATAAATACACATAAGGCCTACGAAAAGAAAAGAAAACAAAATACTGTACCTTTACAGGGAGGATACATGGGATGAGGGTGTGGCTAACTGATGAGGACTAATAAGTCCGAAATAGATCTATCTTAGTCTCCT
Source organism: Ptyas mucosa (assembly GCA_012654045.1). Lineage (NCBI taxonomy): Eukaryota > Metazoa > Chordata > Lepidosauria > Squamata > Colubridae > Ptyas > Ptyas mucosa. The sequence goes on from WNWU01000005.1 coordinate 18,452,833, forward strand.
TAGTCTCCCAATGGGCAGCAGAGTGCTTGCTGGCTGCCAGGAAAAAAGCCTAGAAACTAGTGGATTCTGATTTCACTGAACTAGGGCTGCATAAAAATCTTGGTTTACGTAGGAAGAACCTGGCTAAAGAGAAATACATACATACATACCTACGTACATACACATACATACACATACGTATGTATGTATACACACACACACACATATATATATTTATATAAATAAATAAATAAATATTTTTTACAGGGCTTCTATGCCCGCTTAAGTCATATACAGTGACTCTAGGAGGCTCAGAATACAGTGCAGGCAGGAAGACGGAGCACTTCGGTTCGACAGGGAGCAGCGTCCGAAGCCCAATTCGGGGGGGGGGGGGGATGACCTTGACCCGTTTCCAAACGGCAGGGTCGGCTCTGACAAGGAGTTTGGACGGAAGGACCGCCAGAAAATACGGGGGCTATAGCAAAGCCGAGGGAAGCGCTGCACCTGAAGTACCCCGGAGGGTCTTCCAGCTTCGGGGCACCGCAAAAGGAGGAAGCGGGGCAGAGCAGCAAGCGGGCCAAAAGCGACGAACCGCCCTCTCCCTTACCTCATGAGGTAATCCCTGAACTCCTTGCTGCGCACATAGTCCGCGGCTTTCCGGGCCAGGGCCGCCGCCATGGCGAACGACAGGAGTAAGGCAGCCGAGCTCTCACGGGCACCGCCGACGCGGTTAACAATGACAACCTTCTCCGCGGCCGGGAACGAGCCTCCTTTTCACGACCGGCCCGCCCCCTGCCTTACGATAGCGCTCGCGTTTCCATAGCAACCCCCATCGTCGCTAGGCGCCGGTTCTTCCTTCTCCCTCTCACCCTTTCAATTGACTCGTTCAAGGGCGGGGAAGGAAAGGAGGCTTGCCGTAAAGCACGGACGACGCCGGTTCTCAAGCCGCGTTTCTGTTGGCTGCGGGCAGGGATCGGATGGGTTCTTATTGGTCGGTTGCGGTAGCCTGACGTATCGCTTACATGAGGCAACCTCTGCCGCCTTCAGTTTGCCGGTCAAGGGCAAGATGAGTGGTTATGAGCGAGAGGCGGAGCTGAGTTTATTTCTTCCTCGGCTATTGGTGGCTGAGTTCCGGGCTGCCAGTAGTGGAGGGAGCGCTCTCTTCGTTCGGGTTTCGGTATGAAATAATTAAACTCCAGCTCTTCAAATGGTGCTTTTAGCGTCGTACTGTATTTTGGGCAGCCTGGTCCACCTTCTGCAGTGCTTTTAGATGACCCAGAACACTTGACAGTCAAACACGTTTCCCTTCTACTTGTTTGTTTTAGCCTTTCTTCCTAGGAAAAATACTTCAAGTTCATATTAAGATCATTTGAGTTGCCCGTTTCTGCACCTTTTGAAGGATTATATTTTCCACATTACCAAAACTAAAGATCGTATTTCAAAAGTGGATGCATCACACAGTAATTAGTACAGTAACTATTTGATATTCCGTTTGTTTCCTAAACAAAACTAGTACAGAATCCCCAGCTCCGGTCATTTTACATTGCTGTCCAGTATAATCCCAAGGATAGATCTTTTCACGTATTAGAAGTTAAAATTAGAAGTTCAAAACTACAGTTCTAAACCGAGAAAAAAGCCCCTATTAAAATAATACCTCTCTATATCCAGATTATGGTGGTTTTTAAATGTTTTATATTTGACAACATAAGTTTTTGAGAAGCCACTGCTAGGTTCAGGCAAAATTGGAACAGGAATGTAGTTTTCCTATATTGCATGGGGAAAATTTGGCATGGGGACTCTAGAAAAATATTTGCCTCCCATCTGGTGGCTCTTAGAAAGAGCTTTCATTTCTAATCTTGATCTTCACTATATGCCATAACGTCCATCATGAAGCCCTTAATGCTTTGAATGTCACCAGTATGACCAAAATGATACTCAAAAGAAAATGGATTTTTGTATTGAAGTTGGGAAAGCCTTTTTTAAATGAAAAAATATTTGAAGAAAATTTTAAATTTGGAAATGAACAGCTTCTCTTGTTTCTGGTTATTTATGCATTTCTGCAAATAGTAAACCAATTGCAGAGAAATCTAGGCTAGAGTTGATTGCTACATCTGCAGTTTATACCATTATCAATACAATTAGATGTTTTATCCAAAGTCACTGGTATAACTGTCATGACTGAATCATGTAGCTTCTCATTGGAAAATCCATACAGAATTGCTCAGTTTTGATTCTCTTATGATTTCCTCTGCTTTCTTTTTGAATTATATGGGAAATTAGGTGCCTGTGGTTTTTCCATTTCTAGATGGATAAAAGTGTTCTGTTGGTTTCATACATTTAATATGGTGATTGAAAGATTTTTAAAAGCTCTCCATTTCATAAGTGTAAGGAACCTATCTTGAATAGATTACTTCTAATCCAGGCAAGGCTGGGTTTGTTTTTTTCTACATGACTTTTAGCCTTTTCGGCAAATAAATGGGATAACAACTCTTATCTTTGCTTAGAAGGATAATGAAACTGTTTATCTCTTAGCTCTGGAGATTACTTTCCTTCTCTGTTAGTTTAAACTTGGTTCATATACGGTAACTCTAGAGCTCTTATCCTTGACAAAAATTGTAAGAAACATCTGCCTACTATCAATAGGTTTTTTTTTTAAAGAGAGAGTGTAATAACAACTAATTCTCTTATCTATTGGGCCTCATTCACGGCCCACAATAATGATACAAGTAGGATATCTGACGGAGTTTGCCCTTTAACCGAATTTTGATTCAGTTCCTTTGACTCGCACACTAAAAAGCCGATCTAAATCAATATGTAACAAAAAAATTAAACTGTAACTTGCTTGGGAAATCAGTCTGAAAACTCTAAATAACTGAGATCAAAGGGTAAGTGATGGTTGTTCACTATGAAGTCAGAACTGCTGATTTTTTAAGAAGGTGTGTGAATTAATATGCAGGCTTTACCTCCATAGGCAAATCTTTCTATTATTATTATTAGATTTATGCACATACACGTTATGCACATCTTTAAGAATAATATCACCCAGAAAGATGTAGAAAGTGTTCATCAACATCCTAGTCAGATGTTTGGGGTTCATTTATTTATTCAGTTTATGTTTCACCTTTCTATTTGCTGTATTTGGATAAAGTGGTTAACAGCAAGTAAAATACAAAAGGAAATGTTAACATTATTAACAATTGCATTATTGTTTGAAATACTTGGTACAGTGGAAAAATTTTCAGCAACTGGGGACCACACTTTTAAGGATATTATTTTCCTGACGAGAACTGCAGTGGAGGAGGCTGTTATATTGTATAATCACATCAGTAATAAATGCAATATTTGGAGGCCTTTGAAAGCTTTAACACAATCTGGGGGGGGGGGGGAGAAATAATACAGTCTAAAGTGGGCAAGGACACTGCTTCCCTTTTACACTTTACTCACTGGACACACACTCTCTCTGTACCATAGCAGTTGTTTATTGGTTGGATGTGTCTTAAACTCTGCAGAAATTAGTTCAAATAACAGCTGATAACAATGAAATAAGGAACTCTTGTCTTTGTTCACATAACTACACCTATGAAAGCCTGGGCTTTCAAACTCACAGGAAGAAGTTCCTGAAACCGGGTCCTGGATCCAGCCACAAGTGAAAACAGGTTTTTACTTAATGTTAAGATATGCAGGATATACAGTCTATAAAGCAAGTTTTTCTGGCTTAGCAATGTTCATTACTGCAATAGTATATTGCTGCTGAAAGTCATTACAATTAAGCTCCATGGTTTCAATGTAAAATGATATGTAAGAATGAGACCATCCTGCTCTGTTGAAATCATTGGCACTGATGCTGTGTACAGATTTGAATGGAATTTGGACTGTGACTTTGAGATGTAAACTTTTACCTAATGTGCTCACCAAAACAGAACATTTCAGTTGATGTGACAGTAAGGCAGGGATCATTACTTGATTTTGGCACAGCCTACTTGGTGACTTTAGACATAGTAGTTTATAAATTATGCTTTCTATTTTAGTATTAGCTATGAACCCAGGCACTAGTTTGATCAACACACACTTAGCACATGGGAAACTCAGCTATGAGAACATGTGATTTGCCATTATTAAGAGCTAATTTATACATATGAACATGTCCCTTTTTATTCTGGATTTATTCACAGAATATAGAATAGCTTTTCCCAGTTTACAAGTAATCTTTGATTTATACCCCTTCATTTAATGAGGGTTCAAAGTTATGACAGTGCTGAAAAAGTGATTTATGACCCATCCTTGAGGTTACAACCATTATGTGACTCCTGCAGTCACATAATCACAATTTGGGCACTTGGCAACTGGTTTGCATTTATGACAGTTACAATGTCTTGTGGTCACATGATCTCTTAAAAATGATAGCTTCCAATGATTGCTTCTTTCTAGTGCAGTCAAATGTAAAATGCTTGACTAAAATTACCTCATTGAAAGATTTTCAACGTCTACTACAGCCTCTCCATATACTTGACTGCTTTTTTTTCAGCTTGAAGTCACACAAATTCACCATTTACCTATATACGAGACTTAGCTTCTTCAAAGCTGGTTTTCAAAGAGATTGATTATGTGCTACCAAGTCATTGTTGACTCTTAGTGATGACAGATGGATTGATTCGATGATCCAAAGAGTTACACAAAATTCCAAGTTTGTTGTAGTAATTTGGAATTAACATCATATTATCTACTGGTTACCATAACATCACATTGCTCCTTCATAACTTTACTTTCTTGCAAATTTATCTGTAGATATTTTAGCTAGGTTATGTTGTGGTCCACCAGCAGCCTGTGGAGCTGGCAGCGGAGACGGGCAGTGAGGAGGCTGGGGTGGAACATGGGCCAGTCCTGGAGTCTGTGGAAGGCTCGGATGAGGGCTCCGCATCGGAGGCAGAGAAGGGGCCATCTGGGAGGTACTTGCTGCCTCCAGAGTCAAACTTCAGCGAGGCAGAGGAAACGGGGGAGCCGGTTCCCAGTGCGCGCATGCACAGAGCTGCTATAAGGCAAGAACAGTTTTTTAAAAAAGGGATGACTCGGGAATAGGGCTTGGAGATGATTGGCCCCTCCCACAAGACTTAAAAGAGGAGCAAAGGCACGTGGGCCTTTGCAGGAAGCAATGTTGTTAATTCTGTGCAGTTTAAAGTCTGAAGCTCTGTTTGATTCTGGACTCTGTGTGGCTTTGCCAATTAGGTCTTTGGCAGCGTGTCAAGGGAGATAAAGGTGGGTGATTATCTCGAAGGACTCTTTACAACTATTTGGCACTCATCTGTCAATGAACAGAATTCACAGCTGTTAAAATAAAACAGGTTTTTGGGATTACTCGTGTGTTTTACTGACTCAGGAAGCCTAGGTCAGAACAGGTTACTCCTGTTTCAATGGCATTGCATTTCTATATTTTCAGAATGTTGTTAAACCATAACTACACATCTGACACAACTCTTCAAATATCTTTTAAAAATATCTTTAGTTATCAAAAACTAGCAGGCATTTTCTTTTTTATTCAATAGTTAAACAGAGGTGTCCATGGTGTCCCAGTGCTTTTATCAAAATGATGAAATCAGCATTGCAATGCATGTGTGAATGGTGACATTCACATCCCCCTTACATACTTGTGTGCAACATTGCAGTGCAAGTATAAAAAAGCAGACTATGACATCTCAACAAATTTCATCACTTCGGTGTCATCATAATAGGAAAGGATGCCTATGGTACAGGTGCTTTACCAGGAAAATACTCCCCCTGCCCCAATCCCTGTGGATCAGGTGCTACAACAGATACAATTGCTTTACTATCCAAGGTGGCCCATAATTTATCCTAATGTGCATTGTGAAATACCTTTTCTGAATGCTTTGCATCTCCTTATGATATAGTCTACGGCAGTGAAGGCTTATCTTTTGGGCACCAAGTGCACATACGCGTGCACACCTATAATGCAATGCATGCACATCCTCCCATTTGCCACGCCCCCGCACATGCATGTGCAATCCCCCATGTGTGCCACACCCACACTCTTGCACTCATGACCCCCCCCCCGCATGCCACGCTCCCCACGCATGTGTGGCAGAGACGTGAAAACCCGCTGGCTGGTGGGAGGTGTGCATGCATGAATGGCGGAGCTGAGCTGGAGCAACGGCACATGTGCCCGCAGAGAGGACTTTGCATGCCATCTGTGGCATGCATGCCATAGGTTCGCCATCAAGGGTCTATGGGAATAATATATACTCTACACGTACCTTAATTCTATGAAAAGTTGACACACTTCTTGACGAATTTCTAAATATACGTGTTCTGATTCATATTATTTGTATTCCAACGGATTTCATAGATTCAAATCAGCTTACGATTATATCAATTAAAGAGGATATCCCTGGAATCATCTACGACTAAAAACAACAGTCAAACTTGATTTGAACAATGTGCCTCTTTGTACTTTTCTGTTGCCAGCAGGTATCTACAGCAGAAAAATCAATTTTTGCGACTTATAAAAGTGTCCTAAACTGAGGAGGATTCTGCTATGGGTTCTGAAAAGTGTGAAAACCTTCGAACATTCCATTCTATTACCAACAGATAAGCAGGACCACACATTCAGAATTTCTAATACTCGAAACATTCTGGTATTTTTCCCCCCCTATATTTAAGACATCTCACTCATTTTACGGTGTTTCCCAGCACTATTTTATTTGAAAAGTCAAACTTGAAGAACAGCTGCTCTGCTGCAGTCCTGTGTGCACAGCACATCAAAATGTACATTAAAATATAATTTAAAAATTAAGGGCAAAATAAAATAAATATAACATTTTGTTGAACACAGAAACAAACATCAAGAAGCACACTACAGTAGCTAATGCAGTTTCTTGCTCTTTTGTGTATGCAGGCTCAATTAATACAAATCTCTCAAACTGTGCTTAGCACCAAAAATGGTGTTACTTCTCAACAACAACAACAAAAGATCTGTAGGATGCAATACCCTGACTTCACAGTTTCTACCCAAGAACAAATGACAAATGATGCAGTTTCTCCCGCACGCTTTCAGCAGGTGGAAAAATCCATTCTGAAAATAAAAGTCAAGTAAAGTGCTTATACAATCCTTAGAATACAATTCAGAACTGAATGCTCCAAAGGCCACAGATTCCAAAGGTTTAGGGTGCAATCCTATGCTAACATACTTGAGAAAAGTCACATTATGAAACTTCCTTCCGAGTAAAGAAGTATAGGATTGTACTATTGAGCATGCTTAAAACTGCACTTGGTTACTAGCCATCTGAGTTAATGATGGTTATGAAGTATCAGTGACATATAAAATGTACCAATTTTTTCAATTATCTCTCAAGATTTTTAAAGAAATTATATACATGCTTGCTTCTTTTGATACAAGAAATAATACAAACTTTGCTTGCTGAAGCTTTTCTGCAATTTTTTTTCCTCTTGGGCAGTACATGGTTTTATCTTAGCCTGTCACAATAAGCTATTATTTTAACATTAAACCAGTAAACAAAAGATCACTATCTCAAGTTGATATAATAGGAAACTCTGTAACAGCTTATGAAGCACAGTGCTTGTATTCATTCATGTAGTTATGAATGCGTCAGTGGAAGAAGAAGATTGAAGTCCTCTCTTCTGCTTCCCCCTCTAAGTTCCAGACAAGTCTATATGTATAGAGTTTAGGTGCAACCAAACTACACAGTCACTTTCCATTAAAAACAATCCCTTTGTCCAAGATGAGATTGTGCATTTTTGATCAAGAAAGGAGGCCTTATCAGATAGGTTGTTGGGTCAATGAGCACAACTCTAAATCTATTTTCTATACTTTCATCTGGTCCAAAGTCATAAAAATAATTCTTTTCCTTTAATAACACAGATATGTTTCCAGCTCTTCCCCCACCCCCTTCATTCCTCATAGGAAATTGTTTTTATGGTCTCACACATCATTACATCTTCAACTCTTTGGAGATAGCTAATGACAGTGGTGACAATACACCAAACATAGATGCTGGTAGAGCTGATGTCTAAAATCGAATCTGTTACAAAAAAGTGGTCTCACGGAGCATCTATAATTCCAAAAATAGCATTTGGATTAAAGGAGGAGAGGAGAGAACACAATATCAGCAATCAATACAGTACTTAAATAAGAAGCAATACAGCAGTTGAAAAAAATGGCACGTTTCTGAGTATTTGCCATCTTGTTGGTAATGTAAAAAACAGAACCCAAAAATGTCTGAAGGCAAAGGACAACTTTGCCTTAAACTGAAGTTTTGCTGATTGAAACAATGTATGTGCCAGGAGTCCTGCAACATTAACAATATAGATCAGCCTCTCTGATCAATATATTGGGCAAGTGTTTCCTTTTTACTTAAACAGGCCTTTTTGGGACCATTATAACCTCGTTGAGGTCAATCTTTTCATCCCCCTTCGCTGGGCCAGGTTGGAGGACAATACCGGTTCCAGCCTTGGTGCTTGAGGCGTTTGGTTTAAAGCAAAGTAGGTGGCTGCCATGGCACCCTGCAAAATTAAAAAAAAAAAGAGGGAGATTATGCAATATTTCAGAAAAATCACTTTTTTCTTCTTCCTAGGAAAAGGCGCGGCTGTTTTAAAGAGACGCAGATGTGCTACATTCATGTTCCTGCAATCCAAAGCATCTTTTCAAAATTGAATCTGATGTACTGCTCAGAACTAATATATTGGAATCAGGCTGGCCAGCAAATTACATTTTCGTCTTCCTATCTTATCAGAAAAATGTAGTTTTATATACGTTGCACCAGTGGTGGGTTGCTCCCGGTTCTGTCTGTTTCTTGCGAACCGGTAGTAAAAGCTGTGGGAGGCTCTGCCCACCTGCATGTCATAATTGATGATCTGCGCATGTGCAGAAGCACGCATGCTCCCGTTATGAACCAGTAGTAAAGGTAAGTAGAACCAACCCCTGCGTTGCACATAGATATCTTTTGTCAGACCACGCACTTTAAGGATAAGGGAAGTGTAGGGAAGAGGCAAAGGAGTTGCAAGCAAGAAATGCAACAAGTTATATCAGTGGATGCAAAATAGCTTGCCAGTAGCTTTACTGGTTACTGCTATATGATGCATCAGGTTCAAAAAGGATGGATCTGCAGCCTCCTAGTGGCTTCATAACCAATTCCACTGAGCCACTTGGGAATCCTCCAAGTTAATTGATCACATGCATGTCTACCATTGATGGATGAAAGAAGAATGGCTTGAGCCTTTGCAATGGGTGAGACTATGAGGGCTCTCAATCCAGAGCCTACAGCAGTGATGGCTAACCTTTTTACCGTCATGTGCCAAAAGCAGGGGGAATGTGGGGGGTCACGCACGCATGTGCTCATACCCATAATTCAATTCCTCCCCATGCCCCGCCCACCTGCACATGCACGCGTGACACACTCCCCCTGCTTTTGGCACACAACAGCAAAAAGGTTACCAGTGGGCCCGATAGGCCCGTTTTTCACCCTCCCCAGGCTCCAGAGGCTTTCTTGGAGCCTGGGGAGGGCGGAAATGGCCTTCCCCACACACCCCCGGAGGCCAGAAACAGCCCATTTCCTGACTTCCGGTGGGCCCAGAAGGCCCGAAAACCATCTGGCTGGCACACACATCCTTGCTGGAGTTTAGCTAGGGCAACGCTCATGTGCCCACAGATATGGCTCTGCGTGCCACCTGTGGCACCCATGCCATAGGTTCACCATCATGGGCCTATAGGTTCTTATCATCTGCATACCATCAGCATGCATCTGACCTAATGCTCCAAACACTAACACTATCCAAAAAAGTTGTGCCCAAAATAATCCAGACAATTACATGCCTTAATCCATATCAAGAAACAATGGGCAAGGAAGCCATGTCTCCAGACAAAAAGAGGGTGCCTTTCATAGATAGACCTGTTTAAAATAAACTGAGAGAAGATAGGTCTCATAGACAACCCTCTACTTCCCAGGTATTGTTTGACTGATAGGTTATTCTGGCATGTGAGAAGAAAATCTTTTCCCTCTCAGCTAGAGCTTTCAAGCTGGTCCTTCAACTACTTGGCCCATGCTAAGCAAAATGAAACTCTGTAAGCTAGGTTTGGGATCCTGTTTCATCTTCCTAAAAAAGCTAAACATTTCCCGTCCAACTCTAGGGATGGCACTTATCTCCATTTCCTACCGAGGGAGCCAGTGTTGTCTGAAGAAGTTTTTGTGGTCATGGGGTATATACATGACTATATACTGAGGCAGATGGAATGCTGCCACCTTCAAAGTGGTACCTCTTTATCTACTTGCATTTGCATGTTTTCAAACTGCTAGGTTGGCAGGAGCTGGGGCAGGAATGGGAGCTCACCCTGTCACATGATGCTTGGGTCTCAAACTGCTAAATGTCCTCTCGACACACCCAGCATCTTAACCACTAGGCCACTGTGCCCCCTCCTTCCTACCAGTTCATTATCCTAACTGACAAATAATTCATGACAGAGATCTGCAACTTTTTAGAATCTGAGCATCGTTGCATGATTACTGTGGCCTGGTTCTTCCTCAAAAAATGATTTTTGAGGTTAGCAGATTTTGGCAGTTCACCTCAACTTTACCCATACTGACAGATATTATTGATTGGCACTTTCTCACAAGATTGCATGAATATAGGTGACCTTGTAAAAATTAGGTTATTTATTTAAAAAAAAGTTTGAGATTTTTTGGGACAGGAGGGAATTACAAATTCTAGAGCAAATTGAAATACTGTTGCTGGTTCTGATTGTATGTAAAATCAGGTTAATTATTTAGGCATCTTAGGAGACCATCACCAAACTTTCTATGTCTAGGAATCTAAAAGGGCAGCATTTAGACATACCTTTACAAGGTGAACATCTTGTCTGCTGAGTTGATTCTGGGAGAGATACTCCCTGTTTATTATCCATGGATGCCTTAAAACCTGGGCTGCGGTTAAGCGCTGATGGGGATCCACATGAAGCATTTTTGACACAATATCCTGCAAAAAATTATATAGTAGTTACATTAATGTTATTTTACTAAAAATAATAAGCACTCTGGATGATTATGATTTCAGGTATGGATGATAGGAATGGAAAATGGCTTAAGAAGTCAGCCTATAACAATTAGTCTACATCCTTTTAAGGTAATGAAATTCTTCTGATGTTAGGAGGAAAGAGAGAAGCAAACGCTTCAGGGCCTCAAAATGTTCCTATCAGGATATTATATTAAAACTGTATTCATAAGAAAACAAGAGCTCTAATTCTGATTTCTTGGAAGATGGAGCTAAAGATTTTTCATTTGGCTTGGGTTGCAACATTATTGATCTGACTTCGGTTTTGCCTTGCCTACAAAAGAATTAACCTCTCAATGTATTTTCAACTACTTTAATAATAAATAGGATCTATTTATTGAGATAGGGAGCCAGTGTGGTGTACTTAAGGCACCTGCTGGAAATTAAGAAACTATGAGTTTAATCCTACCTTAAGTATAAAGTAGTTGGATGACTTTGGCCCAGTCACTCTCTCATAGCACTAAGAAGGAGACAATGACTAACCATGTCTGAAATTTTGTTGAGCTAACTGCAGGGAATGGTGCAGGCAATCATCAGGAATCAACATGGAAGGAAGGTAGTTTGAGGAGTTCAATTTATTTGTCATATGTATCGCATATGTCCCTGCCCATCCATAACTTTAATTTGAATTTAAATATATATAGGTACAGTAGTCCTCATTTAGCAACTGCCTTGGACAGAGACTGTTTGCAGTTACAACAGTGATGAAAAAGTAATTTTGTGATTTATGCCTGCATTTATGACCTGAGTTTTCTCTGACACATTTTGACCATTGCAGCTAGTATGCATTGTCCTGTGTCTGACCTGTCCCCAATTCCCACCCCAGCACAGTGGAGATATTGCCCAAATAAGCTATAGTATTTCTTCCTAAGCTGCTTTTCCTCATGGTGCAGCATGTCCCTTAAAAGTGCTAACTACAAGTTAACAAGCTTAACTCTACAATCTTAATTGATTAGAATTCTCCAGCTCATTGGTGCTGCTGACTGACAGGGACAAGACCCTAATCACTTTCACAGTGTAGAGTTTTTGTCTTCTAAGCAGCTGCAGTAAAGAGTATGCTAGGAAAACAGTTAAACTAGTGCATTACTTTTGATGTGTATTCAGTTCAATTCAAATCTTTATTGTCAGTGCGCAACATATGTACAATGAGAGTGGTTGAGCTCCCTCAGTGCACCCCCTCCAACACAATACAACTCACAGTGAAGACAGTAAATCCTTAACCCAATAAATCATATTAACAGAATACCCAGGCCTATTACACTAGTGTGAACATGTTACACATTGCGCCAGCCCTGCAGTCCATCATACTACGTAGTTATGATATTATTTTTCATTTAGGAGTCTGACAGCCCACGAATAAAAACTGTTCTTCAGCCTGTTTGTGCATGTGGCTATACTTCTGTATCTCCTTCCTGATGGTAGGAGGGTAAAGAAGCGATGACCAGGGTGAGAGTCATCCCTAAGAATTTTCTTTACTCTTCTAAGGCAGCGAGCCCTAGGGATCTCATTTAGTGGTATCAGGGGACAGCCCACAATGTTCTGTGCTGTCCTTACCACCCTCTATAATGTTTTTCTATCCGCAGCTGTCAGACCGGCATGCTATACTGTGATGAAATAAGTGAGGATGCTTTCTATTGTGGACCGGTAAAAGGAGGTCATCAGTTGTTGTTCTACCCTGTTTTTATGCAAGACCCTATGGAAATGGAGTCTCTGTTGGGCCTTCCTGGCCACCTGCATTGTGTTGTTTTTCCAGGTGAGGTCTTCGCTGAGATGGACTCCCAGGAATTTAAAGGAGGAAACTCTCTCTACACAACCCACCTCAATGTAAAGTGGGGCAGGTTTCTCTCTCTTCCTCCGGAAGTCCAACACCATCTCCTTGGTCTTGCTGATGTTCAGGTGCAGGTTGTTTTTTAAGCACCATGTGGATAGTTTTTGAACTATCCCCCATTGTTTGCTTGCTTCTTCTCTTGTAAACTCTTTCTCTTCAATGTGTAACAAACATTAAATCTCTTCTTGCTAATTAGCCTAGCCCTGGGGGTCAGCATTCCAAAGGGTGTTCGAATTCAGGAAAAAGGATTATAAGATTTGCTCTTTTACCCACCTTCCTCATAAATCAAATTCCAGAAATCTTTCCCATTGTTTGAGCTTATTCTGCTATTTGGAGTCATATCCTACTAATTTTGTAAAGCAAAGAAAAACTAATAATTGTAAATACAATTGTGGTCATATGATTTTTTTAACTTAGTAATTACTTAAAGACCAAGTTGCTGTTTTGAATTGTGGTCATTAAATGAGGCCCAGCTGTACTGCTAGCCATAATTTCTCTCTAAAAGCATGTTTTCAAATTATTTTTAAGACTTAGAAAAAATGAGTCAGGAATTGTGTTAGAATATTCAGTACTGTGGCAGCTGGTAGATCACTAATCAGAGGTGGCAATCCTAAACCCATTAATGTGAAAATAAAACTCATTGAATTCACTGAGAATATACTTACTTTGAATATACTTATATACTTATATAAGTATACTTGAATATACTTATAAATTTTGATGTATACAATACACTTCCTTGGGATATGCAACTTAGGGGAATGTGTGTCAAAAATCTGCAAATATACCGAACTCCTCAAACATCCAAAACATAGGATAATGAACTTCATGTAGATTCACAACAGCATCTGACCATTCATTGCTGAAAACAAACTGCTTGATAAATCAGACTTTGATCTGATTCAGCGTGTACCAAAGTGGAAGAAAAGAAAATGGATTGAACCAGCTCATTCTGCTTTTTTCTTTGTCTATACTAATTCTGAACTGCACTGAACTTTAGACACCCAGAAAGCTGTTAAGATATTGAAATGAAGATAAACATAATCAAGTAATTCATTTAGTTCTAATTTAAAGAAAACCTAAGTCACACATTGCTGTCCTTCTGTGATTGTTTCCTTCTGTGATGCTACAAAACATGAAATCTATGCAATACAGTACATGAGATCAAACAGGCATTTCAGATGTAATGCATATTCAATGTTGGGATTAGTCCTTAATAATTTCAGTTAATTGTACTTCAATGGACAATCAGAAAAATCGCAAACATGATAGTCCTTACTGAGGCATTCCCACTTAAATGCTTATTTATATAGTTGCTGTTGGATTTTTAAAGAGACTGCTGTAATTTATTGTTCATTTTATGTGCATTCGTTTTAAGTAAATGGAGGACAATCATGAGCAACACAAGCAAAATAAATGGATAACAGTCACAAGCACCATAATTGTGATGCATTATTTTACCTTTGCAGCATCAGATATGGAATCCCAGTTCCCTCCTGCTAGAGCATATTTTCCGCTGCCAATTCTAGCCAGAATTTCCTCTGGGGTATCATCTGGTCCGTTTGCAAAAGGGGTGAATCTGTTAAGCAATAAATAATATGTGAAACAGCTGTAGTGTGATCAAAGCATAATACATCTGGCTTGCATACAAAAAGCCTTCCTCAATGTTGTGCTCTTCATGTGTGTAGACCTCCAATTCCTAATCTCTCAGCTGGCCAGCATCTTCTTTGTAGTAGCACCCTTTGAAGAAAAAAACAACACAGCCACCACTAGTCTTGTAACTCTGCCAGAAGCTAGCATGCTTCTTTTTGGAATCCCTTTCTAGTTCAGGCATTTTTCTCCTCTTTTTCATTTCAAATCAAGTTTTTAAATCTTCTATACTACAGTATCTACAAAAATAAGCACATTATGTTGATAAGGTAAATTTCTCCTAGATTTTATTTTATTTATTTATTTTATTAAATTTGTATACCGCCCTTCTCCTGCCGGACTCAGGGCGGTGCACAGCCAAAAATAAAAAACATTCCAATACAAAATTTAAAAATTTTAAAAGAATTACACAACTTTGGCCCAAAATTTAAAACATCCCATCTAAAACCCATAGACAATTAAAAATCTAACATCTCAAAAAAAAAAGGGGGAGGGGTTAGCTTTTTTAAAATTGTTCTAGGAAGCAGAATGAAATATATCTAATATATCTAAATATATCTAAAAGCCAAAACTTGAAATCCTAAAAAAAGGTGGGCAGGATTGGATACAGTTCCTATAATAGAGCTCTGGTGGCTCAGCAGACTAAAGCAGTGTTATTAACTGTTATTAACATCAGCTGCCTGCAATTGCTGCAAGTTCAAATCCCTCCAGGCTCAAGGTTGACTCAGCCTTCCATCCTTTCTAAGGTAGGTAAAATGAGGACCCAGTTTGTGGGATCAATAAGCTGACTTTGTATAAAATATACAAAAGTATGAAGGCTATTGCTTAATGCATTGTAAGCTGCCCTGAGTCTCCGGAGAAGGGCGGCATATAAATCAAATTTTAAAAAAATAATATGACCTTTTTTTCTTCTGCGATACAAAGCAACACTTAAGAGCCACTATTATAAGACTTTCCTCTATGAAAGGTTTTATAATACTAATATAACACAATTTGACGGTAATCAAACAAAGCATACATTTTTCACTATAAAATCTACATATTTTGATAAACATATTTACTTTTTTAAATGTCAAAACACATTTCAAGATGGACATCAACTGGAATAAACAACTGCAAATAATATGCTTTAACTTGCCTGTAATGAACCTGACAATTTCAGTCATATGAATCTTTAGCACCTAACAAAGTAATTTAAGCAGTATATTCACTATAATGTCTAGATTGTGTTTCTTTATATTGCTGTTCATTAGCTTCCAAGATTGACCACATTACAGATACTAAGAAATGTTTACACTCACCCTGCTAACATGGTATATAGCAAAATCCCCAAACTCCAGATATCACAGGCTGCATCATAACCCTGCCGTTTCAGGACCTGCAGAAAGGAAACATATTGTATTTTACTACTTTTGAGAGTTGCTGAAGATTTAACTGTTGCTTGCCTCACATTTAGGCATATGTTCCCTCATCCAATAGGCCCAGGATCCAGTTCAAAGTTCTGCTTTTAACTTTTGAAGCCGTTCATGGCTTGGTTCCAGGTAGTTTAGGGACCATCTCCTCCAAATGGAATCTACATAGTCCATGTGAAAAATGAAGAAAGAAGTTGGTGGGTGTTTCATCCCCACAAAAATTTGAGGGACTTGGGTTCAAAGCAGTGGTGAAATCCAAATTTTTTTACTACCAGTGCTGTGGGCGTGGCTTGGTGGGCGTGGCAGGGGAAGGATACTGCAAAATCCCCATTCTCTCCCCACTCCTGGGGGAAGGATATTGCAAAATCTCCAGTCCCACCACACTCTGGGGCCAGCCAGAGGTGGTATTTGCCAGTTCTCCAAACTGCTCAAAATTTCCACTACTGGTTCTCCAGAACTGGTCAGCACCTGCTGAATAGCACCCTTGGTTCAAAGGCACTCCTTCTCTGAAATGGTTCCAATGCTTAGGAAAAATTTGCCATTGGAGTTCACCTTATATATTGACTATTAGCTTAATACAAATTGGCAATACTGATTTGCTTGAGTGGGACTTAGTAATTATGGCTGACCACGTGGGTGACTATTTGTATTAACTGTATGGTTATTATATTCCTTTATGTTTTATGTCAAATGCCAGAAGTCATATGGAGCTAGGCAATGTAATAACGTAAGCAAGCAAGCAAAAGTATCAAAGTATATTTCATTGATTACTATTCACTTACTAATTAATCAGTTTGCCCAGGATATTTTATTAAAGTACAGTATTCTGAAATGTGTTGTGTGTGTGTGTGTGTTCTAAACCTGAAACTGGGGAAAACACCTCCCATTTTTGTCTCTTACAACCATTGTGTGGAGGAAGTACTATTTACACTGATTAAGCTAAGAAACTAAGTTTGTTTCTAAGAAACATCCTTGTTTTTTAGTTTAGGGTGTCTCTGACAACTTCCCAGATCATCTTCTTATTTTAACCCAAACAGCAGGTTGTCCATCCTGCCATTCCATTCAGAATAAACAACATAATGCAGAGTGCAAAAAAAAAAGAGTAAGAAATATTAAAAACAAAAAAAAAATTAAGGGGAAAAAATGAAATAGCTAAATCTAGTTTACACTATATGTCTTTGCACCTTCCTATTCTAATATATGTGCCTTCACTATATCCACCATCTTTTTTTCTTTAAATATCTCATTTATCTGTTTTTGAGAAACTCATTACTGGAGGCTTTCAAAATTAGATTGGACAACCTTTTGACTGGGATATACAGCTCCTGCTTTTAGCAGGGGGTTGGACTAGAAGATCTCCGAAATCTCTTCCAGCCGTATGATTTTACCCAACCATAACATTCTCAATAATCCTTTTCCTCTTGACCTATTCACTCTTCCTTCATATAATTATTCTGCGATTAGATCCTCATTCATTTTGTCTCTCTAATCAAACCACTTCAATAAACTTCTTTCTGTATTCCATATGTATTTGTTTGGCGTTCATTTATTCTTGAGACTATCACTTCCTGTTTTACTACAAATAAATTTTAAATTAATCTATTCCTACTGTATCCAATTTACTTTAATGCTTTTGATATAGCAAAGTCTCATCTCTACATAACAAATAGGGTAAACATGTGTTTATATACAACCATTTTGGCTTCTTTCAACTTTATTCCCCAGACCACACTAGTTATCTACCAAATTTTCATGTCTTAAAATTCCTCCATCCATTTTCCTATCTTTAATATTCTGCCATAATGCACAAATATTCATCTACTTGCTCTAATTTTTCATCATTTATACAGTATACTGTAATTTGCAATTACCATTTTCTCTGTCAGATACAACTTCCCTAATCTTTGATACACAAATCTTCAGGCCTTGTATTTGTTTTATTTGTATTTGTTTGCTTTAGGCAATCTAAAATTCGGCTGCAAATAATTCAGGTTCTCAACAAATAATATGGAATCAGCTGTGTACAAAAGTGCACCTACACTCACATCCTTGACCAATGCAACACACCTTTAACTTCACACACATATTTTTTAATTTATTAATCCAACCCTTAAATGCATTAAGATGAGGGGAAATCATACATTCCTCTTCCCTATTCAGTGTTAAACCCTGTGCTATACATTCCATTTGTCCAAACTTTATTTCTATCATATACTATATTCAGTTGCTAATTTCAACTCCATTATTGTTTAAAACATTCAGTAATTCAAAGTCAGCAGATCATATCATTCCCTAAATCCAAAACTTGGGCAATTTACCTTTTCCCCTCACATTTATACATTTTTCAGAAATAATCTGAAAAAGAAAATTCTGGTCTGCAGATTCCCTGTCTGGCATAAAATTGAACTGCACTTCTCAGATTTTGCTCATTGCTGCCTTTTTTAGTCTTTTGACCAGAAATCCATTTACACCTTTTGGAAGTGCTACTGGTATGCAAAAATCCCACATGTTACTCCTTAGAATTAGCATGTGGATAGGAATACTCAATTATATGTTAGAAATTATTAAGACAATAACAAGATTTGGGCTTTTATGAAGATATGTTAGTTTTAATCTAGTACCTTTCAGAGCTATCTAATGAGATTTTGTAAATAAAATATAGCTTCATGAATTTGTTGCTGAAGAGAACAAATAATTTTCACCCAGACCTCAGCAACAATTGGAGAAAATAAAAGCTATTACCGGTATGTGATTAAATTTACCTGCTGACAATGATCAGAGCTTATGAAATATGAGACTATTTTTTTCTGCCAAGATGCTTCCACTAGATGGCAGGTCAGTTCTTCTCTAGATATCTTTATAATGTTCTGTTCTCTCATTGCTATTAAATAATAACTGGTATAACTACCACCCATTATAATTAAAGGTTCAAAACCAAACATTTAAAAAGATGGTATGGAAACAAGCATGCAATTTCAGTTGCCTTTTAAATAACTTGTATAATTGAGAGAGTATTTAATATGGCAAAACAATATATTGAAGTTTGGACTGAAAAAAATTGGAGATAAGTAAAATTACATTAAGAATTAACAGCAAATGAGGTGCCAAGTTTTTGTTTTAAAGGAAAAGGAAGCAGTTTACCTGGTAACTGCCTTCTCCCCTGAAATTCCATTCAGTTGGATAATCTATGAACATTTATATTGGATTATGAAGACATATTTACAAAGTACAAATGGAATACAGTTAGTCCTCAATTTATAACCAGTTGCCTAGCAACTGTTCAAAGTTACAATGGACCTTCTTTGGTCCTTGCAACCTTGTTCTGAAGTTCTGATGGCTGACTCTCCCCTTCCCCATGTTGGGCCCTTGGCAATTCATGAAGCTATATTTTATTTACAATCATATCAGTTTGCTGCATCCAGCAATCACATGACCATGTTTTATGATACTTTTGCTAAAAACAGCAGTTACTTCTGTTTTTCAGCCAAACCAATCAATAGCAAAGCATTGGTTCTCTTAACGACTGCTGCAAAACAGGTTGTAAAATCAGGTCAGTCATGTGGGAGTCCCATTTTATGACTGGCATGGCTTATGACCAAGGTGGGCAGTTCCATTACGGTAATAACTTAAGAACTATCTATATCATATATCAGTCCCATGACACTGAACATATCTCTCTACATACCATCCTCTAATTAAAAAAATAAAACCACAAAGATAACATGGCCATAAAGAATGGTATGAACTGTAACACCAAAATCCACAAAGAGGCCCATTTAGGACCAGCAAAGAAATGACCACCTCTAGGTGGAAATAGTTCACCTGGAATATGAATGTCTTTAGCATTCCAAATACATTGTGAAGACACTCAGAAAAGGACCAATAATAAATATGCAATTCAAGAACATCTGGAGCTAATCTGCTGTTTCTCTTCAACAACATTCTGAAGAAGAAAAAAGGTTATATGCAAACTTGGTTCTGAAAAATAATCTGAGCTTTGGTACAGTAATTTGCATGAAGGTGATCTCCAATTCGGTAATGAGAAGTTGCTGTTTCTGTCCTTTGAAACTATGGTAGAACGAATGAGACTGAACTGAACAAAGTAAAAATTATCTTACACATATGAGGGATTAAGGTGATGGATTCCCCCCTTGTGTTTCGTTTTTAGTGTTATTTTTCCTTTGTAGCAATTTCCAACCACTAGAACAATCTGATTTAAAAAAAGTTAAATCTTGTCATGGTTGACTCACTAGGCAGGCCTACTCGCAACCAAATAACAGTAAGGAAGGCCTTGGAATGTAAGGGAGGTTTGGGAGGGAAATTTGGAATGCAAGTGTGCCAACTGGAACAGATGTGGGTTTCAGCAGGTTCAGACCAGTTCTGGAGAACCGGTAGCGGAAATTTTGAGTAGTTCAGAGAACCGGTAAATACTACCTCTGACTGGCCCCACCCCCAATCTATTCTCTGCCTCCCGAGTCCCAGCTGATCTGGAGGAAATGGGGATTTTGCAGGAACCTTCCACTGGAATGGGGTGAGAATGGAGATTTTACAGTATCCTTCCCCTGCCATGTCCACCAAGCCATGCCACGCCTACCAAGCCACACCCACAGAACCGGTAGTAAAAAATTTTGAAACCTACCACTGAACTGGAAGCCTGAGACAGACCCAACATCTCAAGGTTACCAGCTGGGGAATATCCAAGGCAGACAAACTGTTCCCAAAACAAAGTAACTGCAAATGATTGGT
Source organism: Ptyas mucosa (assembly GCA_012654045.1). NCBI lineage: Eukaryota > Metazoa > Chordata > Lepidosauria > Squamata > Colubridae > Ptyas > Ptyas mucosa. The sequence continues at coordinate 18,473,521 of WNWU01000005.1, forward strand.
GGACAATGAACAATGGGAGGGCCAGAGGGAAAAGGGGAAAGTTTTCCTATGCTATTTATGCACAAAATAGTTAGAACTGGCTTTTATACTTCTGCACCCATATGGAATCTTCAGTAAAGATTCTAACCCAGTGGGACGGTTGATACTCCTTCAAACTGAGATTGATTCCTTGCAACTTCCTGGACCTGTCCATGAAATTATTTTGACACAGTATAGAAATATTTCTTATTGTCTTATTCTGGGATTTTTTTTTCAGTTTTCCAATTCAGGCCTCATATTTCCTGGTGGCTTCCAATCAAAGTAGTAGCCAAATCTTAACCCACTTACCTTCTGAGCTCAGAAAAATTGATCAGGTGCTGCCACCTGTCTCCAAATCTAATGCTCTTGAAATCACTCTCCAAAAAGTGATTGTATAAATATCAAAATCAACTCCTGAATATTGCCCATTATGGAAATAGTGACCATCATGTGGACTTTTTAAATCTCCATACCTCAGGTGCTACAAAATTGGCTGTGTAACATGGTGTCATTAGTAGACCATTCTCAGCTCTCAGTTGTTTGGCAAATCCAAAATCACACATTCTGATAGACTCTGGGTTCCCTGATTCATCCACATACAAAATATTACTAGGCTTCAGATCTCGATGAACCACCTGAAAATAAAGTTTAAACACTGCACGTTATCTAAACCCAAATTGCTGTAATAGTAAATGATTTGTCTACAACTGCAATTCTTTGAAAATTATTAGTTAATTCCAGAAATGTCTTCTGAACATTTAGTTCCATGCCTTGATAAATATTGACATTACCACACAGCAACAGAGAAGAGGATACATTTTAGTAATAAAGCTGAGGAACTAAATGAATTTTATATTTATATCTATCCTTCTGAAATATTAATCGTTTGCAGTAAATTACATGCAGCATGTATGGGAGCAGTTGATAATTGGGAGTTGATTGGGAGCATTTGATAATTGAGAAGCTGTAACTTGCCAGTAATTTGGCTCATACTGCAACTAGAAAGGTAATAATAATTAAATCTTCTGTTTGAAGGGTGAGCTGCAGGCATTTGATCTTTATTATAAGAGATCATATTTCTATTCTATGCCATTCTATTTATCTGACAGTCTTCCATTTTTCACTAGTAAATGAATCACATTCCACGTTCATTTTCATTGTGGATTTTGTGTCTGGGGGGAAGATGATAACAGCAATAGCACTTGGACTTATATACCACTTCACAGTGCTTTACAGCCCTCCTTAAGCGGTTTTACAAAGTCAGCATCTTGCTGACCCAACAATTTGGGACCTCATTTGGAAGGATGGAAGGCTGAGTCAACCTTGAGCCTGATGAGATTTGAACTGCCAAATTGCAGTCAGCGGCAGTCAGCAGAAGTAGCCTGCATTACTGCACTCTAACCACTGCGCCACCATAGCTCATACCTTCCCCGATTCTATATTTTAATGACATGAAGTAATATTTTTAGAAAGTTGATTGGATACAGAAGAACTGGTATACTCACACCCTGGGAATGCAGATAGTCCACAGTTTTGCTAATGGTGCAGAGAACGGCACTAGCTTCTCGCTCAGAGAAGCATTTCTGTCGAAGAATTCGATCTAAGAGTTCTCCTCCTCGCATCAGTTCCATCACAAGGTATACAAATTTTCCATCATCATAAACCTATACATGTGTACAGAAAAGTCATCACGTATTTGCTCTGTAAATCTCAAATGCACTATAGCTTCATACAGGTAGTCCTTGACTTACAACTATTCATTTAGTTCAAAATTACAACGGTATTGAATAAAGTGTCTTAAGACCGTTTTTCACCCTGTTCTTTTTCGCACTGTTGACCACTGCAACATCCCCATGGTCATGTGATCAAAATTTGTACTCTTGGCAACTGGCATGTATTTATGATGGTTGCAGCACCCTGGGATCATGTGATCATTTTTTGCAACCTTCTGTCAAGCGAAGTCAATGGGGAAGCCAGATTCACGTAACAACTGTGTTACTAACTTAACAATTGCAGTGATTCATTTAACATCTGTGGCAAGAAAGGTAATAAAAAGGGGCAAAACTCACTTAACAACTGCTTGCTTATCAACAGAAATTTTGGGCTCAATTATGGTCACAAATTGAGGACCACCTATATTATCTTCTTGTGCAAATACGAATTTTTACAAAAAACAGCAACCCACTTGTTCCTTCCCTGATTCCTGATTTCCAGGAATCAAACAGGCCTTGCTTGATGGGAAATCAAATGTCCATAGTTCTTAATGCAGGTGGTTACATTAGCTCAAGTTACCTACATTTTAATTAACTTTAACATTTTATTGACCTGCATTTTTTCACAACATTTGCTTATCATTCTAGGAGTAAAATGGAAATATGTAGGATATGGAAAGAAATATAAAACAAATTCCATAACAAATATTATTTTTGCGAATGATTTGCTGTACTCTTGAGTTTAAGCGTAATCAGGAATAGGCAACTTGGGTCTTTTTCAGATGCTTGAACAACTCTGTCAATTCTTATCATTGATCATACCATTCGGGGATAATGGAAATTGGAAGTCCAAATCGCTGGATGGCACTAACATGCCTACCCTGGTTTAGTTCAAATATTTCCTGACTGCATACTTCTGACTGTGAAATATGGGTTAAAGTAGATGAGCCTAGCCATGTGCATCCCAACCCAGCTCCCTGATCCTGGTTTTTAAATAAACAAGGATCAAATCATTACTTCCTTTCCCTTCTAGTAATAAACTGATTATGGGTCACAGAGTTTATGGATTGTAATTTTAGTATAGTTAGACCATGTATAATTGACAGACTGGATTTCATCACATATTTTATCTGTTGTTTATTATTTTATTCTAGAATTTTTAATTGAATGTTTTTATTTGTTCTGGTCTCTGGTCTATGACTGTAATAAATTGAATTGAATTGAAATCATTACTTGTTGCTGTTGACATATGAATATAGGGAGGCCAGGAAAAATTACATATTGCAGGGCAGCCTTGAAGATGTGATGCTCTCTATAGAAAATGTGAACTTGGTATCATCATCAAGTGTTTATTTACCTATGTATTTGATCATTTTATTGTATGAGAGTTGAATGAAAAGTTATGTCTCCTCTTCCATAACTTTGAAATAGGGATAATTTAATAAATGAAACATGTAAATAATCCTTGAAATGAGCTGTTCTGTTACCTGCATTTTCTTCTCCATGTAATTACCACCGTTTGCTATACACCTCTGCCGATGATGCACAAGCTTCTTGAAGCTGTCATGAAAGAACTCCATATTTTATCCCTTCAACCAAGTCCTGAAGGTCCCTTTCCACATTTCCATTTGATTACAACAATGTCCCTGTAGCTATTGCTTCAGTTAGGGGGAAATGTGGAAGTCCGATGATGCTAAGTCTGGATTACATAGTGAATAGGGTAGTACAGTGAAATCTAATTTCACAGTTGCCTCTCAGGTGGCTCATGACGTGATATTGTCATATTGCAATAAAATCTCTTTCTTGTGATTCTGAATGCTGTTTCAATCGCTGCTTCAAAGTTTTGAGTGTTGTGGTGTATTGCTCTGATTTGATACTGGTATCAGGTTCAAGGACATCCTTCTGAATAATACCATCTGTATATCCCAAAACCATAACCACAAGTTTTCCTTCCAAAGCCTGCGGTTTAATTCCCCCACCCCCCACAGGTGAAGCTTTCTGATATTTCATGGATTGTTGCTTCATTTCTTGGTAATGATGAGCACATGTTTCATTTGCCACTTTTATTTCACAGCAGGACAACTGGTGGTAAAGTTTAAGACTTGAAGCTTTCTCTGCAGTCAGCATATGAAGAAACCATTTTGCACAAATCTTCTGATACTGAAGATCATTAATGTGACTCACACATTCCTTAGATATGCTAAGCTTGAGCACAACTTCTCTTTGGGTGACTCAAATGCCCTTAATTAGTTCATCAACTTCTATAAGATTCAACTCATTGGTTGGTATCTCAGGTCATATCTCTTCTGGTTCAATATTTTTACCTTTTTTGACCTGGCGAAGCACACCAGTCACATCATCGCAATCATCACCATAAACAACCTGCATTCGAAGATCAGTTTCAACTGGAAGGACTCCTTGGCAGGCAGAAATTTCAACCACAGTGTGTTGTTTAAAGCACACTGATAAGTTCTTGTTGCAGACTTCCATTTGAGAAATAATAGCATCACAACCTATTCTCACAATAACTTCCAAATGAATCACTGGATGATAATGAATATATCAGAGCTTCAAGTAGCAGAGCTTCTGCCATCTGTTGTAGGCAAGTTTTAACATTGAAGACATTACTTTTATTCAACCCTCATACTTCCAAAAATAATTAGAAAGAGAGACTTATTATACCATTTTATTTGCATTACCTGTCTGAAAAATATGTGTCTAAAAAAAAAGCATGAAGCTCCCAAAAAGAATGGCAATTTCTTCTTTTTTTTGGTAACATTTGCTTATAGATTGTTATTAGAGTGATCTTTACCATTTTGTAAAATGGAAAACCTTTGTGTAAGGGCACTATACATAAACAAAGTTACTGCCTACATAAGAAAATTTATCAACAAGTTACTTTGTAGTTTGTAGTTACTTCTTTACATTCTGATCCAACTTCATGATTCAGCATAATTGCAATTAAACAAATACAAAGATTATTGCAAATTTATTAATACACCAGATTCCCACAAGATTGTTGGAATGAGCATCATGTAAGTTTCCCTAAACAACTTTTCTTACAGATCACGAGGAGATATGTACAAGAAGTGTGTGACCTGAACAACTACTCACATCTTTTAATGTAATGATGTTTGGGTGCTGTCCATATCTCAGAAGGATCTCAATTTCTTCTGAAGGGTCTCTTTTGCTCTTATCAATTATCTAAGGGAGAAATGGAGAACAGAGAAAATTCAAAAAGAGAGGAAGCCTCATCTGTGCAATTGAAAGAAAAGCTATGCGTAGATATTCTATGCTAAAATTAAACAGCAATCTATATTAATGAACAGGTTATGGGAAACTGTTAACAATAGCAACCAGAGACAGAAAAAGAAATCATTTCCTGATTATGACAATGAAGAGAAGCCAGGGGACTCATAACAAGAAAAGGACAGTTTTGCATTGTCACTGGTGAAGCTAAAAGTAGACACACCTGCACTCCAGAGCCACTAAAAGCTCTCAGTGTCCTTCCAAAATTATAATTTACAACGTGACAAAAAAGGGAAAATTATCAAATGCAAGACTCTATTAATTCTAGTTTTTTAATTAAATTAGAATGTAAATGAAAAGGCCACTACTTTCATCCTAAAATCCAATCGAGATCTCATCAGATAACTTTTAAGAGAAGGAACTTAGAGTATGCCTGGTGAGATGGGCAGATACCCTCAGGGAGAGGCAGGATTTAAAACAACCCAAGGGCATTAAAGGTAATACATAACAGTGGTGTGATATAGGTAAATTCCAGGTGCCTAGAACAGCATGCACTACTGCATTCTGGACTAGCTGCAACTTCTGAATGGCCTTCAAGGGCAGCTCCGTGTTGAGTGGATTGTAGTAATCCAATCGGGAAGTGACCAGGATCTGAATGACTATGAGCAAGAGCTCATAGCCAGAGAATGGACACAATCGGAGCTCATGGCCGCCATCTTCTTTTTGAACCAATTCCACAAGTCTCCTTTACTATAGTTTGTATGTGTTTCTAGCCTCAGTAGAGTGGGTAGTATTTGTATCTGAAAAAGAAATAATTGGGACTCAAACTGTTGTCCTCTGCTTTAGAATTGTTTGTAAACAGAATTTCACTAAATCTGCATTTTCATACTCTCCTCTCTATTGTACTTTTCTGTTAAGCCAGCAAGCTTGGTTATATGGCTATAGCTGAAAGAAGTAGCAGAATTATGTAGGGAAAACATAATGTGAGTTATGGACATGGAGGTGTGGTCAAAATCTGCAAGATGGTGGGTGCAATTGAAGAATAATTCTGTTGTCTTAATAATTCTGCATGTGCATTTATAAAAAGGACATGGGCTTCAATTGTGATGTCACACCAACCATCTTAAAAGATTTTGAGATGTGGATGCCCTATCATTTAGGGTCTAACTCAGTGTTGGCAGGTGCATCTTTGACATAGTAGCAGATCCTGTTCATTGCAACATAATTTGCTTCTATAGCAAAATGCATTAATTGCAGGACAAAATAATCTAGAATTTCTATGAATTATTCCATCTTTAGTTAATTCATCTTCAAGGGCTTTTTTTTGTACCAAGGAAAAATAGTTGGAACGTTTTGCTAATAGGAACTGTACAGTTTTTTTTGTTTTTTCCATCCAATCAAAATGTCATATTAGCAAGTGCCCAACTACACAAACATAATTAACTTTGAGGTGTCAGGAGGGCTGTGCATGCTTTAGACCTTATATAGCCTTATTATAGCCGCCCTGAGTCTTCGGAGAAAGGCGGCATATAAATTGAACTAATAAATAAATAAATAATAAATAAATAAGCAATTCAATAAAGCAGACTGAATTTTTAGGGCTCTGTACAAGGCTGAAAAACATTGAAGTAGTTTAAGAGTTGCATTACTTTCTGTGAAACTTCTTAAAATAAGAACATGAGTTTTCATTCATGTACAAGATGGGCTGCTTTAATAATTAGCAGAGAGATGCTTTGCTTGCGCTTGCATGAGTCTGAAGCATTTATTTCACATTATTTTTGAAGTGTGTCCAAATAATGATTAGCATTATTTTAGGGGAAATTATAATTACTGTTTGAAGATGTATTGAAGGAGAGAGGTTACTGACTGTAGTTGTTTCTATGATTTTGAATTATCTTGAATTTATAGTTGATTAACTTTGGTGATTCATTCACTGGACAGTAACATCATCCATAAAATTAGACTTATTATTTTAGAGGGGGGAAAAAAGAAATAAACTAGTAATATTTTAAGTAGCCTGGCTTACTGTATAAAAAGGATATGCCTGATTCCTTCTACCATTAATTGACAGCATTCACATATTTAACCTTCAACTGAATTGTTGTTAGCATTCAAAGTGTGTATATGCTAACACATTTAATTAATTAACTCAATTAAACAGTTTTCATTGGGCCGAACAAAACTGTGATGGTTTTGCAAGTCCTTCAGTGTGGAAATACTATATGATATCTTTTTTGCTCTAAAATCTTTTAAAATAACACCCAAAGGAGTGCAGTTTTTTTACAGTTAAAATCTTACAGGAAGAAAGAGTTTGGCAGATGCAAGACCAATAAATAAATTTAATATTTATTTATTTATATTTGTAGAACTGCCCATCTCACGTAAGTGACTCCGAGCAATTTACAACAGTTAAAAAAACACACTCCAATAAAAGAATTAGAAACCACTATGTAAAACATTAGAACTAATAAGAACTACAAGAATGCAACTATTCTTCAAGAGATCATACGTCTTCACATCTGTGATGAATCTTTTCAAGAAGAAAAATATATATATACCGAAACGAATGAGAGAAGATCTATGCATAAGTGCACATCGGGAGATGTGCATTCAAATTGTTCATTTATAAAAAAATCTATAGAACAATTTTTGTAGACGAAAATCTATAGAACAGGTGGATACTTTTCAAAAAAATATTCATTCTTATCAACGTGGTTACAACATAAATATACAGAACACACAACGTTTATAACTTGGAGTCATTTCCCCTTGTCTATTAAACATACAGTGTTTCTCTGTATAAGAGAGAGAACTGTATTGTGACTCTTTCATTGGTAGCAACAGACACATTGCTGGCATATGTTCAAGGACATTCTTGTTATTATTTATTCAAATGTTTGAGGAGCAGGCTTAGGAAATGTCAGTGTTGTGATTCAGTATGAAAACTGCCAGTTCAAAATGGTTGTTTTATCCCATGACAAAATAATAAATTTAAATAATGGTAGTACGTTAGTTGTAAAGCAGAAGTGTATTTGCTAGTACAGCCGATCACAGCTGTAGAAGTATGAGGAGAAAAGTGAAATGGGAAAAGATGATAATTTATTCTGAGGATCCTTTCATATATTAAAACAAGCCTCTCTCTCTCCCTGCCCCTCCCCCCCACAGTTCCTAGAATTATTCTAGTTAACATGAATGATGGAAAACATCAGCCAGGATTTAATAAGTTCTCTGCATTTGTTGTATTTCATCTGTTATACTGTTCAAAGAAGTATAGTACTAGCATGTACTAGCAAAATAAGAAATCAGCCGCCAATTGTAACATGATAATTTATCCTCCTATTTGTCCATATGACTATGTCTATAGTAAGCCTTCTCCAATCTGTTGTACAGTCCCTTACACACTATTATACAGACATTTCATCTAATTTATATCCATTCATTCTCTGTTGCACAAGTGACTTTGCCCCCATCTAGAAGAGCTTCAAAAAATCTAATTCCCACGAGTGGATTTCAGGTGGCACAGAATACTTGGGGGGGGGGGGGGCAGGATTTTAATCTTTTATATCCCAATGGTTAACCCACTTCCCAAATTATTCCATAATTAAAATCAGGTTTGAAAAAAGATCCCTATTTGCTATAATGGGAAACATTTTGATCAAAGGTCCATTGTGGCAGGATTCAGAAAAGTCAAAGAGAACCAATTGGGAAGTTCTTGCAGGCTGAAACTAACTGTTCTTGTGCCCTTTGGTAATCAATAACTCTTCCAAAGAAAAGCAACTTCTCCAAGTCCATTCCTATTTTATTGTGTTAATTACCTGCAGACAATATTTTTTGCAAGCATGTAAATGGGGAGTTTCTCATAGGCACTTTTATTACTCTTTCAACACACCCCAACTGCTCAGTCTTGCAACAGTTCATTATTATTTTTAACTATAGACACTGCAAGAATGAAACTACCACACTAGACTAATGTTCTCCCTAGCTAACAAATAAGGAAAAATCATGTCTGGCCAGCAGCCAGTGCTCTGCCTTCCTCCTTCTTCTTACCCTATGACTTTTAAACAATGAAAAAAGTAAAACAAAAACACAGATCACTGGCTGCAGAGCTCTGTGCAAAGATGCCACAGTGGCTGAAGAGACAAAGGAGCCAGGAGTTCCCACCCATGGAAAATCAGCCAGGCCACAGGCTGCATGAAACTCTAATGCCAAAGATAAGAAAAAAAAAACAAAAGTGATTTGAACTGGGTAGAGCTACAGTAGAAGAAAACTGGTGTAGCTGATATAGGGGGCATTTAACTGATCTGAAAACAACTCAACAATCCCAAGTACAAGTGACCTTGGTCATGTCACACAAAAACTGGTGATGTTTGTTATAGGGACAACAAAACAGCAAATCCTTTATTTCTTCTCAGCCTTATAAATTTTACATTCCTTACTTTTAATATTGATTATTTCTTTACCTTCCTGCAATAGATTATGCAATGTAATATTTTGTATTTGCTTTTCTTTTTTAAAAAATAAATCAAACAAGCAAAAATAAAGGACTCTCAGAACATCCGTGGCTTCTATTGTAAACATCAGTCTGGCTGGCTTCTTTTAGTGAACCAGCAGAATATTTAGGAAAGGAACATAAAACTATCAGAACAGTTCTCAGCATATCTCTCTAATGCTTTCAACAGAGCTTTAAAGCAGAGTGTTGGACAGCCAACTGTGTTTTTAGATCTTCAAATCTAAATATTTCATGAGCCTTTAAATTAGATTTTGTTTTTTAAAAATCAATTTTATATGGCTGCCCATCTCGCAAGAAGATGAAGTGTGTAGAATAAATGTATTGTGTTGATGTTCTTCATGAATCAACATAAATATCATTACTGTATAATCTAGTTAAAATCAAAACTGAACTGGATCAAAAAATAAAGCCAAAGTTGGATTATGTTCACTTGTTACTTGTTAAAATACCCTCAAAATATGTGTCATTTAAAATGATCTGATCTCCTAGAATTTTTCACACTTGCATAACTATATGGGGAAATGAAATGGCAACAGTTTTGCCATCTGAAAAGAAGCAAGCTTCAAAAATCCAAGATAAGTTTGATGGACTTCCTGTGGTTGGATCCAAACAGCCATGTGGCTATGACCATAACTTTGTTCTCTTCTGATACTGTACTTTATGTCAAAGTTAACATGAAATGCATAGAATTTTCAAAAACATAATATGACAAATTAATTGGGATTGCTAGAGAGTAATAGAAAAAAGAAGCATATACTGAGCATATTAAAGCCATGCAAATAATCTGAAGAATATCTCTGAAAGCTGTGAGTGCTCCATTCATATATACATTTTCCTCGTGGGCTGACTTACATTTTATATTCAAAATTCTCCTTCATACTGTCTGGTTCCCATAACCTCTTGCCCTGCTGCATCAACGCAGCATAATCTGTATTAGTTGCCCTTGCCAGATGATCACTAGACACACCACAGTGATTTCTTACCTTGACTGCAAACTCTGCTTCTGTGGCTTTGTGAATACACCTCTTGCAAACAGAATATGAGCCAATGCCAATGTCTTCCTGGATTTCATATCCATCAGTAAAGTGAATATTGTTCCCATGTAACTGCTACAGAAGGAAACAAAACAGTAGCAATAAAAGGACAAATCTTACAGTTGACTATCAGAAGACTCTCTAGCTCTAACAATTCAGAGACATTAGTTTATTACACAGAACCAGTTAATTAAACAAGTGCTGCCTTAATTCTGTCCAATTAATCTTACAATCCTTAGCATGCTTGGATTTCTTTTACATAAATCTGAAGAAGTAAAGTTATAGCAATATTAGTATAAAAATACAGTACAGTTAATCCAAAAATAAACATCCCATTAAAGTTAAACCTCCTTTAACATGAATTCAACTGCTGATGATTTAATACAAATATCTGTGTAGTTTTCTTGGCAACAACATGAAACTTATTTGCCATGGAGTGGTTTTTAAAACTTCCATGCTAGCCAACGACACTTTCCTGATCTCTAAGTATAGAAGCTGCCATCTGGCTGGGCTGGTGTGGAAAAAGCAAATTCTATGGTTTTTAAGGAAGGGAGTTAAATTTTAAAAAGTAATTTCCGCTCCTCAGGGCATTTATTATTTAGCATCGATTCATTGACCAGCAGTGGCTGTTCACTGAGCGTTCAGGTTATATTCCCTGGGGGATTTTTCAGTTTTTTTGGAAATGTAATGGATGATGATGATGATGACAATCATGAAATTCATGATTTATAACTTGTCTTTCTACCAACATGGCATTCAGAGAAACTTGTCTGGGAACTCTTGCATGCAAAGGGCATACTCTACCACTGAAAATAAACCTCCTTCTCATATTAGCTTTCACTATTAATGTGAGTTTTTGATTGTTGACCTTTGTTGTATTTTGCAAGCTAGGACTGGAGAGGAAGGACACAATAAATTACTGCTGATACCACACAAAAAAGTGGGGGAAACAAACTGTATCACTTTGTTAAAAACGGTTGATAATGGTAACTAAATCTTTCCATGAAATAAATGAAACTGTTTACATAGTCACATCATTGATATACTTGTGGGTAATGTAATGTCCGAACAATTTCCCTTCAGTGGATACAGTTCATATTCAGGTCTCATTTAGCTGATCACTTTCTGGTACTGAAATAGGGAAATTCTCTTTTCCACATTACAAAATATTTCATGCTGGAAACATAAGAAATTGACATGTGTATATGTTATTCTTAATAATTTAGATAGCACTGACATTACTAATGTTTTATATTTTAGGTATCATCATTTCTTATGCTCTTAGAATATAATTGTAGTGGATTAAGAGAACTCTATATTTTGAGTGGATTGCTGGGTAACTCAGGATTTCAAATATTCTCAAAACACAGTTACATTTTTTTCTAGTATGAAGCAGACGAGGGGATTCAGATGGAAATGAAATTAGCACTTAGTTTGAACTCATTCAGTCTTTTGTTAGAGGCCTTACGGAAAGCAGCCTTTTAAGATAAATCTAAAGCCACTCGGTCCAATATTTAGAAAACTCTGGAAGACTGGGGTATCTAAAGTTACCTGTTTGATAGGTTTGTGAAGATATTCTTTTAAGTAGCAGTTTATTCTATCTGGATAACTTCATGTCTGGTTCTGTTCTCTGCCTCCCTGTTTCTTTCTCTATTTCTCAATCTATTTATACATTAGTGTTATTTTTGATTTGAAACTAAATGGCAATGATGCTGTTCTCTCAAATCCTTACTTTGCTGCTGTTATGAAGAAAAAAACAATTTTTTTTATTTATTCTAATTTAATTTATAATCAGCCCATACTCCAAAACTGCTTGGGCTTAATAAGCCCAATTAAAAGGTAAAAAAAATTCAACTGGAATTATTTATTTTAAAGCCTTGTTCTAGAAAGGGCAACTCCTACTCTAAATATCCAGATTTCAGAAGAAGGGAAGCAGCTCATTCAAGAACAGATGGTTCTTGAACTAGTTGCCAGGAAAATCTCTTTCACCTGGATAAACAGCCACATCTGGACAACTCACAATTTGGGCAGAGAAGATCCTAGGGAGAATTCTAGGAAGTTGGGGGGGGGGGAGAGGGATAATGGTACACCTTCCTCATCTTTCTTACTGCTACCATTTTCCATTATAAGAACTTAAATTATAAGAGAATATGTAACAAATAGAAGATAATTGTAATTATTATCCTACTTTTTTATATAGAAAGCTGTCACGGAAGCTAGTATAGTTGAAAAACAGATCCTGAAAAATGCTTTCAACCAATTCAAATGACTAAAAGCTTTGAATTATTTCCTAAAAATAGGAAGAATAATTGTATTTGACTTAATGCTTGGAGAAAAAGTATGAGTAGTGACAATATGTATTTTGCTATGTAGGAGAAAGTAATGATTTTTTACTACAAATCCCACAGTCCATTGCCATTACTCCTTCCTGTGCTATCTAAAATATCTGGAGGATCCTAAATGTTGCACAAGCAAAAGAAATAGCAGGAGAAGCCCAATAAAATAGTGATGAACTATCATAGTGCTTGTTCGGGTGTCCTTGCTTATGTATTTAGGACTGAATTTAAAGGACTGAATGTGACATTTTTTGTAAATGGGGTTTCCACAAGTTATAACAATTTTGAATTATTACAATTACAGTAAATAGATTCTATTTAGCAGACTTCTGATGCAATGACTATTTCTACTGAGACATTACCTGGACATTCAGATAATAAAAGAATTTGCTCATAAATACATAGCCAAACTAAGAAATTCACTTCTATAAAATGCTGATGATACCAACAAAAGATGGTTATTACTTATTAAATTTATATTACATCTTTCCTCCATGTATTTCAAAGTGAAATACATAATCTTCCAATGTTAGTCCACAACAAGCCTATGAGGTAGAGAGTGAATTAAGAAAAAGTCACCCCAGTGTATTTCCTTAGAAGACTTGAATCTGGGTTATTTCTCTAATCCTAGCTGTTTTTCTTAATGTTCTTTATACTACAGTAATACATCTAGATGAAATGAAAGAGGTATAACAACTATACAGCCAAGTTCATACCTGGACAATTGGATGAACTGTGACTTTATGTGGTTCTTGCTGTACAGGTTCCTGCCCCAAATTGGATGCCACAAAGCTGAATCCTCTGAAGAGATGATGAGCATTGGCACTTGGAGGGACACCTGGGGAATCTGAAGAGGAGATGAGAGATGACTCAAGGAACAGGGCATCTGGAGATTCCAACCATTTCTCCACTATTATTTTCCCTAGCAATGTTATAAAGAAGCAATTTGCACACTAGAAACCAGCCATGGTATTTTCAACGTGAAGACATGCATCTTTCTCCATTTGAAAGATCTTCCCAATCTTTGCTTCGACATAAAGCTGCATCAGAATTCCCAGAGTGACAGTTCTGAATGTACTGAGATAGTGAGAGCAGCTATTCAAAAGGAGAATTAAGAGGAAGCAAATGACTCTCTGCCAAGAAGAGCCTTTAAAGCAGGGTCTCCAAACTTGGCAACTTTAAGACTTGTGGACTTCAACTCCCATGCTGGTTGGGGATTTCTAGGAGTTGAAGTCCACAAGTCTTAAAGTTGCC
>WNWU01000005.1:18488033-18498873 GCA_012654045.1 Ptyas mucosa
TAATTAGTTAATTAATAATAAACTATTTTTTTACTTTTTTTACTTTATTTTGGATTTATATACCGCCCTACTCCCAAAGGACTCAGGGCGGTGAACAGCCAAAAGATAAAACACACATAATACAAAATTTAAAAAACAATATAAAAACACATTAAATAATTTGGCCCAAACAAATTAAAACACCCCCATTGTTGTAAAACAAATTTAAAATTAACAATTAAAAGGAAGTTAGGTCAGGCCAGCCTGTTGAAATAAAAAGGTCTTGAGGGCACGGCGGAAAGTGTGCAAATCCGGGATCCTCCGTATCTCCGGGAGGAGCTCGTTCCAAATGGCAGGTGCCCCCATAGAGAAGGCTCTCCCCCTGGGGGCCACCAGTCGACACTGTTTGACCGACGGCACCCTGAGGAGCCCCTCTCTATGGGAGTGTACTGGCCGGTGAGAGGCTACTGGTGGCAGAAGGCGGTCTCGTAAGTACCCAGGTCCTAAGCCACTTAATAATTAGTAGTAATAAACTACTAAAAACAGATTACCCATAATTTCCTTTTTTTAGCAGCAAACTGCACACAACTGCTTTGCATGCAAAGCCCATCTGGGGATTTGTGGCAGTGCAGAATTTCAATGTAAAAGCATTTTCCAATAGGTTACACATGAAAGAATTAATGGGAAGCAAGTGTGCAGTAATACAGAATCCTAGAAAGTCTGGAGTGTCCTTCCAGTAAGACCACTCCAAGTGCTACCCAAAAACACTAGGAAGAAATTGTGGAAAATACTACATAGTAATTTTAATTCTCTAATTCAGCCACACCATAAAATTTCAACAGTGAGTCTATGTGAGTACAAGGTAATAGATTCTTCTGGAAGCGACAGCTAATTTGGAAATATAATGGTATTTGGTACAAACAGTATCAAGTCATAACAATCACTTCCAAAGGATTAGTACTGCGTTGTTTCTACCCTTCCTATCTAGTGAGGAAGAAGGAACATGCTCTGGGTTCTGCCTGCCAAGGAGTGTCAAACTGGCCACCCAGGAAGGCAGCCTTTCCTATTGTGGCATCTGCCCTCTGGAATATCATTCTTCTAGAGATGGAATTGCCTTTCTGCCTTTTGGCCTTCTGGAAAGCCCTGGAGACATGGTTCTATGCCTGAGTTTAGGGCCTCGATGCATGAGAGAACCTGTCTCCTGCTTATATTGATTGCTATTTGTGCTTTATAATTCTTGACTGTTGTGAGTCTTAAGTTTTTAAATATTTTTATTACTTGAAAATTGTAAGCTATCCAGAGGTAATATTAAATATTAAATAAAAGTAAAATTAAAAAGAGCCGAGGTGGCGCAGTGGTTAGAGTGCAGTACTGCTGCTATTTCAGCTGACTGCTAGTTCAGCAGATCAGCGGATCAAATCTCACCGGCTCAAGGTTGACTCAGCCTTCCATCCTTCCAAGGTGGGTAAAATGAGGACCCAGATTGTTGGGGGCAATATGCTACTTAGTATACTGTTTTTGGTGTAAGCCACCCAGAGTCCTCGGAGAGTGGGCGGCATAGAAATATGACTAATAAATAAACCCACCCATTTGAGATGAGTGGTTATACAAATGGAAGGGAGGGAGGAAGGAAGAGAGGGATGGAGAGAAGGAGGGACAGAGTGGTAAGTAATTCTTAAACTCTAGGTCTGTGATAGTGAACCTATGGCACGCGTGCCACAGGTGGCACACGGAGCCATATCAGTGGGCACACGAGCTCAGCTCTGGCGCACCAGCCAGCTGATTTTTGGGTCTTCTGGGCCCATCAGAAGTAGAGAAACAGGCTGTTTCCGGCCCCCAGAGGGCCTCTGGGGGGTGGGGAAAGCCGTTTTTGCCCTCTCCAGGCTCCTAGAGAAGCTCTGGAGCCTGGGGAGAGCAAAAAATGGGCCTACCGGGCCCACCATGCCATCGTGTGCCAAAAGTGGGGGGAGTGCAGGTGTGTGTGTGTGTGTCATGCATGCATGCACAGGGGGCGGGGCACATATAATTATGGATGTGGGCATGCATGCACATGACCCCCCCATGGTCCCCCTGCCGTTGGCACGCGATGGCAAAAAGGTTAGCCATCATTGCTCTAGGTATAATATGGATAGTTTTACTTGAATGTTTTTAAAAACAAATGTAAAAATAATGACAAATCTATTGATATGTTTTCTTGTTGACTACCTGTTGGGGTCCGTGATGTGAATTCAGGATCAAAATGGAAAGTGTCCTCTGGCCGACCAACTGCAGGTTTAAAGGGTGGTTTGATTTCTCTTCTGTACAGTTTCTATATAAGAGCAAAGCAAAACAGAGGTTAATTCTCTGGCCACAAGGGACCTTTGAGTTAGAAAATAGCTGTAAGCCAAATAATTAATAAGTAATAAATTAAATTAAAATAAATTAATTAAAATAATAGTTTTTAAAGCAGAAAGCTGCTTAAAGGAACATGAATCAAGAACAATGCTTTCTATGCTCACTGGATTCTGACTATGGGAAATAGGTTTCACGTTTAATACAGGGGAAAGGAGAAATTGAGAAGTATCACAGAAGAGAAAGTACGAGGCTGCAATATTTTCCTCACTTAGGCTAAGTTTCCATGACAATCAACTAGACTTATTTTCCTTGTGGCGATATAGGTCTGTGTTTTTCAGAAGCTTTAACTGCACATTAAAATGTATCTGCAGATATGATGGAAGTATTTGAAAAACAATAGCCTGATTTTTATTAATATAGTTCATTTATTACAGGAGAGAGGGGAGCATTTCCACAGAAGCAAAGTGTGCTGAGCATATTTTGCCTTTAGTGACATTTTCATAGGCTGTAATTTGAAAATAATAATGCAGATGCCCAGTATCAACTATTAAAATAATAAAATAATGCATTCATTTATTATCTGACCTAAATGTGAGGTCATTACATATCAGTAGGTTTGATTTCTGGTTTTTAAACACATAAGCCAGCCCATCGCTCAGACTTATGAATCCTAATCCAAAAATCAGCCTATTCTGTTGTTATCTATCACTTTGAGCTGAATACATATTGATTATGTAAAGAAACATAGAGATGGTGAAATATGGTATTTATTTAGGCACTTTGCACACTGATACGTGCAATGCAAATTATACATTTCAGTAACTGTTTGGCACAGAAGATGAAATATTACATTGGAAGTTATCTTTGAATATCTGAGAATCCACCATTTACTAATGTGTTTTTCTTTCACAGATTCTCATGTAAAACCAGAGCTATATTTATTTTATTTTATTTTATTTATTTATATTTATATGCCGCCCTTCTCCAGAGACTCAGGGCAGCTTACAGTGCGTTAATATTATCAGGGTTTTCAACTGTATCAAGTCCTCTTTGAAGAAATTTATTCAGGTGTGGTATCTATGAAGAGGATATATATCAGATACACGTTAAAATAACGATAATAAAATTCTAATTTAAAACAATTTTAAGTGGCATTATAGCATTATTTCTCCCTAAGATTTTCATCCCAATTGTTTTATTAACTTTGACAAATAGATTTGAATACCATTGGAAATACTGCCTTCAGCACACATTTCCTTAAAAAATCTTTATTTTTTGTTCTAAGGGTCCAACATCCTTACTCAGGAGTCCCCTGCAAGTTTAAGGGGCTATTAGCACTTGCTGTGCTGTGATTTGAATGAACACACTACAGAAGAAAATAAGGAAGTCCCTAAGAATCCCATACTGAGCAATATCCTTCCTCACGAAGCCAAGAACACCTGATGTAACTCAACTTTAGCTTTATATAAAAGCTTGAGGGACAGTCATATCCACAACCTTGGTATGCACCTGGTAATCATCCTCAAAGGAAATTCATTTCAATTAAATCAAAGAGTATATAGTCATTTCCTGGCCTGAATGCCCTGATGGAAATGAATGAAAATAGCAAGGTTGCACCTGCTGGTATATATTGGGTGGGAAGGGTATATTGATCAAGACTTGTTTACAAGGAACTCAAGGCATATATTTCTATGGAAACAGATCCTATGCTTGCAATCTCTACTTCCCATTTTTGCAAGCTGTTCTGGAGAGGCAGTTCCTTTGCACACATCCTAAACAGGATATGGAAGCTGAACTCAAGGCAGCAGCACATCCTTATGCTACCAATAGAAGAGAATGTTTGTACCTCAGGGTTGATATGTGGAGTCCTTAGTGCTCTCTGAGCTTCGTTGTTTGCTTCAGACATTTCACTACCCAACGAGGTAACAACTTCGGTGCTGAAAGGGAGCAGGATTTATTTTCTGTTTATATGCAATAGCTTGCCCTTCAGTGTTGGTGGGAGTGTGGTTTCCCCTTGGTAATTCTTTGATTAAGATATTGTTTACTATTTGTCTCATTTAGTAGTTCCTTGATTAGGACATTGGTACTGCTTGATTGTCTGATGTTCATCCTGGTGTTAATTCCTGCTGGGTATCAATCGCTAGTGAGGAGTTGTTCTCGTCTATTTGCTTCTTTTTCCCTTTTTTATTGACTCTTTTGAATGGTGTGTAAATATTACATGTCTATTGATGATTGATTAACACCATCCCCAACATTCTCACTAACATTGACAGGACAAGCAATTGTAGATAAATAGAGAGCAAACCCCACTCCCTTCTACGACTGAAGATGTTATCTAGTCAAGTAACAAAATATCTGCAAGCAACAACAAAGCTCAGAGAGCACCAAGGACTCCACACCCTTATGATCTCCCCCCCCCCCATGTATTCATTTCCATCCTGTTTAAATGTGTGCACTCTGCTAATGGCATCTATGAAGACTGAGCTGATCTTCAGGTGTCCTCCAGAAATAGAAAGATAGTGACTCATAGCAATTAAATATGCTTAATATAATAAAGGATTTTCATGAACAATACTCTCGCCACAAACTTAGACACCCACCCCCCCTCGCCACATACATACTGCAATATGCAGGTGCAGAGATGAATTCCCTTCTAAAATGTTATCTTTGGACTTTTTGTGTCATCAAAAATTTTCGGTCAATAAATTCCAAATAAAGACTATTTTTGTTCTGAAAGATTTCCCTCTTAATAAGCATAAACTGTTTCCGTCATTAATTTAGGTTTATAATTCTCAGCAAAGCTGGAAAAGACCTCCATTCTCCCTTAAAATCTTTGTTCCAGATGTAGCAAAAACAAGGTTTTATTAAATATTAGGGTTATGCAGTGTTTCAAATTCTGTCTCCAAAAAGCTGCTTTGGACCATACACATCACATCAGCTGTGTCATTTCTGCTGCCTTGCAATCCCAGGAAAAGATACAGCTGCTTTTAAATGCTGTAGAAGTCCTTTGCACTTTCAAGCACCTTTGGGAGATCAAAACCAAAGTCCAGCACAACCTGATGGAATTGAGTAACTCACATCCTATGCTGGAGCCCGAGATCCTAAGACAAGAGGAAAAATAAAGGATTTAGTGAAAGTGCTGTGGGTAGACAATGCTGTCTGTGGACCATTATCTATCAGTCTCCACCACAAAGTCTTCTGGCTTACTTCTTTGCTTTGTTCCTTCTGTAGCTTCCATAAGAAACTGTTGCGCAATCATGGAGTTTTGAGCTGAATTGCATTAGGTAATAGTATTTTTCTCAGATGCCACCTGGTTTTCTGAGTTACTTGAATTCTGCAGTATGATAGGAATGTCCCAGACTTGTCTCCTTTTGTGTCTGCCTTGTGTCAGCTAACTGGTGAGCTCTAGTAGAATTTTGGAGGATGCTGTGAGCAGATTGATTTAAAAATAGCACAACCAAGTCTGATCTTCCATTAAACGCAGTACCCGTTTCATAAATAAGGGAATATATCATGGGTTCTGATGTAATATGAACATAAGGTAACTGAATTAAAGCCTATCAAAACATTATTTTTGTCAGGAAAGAATACATGTTTTGCTGTTTAAATGTGAACTGTCTAATTAGTTGTCCATCTTACACACTATAGCTAATCCTCAACTAACGAGAATCGCATAGGATTATTTTAATTCTCAAACAATGTCTCAAATATGTTTCTTAGAATAATAGAAATGCTACAGCATGATGAGGGCAATTAAAAAGCTACTGCTTTTCCTGTAACAATTTAATGAAAAGTGTTTAATACTCTAGGACATATCCAACAGTGATTGTAAGGAAACATTTCTCCTTAATTAAAAATATCATTATTCATAGCTTGACTCTTTAGAATTGACTCATACAAAATTTTGTGTGGGATTCATCAATGCATGCAAAACTTCTGATTAAGGCATAAGGTCATATTTGACCTTTTGCATAACAGTGACCAGGACAAACCAAGCACTTTTACTGGCTTCATTCTTCTTTGTTAATACTTTTCTTTTTCTATTCATGAAGAAGAGCTGTCTTTTTAGCAGCTGGAAACATCATTATAAGATGGCTAGAAAGAGTTTCAGAACTCATGCCGGTACACATTCTGAAAATTATAAAGTCAAGTGATTTTCTGCTTTTTAAATGCATTGTTAAAACTGTATCGAAACCCTTCTCCAAAAAGTGGTGTTACCTAAATGTGAAGTGTGATGCTGGTTTGCTTTCTACTACATTTCTATCAGGATTTGTGAAGGTTCAATTAGAAAGTAGTTAGATTGAACTGCTGAATCATTCTGATGCGTTGAACTGAATACATTCACATCGATTAAGTGATGAGATGAACTTTTGCGCAAGCATGAACAGATTTTTAAAGAAATCAATAATTTGAATAGGTTTAGAAATTCATATTGTGAGCCATTCATATGTCCTAATTTTGATTCCTCTGCCCTTAGTATTACAGATTCTATATCAGTTTTTCTTCCAGGAAGGAAATATAATGAGGCAATTTGGATCAGACAGTAGTACTGTAAGTTTTATTAGATGAAGGAAGTGCATTTTAGAGAAAGGAAAATGGCATAAAGAAGGGGTATGCCTACTTTTATATCCAGCCCTGTCGTTGCTAGTTATTAAGTCTCACAAGATTATGCCTTCCAAGGAAACATAGTTCTTGATATTATTATTATTAAATATTATTAACTGGCACTGATGATTGATACGGGTTGCTGCCAGCATCCTAGGTATCGATCAAGTATCTTCTTAAAATGTATGATGTTCCAAATAGCGCAGTTTTTTACAGTTCCGCTGGTGTTATTGCAGGAAGCTGTAATTTCTTGATGTATTTTGTAAAATTCTTGGACATGGTGCCAAGTGCCCTGATGACAATGGATATCACTGTTACATGTTTCATCCATAATCATGTAGTTTCGATGGCCAGGTTGTGATATTTCGTGATTTTTTTCTAGTTCTTTTTCTTTGACTCTGGTACAACGATATCAATAAATCGTATGCTTAGGTTTTCGACGACTGTGATATCAGGTGTGTTGTGTTCTAAATGATGATTCGTCTGTATTCGAAAGTCCCACAAGATCTTCACCTTCTCATTTTCAACAACTTTTTCCACTTTGTGTTCCCATGACTTTTCGGATACAGGTAAATCGTAATTTTTACATAATGACCAGTGGATTAATTTAGCAATTAATCGGTCGTGTCTAGCTTTATAATCAGTTTGCGTGACCTTGCTGCACTCGCATATTAAATGTGAAACAGTTTCAACTTTGTCATTACAAAGTTGGCAGTTTGGATTGTCAGTGGATTTTTGTATCTTCGCTTTCATGGCATTTGTTTGTAGTGCTTGTTCTTGAGCAGCGAGTATTAAACCTTCTGTTTCTTTCTTGATGGTTCCCATCTTAAGCAATGCCCATGTCAAGTTGTTATTACATTTTCCTTCAATGTTTTTCAAGTGCTGTCCATGCAGAGCTTTGGTTTTCCATCCATTTAATCTGTCATCTAGCTGTTTTTCCTTATATTCTGCCTTTGTTTCTGTTGTTTTAATAATGTTCTCCATTTTCACAGCCTGCAGCAATTTTTCAGTACTTTGGTTCATATAGTCTTTCAAACTTCGCTTTTCTTCTTCTACAGTTTGATGGACTTGTAATAGCTCTCTGCCACCTATTCTTCTTGGCAGGTACAGACTATTGACGTCACCTCATGGATATAAAGCGTGGTACATATTCAAAAATTTATGTTTTCCGGTTGTTGTTATTGTTATTTTGAACAGGCATTCACATTTTGCAGTCTCATGCCACTCACTTTATATCCGACATATATTTCATGGCAAAACAGTACACCAGTAGTACAATGCCTACTTTTGCATAAGGTATCTCGGAGACAGACAGCCTTTAGGGATCAGGAGTCTATCTGACATTATGAAACCATACAGCAGACATTCATAAAATGGCTTCCAAATTTTGGGGAGGTGTACAAACAAAATGGCCTATGTCTTCCTACAGTGTCTTATGTCCTTTTTCCTTCCATGCAGAAATCTAAGAGAAAGACAGAACAGCTGTCCAGTGTCTTCAGATTGTTTGCACCATTGACATTCTTCTAGCCACAAAGACCCACATCCTTTCTAGAACTTGTGGTATAAAAGCAATAGCAGTCTTTGGTAATCCTATTGAGTAGGTGCTCCAATGAAAAATTCTTAGCAGGGATCACTAGCCCGGGATAGAACCAGGATATGGTTGCCTATGACTCTCGGGCCTAGATTACGTACTGTTGCCCTTTCATTAGCTCCATAGTTGACCCAGAGTATAAGTTGTTTTCAGCCATTTAATGATGCTTGCTTAGAAAGCCATGTGTCCTCAGCTTCCTTGGTTACCATTTAGCGGCACAATCTCTCTTTTGTATTCTTTACTATATCACCAAATAGCTTTAATGAGGTCCCTGAGTAACTTTGCCTTCCCTAGCTCCATGCTCTCCAGATGGATAAGATATCAATCTATCTGAATGTCCTGCAGGCTGGAAATTTATAATCTGACATATCCAGTGTAGAGGTCTCCAAACTTGGCAACTCTAATACTTTTGGACTTCAACTTCCAGAATTCCTCAGTCAGTCATGTTCAGCCATTTCCCCATGCTGGCTGTGGCATTCTGGGAGCTAAAGTCCACAAGTTTTAAAATTGCCTATTTTGGAGACCTCTGATCTTGAGGATGTCAAATTATACCAAGAAAAGACTTTTGCTGCTACTGAATTGCTTACTCGTGTTACTTGGAATGGGAAAAAATGTTTAGAATACTGAAATTGGGTTGCTGTTTGCTCAGTAGAAGTTTTAAATGAACTGCATGATTGATTAATCATATTATACAATAGTTCAGTTGAGTAAACTACTTACATTCCAGTCAATGGTAGCAAAAAAGGGATGGCGTTTAATTTCTTCAACTCCATCAAGGCCAGCACCTGCCAAGGTAATGAAAAGAAGACACAGAGGGTGTCAGACCACAAGGTTTCTTCTGTTTGTCTTTTATAACTCCCCATCAAGAGAAGTAGAATAGCCGAAAGAAGACCAGAGGCTTTGGGAATGTTAAAATTGTTGAATTATTGTAAATTGTTGCATTGAATTATTACAGTTAATTTCCTCCAAGTAGTAAAGCAAAATATTATAATAATTGAATTACTGACTGGTTACTTAGTTAGAATGTGAGAATATATTAATATGTTGATACAGATAAAAAATATAACAGATAAATTAAGGGAGGGACTAGTTCTATGGAGAGCCTAATTCAAATTCACACATCAAGTTACAAAGCTCAGTGGATAAAGAGTTTAAACCATCTCATAGCACATTCTGCATTTACAGTAAATGGATAAAATGGAGTGTTACTAATGTCCCAATGTACAAAGCCTTGCCCTTCTCAAAGTACAAACAGCTCATTTGCTTAATACATAAACAAATATGTATCTACTCCTCATTTTAATATTCAAGCTATTAAGAACACATTTAATTTTAGACTCTCGAAAAACCAAATTAAAATAGCTCCATAATTTTAAAATGTTCAAGTGTTGTTTAACAGAATTGCATCTGTGTGATTTTTCACTGGAGCACCTACTCAATAGGATTTTACTTGTTCTGCAGTTTATAGAAAATTGAAGACATTTCCTTCAGTACAGTACAGGAAATTTGCACAATTTCTGACGTGCATTAGAACTCCTATAATTCTCAGACTAGACTTCTGCCTTTTCTGAGTAGAAGAGAAGTTTGAAGAACTTCAATATCTTCCAATCTATTTATGCCTCTCTTCTTTACTTCAGCTTGTTTAATTCCTTTTGAGTCAGCATTTTTTTTAAAAAAGCAACAGGTGCTCAAAAACCATTAAGCAACTTGGATTTAATGGAGCCATATATTTAACATTAGCATCTGTTATCCCAATGGAGAAGAGCACCTACAGTAGAAGAAGGATTATGCAGCAGTTTATACAGGCTGAGCCTGTGAACTACTGAGCATTTTGTTCAAGCAATTTCCATTTTCCTGAGTGGCATTTAAAAAATACTGCAATGGACAATCAAATCAGTTGTTTGGAAGCATATTATGCCTTTCATAATACTGTCTCTTTTCTTTGGAATGTTTGTACTTTCTCGGGAAGAGCCTGCTTGGTTAAAAGCCTATCAATAAATGGCTGTGTAGACTATGTCCAGCTACTACCATGTTTCCCTGAAAATAAGACCCTGTCTTATATTTTTTTGAACCCTGAAATAAGCTCAAAAGCCTGATTGGGCTTATTATCAGGGGATGTCTTATTTTGGGGGAAACAGGGTAGACAAAATATGTTCTCTACGTTTGTTCGACTGGTGCTCAGAAATGGCTTCCGTGTAGTCTTTGCTCATTATTTGCTAGGGAGAGATCATTGAACACATAGATCCTATTGGTTGCATCTTGAGCGTGGCTGTCTGTCTCTTGCAGAATAGAATAGAATAGAATAGAATAGAATAGAATAGAATAGAATAG
>WNWU01000005.1:18498883-18570486 GCA_012654045.1 Ptyas mucosa
AATAGAATAGAATAGAATAGAATAGAATAGAATAGAATAGAATAGAACAGAACAGAACAGAACAGAACAGAACAGAACAGAACAGAACAGAACAGAACAGAACAGAACAGAATGAAGACTTAAAAGTTGAGAGAGACTGGAGATTGTTGTTGTCCTGAAGATAGCCTGGCCCTGAGTCATGTAGGGCTTTAAAGGTAATAACCAACACCTTGAATTGTGACCGGAGACCAATAGGGAGCCAGTGCAGCTCGCAGAGAATTGGTGTAATGTGGGTGTATCTAGGTGCACCCACGATAGCTCGCGCGGCTGCATTCTGGACCAACTGTAGTCTCCGAACACTTTTCAAGGGTAGCTCCATGTAGAGCGTGTTGCAATAATCTAACCGTGAGGTGACAAGGGCATGAGTGACTGTGAGGAGAGCCTCCCGATCCAAGTAGGGTCGCAATTGGTGCACCAGGTGAACTTGTGCAAAGGTCCCCCTAGCCATAGCTGTCAGATGTTGCTCTAATCTTAGCTGTGAGTCTAGGAGGACACCCAAATTGCGAGCCCGTTCTGAGGGGGACAATTTCTCCCCCCCCCAGAACCAAGGATGGACAATCAACATAGTCTTTAGGAGGCAATACCCAGTTAGTCTATTGTGGTAATCTCAATAGAGGGGTAATCTCAAGGAAAGATCAGGATGGGGGTGGGTGGGTATGTCCAATGCAGCAACATGTTTGTCTTCCTACTTCCATTTCAAATTCATTAAACTGAAATTGCAAACAATATAATTAATAGTATTATTATTCCAAACATCCAAAATGCAGCATACAGCTTGCCCATTGAGAAATCCATTCTGTATCTCTTCTCCAGATAAGCTCTTGAGTCAAACATTATATGATATCTATTTTATTGAAAGAAATGTAATGAGATGCACAAATTTCATTCACTCCTTGTTCAGTGAAGGATAATCTGTTCAGAACCTTCCTAGAAGATGGTTAATAACAAACTCCTTTTACTGCTGTTTCTGGATAATCTAGAAATCTAAGCAAACAAATAAATGAACATTGCAGACACTTATCGACAAAACCACCAGGAATTGAATGGGACTAAAAGAATACCTTTATTTTTTATGATAAAGCCAGCAGAATTGCTTAGCTTAATTATTCTTACTATTCTATGAGAAAATGGCCAGTAATGATTAGAAAAAGTTTGAAAATGAAGTTGTGCTTTTATCTAATGTCACAACCAAGAACAGATTTCATGGGGAGCAAAAAATTAGGCTATGAAAATTTGCTGCCTTTGGGCATAATTAGGTAGATAAAACGTAATACTTGCATTGAAGAATTCCCACCCATTCAGGCCAAAATCAAGCTTCACCGATTCTACAGCAGACACCAGAACTAGAAGAACACATTATATTTTACATTTTTTCCTACAATGGAAAAAAAATGTAAGAACATAAATCTAGATCATTTGTGCAGTCCTGTTTCTCTGTGCCTCTAGCATTAGGTACTGACAGGTATTCTGTATCTGTCAGTGGATGATATGTTGTACTTCCATTCATGTGTAGCATCTTTTCCAACAGTCCCAAATACGTCATCAATTAAAGTGAAATTACCTTGTAGCTCTCCATCATACACTGTTCAGCTGCATCACGTATATGAGACTACATGATAATTAACTAAAGAGAAAAAACAACTGAGGAAATTTGCCACTGTGTTATGCAGTAATAAAATAAATTCCCATACCTAATCTGTTAGATGGATTCCTCTTGAAAAGAGCTCTCAGCAAACTCTGAGCTTCTATGCTCAAAAACTGTGGCATTCCTAGCTTGGCTCTGAAAAAATAAGACATTTTAATGCAGGAATAAAAAGCACCGTTTTTTAAAAAAAATCTACACATGTATGTAAACGATTAAATCAGAGGTGGGTTTCAGCAGGTTCTGACCAGTTCTGGAGAACCAGTAGTGGAAATTTTGAGTAGTTCGGAGAACCGGTAGTAAAAATTCTGACTGGCCCCATCCCCATCTGTTCTCTGCTTCCCAAGTCCCAGATGATCGGAAGGAAATGGGGATTTTGTAATAACCTTCCCCTGGATTGGGGAGGGAATGGAGATTTTACAGTATCCTTCCCATGGAGTGGAGTGGGAATGGAGATTTTATAATATCCTTCCTCTGATATGCCCACCAAGCCACACCCACAGAACCAGTAATAAAAATTTTTTGAAACCCACCACTGGATTAAATACATCAGTGAAATGTATAGAAATCTCAAATGAACATTTAAACCCTTTTCTATAGACCAAGTTTTGGGATAATTTTATTAAACATTTTAATTTAAATCTCTTTGCAACTTATTTAGAAAATTTGTCAACCCTTATGATTGTGGCTAAGTCATATATACTGAGTCACAATTTGAAAGAGTTAGCAAATGGACTGTTCTCTCGGTCTTGTTTCTGTGAAATTCTATTCTGACGCCTTGTTCTTTCAGCCATGTTATTTAGAATTTGGCAAATAAAACAAAGAAAATAAAAATCCTATGCACTTCTTCTATGGTGCATATTTTTAGTTTTCATTTGCAGCACTCAATCAATTACAAAATTTGTCAGAGTATATTCATGAACTGGAATAGGGCATAGCAACAGGTCAGCCAATGAGGGCTGTTTGGTAACTGAAACACAGTATTTGTTGTATGGAGCCATAAGAAGACAATTTGGAGCCTGGCTGTGGCTTAACTATTCTGTATATAAGCTTGAGGGTACTAGCTTCTCTCTCCTCCATTTTGCCTTCTCCATTTTGTGCTGTGTTTATACTTGCTATTTCTCTTCTCTACAACATAGAAAAACCTACAAGGGTATTGTATGCCTTATGTGTTGTTTTGTATATAAAGACATTTGGATCCTACTTAATAGTCTGCTTGTGTGTGCTGCAGCAAACTGAAAAAATTATGAACAATGAAGATGTTGTATGGATAGGAAGTTTACATAGGTAATTTGGCCCAGTTCATACTAAGTTTGTATGTGTGTGTTTATGGGTATGCTTGTGTTTTAGCTCTTCCTGAAGGACATAATGCTGAATTTGACCAACAGCCTGAATATGGCACTCCTGCATCTCATCTACTTGCAAGATGTTGGGGAGTCAAAGCAATATATGACCTGGAACATTCAGGTCTTTATTACGTTGCAAAACAGTTTTTTGATCCTTTTACAGTTAAATGTAGGATTGAAGGGCACTGTAACAAGTCTTCTCTGCAGGCTGAAGAGTAAGCAAAGAGAGATTACTGGAACAAATTAACTTTGTTTAATGAGGCGTGTGCTTAAGTAACTGTACCAGGAAAGGATTGAGAGTGGGGATGGAAGAAACTGGAATTGGAACTAGTTGTTTCCCAATTTAGGTAACAATCCTATATCCTTCCTTCCTTCCTTTCCAAATGTTAACTATTATACAGTAATCTAATAATTCTGCTAGATCACATTTCTTATCTGTTTCTGCCAACATTAAGACTTCCTATAGCTAGTCAATGAGCTCCTCGCTAATATTTTGAACATCCAGCTCGTAATGCAATACATTGTGCCTTAGATTTAGGCAGCAGTGCTACGTTCCCTGGTAGGATGGAATGGAAAGTCTATTGGGCTCTGAGAACATCCCAGAAGATTTCCATAATTTAAATGGGTTCCCATGCTGCAAGTTGGAATTAAAAGTGGATTTGAATTGTGATAAACTGCTGGAGTTTTCAGCTTCTTGATTAAGAGTGGTCCCTGGGCTACTAGCTACTATGTTTTAGATATATTTGGAATATCATTTCTTGTATTTTCTGCAAGACAATTTATATAACCCAGAAGTTTATTCTGAGTTAAAGAACATAAGCTATAGCTATAAATAGATATACAAGTTGGGAATTTGCTACTCACTTGAGAATGAGTGCCATTGTTTCCTTACGATCTTTCCCTTGAAATGGTAGTGACCCTGTCAACATTTCAAACTGTAAAGAAGGAACAGAAATTCTAAGAAGCATGAAAAAGTGTATATATAAACATAGCATATAGTCTATTGTATTTATCTTAACAATGCAGAATGTTCATTCATGCTCCATAAAAATTAGTACCCGATTAAACCTATACGTGGAACATACATGAAATTAAGGAAGAATATCTTAACCTCTTTTAAACCCCTTATTTAAAAGAGCATAATAACAGAATAATCAAGTTAGAAGGGACCTTCAAGGTCTTCTAGTTCAGCCTCTGCTCAAGCAGAAGATCCTGTATCATTCTGGACAAATGATTGTCCAATATCTTAAAAACTTCCAGTGATAGAACACCCAAAATGTCAAGAGGCAAGCCATTCCACAGATTAATTTTCTCACTCTCAGGAAATTTCTTCTTAATTCTAGGTTGGACCTCCTTTGTTAAGCTTCCATCCATTACTTCTTGTCTTTCCCTCAGATGCTTTGGCAAATAGTTTGACCCCTTCCTTCTTTGTGACAGCCCCTCAAATATTGGAAGACTGCTATCATGTCACCCCTAGTCCTTCTCTGCACTTTTTTAAAGAGTCTCAACAACTTAATAGATTCATAATAGATTCACTGGACTTTTGGTGTGAATAGTAAAGTTGTTCTAAATTATGATGATCTAATAATAAAAGCATTCAATGAATACACGATCAGGTGCTGTCTTATACAGTGAAAATATTTTATGTATGAGTCCTGTGAAAATGTTCAAAAATTACCCAAAAAAGGCATCATGCTAAAGTTTCCTGCATCTCATGACTTTCAGACAGCCAGTTGCAAAAGATCAGTAATGAACACGGAAAATTTAACAATCAAGTGTAGAAAACAATAAAAAACAAGGAACTTTTTATCCATCTACTTTATTAAATGTTTAAAAGAAAAACTGAGAGGGAAATAAATAAATAACATCAAATGCTACCAGTTGCCATAAATTAAACATGATATGAAGAATTCTGCTAGTTGGAATAAGAATAGCCAGTATTTTAATTGAATTTAAAGAATTCACAAAAGAATATCAGGTGCTATTCAGCAGAATGCTTAAGTCTATGTTGCTGCTTAACTTCAAAATTCAGACTGTAAATGAACTTTTTGATGGCTGGGAGCAGAACTGTCAAATCATTATATGGGACATTTACGTAAGAAGACAGATAAATGCCATACAAATAGGCAGGATCAGAGTATTTGGTTGAGTTTCTTTTCTTTTTAGTGGTTTTTGAATTGAATTAAAATGTTATGCCTCCTTTAATATGCTATGGCAATGATGATTAACCTTTTTGGTGCTAAGTGCCCAAAGTGCGTCCGTATGCGCACAAATGCACATGCCCAAACCCCCAAAATGCAATGTGAGCACCCCCCCGCACATGCGTCCCACCCCCTCATGCCCCATTTTGGCTTCCAGGGGGTCCTCGTGTGGTGCCCCTGTGCCCCGTTTTGGGCCTGGAAAGCCTCCTGCACCAACCTGCAGCCCCCCGCATATGCACCCCGCCCCTTGCGCATACGCAGCAGAGACCCGAAGACCAGCTGTCCAGCAGGAGGCACATGCACATGCGTGATGGAGCTGGGCTGGGGTGACAGCTCGCGTGCCTGCAGAGAGGGGTCTGCGTACCACCTCTGGCACGCATGCCATAGGTTCGCCATCACAGTGTTATGGTTTTGGTTTGTTCCCTTCCTAATAATGGAACACTACACTGGTTTTTAATAATAGCATCTGGTCCTGAGTATTCAGGCGTCCATTCTTGTTATCATTTTTTGCACAAAAACCAAATGATAAAATAGTATTCCAAGTGGAGCATTGCCTGCAACAGAATTTTTGGGGAAAAGACGTTGCCTCTTTAAATCAGTACAATTTTTAAAATATCCTTTCAAACCTACCCTTTCTTTGCCCATATTATTGCTCAAAGTGTTTTTTTTTATTTATTTAATGAGGTAAAAGTGTAAGACTTTCAATTGGTGACATGGAAATGTTTCTCTCTTTCACAAAAGTATATATCTCCTTCAAAGCCATAAAGAATACTGTGTACCTAAAACAGTAAAAGTAACTAGAAGTGGTAGAACAATTGGAGCCCACAATTGTTCAACTACAACTTCCATCAGCCCCATTAATACTACCTGTTTGGAAGGATGGTACTTGTTTATCAAACAAATGTATATCACGTTACAGAACATTATTCCTGACAAAATCTGTTCCTCTTTTCTTTTTGGCCCTGAGACCACTCACCCATCTTTTAGACATTTTCCCCCTTAAGCATATCAATGGAATGCTAACATCTGCTCTACTTTGATTAAAACAAATTATAATTAGACACTAAATCTAATTTAAGTAGCTCAGAGTACATCTTTCAGTTCCATTTCAGTAAATGAAAGCAATAAAAGAGAAACTACAGTCCCCAAGGAACAGTAATTCTAGATTTGCGCTGATAGGTAATTTAAAAAAGCAGAACCAGAATGATGGCAGGAAGAACTGAATTAATTTTAAAAGCACACTCATTTTTTTCTGTTTGAACTAAAAAAAAGTCATATATTTGATACAAGCGGCCTGAATCCACTGTTGCAACTGTTTATGCTTAATAAACAAAATAGATAAATAAATAAATAAATATAAAAATAATAAAGAATTCTATTCTATTCTATTCTTTCTACTTTATCTATACACTCACACACACATATACATCGGGTCTTTTCTTTTTAATTGTAATGCTCAATAAAATTATTATTATTAAAAAAAGGATACCCTCAACATTGTTTGGGGAACTTTTTCTTAAAAGGACATGCACCTTCCACAAAATTGTAGGATTTGTCAACAAAACCACTTAATGAGGTGAAAGCTGATTGTTGGGGAGGGAAAGAGAGGGAGCAATGATCATTTTTTTTGGCAGGATGATGAAAATGACATTTCTTTCAACATGCAAGATGTACTTGCCTACATACAGTAAGAGGAATTACCTGAGAAACATTTGCTAAAATTATTCTAGCTACTTTTGTGTAATATTACTATGCAAAATAATAATTGTTGATTTTTAAAGTTCAACTTACATTACAGATTGATTAAACCCACATAGGAAGAAAAACATCATGACAGAGACTATGAAATCCATATGTGACCTAATTTTATGGGTATAAAAATACAAGTCTATATAGCAATAGCAGATTAAGAACAGATTTTCTAAATACAGCCCACATGTAGACCCAAATAGACCTGAAAAATAAATGTTATCAGCAGAATTCCCAAAGTTTGCTGAGGTACAAAATATGGAAAGGGGGAGGAGAGAGGAGAAAATAAACAGCTCAAAAAAAAAAATCTAACCATGCTTAGTAATTATAGAAATCTGAAAGTCATTAGGGAAGTAATATGAAACACACATGTACACCAAATACAGTGTACTATAATATCCTATTGTATGTCTATAGCTATAGACTAATCATCTCCCTTTTTAGAGAAGCAGGATGGAGAAGAGAAGACAAAAGTATGGAGAGAAAAGAAAGAGTGAAAGAGGAAAAAGGTGAAAGACAGTTTCTTTGTCAAGGAAAAATAAGAGAGAACATTATGAGCTGTGGTGGCACAGTGGTTAGAATGCAGTACTGCAGGCTAACTTTGCCAACTGCCAGAAGTTTGATTCCTACTGGATTCAAGGTTGACTCAGCCTTCTATCCTTTTAAGGTTGGTAAAATGAAGACCCAGATTGTTGGGGGCAATATGCTGACTCTGTAAACTGCTTAGAGAGGGCTGTAAAGCTCTATGAAGCAGGATATAAGTGCTAAGTGCTATCTTCCACATTTCTATATGCAAGAGAAAAGAAGATTATGCAATAGTCTACAACCCAAGGTGAGGAATGTAAAATACAGTAGACAAAAACTTCAGTGGGAATCAAAGCCAAGTCCAGATCTTAAAATAGTATAAGCAATGCCAAGATCTAATAAGAAAGCGTGGTCAGATTCTGGGCATGGTGGTACAAGGGAAAGATGGAACTGATGTTTTTCTTCAGCACTTGATTGCCTTTTGCTCAAAGCTTTATGTCTGACTGTCTAGCCTCACGTGGTTGGTAAGAAGAACCAAAGAAGCAAGAGCAGTGTGGATTTCAAGAAAATATCTGTCTTCCAAATACCAAAACTTGGCTCTAGAAAGAGAACAATGTACCAGGGAGAAGTTCTTCAAAGCCTTGGACTTCGGGATTACTCCTGTCCTTAGTGCACTACTTGATACCAGATGTGTGGGAACCAAAAGGCAGAAGAACTTTGCTCTTTCTTGCTGGTTTTGAGAATAGCCCTCTCCGGTTTCCCAGGGTTTCTTTTTTTCCTAGGAGGGCGAATTCATCTGAGGAGATCATGACACTTCTCATTAAAAGCTGCAAGCCATACCACTAAATATTATATTTCAGTCTTTTCACTATTCAACCTTGTGATTAACAGGAGTTGATTGCTAACATTTCTGAAAGGTAACAGCTCACGGCAGGAAGGGGAGGAGGTGATGGTGGCTATGACTGTGAGATTTAGGCACATAAAACAGGATCAGGTTTCAATTGCATGACTGCAGTAATTTTCTTGCCTTTAAAAAAAAAAACATGCCTACTAGGCATTTCAGGTCAACCTGGTTAAAAAGCAGACCTTGCAGAATTCCAGAAATAGTTATTATTGTGGTAGAATTTAATAACTTAATCTTGAAAGTCAATGCAAGTTTCCCTCTGTCTCCCCCTTTATACTAAACACAATTAAGATGAGTTTCTTTCTCATGCTTCCTTCCTTCTATCTTTAGATTGTGTACTCTCTTGAGCTTAAATGGCTTGTTCATATCAGCTTTAAATTCCTTTACAATCTCTTCTTGTAGATACTCTTGGCTTGAGCTAAAACCTTCTTCATGTGAGGGTAGGAAAACAATGCCACTTAAGGATGAATCTGTCTGTTTGTGTCACATTTCTGGCATTTCCTATAGTTCCGAAATAATATAGACATCATGGTTGCAGTTTCTATAATCTGGCATCAGATGCTGTCTGACATTGTCTAAGGTTACTTCCATAAAAAGAAGCCAACTATTGTTTGAGGCTGTAGATGTTGCCTTGAATAATGGCTCCATCACAATTCAGATGATAAAACAGAATGAATGAAGTTTTTACAGGGAGAGGGGACTAAATGCATAAATTATATACTGCCCAGCAGAGTCCTGAAAGGCATTTCAAGATGTGCACGACAGAGAGGTATTAATGAAAAGAAGCTTCTAGGCATTATGGAAGACAGGCCTTTTAATCAAATGTTCATTAATACTTCAGGAGGTTTATTATGACTCCCCCACCTTAAAAAATTGGGATGAGGGATAAAATGTTATTAAGTGGCTACTATAACTGATGGGAACTTGTGAATGCTGAGAAGTAGGCTGTTGGTTTTCTAGTTAAACACATATGAATGAATGAGTGCTATTGAATATATATTCCATAGTGATCCTTAGGTTGGACCATGAGTTTACCTAGGCCATTAATGCCAAGTAACAGTGATTCTTCAGCATTTTGTGCAGTAATTTTTTTCAGTCTAATATAAGGATAAATACCAGATTACCTTCTGCATGAAAATCCATGTAAACTAACACTGAACCAAATCCTGGTCATTAACACACCCTCCTTTGGCCGGTCTCAGCCTCAGAAACACATAATTTCACAATGAAATCAGAAATTTTAAAAATGATCAGCTCATAGAGAACTGAATCACTTTCAGCCACAACAGGCCCTAAGTGGCCCAGGCTACATCCAGTTGTTCCCTAACATCTCTGCCTTCAAAGTGGTCTCTTTTGTCCCTCTTCTGGTAAGGCTAGAGTGTCTTATTTCTTCCCCAAATATATGCATTTCCAGTTCTTCTATGAGAAACTTTCAGTTTCTGAATGACTGATTAGCCACTTCATAATCCTTAAAAGACCAATCTCTGGCAATTTAATTTCCCTCTCTTTCGACCACTCTTTTTTAAAATTAATTCAACTGTCTATAAAATAAAGCTCTCCTGTTTCCTAGCAACAGCAGGCTAGGGATGGGGATGCTGCACTCCCCTAATGAGCCATAGCTGTGGTAGAAGCAGACATGCTAGTGCTCTCCTATTCCAAATTGGATTAGATGTAAAAAAAACAAAAAACAAACCCCAAAAGAGATTACACAACTTTGGAAGTGCATAAACCCTCCATAGAAGAAGGCACAGAGGAAAAAAACTGCAGGAAAAAACTCAGTCACAGTAAGAGAAAGTTGAGAGCTGGGAAAAAGTAATTTGATAAGAAAGTGGAAAGTTCTGCAGTCAATTCCATGGCAAAGGAATTAGTATCAAGATGGGCAGGGCAGGGAGTACCAGGGTACAAAGGTCTGTAAGAACAGATTAGGAACAATTCTCATCTCTAACACAGGCACAATAAGACAGTCCTTATTATTTATGTTACCATCAAAGCTGACACCAAATAGAGCATAGCAAAACCTCAAAAAAATAGTGCAAGGTATGATGATGTGGAGAGACCCGGCCCATAGAATTGCCAAGAGTCGGACCCAACTGAAAGGATATCATCATCATCATCATCATCAATGTATAGATTCAGTTTTTTCCTTAAACAGGGCTAACACAATGTGCAGGCCTAGCTTAAGGTTCACTCTGTAGCAATCCTACGTGGAAGAAAAAGAACACAACACAGCATTCGGTCTTGTGTGACATATCAAGTGACTCAATGAAACCTGTCTAGGGCAAAGAAAATAAGTACTGAGGCTGGAGTTCAAAGGAAAGTAAAAGGGCTGATGGTCAAATGACAGGAATGAAAACCTTAACAGTCCGGCTTATACAACTTCCTATGTACTACTTTTACCATCAATGAATTACTGTACCGGTGATTTCACAGATGAGAATGCTTCAGTAGACACATGCTGATAGTTCATTGACTACTTCTACCTAAGGATATAGCCTTCCTCAATGCAGAACTAAATACCAAAGCATCAAGATTCAGGAAGAAATTACAGTACAACCCTACAAAGGTTGATGGCAGCTTTTCATCCAGGATAAAGAATGCCCATCGTGCCCTTGGAGACAGCAGTGGCTAGTACCTCCCAAACTACCCACACAACTGTGAAAAACTGTACAAATTACACGCAGTCCGCTAGTTAAATTGCATCAATTGTATAATTATGGACTGAAAAGTCATGAATATCTGGATTGCAGGAGCTATAAGGGCTGAAATCACATTTTAGGACAAAAGAGGATTGATGTTAACACAATACAGGAAATGGCTCTAAACATCTGCAGTCAATTTTTACTCCACATTTATATTTAGATACGGATATCCAGTGTGCGGTTTTGCATGAAACGGACTCTGGATTTAATCCTGAGTGCTTTCACTTGAAGAAGAAGAAGAATCCCTAGGGTGTGGAAAAAGTTCTACTTAAGACTATGCCTCCTACAGTAAGCCATACTGAGCTAGAAGAACTAATATCCTGATCACTTCTTTAGAATTTAATAGGACTGAACCCCAAATTAGTCATCCTCAAACATGCAATCATTAGAATCAATGGATCTAAACAAAGCCTTGATCTAATCCACAGTGGTGATAAAATTGAGAGGAGTCATGTAAATGCAAAATAAATAAATAAATAAATAAAAAATCCCAAGCTCATAAATAAGCTTACTTCACAATAAACTTACATTCTCGTATTGATGTATCAGTCAATTAGTGAATTGCCAAAAAAAGAAAAGTTCTCCCCTTACCATTAGGACACCAAAGGACCACCAATCTGCACTCTGGGTGTGTCCTCGCCGGTTGACCACCTCTGGTGCCATGTATTCTATTGTCCCACAAAATGAATAAGCTCTCTTGTCATGGTCAATGGCTTCCTTGCTCAGGCCAAAATCTTTAAAAAATGAATATATACTATTAATCAGCTTGAATATTTTAAATAAAGTGCAGGTAGTCTTCAATTTACAACTACAACTGAGCCCCAAATTTCCATTACTAAGCAAAAAGAATTGTTAAGTGAGTTTTGTCTCATTTTATGACTTTTTTTGTTATTAAGTTAGTAACATGGTTGTTATGTGAATCTGGCTTCCCCATTGCCTTTGATTGTCGGAAGGTTGCAAAAGGTGATCACATGACCCCGGGACACTGTAACCATCATAAATACATGTCAGTTGCCAAGCATCCAAATTTTGACCATGTGACCATGGGGATGCTGCAATAGTCCTAACTGTGAAAAACAGGCATAAGTCACTTTTTCAGTGCCATTGCAACTTTGAATTGTCACTAAACAAGGACTACCTGTATTAGTGCACCAAAACTACATCTATCCATAGTTATTATTTTCTTGCTCAGTTTTGGATGTCAGCTCACATCAGTACGATATAGTCCCAGGACTAAAGACTGACTAAGCAAACAGCTCTCCTGAACCTGCACGCTTATCTGGTTGCAGAGGCAATGTTCCAAGTTACTCAGATGAATATTTTCTATTCACTATTTCAGAATGTTGTTATCATGGCTGCTTTACTCTGCTAGGTGTGCTAAAATTAAAGCAGCAATGAGGTATACTTCGTAATGAGCCTGAGGTCCTGATGGCAACCCAAATGTGCTAGGTGCTCTGTCATCAAACTGATGTATGATATATAACACAGATACAGATTTTGTAGAAAGGTGATCCTTACCTGTAATCTTAATGTGTCCTTCTTCATCTAGAAGAATGCTAGAAGACAATGTAATGAAAAGTTATTACATTCAACCAAAGCAGATGCCTAGAACTGTAACTTGATCAATGACAAACAACGTTCTAGATTTTCCTCTCCTCCTCAAATGTGTAGTGATGCATTCCTCAAATTTGTTTATATTCATCCGTTAAGAATGAAATTAAGAAGAGATTCAGTACATAATTCCCCCATCTCAAGATTTGTTGCTTGAAAAATACTGCCTGAAAAAGAAAACTACACTGTCTCTTTTTTAGGTAGTTATCTTTTGTCATGAAAAATAACTTAAAAAGAAGTGGTCTTCTGTAAAATGTTGGCAGGCTGATAACAGACTGTCACTGCATGTAAATGAATAATCAACACTAACAGCTGTCAGTACTACTATTTAATAAATACTATTTTGTCCTTTATGTGTTGCTTCCTTGAATAATGGTTGTATACCAGTTGCACCACTTACTTCTCAATAACACTATATTTAAGAAAACAATCCAGTTCTATGATCCCTTGATCTATAGATAATTCAGAGAACACCAACAGCAATTGATCCTTCTATAAGAAAGAGACAGTGAAGCTACATTGGTTTTTTTTATTTCTAATTCTTATCAATCCTTCTATTTTTTTCCCTAAAAGAGGCAGTGATGTTGTCATTGGTAATTTAAATTGTGCTCAGGCAATGGTAAAGTAGCATATTCTGAAAACTTAAAAGGATTTACTAGAAATTGGTCAGCATAGACAGGAAATTGAGGCAAAAGTATAGTCTACACCAAATATGGGAAGAACATAATGAGCTTTTTATCTAGAGTGGTGTGGTGGCCTAGAGGTGGTGCTCTCGCCTCACAATCAGGAAGCTGTGAATTCAATCCTAGGTAGAGACAGATATTTCTCTCTGAGCACAATGAGAATATATCTACTGAACAAAACTCCGCATTAGCAACAGGAAGGGCATCCAGCCAGTAAACACTCTGCTAGCTCCATTTAGTTGCCCAGATTCCATCCCGCAAGGGATTATTGGGACATTAAAAGAAAAAGAATAGTGAGCTTTCTATCCATCTTACAACAAGAGAGGAGTATGAGTGCTGAGGATAATGACTTTAACTTTTAATGCAATGCATTTCTTAAGATCAGTATGTCTCAGAACAATTCACAATATGCTCATGTTTTTACAGGCAATTAAAAAAAAACATTTTCAGAATCTGCCTCTGAAATAATCCCGTCTACATGAGATATATTGAACATTTAGATTCTTCAAACAAATATCTCAGTTGAGCTTCCACCAGCTTCAATAATCTCTCTCTCATCATCTATCTTACCCTTGACCAGATGATGCAATATATTTATTTTCTTGACAGCATGTGAAACATCTTACTTGACTAAGAAGTATTATGTATGTTACAAGCCTACCAATCATTTATAAATACTTGCATGTTATTTCACTTTTGTTCTTAGTACACTAAAAATACATTGTTTGCAGTAGAGGTAATTATCTTTGATGCAGCTGAAGCTGCAGATGTCACATCATCGACATTTTTTTTTTTGCTTGTTTGGGGGAATTCTGCCTGTTCATTTTGAATCAGACAATTTAGGTGGTAGAATGATTATTAGATCTTGCATAATTTCATGTACATTTTGAGACAACAAAGTAACTTTATTTAAACTAATGTGTTTCTGTATTAACTTACTTTTCTGGTTTCAAATCTCTGTATATAATACCCAGACCATGAAGATGATCTAAAGCCAAGGCCAGCTCAGCTAAATAGAACTTAACATCTTCTTCTGTAAACATTACCTAGAAACAAAAAAATAGCAAAGAGTGCATCGTATACAGGAGAAAGTTTATTTATATGGAGCTACATTTAGTCATATTTAAAGGGAATCACAAAAGTCAATGTAATTTAGAATGGTCACAACTTAGGATCAATTAATTAATATGGATTTTTTTAAAAGGAACAACGACAAACCATGACTTCAACAAACAGAAAAGAAGCAATTTAGAATTAGAAAGAATTAAATTAGGTGGAAGGTCCATAGCAGGGGTGAAATCCAGCAGTTCTGACAGGTTCTGGAGAACCGGTAGTGGAAATTTTGAGTAGTTTGGAGAACTGGCAAATACCACCTCTGGCTGGCCCCAGAGTGGGATGGGAATGGAGATTTTGCAATATCCTTCCCCCAGGAGTGGGGAGGGAAAAGGGATTTTGCAGTATCCTTCCCCTGCCAAGCCCACCAAACCACACCACACCCACCAAGTCACGCCCACAGAACTGGTAGTAAAAAAAATTGGATTTCACCACTTGTCCATAGCAAAGTAATAAGCAATGAAATAGATGTGTATCCAGATAAAGCTGGACAAATTTCTGCCTGAAACTGTGGACAGCTATCATCAGTCATTGTTGACAAGAAAGTCCACTTGCCTCTTGAAAAAGCACCTTTGGGACAACTATGACCTGGATGGCTGAGAATCTCCATAGACATTTAGAGACGATTTTATCCTATGTAGCACAATTGGGTATTACACCCTGTTTCATACACAAAAGTAAAAATGCCAATTCTCATATAACTGACTGCATTATGCCCCTTTTAAACCTTACTCAGAATTGTTAATATATACAGTAATAGCTTTAAAGTTTGATAAAACAAAAGCCAAATAGATGTGATTCTGTTTTCTCCAAGCCAGCAGAAATCAGTTTTTTACAACATGATCAGCAAAATGTCCTATAAAATAAATTATTGTGGTTACCATTCATAAGATTGCTATCATTACAATTTTTGAAAAAAAAATTACAGGGAAATTGTTTAAATATGGATAAAAAACAGAAAAAGTATCAAGATACCATGATGAAGATGTCGTCGTTTCCTTTCAAAATAAACATGCAGTTTGCCCTCTCCAATCCTGTTCTCTTCATAAAACCATTATTCTGACCTTAAGGCTTTGATAGTGGTTTATTTTCCAGTATTTCAATTATCTGTGATTAATCCTCATGTTAAAATGAAAAGGATCTTGGCTGGTTTCCCCTTCCCACAAAGAACAATTCCTAGATATACAGTATATATAGGAAGCAGCCAGCAAAAAAGAATATTCTGTTTAGGTTTCATCATGCATTTTATGAACTTGGTACCCTTTGCTTTTTT
Organism: Ptyas mucosa; assembly: GCA_012654045.1. Lineage (NCBI taxonomy): Eukaryota > Metazoa > Chordata > Lepidosauria > Squamata > Colubridae > Ptyas > Ptyas mucosa. Next base: position 18,514,669 of record WNWU01000005.1, read on the forward strand.
TATAGAAAAATAAAGTTGATAGGGTGCATTTAAGGAATAACTACAGGATGACTGTGTCTTATTCTTTGATGATCTCAGTTGCCGAGGAGATTGAAAGCCACAGGAAGAAAAACAGCCGGCAGTTCTACTGTGGTCAAAGAAAAGACGCCCAGGAAGAGACTTTTAAAGTCCATCTGCTCAAAGGTAATGACAACACCAATTTGGTATTGGCACAGTTGCTTAGAAAGTAATAAGAGCTGAGTAATCACTGTGGTTTACCCAGACTGAAAACTCTGAATCCCAACATAGGTGAGAACAAGGTGACAATATTATTATTATTATTATTATTATTATTATTATTATTATTATTATTCTTTTATTCATTAAACGTGAAACTCAGTCAACTGAACATTTAAAAATGAATGTATCACAAATATTATTGACTGGCACTGATGGCTGATATGGGTTGCTGCCAGCATCCTAGGTATCAACCAAGGTTTTATTATTATTATTATATACTTTATTCATTAAACATGAAACTCAATCAACTGAACATTCAAAAATGCATCACAAATACCAGTGACCGGTGGTAATGGTTGTTACGGGTTGCTGCCAGCAAACCTAGGTATCAACCAAGTACCTTCTTAAGATGTACAATGTTCTAAATAGCGCAGTTTTTTGCAGTTCCGCTTGTGTTATTGCAGGAAGCTACAATTTGTTGATCTACCTTATAAAATTCTTGGACATGGTACCAAGTGCCCCGATAACAATCTGTATCACTGTTACATGTTTCATCCATAGCCGTGTAGTTTCAATGGCCAGGTTGCGATATTTCATGATTTTCATTAAACTCAGTCAACTGAACATTTAAAAATCATCATCATCATCATCATCATCATCATCATCATCATCTGTGGTAATATAGTGATAAGTGAATAGCGATAGCCTTGACATATACTGGTGGATTGACATCTCTCCCCCCACCCACACAGGATAATGAAAAAGTCACTAGAAGCAGTTTGAATGGCTACTAACCACCTGTGGCTGAAAGCTCAAGTGGACAACTACTTCCATAGTAGCCTAGCACGTGGCATACAGCCACTAAAACATCACTTCCCAGTACATAGGAAGACTGAAACTCTTTCCCATGAAATATTCTCACAAGTCAGCATTTAGAAGGCATGGAAAAATGCCATGAAATCAGTAGGTAAAGAAAGGTTGGACAGAAAGAAAAGTTAGAGACAACTTATCTGTGTATACTAAATTACAGGTATGATTTACGAACATTCATTTAGAGACTATTTCAAGTTACAATGGTGCTGAAAAAAGTAATTTATTATCAGTCCTCACATTTACAAAGCCCTGCAGATTCCCCATGGTCATGTGATCAAAATTCAGTTGCTTGGCAACCGGAATGTATTTATGACAGTCGCAGTGTCCCGGGATCACTATTTGTGACCCTCCCGGCTGCTTTTCAACAAGCAAAATCAATGGGAGAAGCCAATATCACTTAATGACAGCAAATTCACTTAATGATCATGGTAATTCCCTTAATGACCCCAATAAAAAAGGTTGTAAAATCGACAGCCACTCACTTAACAACCACCTCACTTAATGATGGAAGTTCTGGCCCTAATTGTAGTTGTAACTTGAGGACTACTGGTAGAAATTAAGATACAAAAATAACCATCAAATAGACCCTTCATGCTGGAACGCTCAACCAAGGCAATGGGAGCTAGCTGGAATAAAAGGCACAATCAAGTGAGAACCAGTGGTTGGAAATAAAGAGCTCAGCAAAAAAGTGTCTGGTCCCAATCAGATTGAGTCTGAAAGCTGGGAAGCAGAAGGAAGAAGAGGAGCTTCTCAGCTAGCAGACTCGGTCCATTGACATCAGACCAGTATTAACCCATTCCTGACCATTGGCCCCACACTCAATGAGAATGAATACCAAGTCTAAAACACAAAATTAAGCTCAACTGAATTCTATGGGATTTATTTATGACTAGACATATATAGAATTGCATTCTGAATATTATGTTTCAAAAAGAATGATTTCTCTATTTTGCCCGGTGTAACAAATAACACAAGCCAGAACTAAATCTAAAATATTAGATTGATAACCATCGTCAGTAAATTGTGGGTGTTCAACTATTTATATTCCTTTGTACATTGCATGTAGGCTGGTGACCCCCAGGGGGAGAGCCTTCTCTGTGGGGGCACCTACCCTCTGGAATCAGTTGCCCGCAGAGATAAAGAGAATCCATGACCTCGGTGCCTTCCGCCGTGCCCTCAAAACCTATCTTTTTCAGCAAGCCGGGCTGGCTTAAAAAATAATTTTAAATGTTTTAATTGGTTAGTCACTTTTTAATGTATGGGGCCAAATTTTTATATACTCTTAATTGTTTTTAATGTTTGTATTCTATGTTTTTTAATTTTGGCTGTACACCGCCCTGAGGCCTCAGGGAGAAGGGCGGTATATAAATCTGAAATTAAATTAAATTAAATTAAATTAAATTAAATTGCATTCAAAAGCTGTTTTTCAATGTGGGAATATGTAAAGCGCTACTTTTTGAACTGTTTAAAAAGACATACATTGTTTTCAAGGTTCACTCAGCCACCCAGAAGCTGCTGTAGTCTGTCTCTCCATGCACGTGCATGTAAGGATATTATTTTGCATGCACACTGGAAGAGAGTTGGAAACAGCTTCTACAGCAGCCCTATCACCTTTGCAAACGGCATGGATGCTTGAACAAGGCAAAAAGAGGTGCTTCTGCATGTTGAAAGGTGTCTCTCTTGAATACTTTGCAAAGCCCTATGGATTGTGACATAAAAAGGAGCAGATAGGAGCAAAGGGAGAAGAGAAGCATGGGCATTTTTGTCTGTGGCACATGGCAAGGTATCTTTCAAGAGAAAACGTGTTTGGATGCTAGAAGAAGTACATGGTTATGATTGATGGCTGGCCAGTTCCAAGAAATCAAGTGAATGCCATCTCTGTTGCCAGGAAATGGTTAGCAGAAGGCCTTCCTCCTCCTCTTCCCAGCTGTTCTATTATTCTTCAGATGGTGCTTTAATCACTATTCACATTCTGGGATGGCTGTCCAAGTTTTTCTGAGTCTTTATAGTGTGTCACCCCCAGGGCTGATAGAAATGAGAAGAGTGGGGAATGTACTCTGGATAGCAGTCATTTCCTTATAATCTTAGCCTGCTATGGTATTTACTAGCTACTTTTAGAACTTTTTGATGGTCCTCATCTCCTGGGAACTTCTGCTTTTAGAATGATAAAGATGATGACTTGTCGCCTATTGTTCAAAGCAACTGGGCAGGAAGAAAGGAAAGCAGAATTCAAGGAGATGACTCCTTCTTGCATAAATTATTCCAAAATTCATAATTGGATAATAGCTTTAATAGCACTGATCAAAATGCTAGAAAGTCCTGTATATATATTTTTTCTTATTGCTTCAGATTATAATAAGAATTGCCAAATTTTGGTTGTGGCGGGGGGTGGTGGTGGTGTATGTGTGGGATTGGGTGGATGGGACCAACAACGCAAAATGGGAAGATGTGAGTGTGTCACGTATGTTAGCAAGGCTGGGATCTTCCAGGAATTTTCCTGATTCTGAGGAGTGGGTGGGCTTTTGTTTTTTGTTTTTATAATTACGTTAAATCAATTTCAAAGCTTCTATTTGAATCTCTTTATTTCCTGCTCAGAATACAATTTTCAGCAGTACTGTTATTGCTGCTAAAATTTGGCAATGGAATCAAAGGGAATTCTGGCAAGCACAGAAAAGGAGTTCGGGGATACAGGCAGCTGTCCGGCTGCAAGTTGCTGAGCCCAGGATTAAGTGATACTGAAAATAGGAAATGGAAAAGAATGAAGTCCCACATTAGATCAGGTTCACAGCCATGACTTTTAAATCCAGTCTCAAAATAGATATTGTAGACAAATTAGTTTCTGCAAGTGGTTGCTGGTAATATCAGTTGATAGCTCGGTCAAAGAAACACTGGTCCTATTTCTGAAAGATAATATTTGACTTTATCCCAGTTTGTAAAACACAACTGGCAGAAAAGTAGACTTGGTTCACTAATAAAGAGTTGATTAAACCAGTTTTCTTTACCTTGCTTTTTTTCTGCATAGGATGCACTCAATTCACAAAACTATATGATATAATGAACTGCCCTAAAAAAGGCTTACATGAAAATGAAGTGCCAAATTTGCAGATCATATACAAAGGAGAAACTCTAAAGATGGATTCTGCTATGAAGGAACACAAAAGCAGCAATTTATTATTTTGCTTTGTTTTTAAACATTAACATTTAGTTTATTGGACTTACCTCTTTAGAAAGTCTGGTAAAAAGGTCCCCTCCTCGCAGGAAATCTAGTATGAGATACAGTTTTCCTTCTGTTTGAAATGCTGCAGTGAAGAAAGAGTTTTTAATAATAATTTGCGTAGATTAAACAATACACAGATTGTAATTGAGTGTGCTTAGATGCGGCTAACGAGTTAATCATTATTATGCATAATTCTAATAAGTTGGGTTCAGACATTACACCTATCAATTTTTTTTCTTCCGTTCAATGGTGATTTTCAGAGACTGCCTGGACAAGTTTTCTTGGCAAGGTTTTGCAGAAATGGTTTGCCATTGCCTTCTTCTTAGGCAAAGAAAACATGATGCAGGTAATCTTCAACGTACAACCATTTGTTTAGGGATGTTTGAAGTTACGACAGCACTGAAAAAAGTGATCTTCAACTGGTTTTCACATTTACAACCATTGCAGCATCTCCATGGTCACATGATTAAAATTCACTTGGCAATTGGCATGTATTAATGGCAGTTGCAGTATCCTGGGGTCATGTGATCACCATTGTAAACTTCCCATCTGGTTTCTGACAAGCAAAGTCAATGGAGGAATCCCAGATTCACTTAACAGCTGCAATCATTCGCTTAACAACTGTGGCAAAAAAAGTCGTAAAATGGGGCACAACTTAATTAACAACTGTCTTGCTTAGCAGTGGAAATTTTGGACTCAGTTGTGGTTGTAAGTCAAGGACTACCTGTCAAAGATTGTCCAATTGACTTTGTGCCTAATGTTGTGGCCCGTCAGCAGCCTGTGCGGATTGTAGCTGATTCTGACAGTGAGGAGGCTGGTGTGGTGTTGTGCCAGCAGCCTGTGCAGCTGGCACCCGAGTCAGACAATGAGGAGGCTGGAGAAGATGTGGTGCCAGAGGCGGGGATTCAGTCAGGGCCTTTAGAACCTCCAGATGCTCCTTTAAGTGAAGAGGAAGAAAAGAAGGAGCCTCTTCTCGATGCATGGGCGCGCAGAGCGACCAAAAGGCAGGAGTGGCTCCTCAGAAGGAGGTCTCCTCAAGAGTAAGGCTTGGGGCTAATTGGCCACTCCCTTAGCCTATTTAAGGAGGAATGCCGACTGAAGCAAGTTGTAGGGAACAACTTTAGTTCACTCTTCGTAAGATTGTGATTACTTTATCTTTGGTTTCTTGTAGGCTGTTAAGAAAGCTTATTAACAGCCTTTGTTTTGAAAAAGATTGAGTTTCGTAAATTAAGTTTTGTACAAACTTTGTGTGTGCTGTGTTCTTTGGGATCTGTAGCTGGGCAGAACACTAAGGCAGAACTAAAACTCACGATCTGCCAGTTTCTAGTCTGATACCATTACATCAAATTGGCTCTGGCTCTTTATTTTAACAATGGATTTTTTAACATACCATAATAGGATGCTTTACTTATAAAATTAAGCTGTTCATCATAGATGACAAAACATAATCCCTCGTTGAATGGTTAATGGTTTATGATTTTGAACAGTACAGTATGATATATCCAGTTGAAAATGGCCATAGAGCCATATGAATTCTAGATTAGAAAAATTATATTAGAGAAACTATATTAGAGAAATCTTACCATAATGAAGTTTTACAATGAAAGGATGATTCACTTCAGCCAAAATGTCTCTTTCCATTTTTGATCGTACACGATCTCGGACTACAGGAAAAAATAATAATAAAAAGATATCTTCAGATTTAAGAGTCTTGTATTGTGAATTTTGTGGGCTGTATGGCTTGCCACTTAATGAAATATCATGAGCAAAAGAAGATACATGTATGTGTTTTGCATACAGTCAGAATTTCTGCAGGATTAATGTTATCTCCTATTGCAGGACTTACTGATGTTCTAGTCAGAAGTACAAAGTTGTCTCTATTTGAACAGTTTACTCCTAAAATAATTCTTTCCTGTTTTTTGTAAATATGTGCAATACATACATACAGAACATTATTTGTTGCTAGACATGTCCCTTACAGCAATCATATTATTAGAACAGTAATCTATGATTGAATGAGCTAAGAACAGCTTTTAAAATGAGATATTCACTCAGCTAAAGATAAATGGCAACAAAATATCTAAATATCTAATCTAATCTAATCCTAAAATATCATTTCGAATTTTAAATACAGATGGAAAAAAAGAGTGATGAAACTTTTGAGCTAACCACTCTCTGGAGATCTAAGGACTTTCAGCATGTCTACTCAGGAATAAGTCTTACAGAGACAAAGATTTCATGCATTGCAATTTAATTGGAGTAAACCATTTGATACAGTTATGTCTTTCTTTATAATAATAAATAAAATAAGTATTAAACTCTCCCATTCTCCTTCATCTGAAAGAAATAATGAACATATGGTTTCTGGAATTCTCATTGCCTGGGGAAACAGGGATACAGAACAACATTAAATCATATCAAAAGGTACCAGCTGGAGGTCACTTCTAAATACATTTGAGTATGCTTTCTGATCTAATGTTATTGGACAGGATGACTCATGGAACATCATTTCCTGGATACAGTCTTGATAAAAACATTGCACGTTCCAAACAATTAGTAGAAAAGAAAAGTCAAAAACTCATGTAGAGGAGATGAATTTTATTTTCTTGCAAAGAGGGACAGAAATATAATTAGGGAGCATCTTCTGGATTCAAACTAATTTTACAAAATGACAAGAAGATGCATCACAACAGTGACTAACTGCATTTCATAATAGTTTACCATGCTGTAGTTATTAGATTATGTCACATGACCCCAGATTACTAGTACCTTGATCGAAATTTGAATGGGGTTGCATATGCAGTATTTACCTTATTAAGTACCCTCCTTTAACTATTTTCTAAACATACTATAAAATAATAATATTTAACTCAGCAAATGGTGGTGCATGTGTCTATGAATTTGAATATGGGTTTGGGAAATCCTGCAGCCAGCTTTAATTTCCTTTCCCCCCGTGAGGTCTGGGGGAAATCTCCCTTTGTCCTTTTCATGCTTAGAAATGAAAGCATGAGATTCCACAGGCTGGAGTCTCTTCAAGAATTGCTACACAACCATAAAGGAACCTCTTCAGAAACTGCTAGAGACTGAAGTATATTAGTTGAACACCTGAAAACAGAGCACATAGACGTATTCCTGCATTTGTCATAATACAGTGCTATCATAAGCACCTAACAGCATGTATCCAAGTCTGTCCTTCCTTCAACAGAAATAAGAAACAATTGAAAAGCTTTTTGCTGCCTATTATTTCAAAGGCAATTATAAATGATTGGAAGGAAAATGTTGATTCTTTTTTGAGCGAGTGCTATCCACTTTGAAAGAAACTATGTAGACTGCTAGAAATATAACCTGAATCTAAATCGCTCTGGAGTAACTCATGTTCTGGTTATTGGTTGTTTAAAGATTCTTTTCCATTAGACTTCAGATCTGGTTTTGTTATTTCGGAGAAAAAAACTGGTTGGATGTGACTGTATTAATTATCCCTACTCCTGAGCCCTAGCAATACCATCCACCGGAATTAGAGGCATCATGAGGGTAAAAGTGGGGAGTGACAATAACACTGTTTTGTCACCTTCACTCCTGTTGTAGTTTTTTGAGACATCTCACCAAGTACAAAAGGGCAAAAGCAAAACCCTAAGTGAGATGTTGCTTTCATAATTTTGGTGAAATCCTGCAGATGCTTGTGATAACAATTTCTTCCTGGATTGGCTGTCTCAATCAAGTGTTAAATATACTGTATATATTCTGATTACATATCTAAATAATAGTGTCATTCTTACCTGGGAACAATAATAACAACTGCTTTATTGGGGAAATGGGAGGCATATAAATGTAATAAATAAATAATAAGATCAGTGATAACATATAAGGGTTCTTTGGTAAACTTGCCATGTAATATGATCAGCCAGCTAAGGAAGGCAATGGATATGTGACATTGAATTACAGTGGTAATTGTTATGCGTTTTCTACTTCCATAAACACTTTAGACGAAGTTGTATAATTGTTTACTGAAAGTGCAGATGTTAGGAACTTACTCAAGAGCATGTTTAGCAGCAGGAATGAAGTGGTTTTTATTCAACTACTTTACAGAATAACGCAAAATATTTAGCAGGCTTCTCTTTCTAGCCCATGATTTCCTATGGATCAGAGCATTAATTTTGAAAGTCAAGTCATAGGTGCTTTACATAGTAAGGGTTAATTGCTTGTGAGATTTGGTCTGGGGCGAGTTGTATTTAACTAACATCACTATGTTCGTTAGTGCAAGGCAAGCCATTCATGTTCCAAGGAAGATTGGCACATTTTTCTCCTGAGAGAGATTCTGTAGCTTTAATGGCTATATGATGTGCTTTAGTTAAATAGGTATGATTTGCCTCAGCGGGAAAATAAGATGTTAAATTTGTAGACTTAAATGTGCCTGCTGAGTAGCTTGTCAGGTGGATGAGGTGCATTTAGACAGAAGGTTTTTTTTTTAAAGCAAAATCAATTTTGGCGTACTTTAAAGAGACAATAATTCTGGATTCCAAAGACTTCTTTTTCCTCAGGGAGCACCACTGAAGAAAATCCTATTAAAGCTATAACAGTACAGGGTGCAAAAATAGAATATGTATGGGAGCAGAAGGTTTGTAATTGCCTAGTAGAATCCTCTCCCTATTATCTGGGCTCAGCCTTGAAACAAGAGAAAAGTAAGAGAAAAGTAAGCTAAGGTGATTTTCTTCTGCTGAAACCAATGAGAGAGGGAAAAATCAGTACAGAGAAAAGTGGGGTGGGGTGGGAGTGGGAATAGTGGAAAAACAGAGTTAACCTTAACTAGGCTTCACAAAGGTCTTTGGTTTCTTCCTCTGCAGTTCACAGGTTTGGTCTGATTTTTATTCCTATATGTGTTTGGAATAAATCCAGTGGTAGGATTCAAATAATTTAACAACCGGTTCTCTGCCCTAATGACCAGCTGGGTAGGCGTGGCTTGGTGGTCATGTGACTGTGTGGGCATGGCTAACTCAACGTCACTCATGATGGGTGCTTCGCCTTAGCTGTTACAATGTAATAAGGGTTAACCAGAGGCAGTTTCTGTAGGCAGGACAATAAAGATTAGGCTAGAAACACCGGAATGTTTCCTTCCTGCCTTCCTTACAGGATTAGCCCTGTAAAGTGGAAAAAAACAAAAGGAGATTTCTTCGAACAACTGGTTCTCCGAACTGCTTAGAAAATTAACAACCGGTTCTCCTGAATAAGTGCAAACTGGCTGAATCCCACCACTGAATAAATCTAACTGAATGCAATGGGACTTACTATAGAGTACTAAAAATACCTACAGGAAATTAGTATTATAATCAAGGAATGCATGGCGTTTCTTTTCCTCAAAAAATAGTCCCACGGCACCTTAAGAAACATTTTGAGCCAAAAACGTTGGCAAATTACACTCAATTTGACATGGCATAAACATTTTTGCAGAATCCCCCAAATCTGACAAATTAGTTAAATGTTAAATCATTAATGATTTAGCTTGGATACATTTTCAAATTAAATCTACAGGGCTTTATTTTGAAAAACAAATTCAGAAATTGCATTATAAAATGTTCTGAAAAGCAATTGTATTACCAAAAATTATATGCAGATCACTCTGAAATTAGAGAATATTGTATGTCTATAGATAGACGAGGAATACAAGTTATTCTCAAATACATGGCAAATGCATCCTAGGAAATCATTATCTAGTCACTGCTGCCTTGTTAGCAAGCCACAGAAAAATAAAAAACGATACAAAGAAATATGTTATTTAGCAGTGAAGGTTCACATAAAGGTTGCTAGTTTTCCAAATGTAATAACTTATGAAGTGACATCCTTATATAATTGCATCAAACTTCCACAGAAAAGGTTCAGGAGTGGCATCTCAATAAAGTTATTTTGTTCTTATCATACCGATACACTTTTTATATAAGAACATCGCACTGTTATCATGATGACTTTCTTTTTAGTAATGAAATAAAAACAAAATCAGAGGGAACAAAAGGTGAAATACAACTGACGAAACCCAAGGAGAAGCTGCGGCTTAGTGGCAGCACATAGACTTGATTTCACACGGCTCTTTTTCTAATCCCTGTCACTTCCATTAAAAGATCAATGGTCTAATGATGGGAAAATCTTCTGCTCACAAATCCTGAGGATCAGGGAATTATTAGGTTAGATTACTAGCATTAAAAATGTGGTTCTTTCTCCTGCGCATATTTCCATCACTCTCGAAGCCCACCCTAAAGCTCCTCTTCTCAACAGGATCAAACCCTGAATTGTACTGTGCTACATCTGTCAGGGTTCCAAGTAACACCCCCAACCACGGAAGACTCCGAGGCCAGCAGTTCCTCAAAGTTACATTTTATGAGAGATGTCATATTGGCACATCTGGGAAAACCCAAATCTGAAAATCCCCAGGTTTTCCCCACCCGAAAGAAAAGTCAAAGTCCCTTCCCCTGCACCCATATGTCCATCACATGGTCCAATCAGTCCATCGTCCCAACTGGAGATGTTCCCCAGTCACGCCTCTCCTTTCTTCGGATCTTCAGGGCTGACAACATTGATGCACCTTTCTTTCTCCAAGAGATTTTTAAGTAATGCTTTCTAACCCTCAGCCTTTTCTCCAAATAGATCGAATATTTCATCTGACTTTGATAAGACTATATTGAAGACCAAAGACGAGTGAGACAACAGATAGCCTTCAAATTTCAACCATTTGTTTAATGACCATTCAAAGTTATAACAGCACTGAAATAAAAAAGTGACTTCACGGCTGGTCCTTGCACTCATGACCATCGTAATATCCCCATGGTCATGTGATCAAAATGTGGGTGCTTGGCAACTGGCATGTATCTACAACTGTTGTGGCATCCAGGTCATGTGATCTCCATTTGTAACTTTCCCAGCCAGCTTGTGATAAGCAAAGTAAATGGGAGAAGTCAGAATCACTTAATGACCAAATGAGTCACTTAACAATTGCAGTGTTTTGTTTAACAACCATAGCAAAAAAACAAAGGGTCATAAAAACAGGCCTGACTCACTGAACAATCACTTTGCTTAGCAGCAGAAATTCTGGTCGCAATTGTGATAGTAATTGAAGATTAGCCTTGTCTATACAGTATACATGTACTATTAAATAAAGTAAATACGTTCTCCATCTTGTTTATAGTTCTCTGCCATATTAAAGGCAAAGACTTTTTCAAGTCATGGTTAGATCCAGTCTGGTAATTACGTGGTCACAATCATGCAGTTTTTCTTAAAACAATGCAGAAAGAGTTTATCACTGCATTTTTCAGGGGTGTTCTGTCATTTCCCAGTTCTGGAATTTCCTGCTGATTTAAGTAATAATCTGGGCCAACCCTGTTTAGCTTTTGAGCCCAGATATAGTTGGCCAGATGCTGCCTCTTGCTAAGACTTTTTCCATTATATTACGTAGTTAATGTTTTTCCCAATTAACAATGCTGCTGTTGGTCATATCTGATTTATTTTGAAATGATTTATTAAACATCATTTACAGGACTGGGAGCATGGTTCCTTTTGGAGTTCTACTGATGGGAGTAATTTATGGTGTTCAAGCTGCCTGTTATTCTCATGTTACCATTTAAAAATTTAAAAATTTTCATAGAAGATTTTAGGCAATTGTTTTACTGTATCATATGCCAATTTAAAAACAACAAGAAATAACAGTCTGTTTTATTTGTTTATTCAGCAACTTTACCTAAATCATAATCAAAACCCAGCAAAGCAAAACCATACAAACAATTGGAATAAAGTGATTGGATTTTGTACATGATAACTGCAGCAATATTGTTGCATGCACAAAGATGGGAAAATCCAGCATTATCCACAATGGAGGAATAGTTGGTGAAAATGATGGAATATACTGAGATGGCTATTTTTTCTATTTTTACTTTTTTTACTTTTTGCACCTGCATTTCTCTTTCTTTTCTTTTTCTTACTTTATACTAGTTCATGTAACTTTCTTTATTATTTTAAAAAATCTTTAATAAAATTGTGTATGTATATAAAAACAGCAAAGTCACTCTACATCATGGATCGTGAACTCACCATGTCACATTGCCGTCGTGTGATGTTTCATGACATTTTCCCCATTTGTGGAGCTGGGATGGGCATGGCTGATGTGTTTTGACACCCCTGCTCTACATCCTAAGAATATTATAGACCATGCTGATCTAGACTTACCAAATTCCAGCTGCTATCAACCATGCAACTAAGGCAGCTGTTAACTGGCTGATCTTGAAAAAACTAAGTGGGATAGCACATTAGAACTTCAAGGGCTATGGCAGTGGTGGGTTCTCCCGGTTCTGCCCGGTTCTGCCGAGCCGGTAGCGGTGACAATATGACATCACTGAACTGGTTCTGTCCCCCCCCGCCCTCCGCCCCCCACAAAAATACATGAGTAGATCAGTGCCTGCAAAAATAAATGAGTAGATCAGTGCCTGCAAAAATAATTGGATAGACCAGTGCCTGCAAAAATACATGAGTAGATCAGTGCCTGCAAAAATAAATGGGTAGATCAGTGCCTGCAAAAATACATGGGTAAACCAGTGCCTGAAAAAATAAATGGGTAGATCGGTACAGTTCTGCAAGCAGTTAAAAGCCTGGTAGACCAGTACCTCTGCTAAATCCTAAATAATTGTCACATGACCATCAAGCCACGCCCACAAAATAAGCCACGCCCACAGAACCGGTAATAAAAAAATTAGAATCCACCCCTGGGCTATGGGCAAAACTATGAAGTCAAAAGAAAAAAAAAGGTGTCTCCTTATTGCTGCCAAGAAACCTAGGCAGACACATTCATAAAGTCATCAGGACTCTAGTTCAATTCAAATGAGGATTTACCTTTAGTGCTATATAAGAGGCACACAAGGTCAGTTGCAAAAGAATGCCCCTTCAAATGATTAAAATTGTTAAATACTATGGAAATCTAAAAGTTGTACGGTTTTGTATTGTTTTGTTTGGAAGATGGGTTCATAATTTTAATCAGAGAAGGGACAGTGCATAGCCCAACCTGAAATAAAAGTAGAACCTGGTTAATACTTAGAGAGCAATAGAAAGTCCTAAGAATGTAGGTTGAAGCAGAAAGTTAGAAAAGATATGTCTGTGTAGTCTCCAAGAATTGAGTTTACTCCTGGGAAGATTTTTTAACTAAGGCTGTGAATAGAGATTTTGAGAGAATAGTAATAGATGCAGGGCCCATGATAACAGCATCACAACAATTCCAAAATTGAAGTTGAAAACTTGGGACAATCAGCCGTTGCAGATAATTATTCCTGGTTATGGAGCATGCAGGTTGCAGCAACTAAGAATATCCTGGAAATGAATGGGCAGCTGAACTAGTTGAGGGTGATGAAGAGATGGAACTAACAGCAGAGATACAGGATGCTCTGCCCCAGTAAGAACCTGGCAGGAAAAAAAAGTCTGCAAAGCTTGCAGAAGTGCAGCTTGAGATGGAGTAAGTAAGTGAGTGGTGTGGAAGAAAATAATAATGAACATGAAGGTTGGGAACTTGTTAGGGGGGGAAAAACACTACAGGGCACATCATACCTATTTCCTTAGCTTCTTATGACTATAACTTTGTTGTTTGTATCTCATGATTTATGCTGATTGATTATTTAGTATCCTATGACCATCACTGAATGTTTTATCTTATGATTTATTTGTATTTTATTATGATCGTGATTTATCACTTCTTGTTTGTATGTACACTGAGAGCTTATGCACCAGAGACTAATTCCTTGCGTGTCCAATCACATGTGGCTAATAAAGAATTCTATCATGTTCTAACTGTAAAAAAAGGAGGAGGAGGTTGACAGAAAAATTGATTACCACTAGTAATCAAGGAAGAAAAAATCCTTGAAACTTGACATAGTCTCACAATCTGAACTTATGGATTTGATTTACCACCTATATTCTAACAAAGGCATAATGCAATCATTATCTCTATCATCTTCATCATCATAAAAAGAAGATCTTGAGGGATCGCCTCTATTATAAGTTGTTTATAATAGGAATTCTTTCTGGCTTTAATCAATTACAACTTCCCTTCACATTGATATACATTACTGTATTATGCTTTTTTATTGCCTTATGAATATCAATAACCAGAATGTTTCACTGGGAATGGAAGGAAACAGATGACAACACTACCAGACAAACTCATGCTACTAATAAAAATATATTTTTGTAACCAAAGCATTTCTCCTACTGTTTGCATTTTAATTCATTTAATGAATGATGCTGGTCAGGACAAGTCTGGAAATACAAATAAATCCATGCAAGCAAAGGAGATGTAAAATGTCCTCTGTAGATTTGTGTGACAGTGAAGTAGTGCAATACGTGAAAATGATTTTTGGTATGGCATGAATCAGTAGCACTGAATGGAATTAATTTTTTTGTAAAGTAAGGGGACAGGATTCTAAACATTTATTTTGCACAAAAGTTCATTTGACATTTTTTGCATGGGTAAAGACACAAAAGATAGTGCCTGAACCAAATATACTGTATGTGAAACTGTGGAAACAAGGTCATAGATAGCAAGGATCATCTTTGCTTGCTGGGTTTGATAGTAAACTACGTGATTTAATTCTGACTTAGCACAATGTGAATCCTATTGTGATAGTTGTAAAATAAATTTTAGGGATCTTGATTACAACCAACTGTAATGCATGGTCCCAACTATGAAGACTTATACCCAATTTATTCTGCTGACTATAGTACAAAGAAGTTAAAATTGTTCTATGGATTCTGCCCCATAGTATAAACTCTAAGGTTTTTCCTCCCACATTTCCAAGTTAATTGATACTGGGCATTCTCTTGATGGATTGAGAGGCAGCTGGGGTTTGTCTGTACAGTGGATCTCTTTAGCCTGTGAACCACTAGATACCTCAATAGATTCAGTCCTTAAACTCACAGTGTCCCAGCCAAATGGGTGTTAATTACAGAAAGGGCTTTCTCTCTCATCTCTTACATGCTGGGTACTCACTGTTTACCTACTTGGTAGATTTGGGCTTTAAACAACTCCCCCTCTTTTTTTTTAATTTTTCAGGCTCTTTAAAACCAAGTTCAAATATATCTGTATCTACCCCTACTTCTATCTATGTACAAATGAAATCTCTCATTGCTTGACAATTTATCACTCTATTTTATTATCTGTCACTGGATGTATTTAAATACTCCATCATATTTAATTTGCATTGTATTAATTTTCTTGTTGTTACTGTAAGCCACATAGAAACCTCTGCTACTGGGCTGTATGTCAATCCTCAGTCGCACCAATCAATATGTTTATAGGTTGTTTTATTTATTTACACAATTTGTAATCCAACCAATTCTACACACTCTGGGAGGCTAGATGGAAAGAATCCAATGTGTCACTTTTGTCTTCTATCGTTTTATTCAGGAAAATATTCTCAGAAATGGAAAATTACATCTTTCCAATATAGTGGAGGAAGTGGAAGAAAAGCAAAAGTGATTCAATTATGCTACAAGTTCCCCTCTCAGGGCTCTTGAATTTTATTCTAAGAAAAATTTGGGCACTGCAACTCAGCTTGTAACAGCAATAAAAGCTCAGCCAGGACAGATTTACTGATCTGCTTACTGCTAGTGGAGGAGATAATTCAGAGCACTTACTTAAACCTTTAATTTAGCTGTCATAATAACTGCCCTTTAAGTCCAAAAATGACATGGTAGCGCATGTTGGGAATTGTGATTGATTTTAACTTAAAAACCCTGCTCCTGGTTAAAGAATCCCAGTGCCAGTAATAGGAATGTTCTGCAGGAAAGCAATCAGAACAATGCAGCACTAAATTGATGCCATGATTACATTACTGCATTCCATTCTTCAGTGAGAAAATAATATTTCCTACCATTTAAAAATTTAGCACTGCATTATAAATACTATACCTGTATAAGAGATAAGAACAAAAGCATTGTAATGCAGTATTGCTACTCCCTAGACCTCTCAGATGATAAAAAAAGAACCATAGTAGATACTAGTATTGAAAACTGCTGAGATGTCAAGAATACAATTATAATCGCTATCTGATGACCCCCAAAGATAATTAATTAGTCTAACAGTCTCAGTTCCATAGCCACTAGTGAATTTGAAATGAGTAAAAAAACAACTTTTTCCTAGATTGCCTCTCTTGACTGCCTTGCTCAACCGTGTAAAAGGTTTGGCCTTTCATGCTTATGTCCCAAGGCACTAGCAGAGACTTTTTATAAGTGGATTAATAATTACCTCTTTTAAGAAGGCAGTGTCCTGTTTAATCCTCAGAGAGGTATTTATGGTGTTAACAAAAGCGTTTCTAATAACCTCTTACGAATTGACTGGAAGCTAAGCTGAGCAACAATGTAAAGAATAAGAGGCAAAACATATTGCTCAAACTATCTCTCTGCTTTCTTGGGTGACAAAAATTGAAACTGATCCAGTTAACCTGTTTAACAGATTTATTAGATAACTTCTGTAGTAATACTGGCATTCACACTGGCCTGAATACAAGAACTTTTTTTTCTACAAAATATGTTTAAAAGCACTATAGTAAGACTTTGAGAATTATATCATTCTGGAAGGAGGAAGAGATGAACAAAGAGTATGATTCAGCCCATTCACAACTCATTTGTTGCAATCTAACAAACACAAATTTGAGATGTATCTGAACAAAGAAAAATGGCTTTTCTGATGTACTTATCATCACAACATAAGTCTTCAAATGGGCTTTATGCTGTGCCTTATTAGATGGAAGATGAATCTTCCTTCTCTAATGTTCTAGTGTCTTGATGCTACAATTTAGCATTGCAAAGGAACAAGATTAAGGTGGTAGAGTCTAGAACAATTCTAGAGATGAGAGTTATCATATGCTTAGTCCATCTTTATCAGGTCCCTGTTAAGGAAAATCATCAACACCGTATGGGAGGGATATGTACCCCCAATCCAAGGGAGGCCATTTAAAAACCTTTACTGATAAACTGAGCAATTATAGACCACCCTCAAATGTTTCTTTCTAAGAAAAAGGGCCAAGGTTTAAAGTTCTAAATATATCTGAATAGTACTGATTTTCTGGATCTAGTGTATTTCAACTGAGCTGTCAAGTCAGGATAGAGTACTAAAACTGCTTTGTTCAATTTGGAGATGACCTAAGCTGGAAACTGGATGGGGAAATTCAGTTTTAATAGTTCTCCTGGTCATCTCAGCACTTTCAGTACTATTCATCACAGATCCAACTCTGGATCATTTGGTGGAACAGTGATAAAAGTCTTTCTGTCAAACCTTTTCAAATAGGTAGTGCTGGAGAAACACTGTTCAACATCTGGGACACTGACCTAGAGGGCCCTAAGGAGCTTCATCTTATCCCCCCCATCATGATGCTCATAAAACTACTGGAGAAGGTCTCCAATATCTCCAATCCAAAGATTCAGTATCAGCAGTACTTCTCCAAGTAGAGAAGTAAATCCAACTCTATTGCCAAGTGTAGAAGTTTAAAAAAATTCCTGTTTTGTCTTGTTGGCAACTTTATGCGTCTGGAATAGAAGAAAGAACTGAGAACCTAATTCTTGCCAACACACATGAAATGATTGAAGAAATGAAGATGAAGATGCATGGAACCATTGGCAGAAAGTGACAATGTTGACATCGTGGTATCAAGATGGGGAAAAACAGAGAAGAGCACACAATTTTTACTGGAAGGAAAAAATGAGAGGCATCTAAAAAGCATTCTAAAAGGCTGGAAAGAAAAGGATAAAATGTGTAAGAAATAAAAGGAAAGGCATATAATGAAAGAAGGCATACAAGGCAGTCGCTAGAAACCAGAATTTTGTTAAAAATATTGAAAGTCGAAATAAGCTGAGACTTGTGAGAAATGCCCCATACTCTGAAAAAAAAACAAAGAGTTTATGTTGTGAAGTAAAGGAAATGAATGTGTTATGGATGGTGACAAGACAACAGAATGTCTTAACTTTGTATTTTATATCCATTTGTCTCAGAAGAGAACAAAGAATTAGCTAGCCATCGTTGTTCCACTAGTGAAAGGAGGGAAATGCAACTCAGGGTACATATTGAGAAGATTTTTTAAAAAACCACTTAACTGATTTAAGTGAATTCAATTCTTCAGGGCCAGATGAATTACATCCTAGCTTACTTAAGGAATGAGTAAAGGTTACTGTAGAAGTGTTAACTTTTGAGAACTAGTGAGTTCTGAGAAGACTAGAGGATAGCAAATCTTCAAAAAAAGGAGAAACTGGGAAATTACAAATCTTCTTCTATCACAAACCTTCTATATTCAGAAAGATGATCGTGATTTTTAAAATATCAATTTAGTGAGGACATGGATAAATGTTAATCAATTAGCAAGAGCCGGCATGAATATATTATAAGTCATGCCAAATTTACTTTACTCCTTTTTTAATATTTAGTAGATCATGGGAATGCCATAGACACAGCAAAGCATTTCATCATATATGTTATGATATAATCAATTAAATGGTAAAATGGGCTATATGTTATAACTGTTCGCATGATTTATAATTGATTGAGACTTTATCCTGACAGAATTGATAAATGGTCCCAATGAACTAAGAAAATTATTATCAAAGTTGCAGATGATACAACACTGGAGGAGTAGCCAACAACCTAGAAAACTCAAACTGATCTACACAGGCTTAACAGTGAACTGAAATAAACAGAGAGAATGTAATATCATGTGTCAGCACAGAAAAGATGAAAAGCACATGTATAGGAAGGGAAAGACATGGCTTGGCAATTATATATATATATATATACATGGGAAAGATCTGAATGTCCTAGTAGACCACAAATTCAACACAAGAAGATAGTGTGCTGCAGCTGCTAAAAAGAAAATTTTATTTTGAATTGTATTTGTTAATAGGAACACAGTATTCAATCAGAGGAATAACTGTCTCACTCGATAATGCCTTGGTCAGACTTCATTTGAAATACTGGGTCCAGTTTGAGGCATCACAGTATATAAAAAGAAACAACAAACTGGAGTAAGGTCAGTTACCATGATGGTTCAAGATCTGGAAACCAAGCCCCATGAGGAATGGTTAAAGAATCTGGATATGTTTAGGGAAGATATGATAGCAATGTTCCATTAGCTGAAAGGTTATTATCCAAAAAAGTGGAATTACTCTTTGTTGTGCAGAGGATGGCTTTCAATCAGAAACTACAATATACCAAGTAGGGGATTGACCTTTGAGGTTATTTCCAACGCTATAATTCTATGATGCCTCAAGAACTATACCTTTTTGATATATGCAGGAATTTTACAAAAATGCCCTGTTTTTTACTAGAGTACATCTATATTGCTAGTGCAAATTACTGCTGGACAGACTCGGAAAAATATTCTGCAAGTGTAATTCTAATGCACACTGTCTAATGCAAGTACGGTAACTAATCAAAACTGAAAGTTTTATGTGGGAATTAATCTGTAAGAAGCCATTGTCAAAAATCAAATCTCTGGAAGAAAGAAATTGAATTAGGAGCTGATTAAATCTAAAAACTGGAGAGACAGCATCTTTATCTCAGTATTTAAGTTGTAAGTGCTTCATCACTGGAGGGTTTTAAGAAAAAATTGGACAGGCACCTATCTGAAATGGTATAGGGTGTCCTGTTTGAGCAGGGGGTTGGTCTATAAAACCTTCAAGGTCCCTTCCATCTGTTCTGATAGGAACATTAACATTAAGGTCACTGTGGAGCCCCATGATGAGTCCATTGGAACAAACCTGTTTGTAAGATGTCTTCCTTAATATCTTCCGGGATTCCTGTCTCACCTGACTTTATGGTTTTATGTCTGACCAGGCCACCAGACTGGTGAATATGATTCAAATATGATCTCGGCCAAAGCAGATAGGACTCTTCCTAATTTTATTCTTGTCTACAATTTCCTTATCTAAATTCTGGCAATATTTTCCCAAATTCTCAGTCTCAACTCCTAGATTCCATCCCTAAATTTAAAAGGATTTCAAAGTAATCTTCTGGCTGTCCTGGTGTTCACAGACAATTGTTTTTCAGTAGAGAGGGTGGAGACTTCGTGTTTTTGCAGGACTCTCCTCAGCCCAGGAAAAGTAACAATTATGGAACAATGAAAAGTATCTCGTCCACATTCTGAACAAATCATTTCTAATGTGACAGCTAACACTACATGAAGCACCATAGAGCTGGTTAAAGTATAGTGATCATCTTATGCTCTTAGGCAGGGGTGGGTTCTAAATTTTTTTACTACCAGTTCTGTGGGTGTGGCTTATTTTGTGGGTGTGGTTTGATGGTCATGTGACAATTCTTTAGGATTTAGCAGAGGTACTGGTCTACCAGGCTTTTAACTGCTTGCAGAGCTGTACCGATCTACCCATTTATTTTTTTGCAGGCACTGGTCTACCCATTTATTTTTTGCAGGCACTGATCTACTCATGTATTTTTGCAGGCACTGATCTACTCATGTACTTTTGCAGGCACTGGTTTACCCATGTATTTTTGCAGGCACTGGTCTACCCATTTATTTTCTTTTAACACTGATCAGCTGTAGGGCGGCCCTTTGAAGCCCAGCACAAGAGTTTAACAGTTTTTTTTTCCTCTAGCCATCAGCTGGGACTCAGGAGGCAGCAATAGATTGGGGGTGGGGCCAAATAAAAAGTAAGAATAATGTGGGGGGTGGGGAGGGGCGGGGGGGGGGCAGAACCGGTTCGCTGATGTCATATCATGCTTGGGAGAACCGGGCTGAACTGGGAGTAACCCACCACTGCTCTTAGGACCATAATGCCCTCCATCATTGTTAATCCCAGAGAAAGCTTCCGCTGATGAATCTTATATTTAATAGCAACATCTGCTATTTACTTATGTTTTATACAAGCCACCAAAATACACCATCACACTCCTGCATCCTAAACCAATTTCATTAATACTATAAAGAAGTCTGATTATTAAAAAAGGAATTCACACACACTTAGCAAATAGTAAAATATTTCTTGCTTTACGTGCTTTGTGGTAAGAAAGGATAAAACACGTGAACTGACTCAGTGACCTTTTTCTGAACCCCAGCTATTAATCAGAATATAATAGGAAACAGAACAGCAGCTTATTTTCTGAAAGAGGAACATTATCTTTGTTTTTCAGATGCACTTACAGTATTTGCGGCAGACACCCCCTCTTTTTTTTTCTCCCCTCTCTATTCGATTTTCCCCCATCAGAGCCAATCTGTGTGGGTTTCCCTGGCAATCTGGCTTGGTCATTATAATATGCACAATATCTTCAGGAAGAGATGGGGAGAAAATGTGCGGTGGTCTTTCAGGTAATTCAGGAAATGGTTTTTTTCTTCCATTTTTCACCTAGTCTCCTCTAACGTGTGGCCCACCCTAATGCAATTTAGGGCTAGTTCAGAGGATTCTGACATTTATTGAACAATATAAGTCCCCTAAGCATTATCTTCTGCTTCTGCTTATGTGAGGATACAAATCAAAGGACATAGGTCAGGGGTGTCAAACTCGTGTCATCAAGTGACGTATCACAATTT
This sequence comes from Ptyas mucosa, assembly GCA_012654045.1. Classification (NCBI taxonomy): domain Eukaryota; kingdom Metazoa; phylum Chordata; class Lepidosauria; order Squamata; family Colubridae; genus Ptyas; species Ptyas mucosa. The sequence continues at coordinate 18,536,527 of WNWU01000005.1, forward strand.
TCCCCCCTTCGCTAAACCAGGCGTGGCATGGCCAGCGCGTGATGAATCCGGCTCACAGGCCGTGAGTTTAATAGCCCTGACATAGGTGATGTCAGCCAAATCAGGAAGACCAAACAGGAAATAGAACCAGACAATCGAATTCTACCTCATTGTAAAGCGACATTAACAGAATCCTGTATGTCTAAAAGTATCATTCTCCCACTGTCACCTTTTCATCCTGAAAATTTAGGGAGGATCCCTCTGAGTCTCCTCCCCAATCCACTGTCCTACTGTGGGCTATGCTGTCTCTTAACTGATCATTTTCTAGGCAGCATCTCTTTGTCCCGCCTCTCAAGATCCTTCCAATAGACGCTTGCCATTTCTGCAGTTTCTTTTAGAGTATGGTGGTTTATAACAATTGAAAAGAATAATAATCAGATCTTTGAGTAGTAAAAATAAAACATAGCTGACTTTACAAACAGAGCCGCAGCTTCAAAAAGCAGAACCCAGATTGGAAGACAATAGGCGTACTATCTGAAATATTCCACTGCCTCATAGAACAATAATGGAAGTGGAGAAACTGGCAGATGGGGTGTTTTCTAAACTGCGCTGAGGTTGTTTTTTTTTTAAATACATGTGTACAGATCTCCAGTGATCTGTAAAATTAATTCAAAAACTGTTACAAATATCAAGCAATGCCTAAATCACAAATGAAAATTATGAAGATAATTAAATTCACATCTCTAAAGTCAACTTCCATATCTAAAAATCTAAAATGGGATAGAATAGTTTAGCATAAGAAAAGGTAGCAAGGCATATTGTGTTGAATGGAAGCAGAAGCAGAAGCAGTAGAAGCAGAAAAAACAATATTCTTAGAAATGTAAAGCCTGATGTTCCATTTATGAGTACTCTAGTGGAATATTGACTTTACTCCAAGCTCTTATTTCTCACATTTTATGGATTAGGATCCTTTGACACAATTAGGCACAATTGCATCCATTAGGCAAAGGATTGTGTGTGATTGAGAGAACAGAAATGGCATATAAATCAACAAACTAAATAGGAGAGTGCAGGAACATCATATTTCACCCATTCTCTTCTCTGAAAGATTTCTAAAGTGCATTATTTTTCATCAAACTGAATGAGAACCCATCAAAAATAAGGCAGAATTTCTCTGCTTTATATTAGCTCATAACATTCCTGGCAGAAAGCTATTTAGCTTCTTCTTGAACGTATTTATAACAGAAAAAGCTTTCTAAGTTCTACTACTGAATTACTTTTACTTGGAGTTTTTTTTGTATCTGATTTGCAACTGCCTTTATTTTTACTTACTTATTTATTAAATAATCCAATATATATTGCTGCCCATTTGTCAAGAAAGTCTAGGCAGCAAACAAAATAAAAATAAAATTTCTTTAAAATGGTAACTGACTAAAATAGAAATAAGGCTCAATAAAAATACAGAACCACTAGACTAGGGGTGTCAAACTGGCGGCCCATAGGCCGATGTGTCATGCGCAGGCCACGCCCACCCCAGCTCCATATAGCAAAAAACATCACTCTACATCACGATACGTCACGTGATGCGATCAAGTTTGACACCCGTGCACTAGACACTTACATTTATGTTGGAGTTCCCATGCTAATGTCCCAACTCCCAATATTTGGGAGAAATGCCAGATTTTGTGGCCTTGCAAAAGGCCAACAGAGTAGGAGCTGTCCGTATTTTAGTGGGGAGACTGGTTTATACGGTAGACAGCATTACAAAGAAGACATACCTCCATGGGCTCACCAGATGGCATTACTTTATCAATAGCACCTAGAATATGTTCACTCTGCTAGATCTGAAACTATCAGTCACTCAGAAACCACAAGGCAGCTCACAAGTAACTGTTTCCATGCCATGTAGGGTTTTTAAAGTGTCAACCAGCACGCTGAGTGCAGTTCATGTAGGAGCAGTGTTACATGGGTATACCATGATGTGCTCAAAACTGCATCTGCTGATGCATTCTGGACCAGAAGAAGCATCCAATACTCTTCAAGGGCAGCCCCATAAAAGCCTCACAAATGTATGAGTGACTGTGAGAAGTGCAACGGGCTCACAATATGTATTTGTATGAAAGCTCTCCTCTAGGATCATACACACCTGTGTTGCCCTGATCATTAACTCACTCTTCCTTAAAATCTAGAAAGATCAAGTTCCATTTCCCTTGGTCATATATAAAAGGAGCTGGATTTTAGGCTTAATTTCCTTTTTATCCAGCTGCCTTTGTTGATTCAGAATATAAGAGCCAAACACAATACACAGAGTAATTTCTTGTTATGGGTCAGATATATATTAAGTACATACAACCTGGAATGCAACAAAGAAACTTGTCTATTAATCAAAAGAATTATTGTCCACTGACTCTGGTTTATTTTCTTACCTTTTAGAGTTGCTTTCTTAAGTACCTTCATTGCATAGAGTTGCCCAGTATCAGAACCTTTGATTTTTCTCACTAGAAATACCTGTGGGGAGAAAAAATCCAAAGGGCACTTTAATGAAGTACAATTAAAATAATGGTATTTGTTTCATTTGCTTAATGTAAAGTGAACCTGCCAGGTATGTGATCAAGTAAGTATGCATTTCTCTATTCTTCTGTATTTATTATTTATTTAGAAAATCTGTATGACGCCCATTTCCTTAACAGTTCTTTGTGGCTTATAAAGAAAAAGATAAACCCACCAGAACAGTATAATCAAAACAAGGAATACAAAAGAAAGATAAAAAGCACTTGATTTCAAAATACCACTTCATAGAAAAAGTTGCTGTCACAATGCCTGCAAAAACAGCCAAATTCACAATCGATTTTAACAGTAAGTCTACAAGTACTCTTAAAATATGGGATGGAATAGAAGAAAGTCTTATAGGAAATTTAAGCCTACAATGAGTAAGACTTATAAATCATGATTGGGCTCAGAAGACAAACACAGAGGATATGTGGGATTTTTAAAAGAGGCTCCACTTTGGACCATTTGGACCACTTTTGGAGCCAGTAACAATTTTAAGGACTAATGCACTCCAAGTAGAATCTCAGAGACTAATACTCAGAAAATAAATAAGGGTTGATTCAAAACTCAAAGTTTTACCCAAGAGTTCTTTAATATAAACAGGTTTCTATATAGGTTTTGTCCTTCAGATATATACACACAGATAACGAAATAAGGATTTTAGTGGCAAAAGGAAATAAAAAAAGAAAAGGTTTATTTATTGATATTTCATATTTCTTAATTGTCCAACTCCTTCAGAGAGCAGCTCTAAGTGATGGTAAGATCCTGATTTTCTTCAAATAATGGTTTGTATGCACAGAATAATAGAACAAAGAGCTCCAAATGAACAATAGGATACAAAATATGCCTTAGTCTAATTTTATGGAATTTCATATCAATTCTTAACTTTCAAATGACAGGAACAAAAAGAAATGTACTAATTCCCCCCTCTCTAAAGTAAAAACACACATATGTACACCTTCTAATATTCAGACCATTGTAAAAACCTCAGCCCTTAGTTCAGACATTTGCAACAATAAATACCTCAAAACTGCAAAGTATATCTTCTTGACAAACACGTTTAATATTTTGAAAGTTTCTTCTCTCCAAAGCTGGTTTAGGGAAAGCCAACCTCTTGCTCAGTAACAGATTTCTCTCCAGCAATATCCGCTGAAAGAGGCACAGCTGGAACTAACAAAGTTAGCTACGTATTCTTTCAGTAAGTGCTCTTAGAGGGAAAGGTCTGCATTGGATTACATATTTTAAAAAATCACTGTTCACAGAAATTTTCTTTGCTTGCTTTCAAGCATTCTAATTAGGAGGAACCCCTTTCCTTTGCTAGCTTAATTTCCAACCTATTGTGCTCAGAAATCGAACTCACTGCTTTAAGACTGCAACTAGATTGCAATAGTTCAGAAGATAATAAGACAAATATTAAATAAACTCTCTCATATAAAGTTCTAAAATAGTTCATTTTTTTTGTGAGAGCAATCATCTTATTTTTAATAATTCCTCAAAGGTTGTTCAATTTTTAAAATACCACTAACTAATATTTAAAGGCATTCAACCTTTAAGATTATCTAGGAATTCTTCACAAATTAAAATATCTCCATTTTAAAAAAAAATAAGCAGCAAAGCTTTGAAGAGTGAATTATATTATATTCATGAGTGGGAGAAGAAGAGTGGGAGAAAAAAAATCAGCATTTGATTTTGCATACCTTTGCCTTTCTATAACTATAGAAAGTATAGCTGTAAATCTGACTTTATATTTAATAAGATAGTCATTTGTCAGCTGTTCCCTGTAATATTGGGTAATATTGCATTTGATTGTATTCCTCTCAAAGCATGTGAGTCAAACACTAACTAATGTTTAAGAAGATATGAAAATACTTATCATATCTATAAAAATACAACAAATGAAAACTAATTCAAAACATTATTACCTGCTCATTCCTACCAAAAGCTGTCCACTGCAAAATAATTTCTTATAATTCCATTAGCTGAAAAACTGATTGCCTTGAACAAAGGTGCATTTTTAAAATATGATATCATATACTAACTTGGTAGATGTGGAACACTGAAATATTGAAAAGTTGTATGGATTCAGGCTAGATGAAGAGTCCTTTCTCAATTTCTCCTCAAAGAATGTTGGGTTTGAAAGGGAAATGGAAGGAGAATCAGATTTAGCTACAAACGACAGCTCTCAAGAGTCTAATCAGTGTTTTCCTTCCAATTTTGTAGGTTGTATCTAATATAAACAGAAGAAACCTTATCCAAAAATATCTTCCCTGCTTCCCTATTTCAAATCACTATATTCCATGAAAATGCTCTATGGGGAATCAAAGTTCTCCTTAACAACTGGAGCTACATTGAAAGAGTAGGCTAAGTGGGGGAAACTGTGACATCTGGGATGCCTTTATTTTGGTTCATATAATCCACTGACAAAGTAAAATTATTGTTCTAAAGCTGAGGGTCTGAGCCAAGAAGGAATAATAGAAGGTACCAGAAGAGCTGAATGTTTCCTTCATTCTCCATAGCTTTAAATGCCCTATCCTTGAGGAAATATTAGATCCTTGAAAAAGAAGCGAGGCTGCTTTTACTTTTATAGCAACATTGAAGATGTGGTTCCTATGTCTGTTCCTATTTGTACGCAAATCGTGTGCAAAGCGTGTGCGTGAAGCGAACCAGTGGTAACATCGGTTGAAACCCACCACTGCTTCACAACAGCATCAACTTTCAGAATTCCTACCTAAACACACTGCATTCTAGGAACTGATCCACCAACTCTGAAGACAGATTTGAAAAAGCTAAATTACACATAAAACATTACCTTTCCATAGGAGCCTTGTCCCAATACTTTCAGGAGCTCAAATTGAGAGGGATCTGCTTTTTCGAAACCTTCTTTGACATGGTGACTGATGTCTATCTCCTTTACGATGCTTTCTTCCTGTGAATGAAAAAATAAACCAAGGCACAGTTCATAACCTGGATAAAACTAATTACATCACTTAATTCCAACTGCTATTCTTCTATTCAATTTTCACTTCAAGGCTAAGCATTATACTTGTGTGAAACTATTAGTTCCATCCATCTTTATGCACAAATATTTTCATTTCATATGTTAAACATATTGAACCTGACTGTGATTTACTTTCATCTATGAAATATGTTGATTTATTACTAAATTAAAAGAAAAGTAAGCCTGTAAATCAAAACACAGCAGTCAGTTCATAAAGCTGCTAGGCCTGAATAAGCTATTCTATTACAAATCTTGGATTTTTTTTTTCAAGGTAGGGGAAAACAAAGAACAGATATTACTGTCATCAGATTTAGGAGTTAATTAGTAGGTGCACCTTAGAAGCAATTATTTTGGAGATAACCCCCCTCCCAAATTTGACTAAATTTCAGCTAATAAGTGCAGAATATTAGTTCCCTTGGTCAGCCAAATAATAAGAGCAAATCATTACTGTTGATATGTCATATTTTAAAGTTGGCTCATCAAGAACCCAGAATCCTTATACTCTAATTGTAGGTACGGATCTGTTAAGTCTAGTAGGCTGAATTACAGCTAATAAAAACTATAGTAAGAATTCCGTCCGGTTAGTTCAGAAGAATACTTGACAAAATTTATATACAGATGTCCCCAGTTCACAGAGGGGTTAGAAAGAACTTTTCACCTCAGTGCTAACTCAGCATTGTAAGCAACCTTACATTTCACCTCAGCTGTAACATCTGGCTGAACTTTCTTCCTTTATGCCATCTTTAGAATTCTTAATGTATCTGTTTTATATATTCCAACTGGATCCAATATAGGTCAAGAGATGCCTAATATCTTATATTATAAAGTTGAATATATATGATACTTTAATCCTTGCTTTTTATGAAAGGGTCTAAAATGAAGATAAATTGCTATTAATTATGAGCACATAGAGCTATAAATTCATTAGTACAAGGAACATTGTCACCAAAAGCTAGAATGACGGTATTCTTACATAAACAAAGAAAACAGATTTTTCTCAGGGGAAAAGCTGAACAATAACTAATGACGTATTCCTTAATGTGTAGCACTGAATAATACCTGCCAGCCTTAGATCTTATTAAGTCTTTTTGTTCTACATAAAGTGTTGTTATTGTTGTATGTCACATAACTTAAATTGTCTGGTTAAACGATCCAGATTGTCCTCTCTGAATCTATGATTGAGGTCACTGCTAGCCTAACTACCTTGCAGATCTGGAAAAGGTGAAGAATATCTCTGCCCAGGGCAACAAGGTGTCTTGGATTAGCTTTTATAAATAGTCACTTTATATATATAAACAATTACTGGTATAATGAATTCCATTTACAAAGGATAGAGCTGAACATACATTATTGCTGAATTCTTCATTGTTATAATCCTGTCTCCAGATATGAACTCAAAGCCATATTAAAAATGTCTTTACTGTTATTCTTGAGATTGGCAAAGCAACTAGAAAAACAGATATAGGCTAAATCACAAGGTTTTAAATCAAAGTTTGTTTGTTGAATAGCCCACGGGAACCTGGTTACAATATTACTATTAAACTACAGTCCACATATTATGTTCAGGCAAAAACAAATGTACATTACATGGATCCTTCTCACTCTTTTCTTAATTAGCCTTTTTTCTTCTTTTTTAAAATCATGTTTACTGTTTAGTTTCTTTAAATCACTAGTATGCCAGGGTTTTCTTCACTGTGCAACCATTTTTTTCTGTTGATATTGTAGGGTATTTTTCAGGGGTGAAATCTACTTACCTTTCTTACCGTTTCAGAAGCGCATGTGTGCACAAAACCTTCTGCGCATGTGCAAAACCTTCTGCGCATGCGCAAAACCTTCTGCGCATGCGCAAAACCTTCTGCACATGTTAAAACCAGGAAGTAATGACACCCGGGTCGGTGGGCGGAGCTTCGTTCCACCATTGCTACCGGATCGCCAAACCACAGGCCAAGATCGCTACCAGACTGGGCGATCTGGTTCGATCCGGGAGCATTTCACCCCTGGTATTTTTTAATATTTTACTATTACAAATAAAACACAAAATCAAAAAGGAACATGGGTGGGTATAATGTGTGAATCTGATCCAAGGCTGCCTAAATTGGTTTCAGGATATAAAGTATGGTAAGTGAGAGAAGCACCATACTGAACTCTTTGAAGTACTCTGAATATGTGATCCGTTTTAATTCTGCTTGATTGTTTTAAGTTCTGCTTGTATCCAGGCTGAGCAAAGATCATATTTTTATGCAATGCTAGAACAATAATCCACCCAGGTTCTAAAAATCTGCTTTGATTACAATTTAGTCAGGCAAGTTTTCTTAACCAAATGTTTTTAATTCTGTGGAACTATCCTCTCACTATCTCTAGCCAAGGCAAATATACCAAATAAAAAGTATGAAAATAAATATTCAGATGTGCTGAGGATGATAGGAATTAAAATCTAATGTATTTCCAGGATTCTAAACTGAAGAAAAGGTTCCATTTTTGGGTTCAGATCAAACAGGACACTGCTTTTATGTAGGATATGTAGAGCAAAAGCTTTTGAACAACTTCCGATTAGTAAGAAGAAAAAAGGGGGAAATGCAGGAGCTATAGGAGCCTAGAATCAGTGAGGTCACAAGATCCATGCATAAAATCTATATTTAAGGCCAGAGGGGCTTAAATTAATGGCTGTTAGCTTCAACTGGGCAATTAAAGTCCCATATCTTTTTAATGTACGATCCTTCTGGTCTTCTGAAGGGCATTAAACACTTGGATGTTTTCTCAGACACTTGGGCTGCAGAGTTAAACTACGTTGAAAGCTCAAACTGCCCAAGGAGCTGCTGATACAGTTCTACAGAGGAATTATTGAGTCTGTCATCTGCACCTTTATAACTGTCTGGTTTGGTTCTGCAACCCAACAAGACAGACACAGACTTCAGAGGATAATTAGAACTGCAGAAAAAACAATAGCTACCAACCTGCCTTCCATTGAGGACCTGTATACTGCATGAGTCAAAAAGGGCTGTGAAAATATTTACAGACCCCTCGCATCCTGGACATAAACTGTTTCAACTCCTACCCTCAAAATGACGCTATAGAGCACACCAGAACAAGTAGACACAAGAACAGTTTTTTCCCGAGCCATCACTCTGCTAAACAAATAATTCCTTCAACACTGTCAAACTAATTACTAAGTCTGCATTACTACTACTATTCTCATTGTGCCTATCATCCATCTCCTCCCACTTATGACTGTATGACTGTCACCTTGTTGCTGGTATCCTTAAGATTTATATTGACTGTTTCCTAATATGATTTGATTGCTATCATTAAGTGTTGTACCTTATGATTTTTGACGAAAGTATCTTTTCTTTTATGTACACCGAGAGTGTATGCACCAAGACAAATTCCTTGTGTGTCCAATCATACCTGACCAATAAAGAATTCTATTCTATTCTATTCTATTCTATTCTATTCTATTCTATTCTATTCTATTCTATTCTATTCTATTCTATTCTATTCTATTCTATTCCATTCCATTCCATTCCATTCCATTCCATTCCATTCCATTCCATTCCATTCCATTCCATTCCATTCCATTCCACTCCACTCCACTCCACTCCACTCCACTCCACTCCACTCCACTCTATTCTACTGTTGATGGATTTGTCTGTGATCTGAATTAAAATGGGGCTGTTTTGGGGTCTGGCCAAATGTTATTATCAAATCTATTTTTTTCTCACTTTATTCAATGTAATTTATACCTGTAAGCATTTTGTTGTTGTTGTTAATTTAAGTTAATCTCACCAATAAGCAAGAGGTACATGTCTTGACTAATTTGGATGTTGCCATTACTTAACATAAAAATAAAATCTCTTGGTATTATATTTTAACTGAATAATTTTACTTCCTTGTATGATGAAAGAGTATTTTATTTTGTCTTTGAATAAAGGTTTGAAAAAATGTTATCTGGCCATTTCTTTAAGAAGGTAAACATGAAGCTCAGAGTTGGAAAGGAGGAAGAAAGAAAAAGAAAGGCAGCTGGTGGCTGGCCAGAGTAGAAAGCAGGAAAGGAGGAGGAGATAATTCTATAATTAAAACAAAGAAAAGAAACTAGCAGCCCCTTTTGACATTCTATAATTAAGTATAACTTTGGTTGTTATATCTCTTTAAGGAGAAACAACTTATGTCATTTCATATCATTCCATAAAACAAAAGGTTTGATTGTTCATTTCTAACTTATCTTCTGAATAAACAGGGGAGTAATATAATAACTCCCCTGTTTATTCAGGGGAGTTTATCTCAAATCCAAATTCTACAATACCAGGAAAAAGAACAGGCATCACCAATGAGGCAAGGCAAGCAGTTATCAGTTCCCCACAAAAGGGTTGCAGTAAATTAGGTCATCTTTACCTACCAGAACTCTACCACAGCCAGTCCTATGACCGAATAAAAAAGCAGAAAATTTGGGCATGAGATAGTCATCTTGACTATCTTGACAGACCTGAACATTGGGCACTATTTAACAAAATTAAATTCAATGGTGAAAAAAGTAAGGTTCTACATTTAGGCAAGAAAAACAAAATGCACAGGTACAGTATATGTTGTACCTCGCTCAATAGTAGTAACTGTGAGAGGGATCTTGGAGTCCTAGTGGACAACCATTTAAATATGAGCCAGCAGTGTGCAGCAGCTGCCAAAAACGCTAACACAGTTCTAGGCTGCATAAACAGAGGGATAGAATCAAAATCACGTGAAGTGTTAATATCACTTTATAATGCCTTGGTAAGGCCACACTTGGAATACTGCATCCAATTTTGGTTGCCATGATATAAAAAGATGTTGAGACTCTAGAAAGCGTATAGAGAAGAGCAACAAAGATGATTAGGGGACTGGAGGCTAAAACATATGAAGAACGGTTGCAGGAACTGGGTATGTCTAGTTTAATGAAAAGAAGGATTGGGGAGACATGATAGCAGTTTCTAATATCTCAGGGACTGCCACAAAGAAGAATGAGTCAAGCTATTCTTCAAAGCACCTGAGGGTAGAACAAGAAGCAATGGGTGGAAACTAATTAAGGAGAGAAGCAATTTAGAACTAAGGAGAAATTTCCTGACAGAACAATTAATCAGTGGAACAACTTGCCTCCAGAAGTTGTGAATGCTCCAACACTGGAAGTTTTTAAGAAGATGTTGGATAACCATTTGTCTGAAGTGGTGTAGGGTTTCCTGCCTAAGCAGGGAGTTAGACTAGAAGACCTCCAAGGTCCCTTCCAACTCTGTTATTCTAAATATCATCTATCTCTACTGGTCAGTCTCCCTTTTTTATTTTCATTTTTAGGGTAGGCAGTGTGTAAAGAAATGTCACACAACGAAAATGGCTAGAAGGAAATAGAAACCAATAAATTTGCAATAGTGGCAAATATCTGTAGCTTGGGTGTAGGATGAGGGTGAAGGTTTGTTCTCAGAGCTGGTGGGTTGGTTTCCAAACATTTCATTACCAGGCTTGGTAACATGGCTAGGTAACCAACCAACAAGCTTGGAGAATGAACCTTCACCCTCAAACAAGTAATTAACTGCAGCTTCATCCAGTGCTTTGATTCTGAAAGCAACTAACATGCTGCTCAAATATATTTAAAAGTAGAAAAAAAGATGTCCATCTATATCAGGAGTGTCAAACTCTTGTTGTCACATCATCATGTGATGTATCCTTTGCTAAACCAGGTGTGGGCATGGCCAGCGCGTGATGCATCTGGACCATGGGCCGCGAGTTTGACAGACCTGATCTATATTATAGGTCAGTGATGGCTAACCTTTTTGCCATCGCGTGCCAAAAAGGGGAGGAACATGGTGGGGTCACACGCACGTGTGCCCACATCCATAATTCTATGCGCCCTGCCCCCCCGTGCTCCCCCCGCTTTTGGCACATGATGGCATGGTGGGCCCGGTAGACCCATTTTTTGGTCTCCCCAGGCTCCAGAGCCTTTATAGGAGCCTGGGGAGGGCAAAAACGGCCTTCCCCACCCCCTCCAGAGGCCAGAAACAGTGTGTTTCCTGACTTCTGGTGGGCCCAGAAGGCCCGAAAATCAGCTGGCTGGCACATGCATGCATGCTGGAGCTGAGCTCACATGCCCACCGATATGGCTCCGCATGCCACCTGTGGCACCCGTGCCATAGGTTCGCCATCACGGTTATAGGTAATCCTCAATTTACAACCATTTGTTTAGTGTCCATTCAAAGTTACAGGAGCACTGAAAAAAACACGATCCTTGCAGCATCTCCATGGTCATGTGATAAAATCTGGATGCTTGGCAGTTAATTCATATTTATGACAGTTGCAGTGTCCTGGGGTCATGTGATCACCCTTTTTTAACCTTCTGACAAGCAAAGTCAATGGGGAAGCCAGATTCACTTAACAGATGTGTTACTAACGTAACAATTGCAGTGATTCACTTAACATTCGTGGCAAGAAAGATGGTAAAATGGGGGCAAAACTCACTTAATGTTTTGCTTAGCAACAGATATGTTGGGCTCAATTGTGGCTTTAAATCTGAGGTGTCAAACTGGCGGCCCGCGAGCCAGATGCATCATACACAGGCCATGCCCAATCCAGCTCTGCAAAGGGGAAAAAATGTCACGATATGTCATGTGAAGGCAACGTGACACGTGTTTGACACCCATGGTATAAATTAAGAACTACCTGTAGTGCTACCATCTTTTAAGCTTACAAATGAGCTTATCAAAGTACAGTACACTATAGGAGACATCAGAAATAAAGGAGAAGGGGAGTAAATACTTTGTCAGCATCATTTCATTCTTGATGTTGGGCCTGGCTTTATCATGGATGGATTTACATGTCATGGTAAGGGGCTTAGGTGGATTAATACATGCATCACCAATTTACAGTTGCCTCATATAGCTCTATTGCATAGTCAATGGCTTTCCTGTGGTGAAATGAGTCATTCAAACTTTAACTCACCATTATTTTTGATTAGCATTCACTGGAATTTGTAACCAAGGTTAACTATTAATCTGAATTTAGCATGCTATATGAACCCCAAAAAACGATGGTTTAATGAACACAGGGTATTTTTAAAAATACATTGCCTAATGTGGTACATGAACCAAATAATTAGTTTGTATTTCCTAAACTCCAATAAGTTGAAGACCATTCCATGATAAGTATTTTCTGAATCAGATGTCTTTTTTCCACTCTTCATATGTCAGAATAGAGATTGAGAAGACAACGAGGAGGAATTCACTGGAGCAATGCTATTCTGCAAAAATGGGCATCAATTCCTCCAAACAGCAGCTGCAAAACATCAGCTGTGACAGGAGACAATGGGAAGGTACAAATCTGCCTCTTCCAGAAACTGCTTCAGCAGAGAGGTTGTGACCTGAATTCCAGTGGCTCGAAGTCATTAACAGCATCAGAGACCACAGGAAAAACAGCTTCGGCTCTTGCCAATTGTATACAAAATGAGACAGATTTGTAAATACAAAGAGTAGGATTCCATTAATAACTAGTGCACAGGAAGCTCAGAACTAGTGCATTGGGGGCTGAGGTCTAACTACTCAAGATAGTTTCAAGATACTTATGTAACCCACTTTATATAGCTGTTCTTTGTAGATCCATTTAGCTTCTTGCCTTATATAATAATTTCGTCATTGCACAGATACTTATTTTATAACTTTCTATCACAAACTGTACCATCTTGTACAATGAGAACCCAATGTATAGATGGTTTTTTTTAATATATCAGTCAAAGTAGACAAGTTACAGAAAAACTGTGACACTGGATTTCAGAAAAAAACTTAGTAATATTATTGTCTGAAACATTTTATCTTTCTCTCCCCATTTTGCTCTGCCTTAACAGTTCAAAGTTACGTTATTAAAAAGAGAAGTGTTTCATGCATTCTGAAAGCTTAAAGGAGTTTAATTTACTATTTGGCAATAATTATTCAAGCAGTGAAACTATTATATTCAATTGCAATCTTATACTTGGAAGTAAAATCTACCAGACTCAATAGAATTTTCTTCTGAGTAAACAGAGATAGTCCTTGACTTACAACTACAATTAGGATCAGAATTTCCATTGCTAAGCAAGGCGGTCATTAAGTGAATCATAGAAGCATGAAGTTAGATACAAAAGAAATGGGACACTTATGAAGAGATAAGGTCAAGACTCAGTGAATGATGAATAAATGCAGATGAAGCACCAAAGGGAGTAGCAAGTATGAAAGAAGTAGGTTGAGGTGATTCGACCATATTGAAACAAAGGATGAGGACAGAATCATAAAATTGAATATATGAAGAAGTTGAATGAGTCAAGAGGAAAGGAAGAGTCAAAAACAATCATGGTTGTACAGATTTAGACAGAATTGATAAAAATCTCAAAAAAGAGGAATGTGGTATATTTGGCAGTTCACAGTTGTGCTGAAAGCAAGGATGATTTGCAAGTTTAGAATAGTATAAAGAGGAGTAATTGGTATAAGCTAGATTTAGCCAGATTTCCTTTGGTTTTGTTTTCTGAGTTTTGTTGTTTGCTCACGTTTTTGTTTTTTTAGTTTATTATGGTTTAGCAATGAAATTTCTCGTTGTGTCAGCAGGTTTTTTTTTTGTAAATCATCCTTTAGTTTCTGGAACACTTAAACAAAACTGAACAAAGAGGTTTTGAAAAAAGAACTGCTCCTTAAGGAAGAATAGAGCAACAGCAAAGGAATATAACACCTGGGATTGCTTCCAGATGCTCATATTTTTATCCAAAACCTACAAATGTCAAGGAAAACACAATTAGGCTAGTATTTTAATTTCTGTATTTCTGTATATCCTGACCCATGTAAGCTTAGTGGATTTTTTGTTGGTAAAACTATTGATCAATGAATGTTCTTGCAGCCTTCCAAGTCCACCAATCAATTTTGTGCTTTTGCCACCCATTTGTTCTTTTACAGATTGTTCTTTTGCTGAAGAACAAAAGGCAGTGAATGAATCAGTGTATGGAGGTGGTGGAAGCAAGGATGATTTGCAAGGACAGAAAGATATGGAAAAGCCTAATGCATAAACTGATGTACTATTGTATATTCCTCTTCACAAATTGAGCTAAGTAAAATAATACACATTATTGTTTAAACTGCTTTTACTCCAAAATATGACCATTAAAGTCAAGGTTGTCCTGAAAGTCCATTAAGTCTAAAATCTAAAATCACCTAACTACATCTCTTTGTCTGTGCTCTTAACCACTCAGTTAAATTATTTCTAATTCCTCTTTCATCCACATTTTGTCCACCAATATAAATGTGTACTGTACATAACTGCTGTTTCTGTTTGTCAGAAATATCATATCTTTAAAGGCATTCAATTCTGTGAAATTTGTTGCTTCAAACTTTTTTTTTAACCTTACAAAACTCTGAATTGCAGTCTGCTTGGATAAATTCAGGAATATTTTTCATAATTTATCAATTATGGATTTCTTCGAGAATTTGTAAAAATAATAAGTAAATGAAATAAAATAAATATAATTCCTCCCACAGGCAGAAGTGATAGAGTGGATAGAGACACCAACTATTGTGACTGTATCTCTTCATACATCAGAGAGAGCATCACAATGGAAATGAAATAGTAAAGCACCCAGTAAATATAATTATTTTCTGTCTTGGATATAGCTGAAATAATTACAAACAGAAGTCAGCCCATAGTTGCTATTTGCAGCATATTTACCTAAATGCAATGAGATGGAATTATTATGAGTAAACATGGCAGGACTGGGACACCAGAAAGTTGTTCCTCTTTCCCATTTGCGTATAAAATCTAAAGAATTTCTTACTGTATCTGTATCTAGATGAACACTAACGCCAGCACAAATCCAGATACAATGAAATGTTCCATGATGCTGGTCTCTCATTTTAAGTATCTTCATGT
This sequence comes from Ptyas mucosa, assembly GCA_012654045.1. NCBI lineage: Eukaryota > Metazoa > Chordata > Lepidosauria > Squamata > Colubridae > Ptyas > Ptyas mucosa. The sequence continues at coordinate 18,551,948 of WNWU01000005.1, forward strand.
TACAATCGCCTGGTGAAATGGCCAGAATAAACTGACTTAAATCAACATTCATTTCCATTCAGACTCACATTGTCCTTGCCAGCTAAATTATCTAATTAATCAGCTATCGTGTAGTACTCTATTTTGACTTGAACCCTGCATTCTTCTTGGAAAGTTTGTGTTCAGTGAACCTATTATGGATTAACTCTTTAGTTACCTTAATGTAGTACCCTGCACTAAATGTTCACCTACAGAAAAAGAAATGAAGTTCAGTCAAGATCAGCAACAGACATACAGTATATGAACAAGGGAGAATAAATAATTAGTTCTGGAGTTAGGAAGAATCAATGAGGGAGAATTTATAAGAAAGGCAGAAGAAGAAAAAAGATCACTGAAAGGAAATGGCTCTGTCAAACCTACAAGTCCAACAGCCCTTTGATTTTTCATGACGGCATCATTTGATTTGTAGCCTAATAATTAGGAATTTACAGTATTTTCTGGAAAAAAAAGTCAGGCATGTTGACTAAAGTTGGCATCTGACTAAAGTTGGCCTTTGAACGTTCAGCATGTTAAACAACATGTTTAGAGCAGACACAGATAGAAAAGAAGAAAGGGAGAACCACTTATTCCTTACTGCTTAAAATTGGTTTAATATACTTATCATTGGTATCCTCCAGATATGTTGAATTTCTCCTCTTGTCACTCCTCTGTTGACTAGGAATGATTGAAGTTGAATTCCATTTTGAGAAGGAGGATCTAATTGCTGGTCCCTGCTCAATATTCTAATAACTTTTTAAAAGAAATGTTTTGCATGGGAGCCTATCCCATGCACATGGAGTAAACATCTCATACTTTTAATTATAGCAAAAGCAGGTGCTTCTTAAATAATGTTTGCTGATGATAGCACAGGAGGGGGGAAATGTCAAATATATGCCAAAGTGACAGATTTAAAGTGAGAAAGGTATCACTGTCTCAGGCAGCTAATCAACAACATGAAACAATAATTATCTCTTCTTAATCATCCAGACCTGTCTGTCACCTCTTCTTTAGCTGTGAGGAGTTGAGATGCTTGCGTCTCTTAAAATTTTGCAATGGAAAGGAAGACAATATTCACTTGGCAGGTTAAAGATCTGCCTGAACTCTGTACATCTTATGGAAGAAAAGAACCTTATAAATTTTAGTAAACATATTTGAGTGATATTTGAGGTTTAATTTGGTATTGAGACTTTCAATACCTACTTAACGTCTGCGTTAGCCATTGGGAGAAGTGTGAGCAAACAATTCCCCATTAAGGAATCATATTTAGCTCAGAGGTCTGCAGCTGCTGACCTACTAATCTAGAATAACTTTTCATTTGTTTTCTCTTAATCTTTTCAGGAAATTATTATATCCTGACCATTAAAACCCTCAACCAAATTATATAAAAATGATTAATTACTCAGGAAGGGCAAGGTTTTTAACCCTTCTCATAGGAGATAAAAGAAGCAGTCCTATGCGTCAGATCTGAGACGCTGCCAATATCCTATCAATGGATGGAAAGATAATTCAGGCGTAGCATCCATCAGCAGGAAGAGATAGAAGACCTCTTTCACTATTTTTATATTTCTCTAAAAGTTGTTTCTCCCCATCTAATAATTTTCCAAAGGGAAGTTATGAGTACTGGGCAAAGATAAAAGTCTGTAAAGAAGTATGTCTACAGAGTACGCCCCTTTCCCATGCTACATTTTTAATTGCTGTCCTGCCATTATATTGCAAGCCAGCACATCCTACATTGTGGCAAACTATGACTCCATGAATTCTGCCTTGATTCTGAAATACAAATTACAAGACATGTTCCTGATTGATCATGTTAACAATATGCAACTGTAGGGATAAAGTGAATTTTTTAAGAAAATAATAAAAGTTAAATCTCTTACGGCCCTTTGAAAACCAAGAAATTAACTCCTTCGTGGAACATTTCCCTTTAGCCTCACTTAATGTGATAATGGGACTATGGGATCACTCTGACTAGTAACTTACCTTAATACCAGGAGAAGATCATTTTTTAATATCATCCTCCACTGCTGAGAGCCAACTTAGTGTAGTAGCTGAAGCATCTAGCTAGAAACTAGGAGACTGTGAGTTTTAATTCTACCTTAGGCTTAGTCAGCAGTGTGACCTCAAGCTCGCCCCTTCCTTCAGCCCTAAAAATGGAATTGGCAAGCCACTTAAAAAAAAAAAAGCTGCTAAGAAAACTACAGGGGACTGTCACCAAGACTCAAAACAGATTTGAAAACACTTTTATTTTTTTCATTGCTGATGTGCTATGCCGCATTACTGACAGCCAAACAGTTGTTTGCCACATGGGCAGCCAACTCCACACTCAGCCTCTTCATCATCTTAGTAACATCCTCCTTACTGCCTGCATCCAAAGTAGACCCCACCCCCTTTGCTACATTACCGGTGCTAGCCTAGATCAGTAAAAAGAATCCGGCACATAGTCTCATAATTCTATTTTTTTTTTTTAAATTTGATTTATATGCCGCCCTTCTCTGGAGACTCAGGGCGGCTTACAATGCGTTAAGCAATAGCCTTCATACTTTTGTATATTTATACAAAGTCAGCTTATTGCCCCCACAAACTGGGTCCTCAATTTACCTACCTAAGAAAGGATGGAAGGCTGAGTCAACCTTGAGCCTTGGTGAGATTCGAACCTGCAATAATTGCAGGCAGCTGATGTTAATAACAGGGCTTTAGACCACTGTACTATCCAAGGCTCTTAAGTGGTAGGTCTTACTAGTCACATTTTCTTTCCTATTTGCCTCTACATAAAAGCATGGCTCCTTGGGTGTGGGTGGGAATTTGACTGACTCTACAACTCAAATGTATGAGAAGTTTTCTTAGCTTTGATAGCAACTACCCTCATTCTCAGATGTTACACCTGAGACTTGGTTGTATCTCCTGCAGCTCTTTCTGAGTGCTTTGGAAGGGGCTACAAAGGGAAAGAGAGAATTGCTCTCTCCTGTTCTCTTTCATTTGATGGGACTGTTTCCATTAGCACAAAACTGAGCCTCACCTTTGCCCTTCTAAAGTAATTTTACATTTAACTTACATGACTCATTCTGCTTTCCTATAAAACTATGTGTCCGCAAAAATCCCCCTTCCCATTTAAGTATATTTCATAACTCAAAAATAGACTAAGGACAGTGCTGCCTTTCTTGACAAGTCAAGCAGCAGATTTAAACAGACTCCATCCATTTCCAAAAGTAAATGTCACATAATAATAATAATAACTTTATTGTCATTGTACGTGTATACACAGTATACCAATACAACGAAATTCACTTAACCCCCAAAGACCAGGTCCAACACACATAACAATCCCCAAACACCCCACCCACCCACCCACCATAAATTCCCTGCCATAAACCACCCAAGCATCCATACAACAGACCAAGTAATGCTGTCCAACAGCTCACTGATGGTGGCCCTTTAGTTCATTGTTGAGTGCAATTATAGCTCTGGGATAAAAACTATTCAGATAGTTCTTCTCCAGTTATAAATGATATTGAGGGTGCCTTGTCAGAGAAATTGTTCTAGACATTTCAGGAAAGCTAATGTCCTTAACCACTTCCCAAATATCCCCTTTGCTTTCCCAGTTCACATTTGACAAAGACTCAATATTTGCATAATGACAAAACAATCTCTGATGAAGGGCCAGTTCCCCGTTATGGAATGATTCAGACTCGGAGCAAGCATGACGAAGCTGCCTTTTGTTCCTTCCTCTTTCAAATGACAGGATAACATCCACTTCTGAATTGTGATAAATGCAGAAGGATATCTGAAGGGATATGGTGAATGAATTGCACACATATACAACGGAAAGTCTTTGATCCATAGGTGTTCTGTAGGTATTTGATTGTTCAGCCAATACAGAGTACAGCCCACATATGTGAACCAGATATGTCTAAACACAGACTTCTCCACAAAATATGAGATACCTTCCCACTTGATCTTCAGCAGGACATGGAGGGACTCTGCATTTGGAAGGCTAAAGAGTTAGTGGCACAGCTCCACTGAAGGTTCCTAGTTATAAAGCCACAGGGTATCAGAGGTTTAAGCCTGAATTTGGACCCTGACTGCCACCATCTGTACAGCCGGGTGGGAGGAGAGCCCCTGCCTCAAGTATATGAAGCCATCTCCTGAATGAGTGGTTCTGCTCGTGAAATAGTTTCTGCCTACTTTAATAATTCTCACCTCAAAAAATATTATAACACACACTTATAATTTTAGTACAGTGAATTTTATACGATGACAATGCAATGCATTTAAATAGTGCAGGGCTTTTTAAACTGTGCTTTGCTCCAGGGGAGCAAATTGCAGGCAGGCTGGGTTTGGGATCCAGGCACTGGGCTCTCCTCCGGCAGCCCTTTTCCCTCTAGCCACAGCCACCATTTATTTATTTTATTTATTTATGTAATTTATATAATTGCTCTTGAATGCTGCCCATGGTAACCCAGCCAGGAGTGAGGCCCTCCTGCCTGCTCTCACCTTCACCCTTTTCCAAGGCTGACTTTTCCTCAGTTTCTTCCTGGTGACATCACACTGGTGCTGGTACTAAGCCTGCATATCCAGATGTGCAAGACTGATGTCAGCTCCATCAGGTAGACCACACTAAAAATTAGACACTGTGCAGACTTAAGCTACCTTTATTTGAACAGTTATGTTAACCATGTCTGAACATGTTACCTTTCCTTCTCTTTTTTTAAGAGATGGAGGCAGTCTGAGGTGTTTCCACAAGTATTTCTTGATTTGGGTTCAAGTTTTATTTATTTGATCATGACCTTGGTAGCCAATCCTCCCTCTATTCTTTTAAGGACAACGTATTTTGCTACTACACTAATACACTCAGCAAAAACAGAAATGCTGGCCTTGTGTGCCCACCCCTCAACATCCTCCCCCCCCAAAGAAACAAATTACCTGTAGCTGAAAAGCACTATGGGGCAGTATACAAGTGCTATTGCTACTGAAGCTTATACAGGCAGTCGAGTATCAAGCTTCAAGCCTGAGGGAACTTTGGGAATAAAACCTGCGGAGGAGAGTAGTCAGGATCAGAGGATACAAAAGGCTCATTGTGGATTGAAGCATTTGTCAGAACAAGCAGACTGTTCCTTGGGCTTTGGGGATTTGACTCTGCCTATTCTTCTTTGTGGGATATGTTTACTGAAACCTGCCTGCTTATTTCTACTACATCTATCCTCTCTATTCATTGCGGGATGGCACAACCGGATCCTTTGGGTCAACAATTCAATTTAGGCCCCTGACTAAGTAAATTCTTCTTATATCTACCAGAAAGGTCAACTGTCTTCTTGTAAAAGCTCTCATTAAATGACCGTGTGTGTTTAATTTGCTGCTATATCACAGCCTTTCAGAAAATATTTGCTGAGTAATACCCCCACTGCACTGCAGGCTCTGACAGAAGACAGAGAAAAAAATCTTTAAAACACTGGCTAAGATGAATAACTATTGCTTTGCATAATTAGGTGCCTTAGGTGGAAAACTAATTGGTATTATATACTGCAGCATACAACGAACAGTAAATTTAAATCAATATTAATTAGATCTACAAAATAGAAAATATTTTTATAAGAAGACACTGAATTTGAGGAACAGAAAACAAATTGGATTATTGTAAGAAATGACTACTTTAAGACATGAAGGATCTGAAGCATTTTCCCTTATTCACAATATTTAACTGTCTTAGTATTGGTGAAATAAATGCTATTTATATATCTATACAATGAGATGTATTTAATGAATAGCCTATATAGTATATACCAATACGGTGTATGACCTTAATACTATAAATCCTATTAGCAACACTGGCTTCCAATATTTTTGGGATTAAGGTACCCAAGGGATTCTGGAACGTTCATTCTTGAGAAAGGATGTCATGCAGAGATGAACAAATCTCTCTTAAGAACTAGTTTAACTACATAAGCACTGTCTCTGACTTCTTAGAGAAGTCCTGGAACTTACTCTCCACCTTTATTTAATGGGCTACTTTTTAACACTACTGTATTTTTGGTTGCCTTGACTAATCTCACAACTCCTGGACCATATAGATATAAAAGAGAATTGCTAATATGGTTAAATAAATATTATGGGGGGAAAAAACCATGTGCAGATTGGCTTGCCTTGTCAGAAAAGTTTGATGTATTCCTCATTGTATTAACAGTGCAGGAAAAAGAAACTCTGGATGAATTATATAGTGAGTCCGCATTTGAAAGCAAAGTTATTTACCTGAATTCTTGCATTTTCACTTCAGTCCTTTGCCTAATAAATATAATTAATCTTAACTCAGAGAGATGATTCTTCCCTGGTTATACTTGTTGAGAGTCCTACTACTTGTAGAGCAGTCTTTCTTTCTTTCTTTCTTTCTTTCTTTCTTTCTTTCTTTCTTTCTTTCCTTCCTTCCTTCTTTTCTTTCTTTCCTCTCTCTCTCTCTCTCTCTCTCTCTCTCTCTCTCTCTCTCTCTTTCTTTCTCTCACAAAAATATATATGTTATGTATATGCACTGGTGACTATGTCCATGTAGCCTTCTTCTGTTGGATAAACCGGGAATTCTCACTCCAAGAAAAAACAAACAAACCCAGAGCCAATTTTATTTAATTTCCTGATTCAGCCAATCAGTCTTTCTTAGTGAAATAAATTTCTGTACATATTCTCAAGCATGAGCTGCAACTTAGTATCTCTTCAATGGATTTTTAGATCCTTAAAAATCATTGCTTCTGCTCCAAAGCATAACCTCATATCACTTAATAGAACATATTAAAGGAATAGAATATATTGTTTAAAGATCTGCCTTATGAAACTAGCTCATGAAGTTCGAAGAGCATAATACCCATGTTTTATACTCTTAACACATGATGCTATACCAAGAGCTCCCCATACTACAGGTGACAACAAGCACCTATATTCCAAACAGATTTATAGCTCTCACCTAAAATGTGTTCAACTGAATGGAATTTCTAGCAATAAAAAAACACCAAGCCCTATTGTCTCACTCACTTTCTATCTTTTCCAGAGAGGCTGCCTTCTAGTTAGAATAGAATAACAGAGTTGGAAGGAGGTCTTCTAGTCCAACCCCCTGCCCAGGCAGGAAACCCTACACCACTTCAGACAAATGGTTATCCAACATCTTAAAAACTTTCAGTGTTGGAGCATTCACAACTTCTGGAGGCAAGTTGTTCTACTGATTGTTCTAACTGTCAGGAAATTTCTCCTTATTTCTAAGTTGCTTCTCTCCTTGATTAGTTTCCACCCATTGCTCCTTGTCCTGCTGTCAGGTGCTCTGGAGAATAGCTTGATTCCCTCTTCTTTGTGGCAGCTCCTGATAAATTAGAAACTGCTATCATGTCTCCCCTAGTCCTTCTTTTCATTAAACTAGACATACCCAGTTCCTACAACTGTTGTTCATGTTTTAGAGTCTACTCCAGTCCCCTAATCATCTTTGTTGCTCTTCTCTATACTCTTTCTAGAGTCTCAACATCTTTTTTACATTGTGGCAAGCAAAACTGGATACAGTATTCCAAGTGTGGCCTTACCAAGGCGTTATAAAGTGCTATTAACACTTCATGTGATTTTGATTCTATCCCTCTGTTTATGCAGCCTAGAACTGTGTTGCCTTTTTTGGCAGCTGCTGGCTCATATCTAAATGGTTGTCCACTAGGACTCCAAGATCCCTCTCACAGTTACTACTATTGAGCAAGGTACGACATATATTGTACCTGTAAATTTTGTTTTTCTTGCCTAAATGTGGAACCTTACTTTTTTCACCACTGAATTTCATCTTGTTAGATAGCGTCCAATGTTCAAGTCTGTCAAGATCCTTCTGTATCTTAAGCCTATCTTCTGGAGTGTTGGTTATTCCTGCCAGCTTGGTGTTGTCTGCAAATTTGATGAGTTCTCCATGTATGCCCTTGTCCAAAACATTGATTAAGAAGTTGAAGAGTACTGGGCCTAAAAAAGAGCCTTGGGGTACTCCATTGCATACTTCCCTCCATGTAGATGCAGTTCCATTGAGGACTACATGTTGAGTGCAATTGGTCAGCCAGTTATGAATTCATCTGGTGGTGATGCTGTCTAACCCACATTTTTCTACTTTACCCAGTAGTAGATTATGGTCTACTTTGTCAAATGCCTTACTAAAGTCCAAGTAAATTGTATCGACAGCATTCCTCTGGTCCATTAATTTTGTCACTTTGTCAAAGAACGCAGTAAGATTTGTTTGGCATGATTTGTTTTTGACAAACCCATGTTGGGTTTTGGTTATTACTCTGTTTGCTTCTAGGTGTTCGCTGATTTCTTGCTTGATTATCTTTTCCAGAATCTTCCCTGGTATTGAGGTCAGACTGATAGATCTGTAGTTTCCTGGATCTATTTTTTTCCCCTTTTTTGAAGATAGGAACTACATCAGCTCTTTTCCAATCTTCTGGCAGTTCCCCGATGCTCCAGGATCTTTGAAAGAAATAGTTCAGTGGTTCTGAGATCTCATCTGCTAGTTCCTTCAGAACCTTGGGGTGTAATCCATCCGTGCTGTTTTTGATAGGTTGGACTGTTTTTTCCCTTTGTGTAAAGACAGATGCAAAAAGTGAGTTAAGTAGTTCTGCTTTCTCCCTGTTGCTTGTCACCTTCTTGCCACTTTCTCCCAGCAATGGACCAATTGTTTCTTTGACTTTTTTCTTGTTTTCAACATGTTGGAAAAAGTTTTTTGTTATTTTTTATTTTTGTCGCAAGCCTTTGTTCATTGTGAGCCTTAGCTTTCCTCACTTCATTTTTGCAGGCTCGGGCTCTTTGCTGATATTCTGCCTTAGTTATGTGCCCCTCTTTCCACTTATGTGGAAAGTAAGTTCCACTTCTAATCTTACTGGTTATGATAACTTTGACAAAACAAGCAATAATTCCCAGGTGGAACTTTCTCAGCTTCTGATATGTGGAAAGAATAGAGCTAAACCTAGCCTTATGTCTGGCAGCCCTCCATACATCCAATTAAATCTAACAAAGAGGGTTGTGCCAATGTCAGCAGCACTGATAGGCTTGAGTACTTCAGGGGATATTTCATTTTCCTCATTTTATGCTGAGTCTGTATTACATCCTACTAGTCTTCAGCAATGGTACACCAATCATTCAAGTGAATATTAAATATTAATTATAAATCTTTGGAAATTACAGTAATCAATTTATTTATCCCATATCTGAAAGATGGGCATTGCAATATCTAATATTTGTAAATAAAAAGTATTATTAAAAATACTACCTAATTTTAATAACAATAGCAATCAACAACCATCATTAAAGTGACATTATCACTGATTAAATTTGAAGTATCAGAAAAACAGACAAGAGAACCTATTCCAAATTAAATTGGCACTGCTCTAGCCTTAGAGTCACGGTCATTTTGTCTCGAAGAAAATAACAGAAAGGAAATTGAACTAAATTGTCCAACAATGAAAATAGAGGCTCTCTACAAACAGGGATTACTCCAGAGATCTCCCTGTAAGTGAAGGTTCTCCTACTCTTGTTTTTATACTAGGAGTTTTATTTATTTACCTCAGTCTGAATAAATATAAATTTATATTAATAAACTGTTAAAGCTGTCATACATCAGAAAGGTAAAGGTGTCCCGTCGCACATATGTACTAGTTATTCCCGACTCTAGGGGGCCATGCTCATCTCTGTTTCAAAGCTAAAGAGCCAGTGCTGTCTGAAGACGTCTCCATGGTCATGTGGCCGGCATGACTAAACGCCAAAGGCACATGGAACGCTGTTACCTTCCCTACTTCCATTTTTTTCCTGCTTTTGAACTGCTAGGTTGGCAGAAGTAACAGGAGCTCACCCCGTTTTACCACACTAGGGATTTGAACTACTGAACTGGCAACCTTTCGATCGACAAGCTCAGCATCTTAGTTTTGAATAAATGTTGTGGAAGTAAAAAGCAAGTGACACACTGAAGCTTTCTATCTTCCCCATGTTATCTCTTCTACATGGAAGGTGGGGAAAGGAATCTCACAAAAACAGAACCTCACAAGGGGAGGAGTGGAAAGATGTGCAAAGGATATGCAAGATTCCTTTCCTTAATTTTGTGTGATTCTCCATTCCTGTTTAGGTTGCATATTCCTGTCTTACATAGTGGATTAATACAGATAGTACTTGAGTTACAGCAGTTCACTTACGGTAGTGACCATTCGAAGTTTCATCGGCACTGAAAGAAGTGACTTATGACCATTTTTCACACTTATGACCGTTGCAGAATCTCCATGGTCACAAGATTTACATTCAGATGCTTGACAACCGACTCATATTTATGACAGTTGCAGTGTGCCAAGGTCAAGTGATCCCCTTTTGCGACCTTCTGACAAAGTCAGTAGGGAAGCCAGATTCACTTAACATTCAGGTTACTAATTTCACAACTGCGGTGATTCATTTAACAACTGTGGCAGGGAAAGTCGTAAAATGGGGCAAAATTCACTTAACAAATTTCTCACTTAGCAACAATGGGTTCCATTGTGGTCATAAGTTGAGGACTACCTGTACTACATCTACTTTATATTTTCGAAAATGATTTTTTAATATGAAATTTTGGACACATTTAGGGAGATAAATATGAACAACGTTGTCAACAACTACAGAGTACCAAACATCACTTAATTTGTTTGAACTGAAATAGTTATTTTAAATAATGACTGATTGCACTTCACATCCTTCAGTTATGACATGGGGGGCTTTTAGATGAGGCTTTTCATTGTTAATATTATCTTACTTGATTCACAGAATTTTAAGAGGTAGGGGACATGGACATAGTTATCTTCGCACTGCAATTTCCCCCAATTTTTCTTTTTTCTGACAAAATAAAATCCCTAAAAAAGATGGAATAGCTGCAAAGCATCTTTTAATTGGTAGCGAATAGGAGCTGTCCATCTCAAACAACATTTTACAGTAATCCTTGCAGCCACCTCCACAACTTCTACAAATTTGTCACTGCAATCTCACACCCCTTTTGGAGCATAGCCCTCAGGATGCCACTCAAAGGCTAGACTTGGCTTCAAAACAACTGCATGCCTTTGGTTTAGAAGAACCCATCCCATCATAAGTGATACCAATGTCATTACTGGAATGTTGACAAAATCACTTCTTCCGAGAATTATTGGGAAATTGGCATGGACTAAAATATTAATAGAAATGGTTACGTCAGTTATACAGAAGCAAAATGAGTCAGCAGTTGGGACATTTCCTCGACCCATAACAATGATCTGACTTTCCAAAGGTTTGTCCATATATGTTCACTCACATGCACACTGCACAGATTTATTCAGTAGTGTTTGGAAGCCTTAATCTCAGGCTGGCAGTAACTATTTACAGAAGTTCTCTTATGCCAAGATATTTCTGTAAGTTATTTAGAAGTCCCTTACCACACGTGATAAGGTACTCCTAAGAATTTTTTTTTATCCTGAGGGATCAAAACATAACAAGTGTCGCTGAATAAACCTATACAATTATTGTTGTGTACAACCATGCTAGTGGTACATATTTAATACACTGTACAAGACTGAAACAAAACTCAGTACAACCTTACCTAAGTTGAAATTTGAACTACAACTTAAGCTGTTGAAGGAAAAGAAACTCTGAATAGAGCAGAGCAGAGCAGAGCAGAGCAGAGCAAAATAACATAGTTGGAAGGGACCTTGGAGGTCTTCTAGTCCAACCCCCTGCCTAGGCAGGAAACCCTACACCACTTCAGACTAATGGTTAGCCAATCTCTTCTTAAAAACTTCAGTGTTGGATAATTTACAACTTCTGGAGGCAAGTTGTTCCACTGATTAATTATTCTAACTGTCAGGAAATTTCTCCTTAGTTCTTGCTTCTCTCCTTGATTAGTTTCCACCCATTGCTTCTTGTCCTGCCCTCAGTGCTTTGGAGAATACATTGACTCCCTCTTCTTTGTGGCAGCCCCCGAGATATTGGAACACTGCTATCATGTCACGCGTAGTCCTTCTTTTCATTAAACTTTATATAATACAATACAGTACTGTATTCCTTTAGTAAAGACTATATGACATTTTCTCTTGAATCATAAATAAGCACTCATGATTGTCTCCAACTGGTGTTCCATAGCTGAACAAAAATTCTTTGATCCAGCTAAAACACCCTAAAACAGAATGAAGAGGAAAAGGCTGTTCCCTGAATCCTTTAAGGCAAGGGTGGGCAACTGTGGCTCCTTTATGACCTGTGGACTTCAACTCCCAGAATTCCTAGTGGCTCAGGAATTCTTGGAATTGATGTCCACAGGTCATAAAGGGGCCATCGTTGCCCACCTCTGCTTTAAACTCTTCACATTATTTCCCATGCTTTTCCAATGAGTTACCCAAACCTGTGGACAGGAACAGAAGAAAAGGAAGAGCCTCTCTTGTAAATAGCCCTTTTCTCTATTCTTCTGATGTATCTATGGAGCTCCCACCCCACATAAATCTGAATATTATCTAAGAAAGTAGTGCTGTTTACATTACCATACTATAAGGAGAAGTAGAAAAAGGTGTCACTCCTGAACTGCAGTTCTACAGCTATGTAAACATAAATAAGATGACACTGGATTAAAGTCCCACTTAATTTCGAAAAAAGTACCTCAGTATTTTATTTTTTGCAATATTAAAATCTCTACTTGTGTGTGTTTGTATGAGAAAAAATCCTTTATAATGATTCTGAAAGTATAAATAGATCATACAGTTAGTAGTTAAGATGTTGGGCTAGGAGCACAAGTTTGAATTCATTCTCAGCCACAGATGATTTTGTGTGTGTGTATGTGTGTGTGTGTGTGTGTGTGTGTGTGTGTGTGTGTGAGAGAGAGAGAGAGAGAGAGAGAGAGAGAGAGAGAGAGAGAGAGATTTTGGGACAATCCCTCTTTCTCCCTTCCCTCCTCTACATGGCTTTTTTTTTCTGTAAGAAGGAACAGGAAGGGAGAATGCTATATATACCACATTCATTTCTTAAGTAGAAGACAGGATATCAATCTATCAAAACAAACATATAGTTCCTTGTTCCGTGTATCTCCGAGCTTGGTTGTTTGCTTGCAGACATTTCATTATTCAACTAGGCACTTTAACTTCAGGGCAACTTGCCAAATGTATCTATTCATGAATCATATATTAACTACAGACGCCAACTGTGTGAGTACAGAAAAAGATGTAGCTGCTTTAAGAAGCTCCAAACTGGTGCTACCTGCTAATAGTTGTTTCAAATGACATTTTGGTCTTTGAACATAACTCTACTACGTACACCTCTAAATTTTGGCAAATCTGCTCCTGTTGCAAGGCTGGTGTCCATCACCTTCCTAAAGACAGATGTTCTGATAATTTCAAATAAAAGAAACTTTCAAAATCTCAAAATGCTTTGATATAAACTGGAATATGTGTACACCGAATTCCAAAATGGAATCTTAAGAACAGCAAGGCAGGGAAATACAACTGTTTAGTACTGTTGCTGAATACTGTACAACAGTAATGGGGATGAGAATTTAAGCCTTGTTCTCATATTTTATGGCTTTCTGGAGTTTAAGTTTTAAGCAGTGCTATTCACAATTGTTTAATAAAATTAAATTAAATGAAACGAAACACTATACAGTATTGCACCCTAGGGTAGAGAGAAATACATGTAACTCAGAAGCAAAAGAAACAACCAAGTCCTTTCTTATAAGTATATATGTGGAAGAATGAAATCATAATTATAACATAACTATTGTTGCCTCCTACAGAAATATGTAGTGCTAATGCTTATAAAATCTTTAATCAGATGGAATTCACACAGAATCGGCAGGAGCAGAATTACCAGGGACCTCTTAATAATTCCTGTAAATATAACTCAGCATTTAGAATTGAACCTAACACCTAGAAAATAAATGAGAATTTGGAAAGACGACATTAAGTATTTATTTGTTCTGTTTTAATAGTTTAATTGGTAGCAGAACATAGAGTAGAATCCTTAAGTGGCAGTTTTTCAGAATACTATCAGTCCTTTTCAAGAAACATAAGCGGCAAGTCCAAATGCACTTACAATACTGCTTGCATTAATATTAGTAGACCAACTTGTAAAACATTCAGTTTAGCAGGAAGCCTTGAAATAAATAGGTACAAAAATATCTAATTTATATTTTTCCTGATATTTTTCCCCAAACTACATATACCATTCCCCTTTGATTTAGCTCACATAAGCAAGCAACTTTTCCAGATATCTTTTGGCCATATTCCAGAAAATGATGCTTTTTATGATTTGCCAGTGTACTGTTTTAGTAGCAACACTTACACAGAGTTTGGCAGCAGCTGCCAAAAAAAAAAAAACAAAAAACCAACCACCACACATTCCAGGGATAGAAAACAGCTAAACCCCAGCATAGGAACAGTGACTGGCATTGGTTTATTTGCAGTAAATATAATTCACTTAATCACGGTTCATGTTCCCCCCTCCCGCATTCCTGGAATTTTCTCTAATAACCATCTCTGTACTTTTTACAGAGATATTTTAACAGTCTTCACCGGCATTCCCACATAATCACTAGATAGACCAGCTTTCCTCAATCTGATGCCTTTGAGGTACATTTCAGGTCAACTTCCAGTATTCCTGATCACATGCTGAGTTGCAATTCTGGGAGGAAATCTTTGGCTTATCTCAAGAGTGGGGAAGGCTGCTACATTAGTGGGTGCATAAGTGCACCAGCGTGCCTACCATCCCTGTCCTAATATTCCTTTTCACTTACTCTTTTCATGTATTCAAATTATGTTTATACTTTTACCTGTTATCTTATATATGCTTGACAAAATAAATAGATAGAAAGATAAATAGATAGATAGATAGATAGATAGATAGATAGATAGATAGATAGATCAAATAAATAAATAAATACATGCAGAGTGCTAGAGCTCTACAGTTTTGTTGTTCTAGGGTTTTTTGGAGGAGGCATGACTTCAAGCCAATGTTGATTCCTGTTGACTGTCTGGACAAGTTCCTGCAGTTTTCCTGGCAGCATTTTTAGCAATGGTTTGCCCTTGCCTTCTTCCTAGGGCTGAGAGTGGCCCAAGGTCACACAGCTGGCTCTGTGGCTAAGATGGGACTAAAACTTAAGTCTCTCAGTTTTTAGCCAGGTGCCATCATCACCACGCCAAATTCTCTCTCTAAAGCTCTAGAAATGTACTGGACTTAATATATACTACGCCCCTAAAATCTTTATCATCTATACAAAATTCAAAACTCTTATGGCTGAACACTGAAAAATGCACCGGACTGGCATGGCAAGATATATTGCATTACAGAAAAAACAATGTCACATTTCTATGTAGGAGAAAATTCTAGAATTACAGAAGTCAGGAAGAATGTAAATGCTCTAAAATATAAAACAATCATTTTAGTAATTTAACACAATTGGTAATTATTTTGGAACTTGAAAAGTGTCTGGGAAGTAAATAATATTGATTGTATTTTCCAAACAATTTTCTAATAATGCCATCCCATGTAACAGTTTAATTTTTTTTAAAAATGGAACTTAACTTTTGCTTTCAAAGTTTTCTTTTTTTTGAACAAAAGAATATGCATTTTGTAATGTGGGCATTGTAATATCCTGTCTGTGTTCTCTGGAAAATTTTGCGTGCTTATTTTCTCAAGCAATTTAACATCAATATGTCAATATTCACCCTGCTGTTCTGTGTGAAAAATGTACAGTACGTACTATCGATATTGATTTAGGAAATGAAGTGTTTCACAGCATGGATGAGACATGTGAAGTAAGCCATTAAAAACATCAAACAGAACTTATGTAACAAGATCTAAAATGAGAAAGGGAACTAATTGAGTTTTTGATTATTCCAAGTGACTTTAGTCAGAACTCAAAAAGATCCTGAAGGATTCAATCATAGAAAAATGTGGATTTTAAAATGAAAAGTTTTTGACATAGGTCATAGGGGGCTATTGAAAACTCCATTTAGGAAAGCTGATGGAGGAAGGGAGAGATGGACTTTCTTGGGTTTTACAGGGAACAGCGGAGAAATATACTTCCAGACTTCCAAATTTTGCCATAAAGTAGCATTACTTCATCGGGGTCTGCTTCTTTCTGGACTACCTCAAAAAGCCAAAATCAATCTTGTAAGTCTGAAACATGTCTCCCTGTTACCTTTACAGCCCATGAAACTAGAGGGGACCCCTGCTGAGATATTTGACATACTCACATTCCTACTATGGACTGCCTCTTATTCGACTATTCCTCTTGCTGAGTCTCTTAGCCACACCACCATTTTCCAAGATCATTCTAACATACCAATATATTTCTTGACTGTTTATTCCTTTACTATTAATGGTTGATCCTAAAAGGCAGAATCTATCTATGTATGGTGGATCCTAAAAGGCAGAAGCTATTTAATACCTTCATTGTCAATTCTAAGGATGGTTGTTGTACCTGTTATCATTAATTTAATCTACTTTATATTTAATCTTGGTTCCATTTTTTTCATAGTGCTAATTGTCAATAACTAGAAGATAATGCATTTCCCCCCTGTATTTTACTTTTGGATCTGGGTGCTCAAAATAACAATTTCATCCATCAGTAAGGAACACTCTTGAACATAATACAACACTTCCACATAAGTGTTGGTTGAGTAGCCAATTTTTTTTTTCAAATAAGTACAAGTGTTGCACCTTGGTTACTATTATACTATCAATTTGCAAGTTAACTTGGCTAATGTAGAACTTTCTGACACCTACCAAGGAGACAAAAACAATATTTTAGTAACTGCAGTCCAATCTTGAAATTATTGTTAATGACCATTTATTTTGGGAAAAAACTCACATCATCTCCCAGAAATGGTGGATGAGTATTTTGTGTACAAAATTTGTTCAGCTTCACAGTCAACTTTTTAGCTGTTCTATAATTAGGTGTTTGCATAGCTTTAAAGCAGAGTTAAAAGTAAAGGTTCCCCTCGCACATGTGTGCTAGTTGTTCCCGACTCTAGGGGGCGGTGCTAATCTCTGTTTTAAAGCCAAAGAGCCAGCACTGTCCGAAGACGTCTCCATAGTCATGTGGCCGGCATGACTAAACACCAAAGGTGCACGGAACGCTGTTACCTTCCCACCAAAGGTGGTCCGTATTTTTCTACTTGCATTTTTTACATGCTTTTGAACTGCTAGGTTAGCAGAAGCTGGGACAAGTAACGGGAGCTCATCCCGTTACGTGGCACTAGGGATTCAAACCACTGAACTGCTGATCTTTCTATCGACAAGCTCAGCATCCTATCTACTGAGCCACCACATCCCTTAAAGCAGAGTTACTATTTACTAAATCTGAAGTGGTTTTCAACCAGAATAATTTGGGCTGTGTAAAATAAATCCATAATCATATTTGCAAATCCACTTATTGGTTGAGTACTACTAGACTCTATTGCTTCTAAATGTTGCTTGATGAATTATAGACCCAAGGCTATACATTTCACACATTATATTAGGATTAAAAATGCCATATGGGCTTTTTTTCCCAATTATTTCCACAAATGTTCATCCCTTTGCATTCCTAACAGCAGAAGAGAGCTATTGCTTTCATATCCTATTTGTGGGCTTTCTGATGGCATTTAGTTAGAAAATGCGGTACACAGGATATTGCACTAAGTAGGCCTTTGGTCTGATCCACCATGATTAATTTTTAACAATATCATAATCTAACCTCTTAAAGGCACACTTAATTGCCACCATCATAAACAGTGCTTCAGTAAATCTCCCTATAACCATTCACACAACAAAAGCTAAAGGTATAATGCATATAGCCCTCTTCATGACTTTATTGCCCCAACAGAGATGTCCCCAAGAGGCAGGAGTTACCACATCTGCTGACAGCCCCTTTAAACATCCACAGGCTAACTCTTGAAGAGAACTTATATAGGAGGAGGAACCTTTTCGTTTTGACTAAAGAAATTTAGTTTATTATGCTAGGTAATCTTAGCTAATCTTGAAAAACAGAATGCAGAAACTGTCTTGATTAGTGTCTGGATGGAAGTTCAGCAGCTGTAGATTGCACAAACCATTTCAATATTGCTGTCAAGCTAATTAAATGAACATACCGTGTTTCTAAAGTCTGCAAGAGCTGAGCTGCCCTTGAAGATATTTAACCTTTAGAAGATGCACTGGGGGCTTCTCATAATAACAAAATTGTCCTTCGTGTGTGGTTGAGCATATGAACTGATTTCCTGCATGCTATTTAATGGAATCTTCTCAACCAACAAGAAAACAAATTTAGGAGCAATAACTTGCCTAAGTGACAAGTGGTTTTATAAGAATGGGCATCCCTGAAAGAATTCTAGTTCTATTATTGCGCTTTCCATACCAGTGTTTCAGGAATCCAAGTTGCAAATAGTGGTACCTTTTTTAGCTTGACTATAGAAGCAGGGTAGAAATAAAAGAATACCCAGTAAAGGAAAAGGCACTTGTTGATTCTTTCAAAGGACAAATAATAGAATAGAATAGAATAGAATAGAATAGAATAGAATAGAATAGAA
>WNWU01000005.1:18570496-18599118 GCA_012654045.1 Ptyas mucosa
AATAGAATAGAATAGAATAGAATAGAATAGAATAGAATAGAATAGAATAGAATAGAATAGAATAGAATAGAACAGAATTCTTTATTGTTAAAGAATTAAATTAAATTAAATTAAAGTTATTAAAAATATCAATAAAGGTATTGAAAAAAGACACTCAAATATCTTCAGCAAGAATGTAGGACTGATATCTGAGAATCCAAGCATGGACAGCACATTAGACAACAGAAGCACATTCATGTGCACTGTGCATCATATCAAGAATTTAGCTAGAAGTGGTCACCTTGCTCCTCGATGAGAGAAATAAGATTTGTTATCCCTGCAAAACTGAAGACTGCTGGTTCTGCCATTCTCCAGTGCAGAAATGAGAGCGTTCCAATAAAGGAGAATATTTGTAGCTCAGGGTTGAAATGAGGGGTCCTTGGTGCTCTTCTTGGAGCTTGGTTGTTCTGTTGCAGATGTTTCATTACCTAAACTAGATGATATCAGTACTAGTTGTTGCTAGCTAAATACTGTACTCCAGGACCTGCAGTCCTGAGTAGGAAACAATCAGACAAGAGAGGCAGGAGCCTCCAGTGGCTTAACAGAGAAAGAAACAGAAAGAACCCACCCTAATGAATCAAGCAGTTAAAAGTAGCAGGGGGAAGTTTGTGCCTTCAGATTTGCAAGATTCTGTCAATGCAGCTTTACAATAAAGTAAATTTAGCCCATTTAGTCATGTTTCCTACTAGGTTTTCCTAGGAGAGCTGACAAAAAGTAATACAAGACTTAAGGCTGATACATGACTTCCTAGATTAAGGCCTACTCCCAACAAATTCCCATTTATGCCACTCTAGCTATTCTGGATACTGAATGGATTTACAGGACCTTTTCTGTAAGTAAGGATGGATGGATGGATATACATTCACAAACACACACATGCACACACAATCAATTGGCATTTCCCCATTAAGGAACATTTCAAGACTTCCATTTAAATATGACACCAACTATGAGAGAAAATTGATAAGAAGATACAGTATACAAAACCCTGAATAGGAAATACCCCAAAAGATAAGAGATAAAATGTACATCAACAAATGGTAAGGTAAAGGTAAAGGTTCCCCTTGCACATATATGCTGGTCGTTCCCGACTCATCTCCATTTCAAAGTCGAAGAGCCAGCATTGTCCGAAGATGTCTCTGTAATCATGTGGCTGGCATGACTAAATGCCAAAGGCGCACGGATGCTGTTACCTTCCCACCAAAGGGGGTCCCTATTTTTCTACTTGCATTTTTTACGTGCTTTCAAACTGCTAGGTTGGCAGAAGCTGGGACAAGTAATGGGAGCTCACCCCGTTACACAGCACTATGGATTCGAACCGCTGAACTGCTGACCTTTTGATCGACAAGCTCAGCGTCTTAGTCACTGAGCCAACGTGTCCCACCAACAAATGGTAACTTGGAACAAATCTCACCCATTTAAAAAAAGAGTCCTCTACTTCACTAACACATTCAAATTAGGGTTTGAACCCATTGCAGTGTCATTTATGTGAAGAGTAGATTCAAGTGATATAAAGGCAGTGAGAAATGTTTGCACACAGACATCTTTATTTTACATTAATCAAATCAGTTCCTAGAAATCTTTTGTGTTTTCTTTCTAAGAATACAGTAGTGGCCATATGCTGAGTCACAGTCCTGATCCATCTGTCAGAAATGGTTTTGCAGCAACTTTGCAGTGTTTCATCCAGCAGTTTTTCTTGCAGTACCTAGAAATGCTACGAGTGGGATCTGGGATCTTCTGCATGCCAGGCATTTAGGCTACTTCTTAGCTATAGCTTGGTTGTATGATCTTAAACTACCAAGCTCTCGCACTGAGGTCACAGCTCAAGAACAGGGCAACCTACCTCCCTGGCCTCTCAGGTAAGTAAGATGAAAAAGAACCTATTAGATTTGGAGACAATCCTATGGTGTAAGTCTAGGATGGCCTTTTTAAAAAAAATCCGGAGAGCATATTCAACTGGGTGTCTCAGGATGAAGACTATGCTCAAAACTGAGCACAGCCTTGAAAAATGGTGGGATTAAAAGAAGAAATAGGTGGGGCAAGAGCAGAAAATAAGTCAGTTATAGATTAATATTGTAATATATTGTAAAACATTGTAATATAATCTTAATCATATTTAATTTGTATCTCAAATTATTGTATTCCATTCTGATTTCATTTTAGATTGTATTTTACTCTAATTTCATTTTAAATGAAATTTAAAATGAACACATTTAAATCGTGTTTTATTCCTATTCCAATTTCATTTTAAATTATTTTTACCAAATTTTTTGTAATAATTGTTTCTGGAGCTGTGCACTTTGATATGGCCCAAGGGCTAATCAATAAATAAAGATTAAGATTAATATTTCTTAAATAAATACATGAATAAATAAACAAAATACTCCTAATGTCTCTGGCAGGTGCAACTCAATGCTTTCAGGAAATCTTTAAGAAGTACATGAAAATCTTAACAGATAGAACAGCTCCTTTCCATATTACTATCAAAGAGAAGTTATTTTTTCCTTAAAATTAATGATAATCTATTGTGAGCAAGCTCTATGAATGCACAGGCATTCAGCTCCTTTGTAATTGAACAAGGGATCTGGAAAGATGAGAAGAGTACGAAAAGTAAGTAGCAGATAAAACCCAAAATCTTTTATAAAGAGTAATTTTTTAAAAAAAATTCTCATATCTATGAGTCTTAAATGCATATCATTCCAGATATTTTCATTTAATTAATTTTAAGACTCACCGTATCAGGGAAATGGGCAACATATAGATTTAATGAATATATAAATACCCCTCCCCCCCCACCGTGAAATAAAAACATCTCAGGAAAAAGCTATGGTGGTTTAACCACCTTTAGAGGACTGGATTCAATCCAGCCATGAGTGGGTTTCATGATACTTCCTGCCAAAAACCTGATGATCACTTTCAAATACCCTGATTAAAATGGCATGCCAGCACTCTTAGTTCCAGTGTATTAGTGAACACATGCAAAGAGATCAAATTGGAATGCATTCACTGGGGTATTTCATGTAATCCGTAAGTATGTCGCAAAAGAGGCTCACTTACATGATATCAGCTATTAATGAATGCAATTAAGATGTCTGTAGGGAGGAGCCATTCAACAACTTTTCACTCTCAGTCTCTATTGTTTATTCTATGACAAATATACATGTCAGCCTAGAAAGAGGAGTAAAAAGATACATCTAGTTTTTGATTGTGTGAAACAGGGTGATTCAGGGAAAACAGGTAAAACAACTGTAGATTTTTTAAAGAGAGTTGGTCACTTTTAATAGCCATTTATCTTCCTTCAGGCAGAAAGTCCTGCAAAAGGTAAGGAGTAAACCGATAATGATGTTAACAGTGTAAGCAAATCTAGCAATGATCCAGTTTAGTTCAGAGAATCAAATTTAAAATGAATAGTCAGAGATTCCAACTCCTCTTCCATGGATAATGATCTAGATCAGTGTTTCTTAACTTGGTAACTTTAAGATGTGTGGACTTCAGCTTCCAGAATTCCTTAGCCATGCCTATCATTTGGGGAATGCTTGGAGTTGAAGTCTGCGCATCTTAAAGTTGCCAAGTTGAAAATCACTGATTTAGAATATATTTAGTATATCCCAGGAGTGGGCAATTGCCCGGGGTGGGCAATAGCTTGGCTGTCTTAGGAATTCTGGGAGTTGAAGTCCACAGGTTGTAAAAGAGCCACAATTGTCCACCCCTGGTATATCCAATCCAGCAGTGGAGACTTCCTTAAAAGATCCCAATGTATATTTCTTTCCGTAACACTTTTGCTTGATTTAACAAACTGGATACGCAGAGGCAGAACTTTTGAGACAATCCAGTGAAGTATGATTGTAACAACTACTGTATGTATCTTATTTTCTGCTGCACTTTATAAACACCAAGCAGATTTTTAAAAACTAAAAAAAAAAAAGTAAGAATTCAATAATGGTGTAATCTTTGTAGGAAGACACTCTCTCACTCTGTAAATCTTTAAGTAGAGGACCATACTCTCTGAGAGCCAGTTTGATGTAGTTGTTAAGGTGATGGTATTAATGGTGCTGGAGAAGACTCCTGTGAGTCCCTTGGACTGCAAGGCAATCAAACCGGTCAGTCCTAGAGGAGATCAACCCTGACTGCTCTTTAGAAGGCCAGATCTTGAAGATGAAACTCAAATATTTTGGCCACCAATGAGAAGGAAGGACTCACTGGAGAAGAGCCTAATGCTGGGAAAGATTGAGGGCAAAAGAAGAAAGGGACAACAGAAAACGAGGTGACTGGATGGAGTCACTAAAGCAGTAGGCGTGAGCTTAAATGGACTCCAGAGGATGGTAGAAGACAGGAAGGCCTGGAGGAATGTTGTCCATGGTGGGTTGGACATGACTTCGCAACTAACAACAACAACAAATAGAAACCAGGAGACTGTGAATTCTAGTCCCACCTTGGGAATGAAAGCTGGCTGGCTGATTTGGGCCTGTCACTCTCCCTCAGCCCAATTCAGCTCACCAACCAAGTTTGTTATTGTGGAGAAAAAGAGGAGGAAGGAGTATTAGATATGTTCACCACCTTGAGTTACTTATAAACAGTAATAAAAGTGGGATAAAAATCTAATAAATAAATAAAAATACAAGGTTATATTTGGGAAATGCTTTTGTTCTAAGTCTAAGATTACTGCAATGTGCAAGTGATTATGCAAGACGTGGGAATCTTTTGGATGGCTGTCTACTTCAGGGACTAAGAACCATAGTGGAAGAGACGGTAATATAAAATTTGTGAAGCCACTGAACAATTTTTCTTTTTTAAAAAAATTATGTGAATATAATTTAATGGTCAAACCACAAAATATCAGAAAATCATACCATCTATTGACAACTGCAAACTGAGATATTTCAGGAGCTGCATCTCAAGGGCCTTATGGCTCTTACCTCATACTACACACAAGATAATTTATTAGACTCATCTTACACACACCCAAACACACTTTAAAAAACCAGGGATAAGGGTATTATGTCAAAATTGAGAAGAGGAGAAATACAGAGAAAAGTGGAACATAAGTTTCTCATTGCTATGTAAAACAACAACAACAACCCCAAGTAGCTTCATTCTTTTGTAGACGGTTTGGGGGGGAAATCCTATTGAATCCACTGAGTTATTTCAAAATAAATATGCAGAATATTGACGCCAAAGAATCTGTAAAGAAATGAAGAATTATAAAAGACTTTTTAATGAAGAATAATTAGTATTCTCATTTGTAGCATCCAGAGAGGAAAAAATCAGAGAAAAAGATCCCATCATTAATTTGGTCTATCATGAACAAAAGGAACACAGTGTAATACAGCAATTATTTTCAGCTAATGTAATGTGATTGAAATGCTGCATACAACATTCTGTCATTGTCTCTTTAAATAAATGGTAGTTTAAGAGTAAGACACGCTTTGATAACGTTTGTAAAGGTTTTTTCAAATGAATATATAGCTATAAATTAGAATCTTGCCTTCTATCTATTTATTCTAGAATCTGGGCAATGTACAGCATACTTATGAAATGCTTACTTTTGCCTGCCTTGAAAGAATTAAACTATTTTTTAAAAGCTGCCTTGCGCTTATTTCATTTACTGCAGCAAACATTTTCATATGCAATTGCCTAACTATGCAGACAAGATGATCATACTTTTGTAAAATGAGGAAATACAATCATAACCACAGAATTAATTATAACATTTTCAGAAGGTAGAGAATGGAAAGAAGTTGCACAGAGGGAAATGGTGAATTGGAAGAAACATGCAGAGACATGGGTCCAAAATAACAAGACACACTATCCTTCCATCTTTAATTTGGCCTTTCAATCTGCATAGGCTACATTAAGAGTAAGCATAAATGGCCGAGCTGGGTAAGAAACTTGAGTCTGTACTCTGATTGAACACCCTTGAGAGGAACCTCTACTGAATACAACGGAGGTTTTCTTCCACTCACATCTACATCAGGGCTGGCAAAATCCCGGCCCACGGGCTGGATGCATCAGGCACTGGCCACGCCCATGCCTGATTTAGTGAAGGAGGAGAAAGTTCCGATATGTCATGTGACGGTGCCATGAAGCTGCGAGTTTGAAATCCCTGATCTACATAAACCTGCACTGTCAATGTATTGGGGGGGAAAATAACCAGGCAGATGGGAAAATTCAAAAACAAAACAGCCTGACTGAAGGAGTTGTAAGGAAAATTTAGTATGTGATAATATCTGAGCATGAAAAAAAATGAACAGCAATGTTCACTGGGGACAAAATGAGTCATCTTGAAATTGGCAATATATATTAAAGTCTTTTCATTATTCACTGTCCTTTTGTTATTCCAGAGCATCCAATGTTCTGCCATCTTTATTGTCTTAAAGACAGACCCATAGATTGACATATGGGATTTACTGTATGTAGAAATATAACTAGATTGCAGTTTTTATACGCCAGCATGTTTCCGATGTGAAGGCGTTCTAAATATGGCCCTGACTATTTTCACTACATAACTTCCCTGGCTAACTAGAGCTCAGCATTCAAGCGCACCACAAAATAGTTCCCATGCAATTGTAGCCTCATATGAATCATGCTTTGTTCACCTCATCCTTCCTTTGCTGTCAATCAAAGTATCACAGCAGGTTCAGTTTCTCAGCCATTCAGCATGGCTTTCTAGCTGAAATTACAAATCCATTCACCATAAAATAGAAAACTGGTCTCCTTTTTGATTCATGTTACACTCTGGGGTTTCCTTTTTCAAAAAAACCAGGATGACCCTTGGTGTAATTATTCGTTCATTCGTTGCATTATTATTTTGAAAGAGGAAACACCGTCTGCTCCAGGGAATAAATAGGGCAGGTTTTTTCATGCCTTTGGGGAAAGCAGCCAATCTCCTTCATGCATTTGCTATGAAGTGGATTCTTTTCCTAATATTCTCCCACTGGAAACATCTAAAGCACCATCTGGTCTGCCTGTCTGGGATTAATTTAAGGTGATGCAGCCTGAGGATGTAGAAAAGGCATTTTTAGTGGGAAAGGGGAAGAATACCACCCCTTGTACACTTGATTATAATTAGTCAAGAATGATAAATTGAAAAGAACACGTGAATGGCTCCTTCTGAAAAAAGAGGTTGTGTGGCCATTTGCTGGGGGGGGGGGGGAAGTATGACTTCCACCATGAAGCTTTAATTACAATAGTCAAACTATCAGATTCCTCTCAGATCAAAATTGGGGATAGTGTAGTCTATTTCGGATGAAATGAAATGTTTAGATCGGGGAGTCAAACTCAAGACCTGGGGGCTGGATCCGGCCTGGGGGGTGCTTAGATCTGGCCCGTGTGGCCATCCTGGAAATAGTGAAGGACTGGCCCGTGGTACCTCTGCTAGCAAAAACAGAGCTATGTTTTCGCTGGCAGAGGGTTGCAGGAGGCCGTTGCAGCCAAAAATGGAGCTCTTTTAAGGACTGTGGCGGCCCTCCTGAGCTCCATTTTTGCTGGCAGAGGGTTGCTGGCGGCTGCCACAGGCACCCCTGACATAAGTGACATCAAGTGGGCCATGCCCATCCTGGCATGCCCCAGACTACTGTTGACTCTCACCCCATTTCTAAGAGGTCTGTAAGGGGCGTGCATAAGAGCAGCAGCGTGCGTGCCTACCATTCCTGTCCTAATGTTCCCTTTATTTGCATTCATTTTATGTATTCAATTCATGCTTATACTTATATATATTATCTAATACATAATTGACAAATAAAAAAATAAATAAAAAATAAAAAAATAAACCCTGATACAGCCCTCAATGAAATCGAGTTTGACACCTCTGGTTTAGATTCATTTTAATTCAGGTTCATGAAACATACTTTATCAGCCTGATGGGTTCCTTTGTTAAAAAAGAAACAGGTAGGAAACAGCCCTACGTTTGCCCCTTAAACCTTTAGCATAGTGACTTGCTGGGTCAGCTTTGTAATTGGGTTTGAGCATCAGTGGTGGAATTCCCCCCCCCCTCCCAATTTAAACTGTTTCAAACTAAAAATGCCTCATTCTGAATATGATACAATTGTTTTAAATGTGAAAGAAACATCTTAACATTTGGGGGTGGAGGGTGTTTTGAGCTCAGTTCAGTTCTGTTTCAAAGGAGAGGCATACTGTTTTAGCTCAAAGTACTTACAAAATTGTCAAAAAGCCTCTTTTGCACTTAAAACAATTGTATCAAAATTGAAAATGGTATTATTATTGCAAAACACTTTACACAGTGAAATATCTTGTACATGCTTAGTATCTATTCCTATGTACACAATAATTTTCAAGATGTAACTTGTAGGGTTTTCTGTATACGTTCGGGGAAAGCATATTCCATGCTTAGGGAACATCTTATATATAACTATTACGAAAGGTCATCAAAGGAGTTTGGTTAAATCATTATCAGAAAACAAGTAATCTTCTATTTCTCTGTCCTCTGAGTTATAGTGAAAACTACGGAGGAGTTAAACTATCATTTGGGCTCAGCAATTGGCAGAGTTAAACTGATTACCAGAAATCATCATCTGACTGGATGGAATTCCTCAAATATGAGTTGCTATGTGTTATTCATTGGGGTTCAAACTCTACCGGGAACTCATGGATCTTTGCACTTGGGCAACTATAAATAGCATTTACTGTCCACTTTCCCATAAGTTTCCAGAGCAGAAAGATGCAGAGGTTACATTATGTCATCTTCTGTATCGTGTTTATCACTTCTACCAGTCTTCTTACAAGTAAATGAGAGATACCAATAAGATGATTTGTATCAATAGGACAAATCAATGGGCACATGGTGCCTTATAGTAACTCAAATGTCAGTGAAAATATTACATAATTTTACCCATTGTGTAAAAAAAGGGGGTAACAGAATTCTTTATTGGCCAAGTGTGATTGGACACACAAGAAATTTGTCTTTGGGAAAAACCTCTAAAGAGAGGCATGATATAGTGTAACACTTTCTCTCTCTGTTCTGAGAGCTTAAAGGAAGTGAACTACATATATATACTATTCTAATAGATAATTGGATGAGAAAAGATCAATTATCTGAGCTCTGACAGAAGAGAGAGCCTCACAAGTAGGCTATGAAGCTTCAAGGTGAGGACATCTCACAGAGACAGAGACTTCATTTCCTTGGAGTCCTGCGAAAAAATCAGATGGAACAACGGCTGATGACCTCTTTCTATCAGTCCATGATAAAAAGTGTCCTCACATACTGCATTACAGTATGCTACGCTGGTTTAACTGCTGTGAATAGGAAGGCACTACAGAGAGTGATCAATTCGGCACAAGAAACCATTGGTTGCCCTCTAATACCACTGGATGACATCATCAGGTCTTGCTGCTTTAGCAGACTAAGGATGATGCTCAGAGATGATTCACACCCTGATCAGTGTCTCTTCGCACTTCTACCATTGGGTAGAAGACATTGAAGCATAGCCAGCCGAACAAATAGATTTAAAAATATTTTCTATCCTTTTTTTTTTTAATTTGATTTATATGCCGCCCTTCTCTGGAGACTCAGGGCGGCTTACAATGCGCTAAGCAATAGCCTTCATACTTTTGTATATTTTATACAAAGTCAGCTTATTGCCCCCACAAACTGGGTCCTCAATTTACCTACCTTAGAAAGGATGGAAGGCTGAGTCAACCTTGAGCCTTGGTGAGATTCAAACCTGCAATAATTGCAGGCAGCTGATGTTAATAACAGGGCTTTAGACCACTGTACTATCCAAGGCTCTTGGACTTGGGCTGTCAAACTCTTAAACACAACCACAATCACTCCACGCACAGGTGGAAATGTATGACTAGTTTTTTTTCTTTCTTTTTCTCCCCCCCCCTAATTATTTGCATAGGGATTATTCTTTATACTATTTAAGTTGTTTGTATTTTTTGTCGTGGATTGCACCAGTGAGGCTAAAACCAATTTTGTTGTATACATGACGTACAATGACAATAAAGGCTATACTATACATGCTCTGTTTCTCTATAAATAAAACGTCTCTTGTTAGGAGCTTGCATACTTTTCGATTTCAGCAAAGCGAGTTCTTCTCCAAGTATATTCTAAGTCTATGGAGTGTTATAGACCTAGATAAGCTGATCCAACGGCATTTGTAGGCACTCAGGAGTGACAAAAGCAGTATTGCAGGGTTGTATTGCAAACTTTGCCGCTTCGGAGTATGTGCAATATCATGTGCACAAAAAAGGTGTGTGTGTGTGAAAGTTTGCATCACAACACCACAATACTGTTATTGTCAATCTATTTCTACTGGCCTGCCCATCAGTGGACACCATTGGTGATGTCCACCACCAGTGGACATCACTATTATTTCAAGCGATCAAAGATCTAGAAGAAAATAAAATAGTTGTAAGCAGTGCCTGTTGTGATGGTAGGATGAATAACTTTTTTATTTGTATCTTATGATGCATAAAAGAAAATATTTTGAAAATATTTGTCTCAGAGATTACATCCAACTGGTCTAGGCATCATTTTCTCTCCCTAAGCAAAGTTTATTTTATTAAGAGAAAAAAAAATCAAGGTCATAGCTGAAATACATTTGCCCTACATTTTGCAACACCTGAAGTCGGCTTTTGGTTATGTAAACACAATGTCTCTATTGTTTTTCAACTTCTAAAAACTTTTTCTATCAATCATAGGCTTTAAACTTGCATTGTTAAAAGAAATGGAACAATTCAATCCATGTTTGCTAGCAATAGACTTCTGTATCTCTCTTCTCCCTTTTCGTCTTTGGCAAAAAAAAAACCCTATGGTAGCATCTACTGCATCTGTTTTTTGAATAAAAAAAAACCTTGACATTGTTTTTGCATAAATTTAGAAATCTATTTGGGGATGGCTGAATCACACCACAAGCTCTCCAAACAGTATTCACTCTTCTGCTTACAAGGCATGTCAAACATTTATATAAATGAAACAGAGCAACTTAAGGATACCTTTAAAGGTAAAGGTTCCCCTCGCACATATGTGCTAGTCGTTCCCGACTCTAGAGGGCGGTGCTCATCTCCGTTTCAAAGCTGAAGAGCCAGCGCTGTCCGCAGATGTCTCCGTGGTCATGTGTCCGGCATGACTAAATGCCAAAGGCGCATGGAACGCTGTTACCTTCGCACCAAAGGTGGTCCGTATTTTTCTACTTGCATTTTTTACGTGCTTTCAAACTGCTAGGCTGGCACAATCTGGGACAAGTAATGGGAGCTCACCCTGTTACGCGGCACTAGGAATTCGAAACGCTGAACTGCCGACCTTTTGATCTACAAGCTCAGTGTCTTAGCCACTGAGCCACCGCGTCCCTTGCAAGGATACCTTTAGGGTAAAGATTAAAGATGCTTCCTGCTCCTGGTAATTCTATTGACCCTACTAATTATAAGTCAAGCCAGTTCCTATCTATCTCATCTTACCACTAGAGAAAGATTAATATCATAAACCCTGAATTGTCATAAACATATGCCCATCCATGCAGACAGAGGTGATAAACTTATTCTTCTCTTGGATCAATTCTAGCATTTGCCTGACTGCCACCTCTGCTTATTTGAGGAGCCGGAGTACTGAACTACTTTCCCCAGCTAATGGTTAATTTCTGATATACACAGGCACTTGTGAGTCATCCAAGCTCTCTGTCTATTTGTTAAACAAGCCTGGGCATGCCTTTTTGTGTAAAAAAAAAAAAAGAATTAAAATATTGTCCTGCACTGGGCCCAAAAGCAAAGCCACCACAAATGCAGTATGATACCAAATGTCATTATCATTACTATCATTGTATATAGCATTGTAATAATGCTGCACTCTTTAGCAACATACTTTTCAGCAGCTTGTACTCTATGTAGGGCTCTCAACCACTTACCTTATGCAAGAAGGAAGTGGTAATATCTTAGCTATTGTTAATTTAATCTGGCTACTACTTTTTATGTTTACAGGACTATATCTATTAGATTGGAAAATCCAATTGGAAAACCCAGAGTCCTCGGAGAGTGGGTGGCATAGAAATATGACTAATAAAATAAATAAAAATAAAAAACCCCAGGTAAACCAGATTTTAACCTATTTATTTTGCTAGCATTGCAAGAGAGACATTGACGTGCATTGTCACTAACTTTTCTAACATTTTTCTAAGCACCAGCAATCTGTCAAGGACTTTTGAAAAGGAGGTTAGCAGCAGTCTTCCCATTCCTTAATTGACTGAAATAGATTTTCTAAAAGTCACTTCCCATTGCAAAAGCCCAAAACAGACCTCATTAACTTCTGAGAATGGCAAGAGTGCCTTGGAGAATTTGAAATCCTGTCTAGATTGCAATCCTGCAATCTATGCCAGAAACCTTGGAACTAGACCAGAATCTAGTTAGGATTCTGCAATAATTGTTGTTGTTGTTAGTCATGAAGTTGTGTCTGACCCATCGCGACCCCATGGACAACATTCCTCCAGGCCTTCCTGTCCTCTACCATCCCCGAGAGTCCATTTAATCTCACGCCTACTGCTTCAGTACTCCATCCAGCCACCTCGTTCTTTGTCATCCCCTTCTTTTGCCCTCAATCATTCCCAGCATTAGGCCCTTCTCCAGTGAGTCCTTCCTTCTCATTAGGTGGCCAAAGTATCTGCAATAATTACATCCATTCAAATCACAGCTCTTCTCTAAACATATATGGTCTGCCAATGTTGTATGTTAATATTACACGAGGCAAGGAGTTTCTGAACATGTACAGCCTAACCTAAGATATCAACAAAGCAAAGGCTAATACAAAACTTCCTTGGTTATATAGCAGTTTTAAAAATTATTCTCCCAAATCCATAGCTATAAACCCAACATATATTTTCAGTTCTTTGATCTGATTTTATTGGGCAAATTCTTCAATCAGTTTTATACAAGAAGCAATCCATGATATCTCTTGCACCTTATTTATTGTACTCCTTCCAAAACTTTTCTTTTCCTCTCAAACTGGCAGCAATTGCAAATATATACAAAATGACTCAAGTTCATAATGCAACATGGATTGTTCCTATGTAAAAGCAAAACATGATTAGTTAACATTAGCCTTGCTCATTTTGGGATCCAGACAGACAGATCTTAAGCAACTCATGAATTCTGCCTCTTTGATACAGATAATAATTCTTCAAAAAAATTTTTTTAAAAAAATAAAATTTCTCAAGTGATGAAATGTTTTCTCTGCAGTGAGAAAGGAGAAACAGGGGGACAAAACAGAGGTTCACTGCAAATAAGATTCTGTTATCCTTAATATCTGTGCTTAGTATGAATTCTCTTCCAGATTAAAAATAAGATTAAGACATATCCTGGAGATTGAGAAATTCCCTGAGGATGGGACCAGTTCCAGCACAAGTTCAAAAGCTTAGAAGATAAACCTCTGGTCCTAGTAACCGACTCAGATTGGATCCTGCAACATTATCCTGGGACACATATATTTGCCTTCATTTGTGATTAATTGAACAATACATTAATTTGAATTGTAATTCTTGAAGTTTACTTCATATATTGTATTAATCCTATATTGGTTGCAAGATGAAATGTGGGATGGGAGGGTTGCCAACAAAGAACCTTTCAAAAGTATTTAATTATTTTTCTCAAATCAAACTGCATTACAGTTAAACAAATTATAAATAATCAGCGGTGTAATTGCCTTATTAGCCATTTAGGAAATGAGGGGGCGGGGGGAAAGTTTGCCATAGCAAAATTGTTGTTTTATTACACTCCAAAGAACAGGTTTGGTGCTAAAACAAGTAGATAACATTCTTATTAAAATTTTAAAAAGTATTTCCTGGTTTCCATATTAATGTATGGATTCGGTGTTACATGCTTATTATCTGGCAGCCTTGCTTGTTTGCTTTTTTTTTTTAAACTTTGCTTGGAACTCAGTATTATATATAGCATTACTTTAACCAGGAATATCCCATGCTTTTTTACATTTTCAAACTTACTATCTCTGTTTAGAAGATTAGAGTTTCTAAATGCTCCTATTTTTCTTACTCTTTTTCAGTATGGTTCAGTAATCCTATTCATGCAGCTGCCCCATGAATTAAAGAGATTATCAAAGTTATGACGTAAATGAGGAACATGGGTTGCTTCTGTTCATATTTGGTTTGTTGGTAAACATCCAAAACTCAATAGGGTATGAGGTAGGATATGTCACAACAAGATGCAACATGTGGCTGATAATTGGATGTGCTTATTGGTATAATACTTGCAAGCATTTTAATTAGATCGTTGTTTCTCTTGTACACTATTCCTTTTGGGATACAGTATCCCCATTGGACAATCTGAATAAGACCCAACTACATATCAATCTGAATAAAATTTGGCTATGTATCAATATTTATATTAAATATGTTACATATTAAATGGCAAAATGGAATACTGCTTTGATTTTGTGAAAGAGTTGGGGTTTTATGCATGTTTGATGGCTGTTGTAATTCCATCTTGAGTTGCTTAACGGCAACAACACCTCTTCAATACATACGTAAATTAACTTCTGTCTCACAAAAAAGTTACACATACTTCAGGGGAGGTTAATGTGTTTATAATACAAATGAAACCAAATTCATTCTCTGATCTCTTCTTGCCCCATCCAAATACAACTCAACACAGAAAGTGTGTACTGTATATGTGTGTATGTATATATAAATAAATAATTGTTGAAGTATGATCATGTGGCAACGCAAATTCCAGTAACATAATCAATTTTGGGCAATGGTATGGTATAGATGGACTCTTATTTTTTCCCCCTGCAGAGTTGTTCTTAAACATCCAGCTAAGGTTTCACTGAGTCATGTTTTATATTGCTTTTGACCTTTTCAAAATGGCTGCTCCAACATCTTTGTGGAATCGAAATGACCTTCTTCAGATAATTCCTGGATTGATCATGGCCTAATTTTTTTATCTGTTCAGATTGCAATGTCATCCCCATGGCCTTGGTCCTTTATTAAATGCATCCTTCTAGGAAAAACCTTTTTGCTGATGATTTCTGGGCAAATTCACAGGATATAAGCCTTTGAGACACTAATGAATGATTTCATAGTTTATTTAGCTTTTGAGCTCTTTTGACAGAAGCATTTATTAAGACAACTTCTTATTGGAGATTAAATGGTCATAGCATTCCCATAGTCCTGTCTTTATCCTTCAGCAAGAATAAAGGATTTATAAATTGTGCTGAATGTGTTCCCCTACAGTATAAACAACAACGTATATCAGTACTCTTCCTTTTTCTTTATAGAATTGTGAATCTCACTGAAAGAAAACAAATCTTACTTTCTATTCAGGCCAAGCTGGAGGATAATTAAAACTGAAGGATTCTAGTACAGGAAATAGTGCCATTTTCTTTTGTCTTAGTGGTCTGATTTAAACTATGACTTTGGGCACCATGCTACAGAAGCTCGGAAAAACAATGTTCAGGAAGCTTGAATAAATACACTACTGAAAGACTGGATTTATTTTCCAAGAGACTTGCACAGGCTTGCGTTGCTAACCACATCTTGATTTTACATACTCCAGACCTCTATAGGAATAAATATGGAACCAGAGCCATCCCAATGTGAAAACTTGCAAGCAAATTATATCCAAATTCTGAAAATCAATAGACAGTTATGGCCAATTGGTATTATAAGAATGTGTATCTAAGCAGCAATGTAGAATAGAAAGAGCTCTTTGATTTATCTGCAATTATCTTTCGTAAACTACAGCACTCTCACTACAATGTTAGTTGATATTCAGCTTGCTGTGAATATCTCAAGTATGTTAATCTTTCCTAATCATGTATCTTCTAGATATGTTGAATTATAATCCCACAATCCAGTCAATGTGATTTTGGGAAATTACGGCAGTTTACTCCATACATCTGGGGAATACTACATTGGAGAAAATATAAGTAGGCCTTCTTAATAAAAAGCATCCTGGCAAAACTTCACATGAAATGGGTTTAAACCTTGACAGTTTGGGCAAGTAAGACTTGGCAAAGCGCTCTCATACTCCTCTAATCAAAAAAAGGAAAGTATTATTAGCCACAGATCTATTGCTAACATCAACAATGAAAAAAAGATATGCATAACACTTCTGCAGAAAATAATTTGAAATTATTTAAATCAGTTGGATACGATCCAAAAATTGGTTAAAAAACTCCCTTAACTTCATAATCTCCCTTCATTTAAAATAATTTGAATACTTTTCAAGAATATTCTGATCCTCATTGATGATGTTGGATCGACACTGATGATAAAAAAAAGGCTGGGAAAAGGGACAACTGAATATAAATTTGAACTAATTAACAGATCATTAGTGAAAGAACAGAAAAGAGAATCAAGAAAAAAAGTTGCAGAAACATACCAACTCTTTCCTATGTACAGATGTGCTTACTTAATGTTCCTTTTTGACACTGTCATATTTTCCCCCTCAACTTTTAACCTTTTTTAAAGATCAGTTCCATCTTGAGATGAAATAATAATGGTCCACGGGCTGAATATAGATATTTGCAAAGGTTGCCTGCATCTATCAATCAGCATGGAAGTGGCAATACAATAAGAATATCTCTTTAAAGTTATACACAATATGTTGGACTGCAGTACAATACTTGGAACTTAGAACAACAAGAACTGAAGAGGAAACCTGTTTAAGGCTGCAACAATCTTATACACACTAATCAAAGTTCAAGTGCTGTTGAACCAGCTGAACTCACTTTAGAGCAGGAATGAAAAATATTTTGCTATCAGACAGCAACTTTTTGCATACTCAGAAGGGAAGATTAGAATAAGCTGACTTTTAATGGCCCATCCTGTACTGTGGTTCTTAAAACTGAAAGCTTTGCAGGGTTTGGCATCAGATTCTATTCCATCATCATCAACACAATAAAACTTGTACCAGTTTGCCCCAAAACTCACAGGATCCACAATCACCCAGATGAGGGCTGTCATTGGATTGTGTCAATGTCTTTTTAGAGGCGAAGGCAACTGCCCCCCAGAGAGACCAGGCTACTTCCAGAGTATGTTTCAACATTCAAAACTCTCAATGCTTTTCATTCTAAGCAGAAAAATTAACCAGTTAATACATAAACCCTAAGAGTTGCTTCCCCAAACATTTCCATTTAATTCTTTTGCTTTAGTAGTAAAGGAAAGGGCAATCAAACGAATCCTCTGCTCCAAGTTTAAAAAAATAACCCCCACATCAGTTTCAAAGACTTCCGCAAAGTGCGCACGAGCCTTCACGTCACCAGAAGGAAACATTTCTGCTTGAACTAACTCTCTTACAATGACCACTTTCCTTCAGGGACAGGGAAGCCTAGGCAGGATGAAACAGCTGCGTGTGGTGGTGGGGGGATAAGGCGATTCCCGGATAAGGATCCCAGAGCAGAGCTACCTTCGCTGAGCCACGAGGTGCCCTTGGGCCACGCACTCAAGAGCCTGCAAGGATGCTGCGGAGATAAAATCGTGGCAAGCGGAAGCGATCGAGAAGAGGGCTCGCCCCCCCCCCCCCCCAGCCTCTACTTTACTGATTTTACCTTCAAGGATTATCTGAGAGGCTAGTTTTAACGATCCCTCTGACTAAATAAATACTCCATCTGATTGAGGTAATTTACTTGCAGAAATAAGTAGCTGATACATTTTTTTTCTCTTAAAAAAAAAGGAAGGAAGGAAGAAGGCAAGGTAGCTAGAACTTGTAAAGCCCCCTCGAGGATTTGTCAGACAATCCACCCCCCACCCCCGGCGAAGGCACATCCTCAGCCGCGGCAGCATTTACCTCAAAGCGCCCGAGACTGGAGCTCTTCGAGCGCGATTTCTTGCGGAGATAGACCGAGAAAAACCTGCGCACCGTGAACTTCTTCATGTTCGTTTCCATCGCTAGGGCAAGCCGTTCGCCCCAAGCGTTAAAGCCATCCGAGGAAGGAAAGGAAAGGAAGAGGGCGCGTCTTCTCCCTGAGCTGCCCACGGTCCTTTGGCGAATTCATCCGGTCCCGGGGCGAGCGGAGCCCCGCCGAGACAGCCTTCGCCAAAGCAAGGGAGGCGTGGGGCGATCAACTTACTGGCCGGAGCGGCTCTTTCCCCCGCCCGTGTTTACATTTCATCGCCGCATGCGAGCCCAACTCTCTTCCTCTCCGCCTTCTGCTCCACCACCCTCACCCCCCACCCCCTCCGCTCGCCTTGGTCCTCTCAAGGGCCAATCGGAGCCGGCTTTTTCTGCCTGCAGAAGCCAGCTGGTTGTCCAGCGAGATCTCCTCCGAGCGCTCTTAGCCCCGCAGAGAGTGGAGGGCAGGTTAGAGGGAGCCGCTTCAGGACACCCCGCGCGCCCCGCCCCCCCCAGAGCACAGGACCGAGCTTGTCTCTGGCGTCCCTCGCTAAGCAGCCGGTCAGTTTCCTGGCTTCTGGGATCGCGCGATAGAAGGGAGCGCCCCGTTGCCGCTCTCCGGCTCGACGTGGGTTGGGAACTGCAGCGCGGAGAGAGCTATAATTATCTTGGCCTGGGAAGAGATGAGCTCTCACAAAGGAGATTCTCCTGGGAGATCCTGCAGGCAGGCAGGCAGGCAGGCAGGCCGCTACCGCCCGAAGCGGCTTCCGAAGTCTTTTTTTTTTTTCACTGCCGCTGCTCCGTCGGACGTCTCACTTTTTCAGACTTTCAATGCAGATCGGAGCCTTCAGACCTTTCAGTCAAATGCATGAAATTATTAATTTAGGTATAGAACCCAATGTTCCCACGGACGCCTTCCTGCTGAGTTGGACTACAGTTCCTACAATCTCTGGTTTAACCCAGCCGTTCTCCAAGGTGGCTGAAAGTTGCCCCTAATGTGGTACAATAATGCACACCAGGCTGGGGAAGACAGAGCCAGGGCCAGACTTTCTGTGGTTAAAAAAAACACATGCATCTTTTTTCTTTTGTTTGCAAGTGCATAACATCGTATTAGAATCCCAGTGTCAAGAACTAGGCAACATTTATCTGTCTTTGGGTCAATGTTAACTCCTGTGGAGTTAACCAGTTTTAACTATTGGTGCGTACCTGCACAAACCACTGCAGTCTTGGCAAGATTTCAGAAGTGATCTTACTTTCTTCCTAGGGTTGAGAGGAGACTGGCCCATAGTCACCTAGCTAGCCTCATGCCTAAGGCAGGACTAGAACTCAGTGTCTCCTGGTTTTCAACCTGGGGCCTTAACCATTACACATAGTTCTTGACTTACAATGACAATTAGGACCAGAAATTCCGTTGCTAAGCAAGACAGTCATTAAGTGAGTTGCATCCGATTATACAACCTTTTTTTGTTAAGCAAATCACTGCTGTTGTTAAGTGAATCACATGATTATTAAGCAAATCTGGCTTTCCCCATTAATCTTGCTTGCAGGAAGCCGACTGGGATAGTCGCAAATGGCAATCATATGAACCTGGACAATGCAACCATGATAAAAACATGCTGGTTGCCAGATGCCCAAATATTGACCACATGGCCATGGGGATGCTGTGATAATTGTAAGTACAAGGAATGGTCATAAGTCATTGTTTGCAATGCCATTGTAACTTCAAATGGTCATTAAATGATTGGTTGAAAGTCAAGGACTACCTGCAAACAAACTGGCTCTCATATAATGTATGCCCCAATGATTTTAAAAATGTAAAGAAGTACCTACTTGTAATCCTACGATGCTGTAATGTGGAATAAAAATGTTTACCAACAAAGATATCCTTTAGAAGGCCTAAGAATATGAGCAAACATCTCCATAAACAGAACTGAGAAGCATATGTGATATTAATCATTTATATATGTTTTTATCTAATAAGCTAATGGAATCTTCCCGTGGCTATTTCTGTGGCTAGATTCATAAGCATTTTGGTCTGCAGGAGACCAGTAAACTAATGGGCCTGGGCTCTTGGTTGCCAAAATAACTTAACTACTTCTGAGGTACTTATTTCCTTCAAATCAGGAATGAAATGCTACTGGTTCACACCAGTTCGAGCGAATTGGTAGTAAAAAAATGCTACCGGTTCATTCAAACCGGTATTTCTGACGATCAGCTGTGCTGCACGATTTATATTCACTAGAAAGCAGTAAATCCTGCTTTCTAGTGAATCTAAATCGCGCGGCACAGCTATCCCCCCCTCGCTGTTCTACTTACCTTCTTAAAGCCTCCTTTTTCCGTGTGAAGTGGGCATTTGGTGTGCACTGTGCATGCGCGGGCAGCAAACCGCGGCAAACCGCGGAGTATTTCACCACTGCTTCAAATGAACAAGTTTACTGAAGCCTATGTTACTAATTCCTCATTGTAACATCTATGGAGATTCTCAGTCATCCAAGTCATGGTTGTCCCAAATGTACTTTTTCAGGAGGCAACTGGACTTTGTTTTTCTTTGAAAACGTTTCGCTTCTCATTCAAGAAGCGTTGAGGATTTGTCTGTGGTCTCAACAACTCTCTAAAAGAATGCAAACAACCAGCTGTCTGCAAGGAATATAAATCCTTCCATTCCTCACCATGCAGGAAGAACTTCTTGGATGAGAAGTGAAATGTCTTCAAAGAAAAACAAGAAAGTCCAGTTGCCTCTTGAAAAAGCACCTTTGGGTCCTCATGGAAACATTTCTCTTTACTTTATCTGCAGAAGAAATAATCTCCGTTGTGCTGTAATAATTTCAGAGGAATTAATAAAGATCCCAGTTCTTTTTTCTCAAGTAATGGTTTAATTAAACATATTCTTTTAACATTTCTCGGCAATGCTTACATTTTCTTTTAAACATTGAACATTCCTGAGAGTATGACAGAGCCTTTCCTTCCTCCCACCCTGAAACTGAATTTCTCAGATGACTTTTTATTGCTCAGTTGGGATGGGCCATCATGAGAAAAGCAGAAGCTTTTCCAGAAAAGCACAAAAATATAGAGGCTTATAGTCTTGTAAAAGTCCACTGTTATAGAATATAACACAGTATATATCCATTATAATTCTTATCTACTGTATTCAGAAGTTTCAGTGCTTTCAGCTTAGCCAGCAGTGTTTTGGGTTTACCTAGTTAGCTTTTTACCTCTTGAAAACGTGTCTATGATACTTGGAGAAGAACTTGCTAGTAGAGGTCTTCTTGACCTTTCTCTGCCTAGCTAGTTAAAACATGTTGGGAGATGCTGGCCTCAGCTTTTAAGACAGGGATTAATGTCTCTTTGTGGAACAGAAATAATAATAATAAAAAATACCACTGCCTTGCACCTGCAGTTCAAAAGCATCCATTATTTTTCCTTATCACTACTACTGTTATTGCTAGCATCATCAGACGTGTTCTATTATTTACATCTGCTGGATTTTGTGCATGGAAACAAGCATGCCAGAAAAGGAGAAATGGAAATAATTGTCCCTGCTGCAGATTAGACTTTGTGCTTCACTTCTGGATTTCAAGGAGTAAAAGATAAAGGTAAAGGTTCCCCTCGCACATATGTGCTAATCGTT
This sequence comes from Ptyas mucosa, assembly GCA_012654045.1. Taxonomy (NCBI): domain Eukaryota; kingdom Metazoa; phylum Chordata; class Lepidosauria; order Squamata; family Colubridae; genus Ptyas; species Ptyas mucosa. The sequence continues at coordinate 18,591,960 of WNWU01000005.1, forward strand.
CCCGACTCTACAGGGCAGGGCTCATCTCCGTTTCAAAGCCGAAGAGCCAGCGCTGTCTGAAGACATCTCCACGGTCATGTGGCTGACTAAACGCCAAAGGCGCACAGAACGCTATTACCTTCCCACCAAAGGTGGTCCCTATTTTTCTACTTGCATTTTTTACGTGCTTTCGAATTGCTAGGTTGGCAGAAGCTGGGTCAAGTAACGGGAGCTCACCCCATTACGCGGCACTAGGGATTCAAATCACTGAACTGCCAACCTTTCGATTGACAAGCTCAGCATCTTACCCACTGAGCCACTGTGTTCAAGGGGATGCCCATCAACAAATCATAATCTGCCTCTGCCTCTTACTTTACAAGCTCAGAATTATGGATCCAGATAAATTAGCTCTTTTCCCCAATGTTGCTTTCCTGATTTAAGTTGAATGCAGACTTACCCCAGCCTAAATTGTTTTTGTGTGTCAGCATGTGGGGCACCATTCTTCTACAATACTTCTAGTCCATTTTAATAGACTTTCTAGCCCAGGGGTCCACAATAATAAGCAAAGAGGGAAAGTCTATACGAGGTAAGATGGGAAAGTAAGAAATCTAGACAGCCAGGTTGTTTTCTTTGCTTTTTCAACAGATAACACAGGGTGTCTCCCATTAGCTTTTCGGATGAGCCATGCCTTATTGACTTCACTTTCATTCTTCCAGTTTCCCATCTAAAATCTTGTTTCCTCTCTAGGGCTAAGCCATCATCTTATAGATGTGCTGGTATTAGAGGTTGCCCCGCAACCCCGCCACTGGAAGAGAACTTCATGTATGTGTCTGGAGCACTGACATTGCCTTTTTTTGTGGAAAGAACAGATTGACTCTGCAAACTAAATTTAGTAGAAAATTCTCATATGGCATTTGTGCTTTTGAACAGTGGTGTTTAAATTCAAAGCATGCCTTTAGCCCACTTAAAAATTCAGAGAGAAAGACTGCCAAAAAACCAAAACAAAGTCCATGTAATCGTCTTGAAAATTAAGGTAGAAGTGGTTTGCTACTGTCATTACATTCTTTTGGGATTCCAGTCTTACCTTAGGTTTGGTATTACTTGGTTAGTGGAAATTTCTTTGGTCTTTTTAAGATAACAATCCAGAGTTCATTGGAGTTTGGCCACTAAATTTAAATAAATCAAATAATAATGATAACTTAAATAAATGAGGAACCAAAGAACATTAAAGTGAACAAATCTTCTTAGCCTCCCCATTGGTTACAAGCCTGATTTAGATGTAGTTTGACTGCAGTATATCAGTAAATCCAACTGAATTCAGTGGAAACTACATCCTTACTAGATGGCTTTAAGGCAGCCATAATCTCTCAGAAGATGACTGTCGCTCAGCCATGATCACCTTAGGTGGCTATTTGATCTTGAAAAAGATAAACAGATTAGGATCTGATTAGTATTTCAGTGAGAGATTATCTCCCCAAACTCTATGCTGATTTGTGAAAATCCCAAAAGAATGGGATCCAAGAGTCACCTGGAGTTAAGATCAATTTGCAAGAGCTTGTCCTTCATAAGGATTCCTTATAAATTACATTCTTTTGGGAATCGGAATACATTAGTGGAAATTGGAAGAAAGCTGTTTTGGGCAAAACCCTAGGAAAAGCATCCTGATAGTAAGCATTGTTTTGAGACTGGAATGATTGTCTCAAGAATGTATTTAAGAGAAGGCTACTATAAATTTCTCTACAGAGTTGGATCAGATGACCTATTTGCTCACTTTGTGGACATAATCTACACGATATCATTAACCTAAAAGTTCTGGAATCTTTTAAAGCCAATTGTTAGAAGAAAAACAGAAGACTTCTGATTTTGTATACAATTGACCAGAATGGGATTTGGATAGTAATATAAGATAGCTGTCAAAATTATTTCTCATAAGTCTGAATCTGGCATTTGGTTGGACAGCACCCATTCCCACAATGATTCCAATAAAAATGCACAAGTGAAAAAAAACCCTATTATCTTAGTAATAGCCTTATCACAAATAATAACTGGCAACTGTCAGATCAATTTACAGTGTCAAAAACTGAGATTTGGAATTCATGTTAGTGACAAACTTTTCCTGCTGCAGAAGAAGATTGAAAGGAAAGCAACAAAACAGCTACTGTATGTATAAGGTAATACATTATCAGTCAAAGTCAGGATTGACTTACATGCTCAAACCTACGGCAATATGCAAATAATTCAGAGTCTCATCAAGTATTATATATATGTGTGGTTTTAAGAGAATCACTGAACACTCCTATTTTGAGAAGCGAAGAGGCAAAAATAATATCGGGGCAATCAGAGTGAAGAAACTATTGATGGATAAATATTAAACACCTGCTCCCCAGCTGCTATTTCAAAATCACTGTTTTTCTGAAGTTGCTTTACATAAACAAATGCTATATGTGTTTGTGCACAGCATTTATTCAGTCCCTCAGGCCATAACAGTCAGATATCAATTTACTATTGCTGTACACTATTTCCCAAGTTTCATGGGAAACAGTATAATGGGTACAATATTACAACCTCAAATGTGTAGACTGGGCAGTCTAAGAAATATGCACATGGATGAGATGTTACTTAAGAGAAATTAAATGAAGATTTTATGTAAGCGAACTGCAAAAGTACAATTTGTATATTCCCCACAACTTTTATGTAAACCCTGCAGAAGGACGGTGGCTAAGTAGCAAAACCTGTACATTTTACTCTAAAATCCCACATCTATAAGCCTTAAAATCTATTGGCAAGCTGTGACAACAGTTCTGAGCTACATTACACAATTTGTTATAAAGTCACTTCCTTTGTTCATGTGAAGCTTTATTTGATTGGCAGCTATTAGAAGTCAACCACAGGGAGCGCCTGTGCTGATTCTAGGACATCATCTGTCCTTAGCTGCAGCAGTAGAGGAGCACAGTAGAATGAGAAATACCGTATTTTTCGGAGTATAAGATGCACCTTTCCCCCCCCCCCAAAAGAGGGTGAAAATCTGGGTGCGTCTTATACTCCAAATGTAGCCCCACCCAGCTTCTCAAATGGAGGTTTCAGAGGCTGAAAAAACTATCAGAAACGAAGCTTCAGAAAAGAAGCCTCCAAACAGAGCTTCAGAAAAGAAGCCCCAAACAGAGCTTCAGAGGCTTTTTTTCTGAAGCTCTGTTTCGGAGGCTTTCAGAGGCAGAAAATAAAGTCTTTTCTGAAACTGAGTTTCAGAAGTTTCACAGGCAGAAAAAAAAGCAAAACAAAAAGCAAGGCACAGAGCTCACAACCAAGGAACCTGTTGCTAAAATTCACCTTTGGGAACAGCTGATTGGGGGTATTCTGGGAGGCCGATCCACCTGCCAATCAGCTTTTTTCTTATTTTCCTCCCCAAAAACTAAGGAGCGTCTTATACTCCGGTGCGTCTTATACTCCAAAAAATACGGTAATACATTTCCCAAAATCATGCAGAAGACAAGTTGCATAGTTATATACAACCTTGCTGATCACTATAGATCTGTGATGGCGAACCTATGGCACACGTGCCCAAAGTGGCACATGAAGCCATGTTGCCGGCACGCGCAGCCTTGCCTGTTTGTCTTCCAGGTTTCTGGCGCACACGATAATCAGCTGTCCTTCGCATGTGTGGCAGTGCCGAAAACCAGTATGCGAGCACTCAGTGCTGAAAAGTTTCACCATCACTGCTATAGATCAATGATTGACATCTGTCACCAACTCCAGCCAGCATTAAGTTTAGGTCTGAACAATATAAGCCCAGCAACTTTATTGTTGGGGACAATACAACAATACAATACAAGAGCCTCGGTGGTGCAGCGGACTAAAGTGCTGTTAAGTGCTAGCATTTAGCTGCCAGATGCCTGCAATTAGTGCAAGTTCGAATCTCACCAGGCTCAAAGTTGACTCAGCCTTCCATCCTTTCGAGGTAGGTAAATTGAGGACCCGGATTGTGGGGGCAATAAGCCAACTTTGTATAGAACAACACCGCTTGGGGGGGTCGAAAGCCCTAATAAGCAGGTATATACAAAAAGTATGCAGGCTATTGCTATAATGCATTGTAAGCTGCCCTGAGTCTACAGAGAAGGGTGGCATATAAATTGGACAAATAAATAAATAAACAAACAAACAAACAAACAAACAAACAAGCTGACTCTGTAAACCAATTAGAGAGGGCTATGAAGCAGTATATAAGTCTAAGTGGCAGTGCTATTACATTACTGTTCTGTTTAGGTGGCAAAGACACTGGATAACTTGTGTCCATTGACCAGCCATTCAGCTTTGAGCTAATCTCTTGAATCAACATATTAGATGCTGATTCTGTTGTATTGCCACATGGGATTCAGTTCATCTTTTGCCCCTGACATAGGTAATATTACCATACTCTGCTTACATTCATAACTATTCATTCATTACATGCACAACTATTTTTGTGAAGGGTTGTTGGGGCTCTCTGAGCCTGGTTGTTTCCTTGCAGACTTTTCATTACCCAAACTAGGTAACACCATCAGTGCTATCATCAGCCCTGATGATATTACCTAGTTTGGGTAATGAAATGTCTGTAAGAAAACAATCAGGCTCAGAGAGCATCAAGGACCCTTCATTTCAACCTTGAGCTACAAATAGACTCTTTTACTGGAACCATTTTTGTACTGAAACAGCTGAGTGCTTAACTAAACGAGACTTGAACAGTATGAGCACAATTAATACACCATTCTGAAGGAGGAGATCGTTTTTCTTTCTTTTGCCATGGTCTAGAAGGTTATAACTACCTGAAACTGTTACTTGGTTTTCAAGGGAAGTTTAGGTAAACAACTGATATTCAGAGCAGGCTGAGGATTCCTCAAATTGTTCAGATTTTTAGTCATGTAATAAACACTGCATCTAATATGGTTCTACCTAAAGACCTGAAATACATTTAAAAGGCTCTCCAAATAGGTGTAGGCCCGTGTTGGTGAACCTATGGAACGCATGCCGGAAGTAGCACGCAGAACCATCCTGTGAGGAATGCGCAGACTCACTGGCTCCTCTTCCGCATTCCTATGCACACACATACGCCGGTCAGCTGGCCATCGTGCGCATGGGAGCAGCAAAACCCGGAAGAGTGGCAGTCTGTTATGCATGCGCAGGTCAGCACCTGAACTTCCAGGTTTATGTCACACGCATGCATGATGGCCAGCTGTTCGTCGGGCACACATCCGTGCCAAAAACCAGAAGTTTGGGTGCCAGCTCATGCATGTGTGACAGTCTGCTGCTCTTCCAGTTATTGGCACTTCCGCACGTGCGAAGGCCAGCGGGGCCACTCGGTCCAGGCGGTATGGTTTTGCGTGCTATTTCTGGCAAGCAGGCCGGCACGCGGTGACGTAAAAGGTTAGCCATTAGTGGTCTAGGAAATGCAATGATGACAAGAAATCCTCTATTTGCTCATAACACATGTATAGCCTTTCCCCAGATTGGTACACATGAATTCCCAAAATTCCATACCATCACAGTCTCCATGCATGTAGGCTAAGGAAAATGCTCTAAATTGTAAAATAGGCATGTTCCCACAATATTATTTAACACATTGCCCTGTGTTGTATTTATTAATAAAAGTTGCCCTTCTAAAGTCATGTCAAGGAATCTTAAGTAAAATGTTTAGGTTATGATTCCATTATCCTATTTTACAGAACTTTGTAACATCAAAATATCCCTAACATCTGCAAATCCTTTGTGCCATTTACCGATAGTTTAATCTGGCAAACTTCATATTGTCATACTTTCAATAAGTAACACCGTAAACTTTAGTAAACTTTCTTCGGATGTTTTTATTGCTTTATTGCTTTTTATTGTTTTATAATTTTAGAATTGTTAGCTGCACTCGGTCACTTGGCTGAGATGGGTGACTATAGAACATGAATTAATTAATTAATTAATTAATTAATTAATTAATAAGTAGATTTTTAAAATGATAATAAGAGTGGCATCAAGCTAGTTCAAGACAAATTATTTGAATGCATTCACTAATTAGAGCAGCTTAAGAGTTGTAAGCTAATCTATTTTCTGACTGGAGCAAAATCAAAGGGAGGCAGAGAAATAAATAGGAACTTTGATGGAACTTTGATGGTTTGAACCTGGAATAATGAGGTGAAATCAATCATACACATAAAATAGACATTTATTAATAGAAAATCTGGAAAGTGCTTTTTTCATATTAAAAATATTATCGTGCATATATTCAAAATCAGTTTAAAAATTCTTATTCTATTTGGTCTCTGGCTAGTAATGAAAGTAGTTGTCAGTGAACTACTTTTAATGAAGAACCGCATTATAAATCCTTTAAGCAAATAACAAAATAACAAAGATAAAAGGAATTCATTTGTTTTACAAAGAATACCTGGGTTTTGTGTTAAGTGATGTGATTACTGGGAGAACTGAAGGTCGAAGAGCAATTTTAAAATCCTATTAAATCATAGATCACCTCACAACCAAATATATTATAACAAACTAAAACACAGACAATTCCTGAGTTGTATATATAATGTCACAGAAGAAATGTATGCCACTCTATGATGATTAGAAATCCCCTTCATGATTAGATATTGCTGAATTTGCTTATGAGGAAATTAGTAGTGGGATTGGAGAACAAAGAAGAATCAAAAAAAGATTAGGATATTATGGCTGTAAAAGAGAGATGCCAGCCGTGTTCCCCATCCAAGGCATGCCTCCAGCTTGGACAGACATCCTTTTGTGTTCTCTGGCCAAGTGGGCACAAATGACTGCATTCCTCCGGTTGACCACAGAGAATAAAAATAGAGAGGTTCAGAGTTCACAAGTCACAAGGAGATCATATGCGAAGTCTAGGAGTAACAATAATGCTGTATATTGTATATGACTCTGTGTCTGTGCACATGCATGCATGTAAAACTTTTAAAATAGGTTGGTGGATAGGAATGCTTCAAAGTTTAGAGAAAGTAAAGACAGTGGTTGGATTGAGATTAGTATTTCTTTTTGATGCACTCCTGGTTCTCCCAAAAGAAATTAGGGAGGAATAGTGTCATGCCACTTGACATTGCTTGATACAGATGCTGGAAGAGGGGGAAGGGAGTCAACCAAGGAGGAGTTGGAATAGCAATAGCAATAGCAATAGCAATAGCAATAGCAATAGCAATAG
>WNWU01000005.1:18599128-18651247 GCA_012654045.1 Ptyas mucosa
AATAGCAATAGCAATAGCAATAGCAATAGCAATAGCAATAGCAATAGCAATAGCAATAGCAATAGCAATAGCAATAGCAATAGCACTTAGACTTATATACCACTTCACAGTGCTTTACAGCCCTCTCTAAGCAGTTTACAGAGTCAGTCTATTGCTCCCAACAATCTGGGTCCTCATTTTACCGACATCGGAAGGATGGAAGGCTGAGTCTGGTGAGGTTTGAACTGCCAAATTGCAAGCAGCCAGCAGTCAGCAGAAGTAGCCTGCAGTACCGCATTGTAACCACTATGCCACCACGGCTCTTCATTCCTTCGTAAACTCGATATAGTTGGAAAGTGTAGTGAGGCCCAATGAGGTAGGAAGAGGAAAGAGTGAGACCAAGTTATACTTGAGAGCAAAAGAAAGAGTGGAATTATACTGAAAAGAGAGGTGTAGAACAATAGTAAGAGTTAAGCAAGCTTGTAGAGCAATCTAGAGAAGGGCTATAAGAAGGCAAGCCTTCATTCATGTGTAAGTACATGCAAAGGAGCATTGCTTCAGTAGTGCAGGACTATCACTTCCATACCATCCCAGCAATGCAAAGCAAATTGGAGGTCTTCAATTCCCTACAAGCCTCATGACCACCACTACCCCTTTGCCCTGGTTACATAAGCTCTACCATAATGCCTGATATCTGCTTATCTTCACTCACACTTGGGATTGTCCAGGGTTAACCCTAAACACTGTGGGCCTGATTGACTAACATATCTGAACTAGCTTTCATACAACACTACTCCCACCAATGGCCCATTTAAAAGTGTCATGTAAATAGGACCTGTGTGCTTTAGATGGTGTCTGTATATGGTAGAAAAAGAAGAAATGAGAAAATGGAGGGGAAAAATTAAATGGACTGTGGGATAAGAGATGATATTTGCGGAATGGACAATTGTGGACAAAAACTATTGGCTCGAAGAAATACGTTTGGGTTTTGCAACTTGGACTCTGCTTTTTCCTTATATGGGGTTTTTAGTGCAAGTTAGTTCCCTCTTTACACGATTACTTTGTGTTTCTGTGAAGTCGATGTGATGATCACATTATCTCAAAATTCCAAATATGCCCATTAGACCCAAAATATTATCAGCACTTTCTTTGTAGAAAAAAGCAATGAAAAATTTGAAATGTGTTGCACAGTTACAGAAACTAAATCTCTGACAACAAAGGCCTTAACCATATCTATATTTCAGTTTTGCTTATACAAAGTATCTAACGCATAAAACTGTCAGCTTGACAGAGAGGCACAGCTAAATTGCACAAGAACGTCTATACCGAAGAGCTCAGATATAAATCCTGGGGTTGCGTGACCAAGTAGCCGCCCAGATGGCATCACACCAAAGAACAAGAATAACGCATTCACTGGCTTAAGTTTTTTTCCCCCCTCTTTACAATATGTCAAGACAAGAAACAAAAGAACTGTTGTTGCCTTTGCCATTGAAAAAGTTGACGAAACCTTTGTTCTTTAGATCTACATCAGTAGGAACCCACACTGGAAAAAAGCTGCTATTATTACAGTCGCAGTGTTGATCAAATGCAAAAGTTTACTGAAAGACAGCTTCATTGTCATCTTGCTACAGAAACAAACTAGAGAATTAGAATATATGTTCTTCTCTATGAACATAAAAGAGATTTGAATGTTAGGGGGCTGTTCTTTACAAGGAGACAGTAGAGTACACTGAAGTCCAGGACTGCCTACCTGACAACTAAACAGGTACTTTGTGTAAAAAGAATTAAACTACTACTCCTTCCCATAGCAACCCCAGGACCATCCACATGAGTATGCATAGAGGAGAACGCTATTGCCTCAAGACTAGATTTCAAGTAATTAAAATGTTAATCAGTGGAACAGCTTGCCTTCACTAGTTGTGGGTGCTCTATCACTGGAGGTTTTTAAGAGGTTGGATAACCACTTGTCTGAAATGGTATAGGGTCTCTTGCTTGAAGGGAGGGGGTTGACATAGACCTCCAAGGTCCCTTCTAACTCTGTTATTCTGATTTCAAGTGCTCCAACAGTGCACTCATCACTACTTAACTGAGTCCATCCACCTTGCTGATGGTCATCCTCTTCTTTCCTTGAATCTTTCCCAGCATTGCAGCCTTCTCCAAAGAATAATGTCTCTGTCACATAATGTCTCCAAAGTAGGATACTTTAAAACTGGTCATTTGTGCATCAAGTAAGAACTTTGAGTTGGTAGGTTTCACGATCCATTTGTTTTTGGGCAGTCCGTGGTATTCACAGAAGTCTTCTCCAACACCAAGTTCAAAAGTGTCAACAATCTTTCTATCTTGCTTCTTCAAAGTTTTCATTTTCAAAGATTCCCATATCCAAACAGTGTGCTTGTTTGAGATTTAACATTTGCAGTTTGTAAAACATGATGTGTGGCTTACTGTTATTGTGTGAACCCAGTCAAATGTTATTTATTCGATACACATGATTTAATGCCATGTGTGTTCCCATTTACCTCACAGGATGAGTCTAAAATAGAAATCAGCCAGGTAAATGGACAAAAAAAAAAGGATAAACATTAAGGATGTGCAGCAATCAGATCTGAAGGGTAAGCTATAATGAAGTAGTCATGGATGCCTATGTTGTATCTTTTGGGGATACCTTAAATGGCTGCCCTTGAAAGCTGCTCTGTGATTTCAGGAAAATATGCATTTGATTTTAGGTCAGTATTATGTAGGATTTAATGAATACATAATGATAAACAAATAAGCGCACAGCTGAATTGAGTTGAATTCTGGTCCTGCTTGGCTTTTCAAGGAACTCTCATATATGACCTGTAATCCCAAGTACAGCAGGAAGTGAGCTCAGTGCAGCTGAAGGACTGCTTGAAATTTGTTGTTCAAGTTATATGTCACTTTATAATTGTCATATTTACACAGCTAGGATAATACAGAGTGAGGTATTGATTCAGGCACATGATTTGGGCCAGGATAGTGTTAGATGTTGTGTTTCAAGTGTCAGATCAAATTTGCTCTTGGCAGCAGCAGTGGCAAGGAGGGAGGTTCCATTTGTAGCTTTGGCAGCAGCAAAATGACATCCATTTGTATGCCGGAGTGAAGACAGATTAATCACCTTGGGAATTATTAATATAAACTTCACCATAGTGATCTTGAGCACTAATCATTCTAAGTAGGGGGAAAGAACTGCTGGAAACAATGGGGACAACCTGTTGGGAAGCTAGTGGGATTCCGTGTGAAATTGTTGACCACTGGATTAGATAGGCCTGGGGTCTGATCCGGCAGGGCATTGCTTATATTATGATGCATTGGAAGATTTCTCTATCTGCATTGGGTGCTTTAAAAGTCTCTGAAATTTAAGATATATTTTAATGAATACCTCAAGATGGGCACTCCAGACTCAGGATTCATTTACATGGGAAACCTTCTGGTTCCTGATTTATAATTTACACTTTATCATAGAACCAGAAAGGTAATAAGCAGTCCTAAGGAAATTTGCAACTGTAAAGGAAGTTTCTTATGCCCATTATCTTTTAGAATAAATTGAGTTCTTGTCCATGCCTGCTATTTAGCTTTAGAGTGTATCTAAGGTGGATATTTTTAAAAGGTACACCAGAAGGTAGATTTACAAATCATCTACAAGGGTTCTTTGAAAAGGCAAGCAGGATAAAACCTTATTAGTGCTTGGATGAAAGGCCACCAGGAAAAATTTGGGCTGGAAAGTAACACGATAACACAGAAGAAGGCAAAGCTACTTGCATGTCCTTGCCAGGGAAATTAAAGGGATATGTAGTCTGTCATATCAACTAACTGAGAATTAGTATACAAAGAGGCAACAATATTCTGGTTTCGCTTCAAGTTGTGCAAATCTTTCACATCATGCAAAGACCTCCCACCCTGTAGAAGGCTCTAATGCTGGAAAAAATGAAGAGGGTTAAGGTGGATGGACACAGTAGCAATGAGTGAACCATTGGAAGAACTGAAGGGCCAGGGAAGGACCAGGGAAGAGCTGTGGTGGCACAGTGGTTACAATGCAGTACTGAAGGCTACTTCTGTTGACTGCCGGCTGCCAGCAGTTTGGCAGTTCAAGTCTCACTGGCTCAAGGTTGACTCAGCCTTAGAGTACCTATTTTTGCGCTAAGCCATCATGAGTTGCTTACTTTATGGCTAATGCCATGTGTGCATCCATCTAGAAGCCATTGTCACTTTTTTGTCCTCTAGCTCTATATGCTTGCAAGTACTGTGGAGTTTTGTTTTCTGCTTGTGTAGCTCTGAAGGTTCTACCTACTCTTCTTCCTTCATACATGTTGCTAAGAGACTGCACTGTAAACCTTGATCTGTACACATACAATAGCCAGGGCTGCTTCGCTTCCTTCCCCTGACATCTTCTCTCCCCCTTCTTGAGGCTCTCAAGATGATTCTTTAAAAGAATAATGGTATACAACTTTGAAATACAACGTGAGCCATGAGTTTGAGAAAATTATTCTAGCTTGTTCAACATCTATTTCTATTAATCAGACAATCAATTCTGTGCCAATGTCAACTTTTCCAATAAGAAATAGCTTGTTATCTCTAATGTTCAATACCTGTAACTTTATGAAGCTGTTGAGAGATTTAGCTATATAAACATTTCAACACTGCAAAGACAAATAAATTGGAATAATTATAGGACTCACAGAACTTTATTTCATTTCCTGTACTTCCATCTATGTGTATATCAATATATTGATACAGACACACACACTATTCCAAGTAGCACACAAGCAAGTACATGTGGAAATCATATTCTTTATGGTTATGACTCATTAAGGTAATTACAGGTCACGTTTGCTACTTCACTCTGCTTTATGGATTTGTTTGTCTTCTGCCTACCTTTTTTATTAAGCTGATGTAGAGGAAAGATTAAAGGGGCAGATCTTCATGTTCTACTTGCTGTTTTTAAGAGACAAGGTCATTATGCCACTTCCATTTTATCCCTAGGCTGGAGGTAGCCTAGAGCTGTCTTTCATTGTTCCAGTTTGGAAGTGGTGTTTTCTTCCGTTGGACAAAAAATTTCCCATGTGAACAATGTCAGTTACCTTCAGGGCAAGTCTGGAGATGATGCAGTCAAGGATAACAATTTGTTCAGTTCCATTTGGCCTGGTAAATCTGTTGTGGAAATTTGTCTTCATTAGAACAAAGAGGTGGAAACTCATCTTCACAAGAATAGAAGAGATGGATACACAATACTTCTGCTTTCCTGTTCAGCTAGCTAGGATATAAGTATTCAACCACATCAAAAAGCCTATTTTTGTCTTTATAATTGATTTATGCATAAATACTGACCATTTTCATGGAAATTTTTCCAGGGCAATTAAGCTTAGTGTGGCATTTAAAAAGAGAAATATTACAATGATATATGCTCCAAATCTGCTAGCAAAATTACTACATTCACAGATAACCTGCTTGTTATTCTACATGTTATTTCTTTCATGAATCTGAATAAATGTCTGACATTTGTGCTTCTGATATATGCATCATGATAAATACTATCAGAATAAAGCATTGTTTTTATCTGTTGGTTGAAATCTGTAGCACCACAGGTTTTCGATTTTTCCTTTCCTGATTCTTGGATCCTGCTATGAGAATTTTAAATTTCTATTTGTTTGCTCTCATGGGAAATAGCTGTGAACTGGAAATGGAGAAACAACTGTGGCAAAGATATAGACCCATGGCAATATACAGAAAAAAGACACTAATATCAGGTGAGAAAAGGGAGCATTAGCAAGGCAGAATCAGAGAGTTGGAATAACTGTTTAAGCTACTGAGTCCAACTTCCTGCTGAATGCAGGAAAGTTCTAGGCAGCTGACTGTCCAGCCACTGCCAGGAAAAAGGAACTTCTGTGATCATTTCCCAAGAGTAAATTGCTTCATGGAGTACAGAATTTAAAAAGTCAGGTAACTGGACTTTTTGGAAACAACACAGAGGCAATAAAAAGATAAAATGGGTTTGAATTGTTGGGCAATTGTTTAATTTGGTTTTAATTCGGTTTTAAATTTTGTATTTATGTTTTTTATCTCTGCCTGTTCACCACCCTGAGTCACCTCGGGGAGAAGGGCGGTATATAAATCAAATAAACATAAACAAACAAACATAAACAAAATTAATTTGGGAAACACTGTATTAAACTTTTTTTAAATAATGCTAATACAGTACAAGAATGTGTTCTCATCTTCACTTGTGCAACTCTCTTCTAAACTGAACCATGACTGTGTTATTGATTCGGAAAACAGAGCCAGATGTAGCCGGAAGTCCTGAACATCTTTGCAGTCATCATAAGACCAGTCACAATATGAAGCTTTACATTAATCAATATGAGTTTTCTGAGTTGGTTTCATTGTGTTCTTCCTCACTTCAGGAGCCTTGAAAGAAAAGACTCAATGGATGATAACGTGTTAATCACGACCTGAGTAGGTAATACGTGCTAATGCAAATTATGTAATGAAAGAGAAAATGACCTCTTGTTGCAATTTATGCAGGGGTGGGTTCTACTTACCTTTACTACCAGTTCGCAACGGGGCCCCATGCGTGCGCTCCCTTTGCTCGTGCATGCGCAGAAGCATTCTGATGATGTCAGTGGGCGGAGCCTCCCGACAGTTTTACTACAGATTCTATAGAACCGGTGCGAACCGGGAGGCAACCCACCACTGAATTTATGTTGGTAGAAAAGAAAATGTAAAGGCATATGTACAGTATATGACTGCATCTCTGATACAATCCACATCTTTAACAAGTATATAATTCAAGAATATAGAAAGTTTATCTACTGGGTTTTATAGAAACTGTATAAAAAAAGAAAGGCTATCTTAACCTTTCATCTTAACTTGAAAGATGCACATTTGGTTTATTTAAGGATTATTCTGGAAATATGTTTCAGTTTGTTCTAGAATTATGTTGTCAGCTGAAGGAAAGCAACTGCCTCAGTGAGGCATTTGTTATCAAGTCAAGAAGTAGCAATCTAAAAGTAGTAACTCATTTTTTATTATTTAGAAAAACTGCAAGAAAAGTTGTAAATGTGTTTTCTCCAGGTTCTCATGCTGAAGTTAGAAACATGGTCCAGGAAATAAACCAAACCAAACAAAAAACAAGAGTTTGCATATTGTTATAATTAACATGTTTATTTTATTTTAATCTTGCCTTTATTATTTTTATAAATAGCTCAAGGTAGTGAACATACCAAATATTTTCTCTCTTCCTACTTTCCTCAGGACAAGAACTCCTGGTTTCTAGCCTGGTGCCTTAACCAATAGACCAAACTGGCTCTTTTACTTTTACTTCTAAGTAATAGTGCACTGTACTCAGTATTAAATTATTGGATTCATATCTGATAATAAATGGTGAATTTATTGATAGTTTTTGCAGAGCATTTTTCTTTCAGCATCATGCAATATTTTACAATACACGAAACAGTATCTAGAAGCAATAATTACTGTACCTCCCAAAATAGTTATGTAATAAAACTTGCAGTATTTTTGTATCTAAACTACATGAATCAGCCTTAATGCAGGCTATATTACAGATTTAGCATTGTCCTTCCTAGACAGTTTTCCATGATGTTGTCAAGTAAGAGGGAGAAAATGGTCCCTATGTATTTATGTATAGGTATCACCTACAAAACTTCTGGATGGCCACCTCAGGAAAACTCTTTTCAGCTGAAAATTTACCTTCATTCTCTGAGTTGTTTAAGGTGGTAAATCTGGCATTGTAAACAGCTGCACCTTCTCAATTCTCATTCATAAAAGTAGTTCAGTAATAAAAGTAAAGACATGTAAAATAGACAAATAGAATAAAAATCTTGCCCTTCCTACATCTTCAATCTTTTAGATGAATCAAACTATTTGAAATAGACCTATTAGATATAGACTTTTAATATTTCTACTATACTTTAGAAGTAATCAGTTATCCAAGGAGGTTGTAAAATTAGAGGCTTTGTTACACAGATGGAGAACATGTTAGAACAGAATAGAATAACAGAGTTGGAAGGGATCTTGTAGGTCATCTAGTCCAATCCCCTGCCTAAGCAGGAGACCCTACATCATTTCTGACAAATGGCAGTCCAGTCTCTTCTTGAAAACCTCCAGTGGTGAAGCTCCCACAATCTCTGAAGGCAAACTGGTCCATTGGTTGATTGTTCCCATTGTCAGAAAATTTCTCCTTATTTCTAGGTGGAATCTCTCCTTGATCAGTTTCCATCCATTATTCATTGTCTGGCCTTCAGATGCTTTAGAAAATAGGTTGACCCCCTCCTCTCGGTGGCAGCCCCTCAAATATTGGAACACTGCTATCTCCTGGTCCTTCTCTTCACTAGATTAGCCATGTCCAGTTCTTGTAACCGTTCTTCATATATTTTAGCCTCCAGTCCTCTAATCATCTTTGTTGCTCTTTGCTGCACTATTTCTAGAGT
The DNA here is from genome assembly GCA_012654045.1 of Ptyas mucosa. Taxonomy (NCBI): domain Eukaryota; kingdom Metazoa; phylum Chordata; class Lepidosauria; order Squamata; family Colubridae; genus Ptyas; species Ptyas mucosa. The sequence continues at coordinate 18,607,570 of WNWU01000005.1, forward strand.
CTCAACATCTTTTTTATAGTGTGGTGATCAAAACTGGATGCAATATTCTAGGTGTAGTCTTACTAAGGCTTTATAGAGTGGTAATAGTACCTCATGTGATCTTGATTGAAACCCTCTTTTAATGCAACTTAGGGTTCCATTGACTTTTCTGGCTGTTGTTGCACACTGTTGGCTCATATTTAATTGGTTGTCCACTAAGACTCCAAGATCCCTCTCACAGTTACTACTATTAAGCCTGGCTTCTCCTAAACTACATGTGTACTTTGGTTTTTCTTGCCTAAGTGTAAGACTTTACTTTTCTCTACATTGAATTTCATTTTGTTAGTTTGGGCCCAGTGTTCAAGTCTGTCAAGGCCCATCTAACATTATTGTTGTGGCTCCGACCCCTGATCCCATTGCATCGGAGGAAGAAGGCTCCGAACAGGAGGGAGAGGAGCCAGCCAGGCCTATTTCTCCCCCTGGCCCCTCCTCCCTGGCAATTCCTCAGCTGCCAGCTGAAGGAGAGGAGATGAGTCAGGAGCCAGGTGTCTCCGATCAGTCGGAGGATAATGAGGAAGACTAGTTGTGGCTGGACCCACGTCAGCGTCAGCGTGATAAGAGAGCCCAACAAATGAGGAAGCATGCCAGGGATTAGCTGAGTCACAGGACCACACCCCACAGGCTATATAAAGGAGTGGGGTGGCAGTTGGAATTCTGTGACGGACAAAGTTTTATTCTGGCTAGTCCCTGGAAGTTAAGCATCAGTCGGCTGGAAGGATTGGACTTTTGGATTGTATTTTCCCCCCCAACTGGTGTGTACATGCTTGTTATCTGGTGGAGGAATCCCCCCCTTGTTTAGTAAAGAACTTGGCAGCCGGTTTACATAGGGCTGCCAAGCTGTGATAACGAACCTTCCGTGTGTGTGCTAGTCCTTTAACCCTCGTTGGTGTGGATTTGTGTGTTGGAGGACGGGGACAGAACAATTATAGGCTAAGATACACATCTAGTCTTGGAGAAGCATGGTGGGAACCACATGAGCAAAAGTGGGTGATACCAGGAAAATGAGATAGGTAGGATCAGAAAAAACATTTAAAGTTATTAAAGAGAATTAATATGGAGGTTTTGTGTGTGTGTTTAATTGGTTTCCTTTCACATTAAATAATCAGAGTCTGTGGCAATATTTGCAAAAGCTCTAGGGCCCATGTTTTAGCTTTCAAGGGTATATATATGTGGCCTTGAAGCTGTTTTGGTAAAGGACTAAAAATAATACATTGAAATATTTTCTAAGAAGGTTTTGATTGGCCTATTAAAACAAACTCAATTGGTTTTACCAAATTCTGGGTCAGCAAAGCAAGATTAATGAACAATTATGGAAAAAGTAGGTTTTTGTGGGTACTAATCTATTTGATATTTATCATGTCTAATTAAACCTCACATCATAATAAAACTTTTCAAAGAAAAATTCCATTTGCAAGATATTTATTTAAACTAGGACAAAAAGAGGAAAATTATCACAAACAAGGCTGACATCTGCAGTATGTATAAACATTACATTTCTTTTTGTAAAATACATGTCTGCTTTTGTGTCTAGTACTGCCAGTCTGAGGAAATATAGCTGTTTATATGCATATATCTATAAAGCTACTATTATGGTAATTAGCAGAACAACTTTTCATTTTATTATGGATACCAAGAAAGATGCTTATAAGAAAATAGAACAAGTCTACTGGCTATGGAATAAAGGAAAGAAAGAAATCATTTGCAGTGCTGTATAAGGGAAAATATCATCAGTTTAAGAAATCAAATTCCATGGTTTTATTGAGAAATTCATCTATAGAAAAGAACATGCTATATAACACAATCTTATTGGCGAGACATACTGTATCTTAATATACTGTCTTAGTGAGACTTAAGTGAATTGAAACCATCAAAGATACATTTTTGACATTAGATTGGCATTTATACTAGCACACTTGGACAGTAGGCAGTATTGTGAGCTTCAATATCACTTCACACAAGAAACATGCAAGCTTAAAACCATTAGGAACAAAGGTTAACTTTAATTTCAATCTGCAATGTATAGTTTTCCTTTAATTAAATCATGTAGTTCACCTATTACATTGTCATGATTTCCTTAATCAACATTTGCTGATTACATTTTCCCTCCACATCATTAGCAAAACACACCAAACCATAATGTATGGTTTTACGTTGTCCTTTACTATCCAATGGGGAAGACAACCCAGTTAATGTGGCAGAGTTTCCAAATACAGCAAGTTCCTTTGGCCTTCTTACCAAGATTTGTACAGTAATTAAGAACACCAGTCATGTCTATTTAGCTGCATACATTTAACTGGTGGATAGCTGCATAGAGATTCTGTGATCTCTCAATGGACCTTCTTGTTTACATCTTCCTCAGCCTTTTAAAAATGGGGTTAAGCTGGGATTTGCATCTGAACAATTTGTATATCAATGTAATGAGCTAGATGCACGGTGAAGGGCTCCTTGTACCAGCAAAAGGCTTTTAATTTATTAAAGTTTTCCTTTTGTCTAAACAGGGGAGTAGGGAATCGTCAATCTCCAATGTTCACCCAAAAAGCTATTCCAGAGTGTCAAAGAATTGCACAGAGAGTAGACTCCACATTGACAGTATTTCCACTCCCCAGTTCTTCAAAAGCAATTAGAGGTGAACCACAGTTGTCTTCCCTGCTGTCAGTCTCACAACAGGAAAGACAGGGAGCAAAGGAACATTAACCAATTGCTCTAAATCCTGCAGAAATTCCCTTGTCCCCATTCCATATATAAGGAAGACATAAAAAATTACTCGTATGGATAACACACAAGCTTATAAATTTGTTACTTAATATTATGGGCATCTGTCTGCCTACATATTTTTTAAAAATGGAAAGATTGAGAGGTAGCTGTAAACCATTAAGCCACCTTTCCTTTGAAAGTCCTGACAGGGTGGCTAAAACCCAAGAACCTGGAAGCAACATTAGGCAATAGTTTTTGCAAACAGAAAAATAATTAAAGTCCATTTAGGCAATCAGTGGTAAACAAATAAATAAATAAACAAGCTTTACTGCAGTTTCAAGTACAGGTAGTCCTTGCTTAACAACTACTTGTCCAGCGACCATTCAAAGTTATGATGGCACTGAATAAGTGTGACTTATAATCAGCCCTCAAAGTTCTCGCCATCACAGCTTCCCCATGGTTATATAACCTCGCTTTGGGCACTTGGTGATCAGTAACGTTCACAAGAAGACCAAGCAGGATTTACTTAACAACAGCAATCAGAACAGTCACATGATTTCCGTTTTATGACTGCATTGGTCAGCAACAGAGTTGCCAATCTCAATTTTGGTCATTAAGCAAAGATTATCTATAAATCATAGGAAAACCCAAGATAAACTGTATCACCTATAAAACATAGTCCATGTCTGTGAAAGGATCAGAAAAGTCAGCACCAGTGATGAACTTGTGCACTGACCTTGTGAGGAAATGGCCAAAGGAGAACATTGCAATGGAAGAGGAAATCAACTAAAATAGTTATTCCTTTTTTTCCCCCTGTGAAAGCATTCTGACCCTGGTGCCAACAGAGAAAAGGTGAACTTTAATGCTATTTTTTTTTATTTACCCATGACTGGATTTCTGTTGATCTACCCAAACTACTTCTTGATTTCTGGAAGAAAACGTACAAGTATCTGTCCTATCACAAGGACTATGTTCCTCTTCCTCACAAGGTGGCTTCTGGTCCCAAGGTAAGGTTTATATGCTTTCCCCCACCTTCAAAATTTAAGCAATCTTTTCTTAATGCCTTTCTATAAGTGTCAAGTGCCAGAGAAATCAGAAGATCCAGGCAGTTCAAATGAGTATAAAGATTTAATGCAAGCTTAACCTCTCCCAGAATCTGAACTGCTAACGGTCCAAGCAAATTGGTGGTAGATTTGAATCATAGAAATTCAAGATGGCTGGACTTAGATTTCTTGAGGGAGTGAAGGGACTCTTGACTGGTGACGCGTTTGACCCCTCACTCGGGCTCAGCCTTTCATCTCCTGCAGTAAGTTTTGTTTAGCTAAACTAAGAGCACATCTGCATTCCCTGCTTGGTGCATCACTAGTATGGGCCATCCATTGCTTCCTGACTGAAGAAGTGGATGAAATTGGGTTTGGTGTGGATAACCTCCACATCAAGTCTTGGCTTCAGTAAAGGGAGAAAATGTCCACGCAAACAACAGATAAAGTGCAGGCATATGCAGGTTCTTGGGGGCATGGCATGCAGAGGTACCGGGCGGGAATACATACACACTGCAAAAGGAATAGAGTATTTAGCAGCAATGCATTTGCAGCACGACTTGTGAAAATGTCAGGAAGGCTTATCTGGAAAGATGGCAGTAGAGGGGGGGAGGAAAGGAGGTAACAGAGGAGGAGATGGGGAAACAAGAGAAAGAATATGCATGTGCATGACTATTTACTAAAAGCTGAGAAGGAGTAATCCAAGTCAGTCTGTATTCGAATACCACAAAATTAGTTGAGTTGAAAAGTACTGAGGGGTGAGCTGGAGACTTGGTCAGGAACACATCAAAGTCAAAACGAAGCAGGAGACAAGAGCAAGTATTCACAAACTACAAAGCCAGATGCCAAAGTTGCTTCCAGCAATGGAAGACAATCCCTAAGCAGTTTAAATTCTCTCTTCTCCTTTGAATCCTCTCCTCATCCAGCATGCACAGCTGAAGCTTTCCCTGCTCAGCAGTTGGCAATAATGAGGCAGAGAACCTGCTTGCCGATTCAGCATTTTGCCACTTGCTTGTGAGACAATTACTTTGCTGAGGTGCAGGATTCTCAGATGGGGGGAGGGGTTGCCCTGCTTCTTGGCACCTGTGTTAGCTAAAGAAGGATCACTGCTAGCTGCTGAGAAATCTGAAAAAGGTATCGGTGTTGGATTCAGTGGCTGTTGAATCCCTAAGCACAGCACCCAGTAGGATCTGGTTCTCCTGCATCTTGGAGCCTGGCTCTGAATCCATGACATAGGATGCAAATGCATCCTATGCCCGTGTTTTCCAGTTCCAGTTTAAAAGTACCATTTTCCCACTTAAGCTGTTTTAAGCCCTTCAGTGTGAGTTATCTCCTTTGCTTCATTTCAATCTAGTGACAAGCCGAATCCAATTGACTGCAGTGCCTAGCATTCATTTTCCCTCCAGCAGCTAGTCACTATCCTGGGCTACCATTTTGTCCTGGGCTATAAGATTCTTATGTTCTCTGCTGGTCATCAACTCCCCCCACCCCACTCCCTTTTAAAAAAATAATCTTACAATTGAGTCAACCTGACGTCTTAAATCAATGTTTCACAGTCTTGGCAACTCAAAGATGTGTGGACTTCAACTTTCAGAATTCCCCAGTCAGCCATGGAAAACATTTAGTATATACCTCCAGAAGGAGGTATATACTAAAACCATTTGTATAAATAATGCATAATGAATAGCAATTGTTTGCGTATTATGGCAATGCACAATCTTTTATTAAACAGTTTTTTCCCCCTGAAAAACATTGAGCCTGTAAACAATCTTGCCAAAGTCTTTTGCAGAATCTTATCGCCTTTGGTCCTGTTGAGCTTTTTAATATTCCATCTTCAGTTTAATAAATATGGGAAAACTTTACTAAAACAATCCCACATTTTACAAGGACATATTTTCATTCTTAGTATAGTATTAACAAACTTTCAAAGAAAATTTGTTAGTTCAGATCAAAAGCCTATTTAATTTAGCAATGGCTATCGGGAGACTTTTAGAAAAGGAACCTATCAGTAACAGCCTTCCCCCTGCTTTTGCTTTCTAATAACTGGCTCTGAGAATCATGCTTTTTCTTATCATAAAAGTGATATATAGCTTGATATTTACTGACATTGACAGGAGACACTGAATTTTTTTAATGCTGTTCAATTTAGGATGCATCACTATATCTTATTTAGCTATACTGTATGCAAATTCTTTACTTTCATCACTTATAATCATTTATTTGTCCTTGAGCTTCCATCATTCAGCTTCTCTAGCAAAACAGCAAAGATACTTTATGTACTTTAAAGACTAATATTCCTACTAATACATAAGCTTTCGTGGAAAACAGTTCGTTTTTTTCAGATGCATGAAATCTAGTCATAAGAAAAGATTACTGTAATTTCACTCATCTTTATCATCCTATTCTAACCAGAAACTTGTCCTCATAGAGAAATTGTGGCAGTCCATTGATATTTTTAGCTGCTGTTTCCACTATGGTGACTAGAACTGCATTAAGGATTCTGAGTGTCATTTTTTTTTAAATTTATATTTATATGCCGCCCTTCTCCGGAGACTCAGGGCGGCTTAGAATGCATTAAGCAATAGCCTTCATACTTTTGTATATTTATACAAAGTCAGCTTATTGCCCCCACAAACCGGGTCCTCATTTTACCCACCTTAGAAAGGATGGAAGGCTGAATCAACCTTGAGCCTAGTGAGATTAGAACTCACAGTAATTGCAGGCAGCTGGATGTTAAATGCTGCCTTAATAGGAGGCATTAGCCTGCTACGCCTCTCAGGCTCCATAGATTTGCACCATAGATTTGTACAAAAACATGAAGATAATCATCATTTTTATTCTTATTGTTCTCTAAATTATTTCTATCACAGACTTTGTCTTTTTCATAGCAGCTGCGCATTGGGCTGACATTTTCATCAAACTACCTCCCCAAATCCCATGATCCCTTAACTCTTAGTCATTAGCTTCAAATAATTTCCTTATGAAATCCTGGAAGTTTTTGTAATTAAAAAAAAATCACTCCTACATGTACCTATGAAAATTATGCATGTTGTCCACAGAGGAATTGTATCTTAGTATTCATGACATTCAATTGAAGAATTCCATAGCATCACAATACTGATATGCAAATAGAATTCACAAAATACGCTAGTATCTTCCATGAAACCATATATTTCACAGCCACATTTAGTGTCTCGTAAACAGCCCAAACCTCTCTATATCTAAGGGGAATCTTTTAACAACCTGGCAAGCAAATTAAATTTAGGTCTACAAAATAGTAAGGTACTAAAAACACAAAACTAATATTTATCCCAATTATTAGTAAATATTTTTATGTTATGCATTACCCGACCTTAATGCAAAATGCAGCATGTTCTAAAATAGGTAAGGGCCGTATTCCCCTCAGAAATTAGTGAGAGCATGGATGTACACAAAAGCAATAACAACAGTGCTTACCGTGTTTTCCCGAAAATAAGACCCTGTCTTATATTTTTTTGAACCCTGAAATAAGCACTTGGCCTTATTGCCATGAGCTCAAAAGCCCGATTGGGCTTATTATCAGGGGATGTCTTATTTTGGGGGAAATAGGGTAGACAAAACTCCATAATGTTTTATAGTACTCTCTAAGCAGTTTTCAGAGTCTGTATATTTCTGCCAACAACCTGGGTCCTCATTTTACTGATCTCAGAAGGATGGAAAGCTGAATCAACCTTGAGCTGGTCAGGATCAACTTCCTGGCTACGGGGAGAGTTAGCCTACAATACTGCATTCTAACCCCTGTGCCACCATGGTCCATGTATGAGATATGTATCATTATAATTTTTGTCTTTACCAATGTACTCATAATCAGTTACTTAATTCATTCACTGAAAATATTTTAGGCTGTCCTTGAGGGATTTTTTTTTTTAAAACCCTTCTAACTGTTCCAACTAAAATCTTTCCTTTGATGTTAACTTCACTGCCACAAATTAAAAGTAACCATAGTCTCTACATTTATGTATTTCAGTTGTATGGCTCAAAAGCAACTCAAAAGCAAATATTGTAATGGAGAGAAGAACCACAGCATTTTTCCAGGCTTTTGCTAACATTTTTTTGCAGATTCTACGTACGGTATAGGCTCACTCCACAAACATCTCAAGTAGTGTTTTCCAAACGTATTAGCATTGCAACTCCCAGAGGTCTATATGAAAGACCTTAATATTATAAAGACATGTATATTAAAAGGCTCCTGACATTACTTTGTTCTCCTTTTCACCGCTATCCCCTAACACACAATGTTACGTACAGCATTCTATGTAACTGCATGATGAAGACTTTGATATAAGCAGAGAGCCCATGTGGTGTAGCAATGAAGTTACTTGAATGACACAGGGGAGACTCAGATCCACCAACTCTGCCTTTTGCCATGAATGACTTTGGGCCTCTCTCTCAGGCTAGCCTACCTCACAGGTTTATTGTTGGGAGGAGGAAATTCTAGTATGATGTCTAGAATTCCTGGACAAAGGTAAGATGTATTTTTTTTTGTAACCTGGATGAAATAAATACATAAATCTTAAGGTTAGAATTGCATGACAAGTTTAGACAATTAAATAGTGGTTACCTCAAGAATTTTTAACTTGGACACTTGAAAAGCTTTTAGGAAACAGCATAATTGATCTAGGTTTATATTGTGTGTTAGCATGCAATTTCCTACCCAGTGCAATTTCTTAGTAGTGAATGAACTGGTCCCTGAGGGAAGAACCACATGTTCTCTGTTTGCTTGCTACATAATCAGATGGAAATGTACAGAATTGGAAGGATTGTAAATAATTCACAGAGGTGGGCCATTATGCATTTGTTACTTCTCTTTTGCCTGTTGGGTGTCCTCTTTTAGAATGTGGAATAACACCCCAAATTTGACATCCAGACAATTTGAGTTCCCAAGACTGTTGTGGTTCACCCTTGTTAGTCTAATCAAGTCACTCTGCTTATTATGGGTTCAATACTATGGTGGAAAAGGTGGATAGTTTGCCGGATAAAGTTAATCCAAACAAGCTATTACACATCTGTTACTTATTAAGCAACTGTTGGTGTTGTCAATGGACATGACCCAAGCAAGATGCTAATTTCCCTGTAGCACAGTTCAAATTACCAGCCAGAGTAATTGAATCTCATTTTGATATATATTAGTTTGGCTTCCTTCTACTTTTTTTAGAATTATCACTATACCATTTTACTCGGTGAGGATAAGAACATATAAGGAAGAAGAAATTAATTGTATACTTCGTAAAAAGGAAGTTTTTTTAGATAGAGTGTACCAAATGATTTCTACTGCTAGCGTAATGATTGAATAACACATGGCTCTTATTTATTGTTTCTAATCTGCTATCAGTTCTTGTTGTTTTGTTTTTTCTCATCACAGCTTGTCCTTCTAATATAAAAGAGTACCTGTTTTTGGCAGAACATGATGCATCTGTTTTCTGTACAGCAATTGGACACCCCTGCTATTAAATTAATTTAAATGATCAGCTCCAGCAACAGCTGATTCAATATCTCTTGTTTGGCTCTCACAGTTTTCGGAAAAATAAATGTAAATTAAAGCTGTCTCGGGAATATATTTATGTGAAGTACTAAGATCCAAACTGCAGTACTAATCAAGTCTTCAATCTTTTCTATCTCATTTGACAATGTCTATGAGATTCAGAACAAAGTAGTTTATTTTTAAAAAACTCTGTGTGTCAGTGGTAATAAACAGTCCTTCAGTTTTCATTAATGGAAGCTTTTTCCACTTCCAATATAACACTGCACGTAAGCAAAACAAAGATATATTTGAAAATACGGTATGTAGGTGTTTTACGTGGGCACAGCTTTCTTGCATGAGCTTAAGCCTTTTTTGCCATTCTGAACCTGAATAGATGTGGCTCATAATACACTGAAACAGAAAGAGAGCAAGGTCTAGCAAGAGTTATAGCCCGAAAACATGGTTCAGTTTGATAGCAGCACTGTACTTGTTGAACAAATGTTGAAAATTGCATGAAAACTACCTGTAAACCATTTCAATTAAACATATCTGTTAGTATTCTTCATTGGATAACATTTACGATCCTTATTACCTTAGTTTTCCAACAGTTTTTTACATGTCAAATGTGAAATTAATCTTATTAATATCTGCATTTTTGTAGAAAGTGTTTTGAGATTCCCCAGTGTGTTGAATGTATGTATGTATGAATGAATGAATGAGTATGTGTGTGTGTGTGTGTGTGTGTACTTGCTGTAATACTACAAAACAAATGAATATGCTGTTTGCTGCTGGAATATAATTTCACCCAAACAGCCTGCAATGCTATTCAGTAAGACCTATTTCCCCACTTTGCATTCATTGAGTCTACCTCTTATCCATTGTTAACATTAATCTAAACTCAGTATTTAGTACAAACATGTTCTAAGATCAGTCCTGGAGATTTTCTTCTCCTCAATGTCTTCATGTTTCATATTTGATTATGTATACACAGGTATACTCTGAGAAAGGAGAAGTGTGAACTAAAAATAATCATTCACTTAATAAGGACTGATTAAAATTAATCACCTGTAAAATAAGGAATGTGATTAAATTAATAATTAAATTGCTGTACAATTTGACTAAACAAGTAAGAAGTGAATAACAGTTCCCCACTCAACTGCATGACTAATAAATATTCTCATAACACCGCTTTTACACATAGAAACTCATATTTATTCACAGGAATCACAAAAACAATGATGAAGAATGGGAGGAAGGCAGGGAATGGAAAGGTGCATTGGATGATGTGAAAGAAGAAAAGGGGGGGACAAAATTGATGGAGAGGAAGGGAAGGAAGGACAAACTGAACAGGGAGGCAAAACAACAGAGAGAAAGTTGTCTTTTTTTTAGACCTTACTGAAATAGTTAACAAAAACCATAGCAAAAAACCTCAGCTTCCTTCCAAACTAAGACAAATCTTCAAAGGCATCCATTTTTTTTCAATCACGGAGACTGGCCATATGCTCACTTGTCCATTTGTTTGTTTTAACAGCTGTCTTCTCTTATGGCCACTCACCCAACCCCAAATTAATTTGAGGGAAAAGAAAACCTGGTATCTGGCAAACATGGTAGTAAAATCTCTGCTTCAGATATATTTGCAGACAATGCAATATGTACCAAATACAAAGCTATGACTTCCCATAAGAAAAAGGGGAAACTGGAAAGGGCAATAAAAGCACCTAGCTGCTTTAACAATCAGGACATAAACCGCAAAATCTGTGTAGGATTGCTAAAATATATATATTTGTAAAAAATGGTCAGTAAAACACATTTAAAAACAAATGAAGGGAAAGTATCAAGGGGTAGTTATTAAGAAAACATTATTGCTTACCTTATATGCTAGCTTAATGTTACATCAAAACATTATCATTTAAATGGCATATATGAAATATACTCCTTCACCTTTGCATGGAGAAGCCATGGAAATTCTGTTCCACAACTTGTCACAAAGGCCTTGATTGATTTTTTTTCCCAGGTCATTGCATCCTTCTGACTTCAAGAGTGACAAAAGCTAAGAGAGTCAATAGACCTTACAGTTGACACCGGACTGTGTCAAAGTAATGGGGGGAAAGCATTTAAACATCAGTATGACTAAGGATGAGCCAAGCCTGTCTCACTTATAGAACAGGATAAAAGCAATTATTATGGGAATGTCTATTGTAATTAGGGGCGAGTGGAGGAAGACTCTCAGTATAAAGACATCAACATGTATTCTCCTGGGAGCCAGCAACTGGAGACTGAACCAATTAACACTGTAGTTAACTGTACCATAATTACACTAAGTTACAGCTCTACTTTGAACAGTAATTTAACAGAGACAATATTTTCTTATTTCATGATTACCATACAATGGAAATAAACTCTCATTTCTAAACACAACTGGTTTTGGGAACACTGAAAATTAAACCCAAAGCATTAAAAAAAAGGTGTTTTGCAAAATCTGTTGTGAGTAAAGCACTGCTCTTCAATGCTGTTTGGAAGACCTGAATGGTTGTTTTGAATGCTGACTTAGCTGCCTATCTGTGGGCCGCCCCAATGGTTATGACTATGCATGCACATGCCTGTTCAAATCAGTTTTGGGAGCAATCACACAAATAATTCAAAAGATGTAGGTGCTTTAATGCTTCAAGGAGAGGGCTCTGCACACTAATAAAATTTCCAAAGCATTTTTTTCAAGAACTGCACTGTTCTAAGAGGTAGTGATTCATTATGAGAAAATCAGCAATAAATGGAATGTTATTTTGCTGTTCAGGCCTACTGAAAAGAACAGAATTTAAAGATTTAATCAAGACCTGACAGGATGCCTTGTTCTTCTCATGTAGTTTTAAGGACCATCATAGAAATCAATGTACATTTAAAGAGAAGAGGCTTTTAAATATGTTGGGAAGCTTTGTTCTCCTGATCAGGGAATGGCATGCTATCAAACTTTCAGTGCTGGTTTCCACAGCTCTTCTCACGTCAATATTATATTTTTAAATGTTAGACTATTAACTGTTCAGCAATGTACTTTAAAAAAGCTGTAGAAAATGAACATTTCCCTGACAACATAAAGAAGTCAGGGAAATGTTTTAAATGTCCTAAATGCATCATCAATGTGTACACACTAGTTTTGATGTATTTTACAATGAATCAGACTATGTAGTCACCAATTTAAGGTCTTTTGACGTAGGAAATAGCAGAAAAAATTGATAATTTGGGAAGAAAGATCCACAGGTTCAAACCTTGCATGCAATTCTCAAAATAAGCCGAATAGTCAGGAAAAACTTGTTTGGACTTCTCACTCTGCTGAAAATATAAACCATGAATTAATGGTGCTCTGTTTATAAGTAATTCAACTGTACTTTGCAATGTCACTCCACATCAAAACTAGCATTTCATATTATAAGGCTACATCCTCACCACTGAGATGAGGATGCACAGCCTAAAGGTATAGATAAAAACCCCAAGGTTGAATGAAGTATCCAGAAGACTTACTGGGGCTACAGAGATCTTCAAACCCTCTTAGAATGTAATTTATAAACATGTTAAAATCCATAAATTCTCTCCATATTTTGATTACTTATGCATGGCTAATGAAGTCATAATTTACTTGTCCGAAAGAAATTAAAGCCAAACACTGGCAATTAAGAAAAATCTGAAATAAAGAGATATTCCATGTAGTTCTGAGAGTTTGTCTGCATGGTTGCGACAATAGCAGAGAACAAGAAGAAGGGAAGTCTAGGGAAACAACTGTGTACCTTCAGAAAAAGAGTAACAGGAAAGCAATATAGGAGGCAAGAGAAGGAGCAGAGAGATAAACCTCAAGATAAGTCAAATTATAACTACTTTTCCACCATCCCCAGTTTCAATTATAAACAGAGATTAGAAAAATAGCCAGAACTAAAATATCTCACTACCATAAATAAGCACTGAAATGATATAGCTGAGAGAATCCAGGAATAAATTGCCTGAGAATCTCTGCTGGGCACCTTTTTCATTCTGGTAAACACCAGGTTGCAATGAGGTGCAGTTGCTTTCTGTGGCATGAAAGCCTTGAACCGGTGAGAATTGAACTGCCAAACTGCTGGCAGCCAGCAGTCAGAAGTAGCCTATAGCAGTACTGCATTCTAACCACTGCGCCACCATGGCTCTTCATCCCTTCATGCCCTTCGTCCACAAAATGATGTTTATAGATTTTGCTTAGCAAGGAAAATGGGTGGGTGTGGAATGTAGCAGGAATATCGATGTTGCAAGTTGAAGAAGAAAAAAGAAGCATCAAAGCTAGTACCCCATGGAAGCTTGCTGAATACTAAGGAGAGCAAACTTGCCCACAAGAAAGACCAAATGAATACTAGAAAAGAGACATGGCAAGGCAACGTATTACATGCTCAGTACATTAAAAAATAGCAGGCAAAGCAGATAACAACAAGACCTGGTAATGGCTAAGAGCAGGAAAATTGATGAATGATGAAAGAAAGAAAGAAATGGGCTTCTTTTTCTCTCTCTTCTAATTTCTCCTTCCTCATACATTAATGACTAAATGATGTTTTCTCTAAGGACAAATGTTTCCACTAACAGTATGCAGATCTTTTTATAAGCAATATTCAAACAATATTATATCCTTGTATTATTTCAAAAGGAAAAAAATATCAAGTACCACCACATAAATGCAAATGAGATATGACAGTTTTAACCATACAAGTTTCTCCTTATCTTCTATTATTTAAAATGAAGAAAATACTCAGAGGGATTATGGCCTTCTGGTGGAGCACAAGCTTTGCACACAGGAGGTTCCAAAATTCAGTCACTGGGAGATGATGAAGCCTTGGGAAACCACTGCCAATAATCCTGGCCTCTATAGATCAGTGCTGGGTTGTTGTTGTTATTGTTTTTTGTACAAGGAGTTTTAATTGCTCTAATGTTAGTCACGTCTAAGTGCTCCTTACTAGCTTTTTAAAAATGATTCCCTGTTCTGGTTGTACTGTCTGTACAGTTTCTAAAAAGGAGAAACAACAGATAAAGAGTATTTCCTTTTTTATATTTCTGTGATGAATCAGAACAGTACTGTATTGAAGGTACACAACCATTCCGTGGCTCCAGGTGGCCATTGTCTTGAAGTATGAAAAAAAAATCTATGGACACAATCTTTGGGGATAACAAAAGGAATTATAACAACTGAGAAAATAAGAGGAGGAGGAAGAGGAGGAGGAGGAGGAGGAGGAGGAGGAGAAAAAGAAATAGCAGTAGGGTAGTCATTGTCTACCTAGTAATAGTAGTCATTTTCTCTTGGCTAAATCATTACTACTAATAGATTGTCCCTCTATTTTATTAGCCGAAGAGGTAAAATTACCCATATCTGTTGTTTGTTTGAGCCCTTTCTGCATATGCTTGTAAACCCACAAATGACCATGTCTTTAAATGCATTTTTGCTCCTATTATAAGTATTTCTGTATAGTACACATCTTTAACAGTAGTCAGACTTTTCTATTTCTTTATTTTCAGTCTTCAATATAAAATATTTTCGTCTATGAGTAAATGACCAAGTTCATTTTTCTTCTAACCCATTAGTATGATTAGCCTATTTTAAGTCACGATTAGAATTACTGGGTACCTGTGTGACAATGTGAGAAATTTTAGTAGGATAAGAACCAGAGTAATTATTTATCTTGCATTTAGAGAATTTGTAGTGTGATTCATCATCATTATTCCTGCAACTATCTTATTTCACACACACATATCAAATAATTTTGACTGGAAAAACATTTATGGTAAAAGCCAAATCCAATATATCTTATTGCAATCGCTATCACTGGATAATATTTAATGAAGTACAATACAATATAGCATTTGCAACACACGGATCTATTTGTAGCTTTCGATTTACAACCTTTTGTTTAATGATCAAAGTTGCAACGTCACTAAAAATAGTGATTTACAACTTACAGCATGTACAATCATTGCAGCATGTCCACACTCATGTGATCAAAAGTCTAGCACTTGGCAACCAGAATGTATTTACAATAGTTGCAGTATCCTGAGGTCTTGTAATCACCATTTGTGACCTTTCTAACTACTTCCAACAAGGAAAAGTCAATGGGGAAAGTCAGTTTCGCTTAACAATCACATGATCCACGTAACAACTGCAATGATTTGGTTAAAGAACATGACAAAAAGTCATAAAATCAGGCATGACTCCCTTAACAACCACCTTGCTGGAAATTCTGGTCACAATTGTGGTTGCAAGTTGAAGACTACTTGTATGCAGAGATAGGTAACAGAAAAGCAAAGTTGCAATTACATTAGAGTGCCACTGCTTTGTGTTATATCTCCTGAGTAAGTTCAGTTATAGTTTTGTTAATAGTAACAGTTAATAGTTGTTAATAGTTAATAGAATACTTTGAACTGAATAGTAATTGGATGTTAAGTGTGAATTTGTATACAATGAATATTGTTCCAAAATTATTGACTGACAGAAGGTGATGCACATAGAATTCATCAGGTTGTCTGAGGAACAATCAGAGAAGAAATGATGTGAGAATGTTATTAGAGCCTCCATAAAGGTGGAACCATAACAAAAAATAAACCAATGATCCCGCT
Source organism: Ptyas mucosa (assembly GCA_012654045.1). Taxonomy (NCBI): domain Eukaryota; kingdom Metazoa; phylum Chordata; class Lepidosauria; order Squamata; family Colubridae; genus Ptyas; species Ptyas mucosa. Next base: position 18,623,458 of record WNWU01000005.1, read on the forward strand.
AGAACAAGGCTGTCAAATTCCCGGCCCACAGCTCGGATGCGCTACGTGCTGCCCACGCCTGGTTTAGTGAAGGGGAAAAAAGTTCCGATATGTCATGTGATGCTGCCATGACGACGTAAGTTTGACACCTCTGTTCTAGAACATCCACTCTACAAGGTTTGGTTCCTTCTACAAACCAATTCTATCTGAATCACTCTCTGTACTATAGGTAGTCTTCAACTTACAACAATTGAACCCAAAATTTCCATTGCTAAGCAAGACAGTTGTTAAATGCGTTTTGCGCAGGTTATGACCTTTCTTGCCACAATCATTAAGTGAATCACTGCTGCTGTTAAGTTAGAAACAAGGTTGTTAAATGAATCTGGCTTCCCCATAAGCTTTGCTTGTCAGAAGCTTGCAAAAAGTGTTCACACAGAACACTGCAATTGTCATAAATACAGGCCAGTTGCCAAGAGTCCGAATTTTAATTACATGACCATGGGGATGCTGCAATGGTGTGTGAGATAGTCATAAGTCACTCTTTTCCGTGGGGTTGTAACTTTGAATGGCCACTAAACAAATGGCTGTAAGTCAAGGACTACCTGAAAATTTCAAACTATATTAGCAGAAGAGCTCTGCAGGATTTGTGAACCATAAATTGATCTGATAAAAAAAAATATGTGACATAAGCAGCAGGCATGTGTATGAATAAAAAATAGTACATCATTATGATACCCCGTTAAGTACACTTTTCTATACGAGAAGAGGTTGCTATGGAACACCAAACACCACTAATAATTTTCCTGGTTTTTCCTAGTCTAAATTATGCTGAGCCCTTTTTTTTATTTACACCCACCTTTGCTTCATTGCTCCAAATTAGTTGCTCAGCAGTGAACATCACTAACAAAAACAACATTCTGAAACTGCAAAACACACTTATATTTTGAGGACAAAGAACTAAATCTCTCTTTTTCTCACAGAAAACAGATATGGCGCTAGAATTCCATAAATGGCAGTAAACAAGATATGAAATACTATTTATTAAAATATCCATGGCAATTAGAAGCATTATAGGTAGTTGTACGTATATGACTCTGTACATACATGATTGGCCTCATATTTATGGCTAAACTGTCCACCCACTCTTTCTTCTGATTTTCCTCTTTTAACATGTTGTTCTAGCTGCTCCTGTTCCCTGACATTCAATTACCTTTAAACAGCAGAGTTCTTGTTTACATGAAAGGTAATGCATGCACAAACATACATGTGAAGACTTTATAAGCTGAACAGATAAACAACTGTAGGAAGTTGATGTCATTGGAATAATGTCAGTAGGTGCAGGGCTTACTGGAATGCTTACATGTGATCCCTCCCAATTTGCGTAGAGCTTGAGTCAACCTATTTCTCAAATTAATTTCTATGACTAGCTATTGTGAAGATAAACTGAATGTAGGCAGTGGTGGGATTCAAGTAATTTAACAACCGGTTCTGTGCCCTAATGATTTCTTCCAACAATCAGTTTGCCAAACTGTTCAGAAAGTTAACAACTGGTTCTCCGAAGTGGTGCGAACTGGTTGAATCTCACCACTGAATGTAGGGATAAAAACCCATGTGCCATCTTTTTCTTCATAGAGAAGGAATGAGACATCAAACTAAAAGCAGTTGTGGAGGAAAGCAGAGAAAATCAGTCTCCATGGATGCAAGCTGTTATTTTATGATGCCATCAAGGCTCGTCTATTTACTTAACAAAAATGTCCTTAACCCGTCCTAAATGTTTCTGTCTTTCCCTTTATTCCCGTACCCTTGTTTCTTGACTATTAAGTTTCATATTATTTTAAGAAGTTTATTAAGGAGAAAACCCAAGCACTAAGAAGTTTATCCTTAAAACACAATAATATGATGCACACATTAGCTTGTTTGTATTAAATCTAATGACCTTTCCTCACTGCTGTTTTAAAATATGCATCTGTAAGTCATAGAACAACAGCACTACATTTGCTATTCTCATTGCCAACCTCTATCCTGCCCCTAAACTGCCTGTTTTGGATTGCCAACTGATGGTGTGGAGGAGGTATAAAGTATGCAGAGTTAAATATAACTAAGCCATTGGTTAAATCTGCCCTTCCCCTTTCGCCACATTGAAACCCTCCTCCTAACAAAACACTGGATGGTTTGGACTGATGACTGCATTCACAAGTTTACCCTTCCATCAAAACCTGGTAAAGAAATCACGTATGCCTAGGAATGGTGGAAGCTATCTGTTAAAGTAGCAATTTTTGTCAGCAAGTTCAGAAAATAGCTAACAGTGCTGGAAGATGCACAATGAAAGAATGGCTGAGAACTCCTGCTTTTCTGAAAGGTAGCCCCAACACCGTTCAACTGCTTTTCGGGCTAGTTTTAAAAGGCAAATTTAACCCCTTTCTGAAGAAGCACTAAGCTAATTGCTCAGCTGCTTTTGAGTAGTGATATGCTGCTTTTCCAGAAGAGGAGTGGATTTTGTATTTAATCTGTATGTAGCATTTAAATAAGTATAGAGGGACTGTTTTTGTTGCAACAGAAGAACTCCCTTTCATTTCAGTTTTCCATTAGTCCCAATCAGACTACAGGTCAGATGTTAGGTCCAGCTATGACATTTTTAAGGTCAGGGTCAGCACCCTTTCAAAAGAGTGGTAACACTCTATTCAAAAGGATCTTAAAGTACAGCTGACAGACACGTGGGAGTGACTGATGGCAAATAATCCTTTTTCTAGGTTATCTCATAGCCCTACTGTCTTTGGTTAGTTGCTATTTGGGCTGATTCCAGGCCTCCCAGCTAGGAATTGGGTCATAGACCCAGTGTGAGAGAGTCAGGCTGTCCTACTGGCCTGGAAGGAACAGACTTTTGAAACATTGCCCAGGAACTGGAAATGAGTAGGCATGCCCACACTTGTTGGGAGTGGCCAGTAAGATAACAAGCTAATCCCAGTCACTTGACTACTAAACTGATTGAATAACTGGTGAAGCATATCTTTTTGCACCTCCAGCAAAGCTGTTGTACCTTGTCTCTTATTTAAGAGGGGAAAAACATTACAGTTAAGAACAACTTTAAGCTGCCTCAGGGATGAAATAAACAAAGTATCGGCAGAAAGAAAGATTGCTGGATGTGTTTTTGCCAACGAAAGCTGGGGAACACCCTAGAAATCAATTGACACAGTAATATTTGAGGGTCAACGTGGGGCAGTGATGGTTAACCTTTTTGCTGTTGCATGTCAAAAGCGGGGGGAACATGGGGGGGTGTCCTGCATGCATGTGCCCACACCCATAATTCAATGCGCCCCACCCCCCTGCACATGTGCACACGACCCCCCTGCTTTTGGCACGCGATGGCACGATGGGCCTGGTAGGCTCCGCGTGACACCTGGGGCACGTGTGCCATAGGTTTGCCATCATGGGCGTGGAGTAATGGTTAAGGTATCAGGGTTGAAACTAGGATAACATGAGTTCTAATCCTGATTAGGATTAGCCATCTGGGTAACCTTGGGACAGTCACGCTGACTCTGCCCTAGGAAGACGACAAGGGCAAACCACTTCTGAAAACCTCGCTAAGAAAATTGCAAGGACTAATCCAGGCTGTTGCCAGGAGGCAACATTGTGAGTCAAGGCACAGCCCCCACCCCCATAAACAAAAAGCAGGTGAGATTTTTAAGACAATATTTAATCTAGTTTGTCCTCTATAATTATCTATAGGAACTGGGCAGAATTAATTGAAAGTTTGTGCTCACTTCCTTACTTCAACTAACAGCAAAAATAACATGTTGCAGTAATACTCATTTAACTGAATATTATCCTAGCTATTTTCAGGTTTCCACTTTACATTCCCTCCCCCCTCCCCTCTCTTAACCACTCTATTCATGGGTTGGGGCAAATTTCACATCTTTTCTCTGATTTTTTTTCTAAATATGCAATAAAGGAAGTCAATAATTGGCTTAACTTTTCTAGCAAAAGAGGAAGAAACTACTTAAACCATAAATGTCGTTTGCAATGCACTGCAATCTGCATATTTCGAACAATGGCATGTTTATGCCATTCAAAACAACTGCAAAATAAAAGCGCAAAAATACTGTTTTTTGATGTAGAAATAATTGAATGCATCAAACCAAAGCAATTGTCCCAACTTGCATTGTCCCAAATCAAGCAAGCATATACACACAAAACCAGAATGAAACATACCTTCTTAAGGAACAATATTTGGAGTTTCCAGTAAGGCCTCTTTATCATTTTTATGCCACACATAAAAAGATGTCCATGGGTAAGATTTTGAAACCAATCAAACCATCATGCCAAAAACAGCTACCTTTCATTTTTCCCGGTTTTCTTTCTGTGGTTGCTAAACCTTATTCAACATAGCAGACAACAGTCCTTTGAACAGCTGTGGAATTAAAAGCAAATGGTTAGGCTGAAGGTAATCCTGGATTCAGTTAAAATGCTGCGGGGTCATACAGTGCTCCACTCCCCTGCTTTGGGTAATAGTCCTGTTTATCAGAAAAAAGGGAAGGTGGTAACCAAGAAGCCTCTTAGCCCTGTCTGAATCAAGAGAAACTGCAACATTATAAAAGGAATCCTTAGAAAAGGAAACGTGAAGGCGGGAGAGAAGAGGTGAGCTGGATGATGCTAAAAAAGCTCATAGAATCTATTTCAGTACACAAAGCTGTAAAATATAACAAGCTACGTTATTGCACAGCACACCTGTTAGTGGCAAGAGTTCTAATGAGTCAGCCAAGCACAGTCCAAAATGCTTTTTTTCAATGTATCCTTTGAATGAATGTGTAAGTTAGGCAAAAAACGCAAATGCAACAAAAGGTGGGACTAACACGAGAAGTGTATAAATGCAAGTACCAACTACTTGCATGAGAAATCTATCCATCACAGAAAAACTGTAATGGTAGAACAAAGAAAAATAAAACTGGGTCACAAAACCAATGACTGAAAGTATATTTTCTTTCATTATTTACAGAGGTCCTTATTTCATTGCAAGTATCCTGCAAAAAGAATTAGGGTAAAAGAAGAGAATGCTTAGCAATGTATCAAACCGCATTTCTGAGCGATGAAATACACTTAATTTCACTGCGAAGGGCTTCTTTTCGACTTGCTTGTAGCACTGTCAGTGTGTCATCACAATAACCCATTCAGTTTATTAGTAATATTTTACATATGAAGAATATAAGACACTGTCATGCTTAATAAAAGACTTGTCTCCTTGAGAAGAAATTTACCACTGGGATATAGCAGGAAATACATTTAAACCCATGTTTTTGGTTCCCTAGTGATTCCAAGAAATCCTTGGATCCTTGAGTTTTCTCTCAAATGCTGATGCCAGTGGAAGTAAGGTTCAGTGTCAGATCAGGCAGTCCTCGATTTAGGACCATTTAACAATTGTTTGAGGTTACAATGATGCTGAAAAAAAAAGTGATTCATGACCGGTCCTCACTCTTAGGACTGTTGCAGTATCACCAGGGTCTTGTGGCTTTGGCATCAGTATATATTGATGACAGTTGCAACCTACCAGGGTCATGCAGCTGCTATTTGTGTTCTGATCCAAGAGGGATTCTGACAAGCAAAATCAATGGGGGGGGGGAAGCCACATTCACTTAAAGACGCAGTGATGCGTTTAACAACCACAGCAAAAAGGTCACACAATCAGATATGACTCACTTAATGACCACATCACTTAGAGACAGATATTCTGCTTCCAACTGTGGTTGTAATTTGGAGGATTACGTTTAGAAGTACCAGACTAATGATTTAAAATAGACTATTTCATGAGTAATGGAAAGCTCTTCTCCTGGATAGGAAACTTATCTGGCAGTTTCCTGTAATTTTCCTTGGGCAGATTCTCAGAATTTAGATTTAAAAATACGGCTGTAGGCGGCTGTTTTTTGTACCAGTCTTCCTGCCTATTGTGGATTCTCACTTGTGAACTTTCTTTTCTTAATTTTTTTGTAGCTTTTTTTAAAAAAATAACAAAAAACAAAGAAGTGAACATAAAAAGAAACAAAACACATAGTTTTAATGCAAATACATAAAAACCAATTTAAAAATGCTTAAAATGAAAAAAAAGAAAAAAAGAAAAGAAACAAAGTATAATATATCATTGTAGCAACTAACAGTGACAATTATATACCCGTTTTCCCGAAAATAAGACCCAGTCTTAATTTTCTTTTGGACCCCGAAATAAGCACTTGGGCTTATTTTTGGGGAGGTCTTATTTTTTTTTTTTGACATGCACGAGGTGGCAAGCACAGGGGTTGAAGAGAGTGGGAGCACTGCTACCACCACCCCTGCCCCGTCACATCATCTATTTGCCAACCCCCCATCCCAGCTTGATTTTTACACCTGTGCCTCACCCCACCTCGTACAACCAGATGGTGGGTGGGGCTTAACTAGAGCTTATTTTCAGGATAGGGCTTATATTAGGTGCAGGCATGAAAATCAGGCTACGGCTTGTTTTGGGGGTAGGTCATATTTTCGGGGAAACGCAATGTGTATGTATACACACACACATATTCAAGTACACATATATTAATTTGTAATAGAGTTATAGAACTATCATTCTTTTTTCACTTACAATAATTTGCATAAAGTAGTCCGATATTTCATTATACTATCCATAAAAAATCTACTTCTATAGGCAGCCCACTTATAGGTGGCAAGTGTAATCAGGTCTTCAGTCCACTAAGTGAATGAGGTATAAATTTATTTTTCAAATATTACAATATCATTTTTTTTAGTCATATAAGGCACCGGAGAATCTATTTACATTGTCCAGTTGTCAAATTCCATGTACTAGGTAGTTCAAGAGAATTATTATCCTCTGAAAATGTTTCCTTTTGCCACACAGTTGTATTTATATAGTCAACTACTTTCTCCCAAATCCTGTGAAGTATAGGACATTATAAAAATATGTGTTTTAAGAAAGTATTATCCTTATTAAATCTTCAACAACTGCTGTCTTAGCCAATTCTTTTTCTACAAACATAATAGAGTCCAATAAATTATAAAAATAATGTTGTTGTATAAACTGTAATTTGAAGTCCATTCATATTCTTGCTGTAAAGGTTAAGACACTCTCCCATACTATAGGCAATAAAGGAACATCTAATTATTCATTCCATTCATTTCTTAGCATCTGCATATCAAATTGATTTATTGACAACAAATATCTACAAAAATATACAGAACATTTTTTTTAGTTTGAAAGAATTTAATCAATTGTTCTAGTATCTCAGGTGTCTCCCTAAAATAAATAAAATAAGCATGGTATTTCCATGACTTTCTAACTGATGTAATTGTTGCCAGAGATACAATTTAGACCTTAATACTGTCCAGTGGAACCAAAGATATATGTATATTTCAAAGTTTCCTAAATTGGAAAATTAACATTAATTGTTGGCTTCTATCATATAATACTTGACAATAGGTAAGTATGATGATATACAGTTCTATAATCAGATTCAAAAAACCAAATCTTCATTAATTGATAATTACATTTCTTGTAAACACATTCTTAGAATCGAATCCAAGAATCTCAATCTTCCAAATTCTATCCCTAGTTACTATGTAAGAGATGCTCGGGATATTCCAATATATGGTAACCTTTAACTTTGCTATTATTAGTACATGTCACTCAGTGGTGAGTTTCAAATATTTTTACTACCAGTTCTGTGGGTGTGACTTGGTGGGCGTGGCAGGGGAAGGATACTGTAAAATCTCCATTCCAACCCCACTCCAGGGGAAGGATACTGTAAAATCCCCATTTCCTTCCGATCAGCTGGGACTTGGGAGGCAGAGAATAGATGGGGGCGGGGCCAGTCAGAATTTTTATTACCGATTCTCCGAACTAAAAATTTCCGCTAGCGTTCTCCAGAACTGATCAGAACCTGCTGAAACCCACCTCTGATGTCACATTGTGTAAGTTATTCTACTTGATTTGTCTAACATTCACGATCTTTCCATTATTTTTATCAGTGGAAAGGGTCAGAGGAGTGAAGTCAGTACTCTTGCAAATTTATTTCATTGTTGGAAATCAAGATTACAAAGCTAAACTGATGAAAGACTTTTCTAGGACAAAGTTATCTCTTTTACATAACAAGGGAGACCTCTACTGTCAGTTATAAGACACTGCAAAATTGTTCCCTGTTATATGAATAATTTAGGTAGCTCCTGAGCTCCTAATACTTAACTAAATCCTCATGATTTGCATGAATAATTAATCATTTACTTATTAAATTGATATATAAGGCTACCCATATCTGAAATATGATTCTGGGTGGCTAATAACACATTAAAGACAATAGAGAAAAAAGAATATCAGCGAAAACATAAAAACCAACAATGTTCACTGAGAACTAGCATACATAACAACAACAGTAACATCTCACAGGCCATCTAGCCTCTCATTCATCAAGCCCTGGAACATATCCACATCCTCAGAACTTTGCAAAAGCCTGGCAGAGTTGGAGCCAATCTAATCTGAGATGATATGATATTTCAGAGGCAGATGCTGTGGTAGAATAGGTTTGCTTCCTAGATACTGTTAGATGGCATTCTTTAAATGAGGAAACTGGGAGCATAGGTCTCCTGTTGGACTTAGTGGTATGAGGTTCTGCTTGGGGCATTTACCAACGAAAGATGGTAAAATATTGAATCTGGTGGGCCCAAAAACTAAGAGCCAGAGTTGAACTAAAGCCTTTTCTTCTCTATCCAAATTCTCTCGGTCTCCAACTACTAAGGCAGAACCTCCACAGCATTGCTTAGTCAGCCCTGGGTGGAAATATAGAGCTGGATATCATCAGCGTACTGATAATTTCTCACTTTGTGCTGTTAGATGTCCTCAGTGAGGGGCTTCTGGTAAGTGTTGACAGTGGGGGGACTATCAAGCCTCAAAAAATCTCATTGAAAAATGACTATGGCCTAGATCTCTGTCCCCCATTGACTGGAGCCAGCTTCAGAAGAATTATACACAGAATTGCGCCTCCTACTCCAAGCCTCCAGAACTGTCCAGAATGACTGAACTGATGATATTGAAAGCTGCCAAGAGCTTCAGAAAAGCAAGGACAGGACATATCAACCCGACCTGTTTCTTGTCACAAGTACAATAAATGACATTTTAGTCCTGTACCCAGGTTTGAAACTCCACCGAAAGGGGCCCAGATTATTTATTTTCTCCAGAATTGTCTAAAGCAACAAATGCCACCCCCTTCTCAAAACTTTCCCTAAACAGAGAAGATGGGAAATGGGACAAAAAAATATCCAAAATTACTGGATCCAGAAGTGGCTTCTTGAGGAGGGGGTAAACCACCACCTCTTTAACCAGCCATAGAACAATTCCCTCTCTCATGAATGAATTCACCACCTTCAGTATCTAACCACACTTCTTTGTTAACTTCGCTAGCCTGAAGAGCAGGGGTGAAATCCAGCAGGTTCTCACAGGTTCTGGAGAACTACTAGTGGAAATTTTGAGCAGTTCGGAGAACCGGTAGCAGAAATTTCGAGTAATTTGGAGAACCAGCAAATACCACCTCTGGCTGGCCCCAAAGTGTGGTGGGAATGGAAATTTTGCAATATCCTTCCTCCAGGAGTGGGGAGGGAATGGGGATTTTGCAGTGTCGTTCCTCTGCCACGCCCACCAAGCCACGCCCACGGAACCAGTAGTAAAAAAAATTGGATTTCACCACTGCTGAAGAGACATAAATGAAACATAAATGTGGCTGAGCTAACAGTTCCAAGAACCCTGCCTATTTCATCAGGATCAACAGAATTAAATTCATCCTAAATAACCAGGCTGAGACTCAGTTATCTCTTTGAGGTCAGAGTCCAGCTTGGACTGAATCCAAACAACTGTATCTGACAAATGCTTCACATATTCCACATAACAGCCTTGTAAGAAATGTCTGGTTCAACTCTCCCCAGGAGCAAAATCAGAGCTGCTGGGCAGTTATCTGTAGATGAAATAAAAATGGAGAAATATTAATGTTTCACTACCCTCATGGTCATGGTATGTGGAAAAGACATGGGAGACAAGGGGAAGAACCACAGCCAGGGAATGATTGGACAAGAGGCAGCTAGCCCACAAAAGGAATGTGGGCGTGGCAAATGTCTCAGAAAGGTCCCTCCCTAGTTTATTGGGCTGTAAATGTACCAGGGGAGAAATGTATTTTCGGACTTGCAAGACTGATATCAGCCTTGCAAGTTAGTCCAAAAAGGAAGCATGACCAGATAGACTAATTCTATCTGCAATGTTACAACAACAGAATCTTGCAAGTCTGAAGCATCAACTTAAATCAATTATTCAGATCAAACCTTTATAAAGGTATTAAATTGAATCAGGTGCTCTTAAATTTCAGGTGAATTTGAAGATGATTTAGAATGAACGTTCTGGCTTCGCAATATCTCAAAGGCTGCTACTTCTATATGGACAAAGTTGAAGCAAGTAGTATTAAGAGGCATAAAGAATTCTTTCATATTGATAGTGATATTAATGGGCGGGTGTGAGTTTTATGTCCAAATCCCACTCATTAAGGTGTTCACGGAGAGCTACTGTGCTGGTCTCATTGTTAAGTTACAAAATTTGTTCCCAAAGGTTCACCTTAAGAGGGAAACACAATTTTATTCTGTTGCTTTTAAAGAAGTTGTCCTGCCTCATGATCTTGTACTTTCGCCCAACTCCATACATGTAGTCCTTGAGTTACGATTGTAATCAGGGGTGGGTTCTAAATTGTTTTACTACTGGTTCTGTGGGCATGGCTTATTTTGTGGGCGTGGCTCAGCCGAAGAGGTCGCAGTAAAAAATGCTTTTAGAAGCCTCTGACGATCAGGCAACTCAGCTGGGATTGCCAGAGGCTTTTAAAGGCATTTTTTTCCCTACAACCTCTTTAGCCAAAGAGGTTGCAGAAAAAATGCTTTTAGAAGCCTCTGACAATCCCAGCTGAGCCGTGCGATCACCAGAAGCTTTTTAAAAAAACTTTTAAAAGCATTTTTTCGGCCGAAGAGGTTGTAGAAAAAATGCTTTTAAAAGTTTTTTTTTAAAAAAGCTTCTGATGAGGTGGGCAGGGTAAGCATACGGCGACCGGGCCAGGACTGGTTCGGGGGCATGGCCAGCCAACGTTATTACCAGTTCTCCGAACTACTATGAATTTTTACTACCGGTTCTTGCGAACCAGTGCGAACCAGGAGGAACCCACCACTGATTGTAATGGAGTTTGCCTATTACAGCTGCAACAGTTATAGAATGGGTTGATCACATGACCGACCTGATTTTATAATTTTTTTGTGGCAATTACTATGTAAATGCTGCAGTAATTAAGTGAACCAATGGTTTGCTGTGCTTGCGATTTTGCCAAAAAAAGGAAGTAACTTCTGGTTTGGGGCAAAATTGTCATAAAATGTGGACACGTGACTGGAAATGGCCATAACAGTGGCAATGTTGCCGAGTACCCAAGATGTGGTCATGTGAATACAGCCCCCCCACACAGCTGTCAGAAATTTGGATCCAGGTTGTAAGTCTCCTTTTATATTGACGGTGAATCTTGAATCTTAAATTCAAGTTCAATATTGCAATCTTTGAATGTCAAATCTGAATCAGCTCTTAGCTGATTTATATATTCCTTGTGCATACACTCCATTTTCCCTGACTCGGTAGAGTGCTGGGTCCTGGTCATCAGTGTCAGCGAGTTAAGTTGCATTTTTTCATCGCTGCCATAATCAAAGAGGAAAAGGAAAAAAAACCAGAACGAGCAGTACAGTTTGAAATTTAGTGCTTGGCATTGAGATAGTGTCCTTCTCCCCCTCCCTTAATAGATAGGGTTACCCAGGTGATGAAGGGAGGGGGACATTCCTGTGATCTGAAGTAGTGGGCAGAAGAGACTGACTTGGAAGATGGCCAATGGGCATTGAGATATTGTGAGGCAGAAGGGGAGGGGTTTGGTTTCAGAGAATCAGTTTTGGCTGCATATGAGTTTAGGTCGGATCATAAATTCTTTAATAAATGAGAGATTCATCAAAGACTTTGTGTTTGAGAATGAAATTTATTTGAGATTACGCCGAAACCTGACAATCAGTTTCATTGTTCATTCTATGTACTGTATATAGTCTACTTATTACCTGTGGTCTGATCATAATATTATCTGGCTTTATTGCTATGCTAGGATACCAAACACGCATCTATAAAAGCCCAAAGCTTACTTTCCAAATGATGGTTAGTCTATTGTTAAAAGTACACAGGCTAAATCTCATTGATCCCAAAAGTACTTGTGTCTGAGCATTTGTGGTGTTGTTGTCCATGGTGTTGTTTAATTTGAAGGAAAGTTGATGGAATAACACTTCCAATTCAAATAAAATTCAATTGCCACTCTTCGGATTAAATCATAAATTTGCACTGGATTTCGGGTGATTTATTTACCTCTAATATACAGATCTGTGGTTTTCCAAATGTATGGTTGTGAAAGTTGGACCACAAGGAAGGCTGAGCATCAAAGAATTGAGGCCTTTGAACTATGGTGCTGGAGAAGTCTCTTGTGAAACCTTTGGAGTGCAAGGCGATCAAACCAGTCAGTCCTAGAGGAGATCAACCCTGACTGCTCTTTAGAAGGCCAGATCCTGAAGATGAAACTCAAATACTTTGGCCACTTAATGAGAAGGAAGGACTCACTGGAGAAGAGCCTAATGCTGGGAATCATTGAGGGCAAAAGAAGAAGGGGACGACAGAGAATGAGGTGGCTGGATGGAATCACTGAAGCAGTCAACAAGAGCTTAAGTGGTTTCCGGAGGATGGTAGAGGACAGGAAGGCCTGGAGGAAAATTGTCCATGGGGTTGCGATGGGTTTGGACATGACTTCGCAACTAAGAACAACTATAAGATGTTACAAAAAATTGAAATATATAACACTATCCTAAAACATATACCAAGAACATAAAACACATTTACATTATCACCAATTTATCAAATTTGTATATTGTGTAACTTAAAATGACACTGAAGTCAACCTATGCTTTTTATGACCCTATGAATAATCTTGTCAGAAGACTCACTATTTCAAATACTTGTGCTTTTTTTTCTAGAAAAGTTCATTCCTAACTGACTTCCACTTGATGGCAGTGTTCTTCACTACATAAGTAAAATGAGTCACGAAATAAGTGAGAAACTGGCTTTCTTTTGGAACAGCAGTAAATATCCAAATATCAGAAGTTTTTGTTGTTTTTTTTTCACCCAAGAGCAAAAAACTAAGCAAGTCACAGCTTTAAATTAACATCAGTCCTTGTAATTAGTCTGGCTATGTTGTTTGATTTTTGTTTTGTTTTAAATAATATTTATGATAATATGTTTGGAACTGGTCCAACAGAATTACATAATCATTAACTGATGGTAGGTATAGTCCAATGCTACCTGTTGCTTAGCCACAACCACAATAACATAGAACTCTGTCCTTTCTCCATGTATCTTTTGGCTGGTCTAAGGAAGAGAGAAAAGTAGACTAGAGTAAACATCAAAGGTACCACAAAACTGCCCTTACCATTAGATAAAATAAGTCATATATGTTGGATCCTGCATCCAACCTCCTCTTCTTTTGCTCATAACTGATTAGACTGATTAGCTGGATAGCAGAGAACATACAGCATTATTAATAGGAGACCAATGACCATCAGAATCACAAGATACTACTTGGAGACCAGGGGTGGGTTCTAAATTTTTTTACTACCGGGCGTGGCTTATTTTGTGGGCGTGGCTTGATGGTCATGTGACAATTCTTTAGGATTTAGCAAAGGTACTGGTCTACCAGGCTTTTAACTGCTTGCAGAGCTGTACTGGTCTACCCATTTATTTTTGCAGGCACTGATCTACTCATGTATTTTTGCAGTCACTGATCTACTCATGTATTTTTGCAGGCACTGGTCTACTCATTTGTTTTCTTTTAACACTGATCAGTGTAGGGCGGCCCTTTGAAGCCCCGCGGCAAGAGTTTAAACAGTTTTTTTCCCTCTAGCCATCAGCTGGGACTCAGGAGGCAGCAATAGATTGGGGGTGGGGTCAAATAAAAGGTAAGAATAACACGGGGGGTGGAAGGGTGCAGGGCCCCCCCAGAACCGGTTCGGTGACGTCATATCGTCACCGCTACCGGCTCGGGAGAACCGGGCCAAACCGGGAGGAACCCACCACTGTTGGAGACTTAGCATTCCCATTCAAGGACCCTCCAGACCACTGGATTCAACAGATTCCTTGAGTCAGAAATTATCTTCTTTGTTATCTCATGCATTATGGAAGAAAAAGGCTGCGGACCTGAGCAGCAGCCATACACTATACAGCAGTAGTGGATTTCAATTTCGGCCACTACCGGTTAGCTCGTGGGCACATGCACGCTCATGTGCGCAACGCTTCTGCACATACGCAGAGATGTCCGGGCAGGTGGGCAGAGCCTTCTGCCGCTGCTGCTGCCGCTGCCACTACCAGTTTGCCCAATCTGAGGCGAATCGGTAGCAACCCACCACTGCTATACAGCCATAGATATCAGGGGAAGCCTAAGATACCACCAAACTTTCAGAAGTCCTCTGTATTCTACTGAAACCATAATACTAAACAGTATGATCACCTCTGAAATGTTGACAGAGGAAGGTAATAAAGGGGAAGGGACAAAAATTGTAAGGAAATAGCGTACAATATGTTCTTATGGTCATTTGGTGTCATTGCATCAATCCCAAAGAGAAAAAGTTAACTGCATATCCACTGATATTCAGTTTAATAAAAAATCTTGTATGGAATACAGCATAATTTGAATGATAATTGCACACAGTTGTACAAAATGAATATTCAGTCCATCATGCCAAAGGTATACTTTTTCAATTTCTGCAAGTTGTAGGGCAATATGTTGATGATCATAAATTATTCTAACCAACCCAAGATCCTGTTCTTTCTATTTCCTCCATGATTATTATAACCAAGCATTTTAATTCTATAGCATCCTTATAAATTTTTATGACTGCAAGATAAACAGGTCCCTGTTGAAGAAGTAGCTTGCTTTAATGGGTTGCTACTTGGCAACTGATTTCAAATGCTAGGAAATTTTGTTATCATAATATTACTTTACCAACTGTCATCATGCGAAAAACATATGTGATTCTCCTTAAAAGGAGAAAAAGTGGAATCAGCTAACATTTCTATGTAGATTAAGGATACCTCTGTTAATAATAAATCATATCCAGTACCCAAACATTTATAGATCAATATTTACATAAATTACATTACAACTCTACACCTGGCATATTTGTTTTCCTTCTTGTTGATTAAAGAGGTTGATGGCTTCCCCCAGAAAGTTCCTAAAACTTACAGTATGAAGTATTCTTATGCAAAATACCAGGCTTCCCTTTAAATGGCAGGACATGGAAGATAGATGCAAGCCACACACTTATTGTGTGTGATGAAATAATGAACGTACCATTTCCAAGATGAATACTGCAGAGATATTTCTAAAAAGAGAATTTTTTTTAAAGCAACAAGTTTGTTTCATACATTAAATCTGTGAAATAAAAGTAAGTAATAACTCCTATAGAGGTCAACTAAGAAACAAGCTCCATTGAGGCTTTCATGGGTAGGAATGTAAAGCAGTGTGGCTTTAGAGTTCTTTAAATGGTTGACTGTCTTATTTCATATGCATTTTAAAGAGTTAAATGACTGTAGGACATCTGTATTGGAAGGTTCCATATATAACATGAAAACACAACTGCTTGAACAGAAGTGAATGAACTTCACCCCTTTATCCATTCATGGCAGCAGGATCAGAGCAGGAGAGAAGGCAGGGAGCAGATCCAAAAGTCAAGATGGTGATGACAACCATGCAACTGAAGCCATCTTTTTTAGATGCATTGTGATCAGTGGTGGGATTCAAAATTTTTTACTACCGGTTCTGTGGGCATGGCTTGGTGGGCATGGCAGGGGAAGGATACTGTAAAATCTCCATTTCTTCCCCACTCTAGGGGAAGGTTACTGCAAAATCCCCATTTCCTCCTGATCAGCTGGGACTCGGGAGGCAGAGACTAGATTGGGACGGGGCCAGTCAGAGGTGGTATTTACCGGTTCTCCGAACTACTCAAAATTTCTACTACTGGTTCTCCAGAACTGATCAGAACCTGCTGAATACCACCTCTGACTGTGATGTACAAAGACAAAGACAGGGCACCAATTGCATGGTCTGGGAACTACCTTGATGTTTTTAACCTCCTCCCTGCACTCATTTCTGCTATGCTGATCCTTCTCCCATGAACAGATGAGGTGCTGATGTTCATCAGTCTCTTTTTTTTAATGCAATCCTCCTTTCCTCTCATCAGACAATTCCAAAGGTTTTCCAACCTTTCTCTGAGAAAAAGGGAAACTAAACAATAGCAACCACCCCCAAATCATCTCTTCCTTTCCTTCTCCTGCAAGCATCCATTCCATCAAAGTATTGTTGTCAATAGAAGGGACACTATGAATGTTAAATTTGAAACGTCATAATTTAACATTTGTGACAATGGTGTGGCATTGGCATCTAATATTGTTTCAATGTGTGTCATATGCAAATATGCAACATTGCTAAACAGAAAAAGCATAATATATTGAAAAAAAACCACAGGAAGGGAAAGAAAATCAATATTCATAAAAGCAGGAGCTCCTGATATAAATATTTTATATCATTAGAGATACAGCATCTCTCCTATGATCTTACAGTATGGTATTGTAGAAGTATCAGTTAACAGCTTAAAATCCTATTAACTTCCCCCATCCCCCAACCTAAAGCTGTGATAGATAATTCAAAACATAGGTGGGTTTGCACTATACTCTAAACAAGATTAAAGTGGGATCAGGTAGTTTTGGTACCCAGCCGTTATCTTTGTGTATCACATGAACCAAATCCCCATGCTAGGCCATTACAGGGTTTATTTGTTTAGATTAGCTTTTTTTTTCTTCTTTTTTTTTTGAGAACTCAGACATTCTGGTGCTTTCCATAGTGCCTCATTGTGCTGTGTGTGCACATTTTCTGCTGTTGCTCAACTTTCGTTTACTGCATATCATTTCCCAACCTTGAACTGTTCTGGAATTCCATTCGTACTCTATGTGTACGTCCTCTCTATCTCTCCCTCTGTGTACATGCATTATCCATCAGGAAGTTTCAAATGAACAACATATTGGTTGCCATAATCATAAATATAATTATTCTTTTTGTTGAAAAAAGTTTGTAAATTTCAGGTTCAGTCCAATAGCTATAGAATCAAGTCAGGCAATACGAGAGAGAAAAATAAACCATAGTTGTGACTGTCCACATACTGTACTGATATGAATGCTGTATAAACAAAAGAAATGATATTTCTCCACACCTGGATCATTATTAGGCTCCAGTCTCACAAGTTGGAATTCTATCCTAATATCCCAAAGCACATACACTGTCAGCAAGAGGTTCAATAAATTCACTTTCAGATAAATTGGGATAATTTTCTGCAGGCAATTGCATAGAAATACTCTACTCCATCAAAGGTTGCACAGCATAAAATCAACTGAAATTTGAATAGAAAATCAGCATCCTGATAATACAACCTGACCTACTTTCGCTGTTCATACTGAGCTGGGAGAAGGTAAGAAAAGAGAATGGATATAAACGATCAAACGTTGTCATGTATAATTCTTAAAAGAATTTAAAAACAATATATTGGGTTAGGGTTAATAAGTAGACATAGAAATTCCCTTAATTTTATAAATAAAAACTGTCTAAATATTTTATACCGATCTCTCTATTGTTATTGAGTTTAATATTATGCAAATACAGAATATTTGGAATAGATTATTGTTGGCATGACAACAGAAATGAGAAGAATTATAGGTCTTTGTTCATGAAGGATTGACATGTTATATTATACAACTGGATAACTTTTTATCTTCAGGTAGTCCTCGACTTACAACCACAATTGAGCCCAACATTGTTAAGTGAGACATTTGTTAAGTGAATTTTGCCCCATTTCACGACATTTCTTGCCACATTTCTTAAGTGAATCATTATAGTTGTTAAATTAGTATCACGGTTGTTAAGTGAATCTGGCTTCCGCATTGACTTTGCTTGTCAGAAGGTCACAAAAGATGATGACATGACCCTGGGATGCTGCAACCATCATAAATATAAGTCAGTTGTCAAGCATCTTGACACAAGAGCCTTGGATAGTACAGTGGTCTAATGCACCCTGTTATTAACACCAGCTGCCTGCAATTATTGCAGGTTCAAATCTCACCAAGGCTCAAGGTTGACTCAGCCTTCCATCCTTTCTAAGGTAGGTAAATTGAGGACCCAGTTTGTGGGGGCAATAAGCTGACTTTGTATAAATATACAAAAGTATGAAGGCTATTGCTTAGCGCATTGTAAGCCGCCCTGAGTCTCCAGAGAAGGGCAGCATATAAATCAAATTAAAAAAAAAAAAAGCATCTGAATTTTGATCACATGGCCATGAGGATGCCACAATGGTTGTAAGTATGAAAAATCAAGTCACTTTTTTCAGCGCTGTTGTAAGTTTGAACAGTCACTAAATGAATTGTTGTAAGTCAAGGACTACCTGTACTCATTTTAAAAATGCATACATATACAGTATACGCATAAATACTGTTTACATGGACAGGTCTTTGCAGTTTTAGGGCAACATTTACAGAAGTGATTTGCTTATGCCAGGGGTTTCCAAACTTGGCAACTTTAAGACTTGTGGACTTCAACTTCCAGAATTCATGTTGGCTGGGGAATTCTGGGAGTTGAAGTCCACAAGTTTTAAAGTTGCCAAGTTTGGAGACCCCTGGCTCAGCTGTGAAATGCTCCCAGTTCGGACCAGATCGCCTGATCCGGTAGCGATGGCAGGTGGTGGTTTGGAGAACCAGTAGCAAAAATCCCTGTGTCCAATCCCCTCCATGCCCAGCTGAGCCGCGCGATCATCAGAGGCTGTTTTTTTTTTACTTTTAAAAACATTTTTTCTACAACCTGTTCGGCTGAAAGAAATGCTTTTAAAAGTAAAAAAAAAAAAAGAGCCTCTGATGATCATGCGGCTCAGCTGGGATCGTCAAGAGGCTTTTAAAAGCATTTTTTTCTGCAACCTCTTCAGCCGAAGAGGTTGTAGAAAAAATGCTTTTAAAAGAAAAAAAAAAGTTGGCCACACCCACCCAGTTACATTACACCCCCCCCACCAAGCCACGCCCACAGAACCGGTAGTAACAAATTTTACATTTCACCACTGCCCTGGCTTATGCCTTCTTGCTAGGGCTGAGGGGGAATGGTGATCCCAAGGTCACCAAGATGACTTCCTGCCTAAGGTGGGACTAGAATTCTCAGTCTCCCAATTTCTAGACTGATCTTAACCAAATATACCAAAGTGGTATATGTGTATTATGTATGGATACACACACATCCATATATAGGTAGTCCTTGACTTATGACCAAAATTGAGCCCAACATTTCTGTTGTTAAATGTAACATTTGTTAAATGAGCTTTGCCCCACTTTACGACTTGTTTTGCTACAGTTGTTAAGTGAAACAGTGAAATTGTTAAATAAGTAACATGGTTGTTAAGTGAGTCTGACTTCCCCATTGACTTTGCTTGTCAGAAAGTCACAGAACACTGTAAACTGTCATAAATATGAGTCAGTTTCCAAGCATCCTAATTTTGATCACGTGACAACAGGGATGCTACAAAGGTCATAAGTCACTTTTTTTCAATCCTGTTATAACTTCGGTCACTAAATGAACTGTTGTAAGTTGAAGACTACCTGTATATGTTGTTGATTAGAGAAATTCTCAATATGAATGGTGGCCCTGTGACCTGAATACCTGTTGTTTTGCCTGTTCACATTGTGGCTGGCAAATGTAAATCCATCATGAATTTTGACATTGTTGTGAATGTTCTGTAGTCTACATGGCAAACTGCAGTCTAAAACATATAGTGCATATCATTTTGATTGGCTGTTGATCATATAAGAGCCGTGATGGTACATTGTTTAGAATGCAGTATTGTAGGCTAATTCAGCTCACTGCCAGAAGTTCGATCCTCACCAGTTCAAGGTTGATTCAGTCTTTCATCTTTCCGAAGTCAATAAAATAAGGAGCCAGATTATTGAGGACAATATGCTGACTCTGTAAACCGCTTAGAGAAGGTTGTAAAGCACTATGAAGTGGCATATAGATCTAAGTGCTACTGCTATATATAGAGTCAAAGTACTTCAACATTACAGTATTGAAAATAGAAATGGAATTGATAGTCACATACATTTTTTTAATAGCAATTTCCAAATCCTCCTTATTGCATTCCTTTAAAACTACACCCAGTCCCACATCTTTAATGTAGGTGAAATGAAATAAATACTTCTGCATCCTACATAAGCACAGATCATCAATACTGTGCAAAAGATAGAAAGATAAAGTTTGAAAAACTCAGATTTGTCAGGCACAAAAGACTAGGTCCACATCTTAAGTTTCAATTAAACTGATTTACTGCTATAAACCTACGCACAGTAATCTTCTCAACTAACAGTCCACATCTGTTTAGTTAGATTTAAAAGCATTTTTTCTGCAACCTCTTCAGCCAAAGAGGTTGTAGGAAAAAAATGGTTTTAAAAGCCTCTGGCGATCCCAGCTGAGTTTCCTGGGACTTCATTCTCTTGTGGCTACGTGCCGGGACACGTGCCGGAAGCAGGGGGGCGCACACACATGTATGGGGGCAGGGCACATAGAATTATAGGTGTGGGCACACGCGCGTGCGACCTCCATGCCCCCTCTCCTGGCACATGATGGCAAAAAGGTTAGCCATCACTGATCTACCTTTATTATGTACCTTGTCTATACTGTATATGAATGGATGAACACGGATGCATACATAATATATTCTAATAAAGTAAAGTTACTGAGAGTTTGGCGGCATACAATTGTAATAATGTATTATTACTGACTACTGAGTTATTATACAATAGTTAGAAAATAATTGATCATACTCCTTGCTTATTGGTGAGGAAGGTCTTCATTATCTTTGCTATATACATTATATATAAGTTCCTATATAAGTTTTGTAACACATGCCTCCTACATAACTACCCCAATTTTAACAGAAAAGTATAAGTTATCTGAATTTTTAGACTATATGTATTTAAATGAAATATTTATGTGCTGCCTTTCTTTCACAATATCTACAAGGAAGTTTAGAGTAAAAATAGCATTGCGGTCTGTATATTAAAACTATAAGCAAAAGAATTTGCTTCCCCAAAAACTCAATGTGAAAGAGGAACTATTTAATGCTACCTAAAACTCATCAGAAAGAGAAACTAATTAATTTTGGAAAGGAAGATCCCATAATTTATGTATATAAATTATACAAAATAGATAATATATTAATGACCAGTTGAGAATGGAGGCAGGATATAATTCAGAAAGGAAGGAGTACTTGCTCTATAGTTTGAAACTTGGTTTCTAGAAGCCGGAAGAATTTTGACGCTGGAAATTATCTCGGCAAAGTTATGTGTCCTCTTTGATAAGAATGCAGTATTGATTTGCTCCATTATGTTTTGTTTGATTTATAACACACACAAGGACACCATGTCCTGAAATTCTCTTCTGAAGAAAATTGAAACTGAATCCTGGAATTATTGATAAATTACAGGTGAGGCGTGCATAATAACAGCAATGTTTAGGGTAACAACTGTGTCTTATTCACAGGATCTGAATTGTGGGATATTCTCTTTGAAAAGACTGGACCAATACTAACACTACTTATTTATTTTAATTAATTAATATTAATTAATTAAGAAAAATGTATGGTTGCCCACTCCCTCTCAGTGACTCTGAGCAGCTCACAAAAATATATAATATACAAATGATAAGAAAGCAATAACCCCCACCTCCCTGGTGACAACAAGCAAGCAAGCAAGTCATTTGATGGGCTTCATCCCACTCTGGGTTTCTCTGGGCCGATTGACAAAATCATGTCTTCAGGGCCTTGGGAAAGTGTGTCAAAGTGGGGGCCGTGACAGAGAAGGCCCTACTTCTGGGTCCTGCCAGATGTACCTCCTTATCATGTAATGCAAAGCACTGATTGTTTCAGGAGGCTTTTCAGACAGTAATACTGAACTTGGTAGATCTCAAGAAAACAAAACAGGGCCAGAATCTGGTTAATATTTGGATGCAGACTTTCAGAAAAATCCAGGCTATGGATTAAAGTGGGAAATTACAAATTTTCCTTTAAAAATTAAAACAAAACCTTCCTAGAAGAAGATAATGAAAAAACACTTCTGTACTGCAGTCAAGAAAATAACACAGAAATGTGCAATAGGTACTGAACTCAAGTTCTTCTCAAGACAGAACGCATCTTCTCCACTTCCATTTAATCTTAACAGTATCTCAACAAAGTTCTTTTTACAAATGAAGATGTCCCATTCCTCAAAAACAGTATGACTAATAGAAATACCTCATTTGTAGACTCTTCCAAATCGTCATCCATCTTGGTATCATCTGCTGCTGGCTAGTAATTAAAAAGAAGAAAAAAATATGAAAAAAATTAAGATCTTATATAAATCATGTAAACCTTTAAATTGGAACACACATGTAGATTTTTTTTAAAAAATCAAGTATTGTTACACAATTATGTAAAAATAATTAATTTGATTTCATTCAGAACGAGTGGGTGATTACAATACTATTATTTTGTTTGTCATGGTATTTTCCTTTTCTGTGGCAAGATCAGAGCAGCATATATACGTGACTATTCCATTATATTTTCATAATAATCTTGTAAAAAATTCATAAACTTTAGTTCATCGTTGTCGATTTTGTGGCAGGGCTGGCTGGCTTACAAATTCAAATCCAAGCCTATCAGCATCATAGTCAACATTTTATGTCCTGTATCATCAGATTGTGAGAAATAATTGGCACTGGAGTATCAGATTGCTATTCATGAAAATATTAGCCAAAGCTAAGTATTATAAATCCCTTGATTTTACAGGAATAATATTGTCAACCAAATCAAGTCAAATGTAATTAGCTGGAGGTTGTTCACTCTTCTCATGTCCATTCTTTACTATAAATAAAAAGTAAAAGCTTCATATATACGTAGGATTAGAGTAACAATTCTCTTTGGTGAGTATGCTTTTTTTAAAAAAAGGTAATAAATTATAGTTAAAAGCAGGGAGAAAATCTCACTATTCAGTAACGCTTACTTTTACATCGATATTATAAGGAAATTTTAATTCATATACTGTATTAAGAAAATATTCAATAAAAATAAATCAATACTAGCAGCTAGAAATAAAATAGAATGTAGCACAATGTGGAAAAAGTCAGTTTTTAAACAATTTTTTGAAAACCACTTCCTAAATATGCCAAGGACTGAAGAATTAATGCTTTGCTTTAATCATGAACAGACGTGCTCAATTATGCTACAAGTTTATGAATAATCAAAATTGAAATTAAGACAGACTGTATTTTGTAAAACTGGAAAAACAACCAAATGTTTGGATGAAGAAAAGGATATATGTAAATCACAATCAGATTTTGGCATAAGTTATACCATTTGGGCTCAAATTTTCAAAGGACAAGCTCTGAAATAATACATACTTTCTGAAGCCCTATTACAACTTTGTCCCCATTTCTAAGATGTAGTACATAAAATAGGAAAAACTCAGAGGTATCAGACATGCTTTTAGATGTACTGATGGCACAAAATGTACACATACATACACCCACCCTAAATTTCTGTCTTTGGTCAGGAGTGTGTGCCCAACAATCCCACTGAACATCTTATACAACTTGGAATGCAACAAACAGATCACTTCAATGTTTTTAGTTCTTTATGAAAAAATAAAAGAATTGTTTAAAGCTGATATCACTATTTTAGAGATATTTTCCTTTTTCTTTTTCATAAAGAGATGGACTCCTTCATATTGTGCCCATTATAATATATGGATAAAGTGTCAACAGTAAGCTAGTAGATTACATGCATTTCCTGTGATTTCATAGAAAATATAGCACCTGCACAGAAGAAATACATAGTTCTAAAATGGCTGAAAGTTGATTAGTTTATATAAATGTGACTAATAATTATTAAAAAATAAAGCAGTAGTTCAGGCTTCTTTGGGTCAAAGATTCACACACACACACACACATACATTTAGCACCTCCTTCCAGGGGTCCCTATGATATCTCACTCTTACTCTCTATAAACAAAGATGAACCAAATAATCTGAGTGTCATAAACAACTCATATCAAATTGTCAATGTTGTGAAAAGGTAGTAAAATATTAGAAAGTATTATAGGATTCTAAGAAATATTTTATTACAGCAAAATACAAACATTTAAATTTAAAAGCACCCCTGCAGAAGACATATATGCTATTTGCTCATTCATGAGCAAGGGACAGCAATTCTATTACAGGTTGCTGATTCTATGACCTTCAGCCCTCCTGTTTTTTAAAAAATGCATCTTGAATGAAGTTCATACCACTCTTTAAAGGAAAAGGCAATTAATTCTATTTTTAGGCCTCTCTTAAACAAAGTCTTTCCATTATTCTCCAGGTCATGTGAATTTCTAACATAACATCCAGTTCCCTGCCGTAAGTAATTAAAAATACTTTATCAGACTCTAAAGCTTTTCCAGAGTGAATCAAATTAGCCACATTGGTGGCTGGATAGGTGTTACTGAGAGTCTTCTAAATATTATTTTTTGTTGTGTAATTTGTAATTTGACATCCATTGATGCTCTTGCAACACAAGCTAAGATATTCTCACATTGTCTAGGCAATACAGGAACCTTTAATTCTTTATTCCACTCATTTCTAAACATCCAAATATCAAATTGATTTATTGATAACAAATATCTATAAATCTAATAGTAGGGTTTTTTTTTTTAAGTTTTAAAGGATTTAACCAGTTGTTTTAAAGAATTGAACAAGCTGTTCTAGTATCTCAGGTGTCTCAGAAGCTGAAAATGCTGCTTGTCCAAACAATGTTAAGGAATTTTGTAACTGTAATTATTGCCATTTGGTTATATCTGATAGATGATATTTAATTCTTAATGTTGAGACGGTTGAAAGCTAATCTTTATCAGCTGTCAGTTGATTCAAAGTCAATATCCCCGCTTCTATCCAATTCTTCCATATTAACATGTTTTTCCCAATTTTTAAAGTTGGGTTTCTCCATAAAATCAATTTGGCATGGGAAAAAGTGTTGACTCTGATACCTTTGATTGGGTGAATAATATTGGGATCTAAATATATTAAACTCTAGCATCTCTAGAAACAATGATATTAGAAAGTTATGGCATGTAAAAGTTATTGAGAGTCCTAGGCTTCCACTGGCAATGTCCTTGGAGCTATCCAAGGTACTGATTTGTTTCCCTTCAGTACAATTTGACTTCCAAGAAAGTATTTTCTATCTAGTCACAGAGTATGACTACTGGATTAGAAATAGGAACCAGTTTATCATAGTACAAAAATTTGTAAAATTTGGGCAGTTAAAATAAATTTTAAAAGAATGCCTCAGTCATTTAAGCTCCCCCCTTTGTATGTTTATTGATAAGTAAATATAATTAAGGTCAGTAGAAGTTACTTCCTAGTAGTATTTTAAAGGTTAAAACCTTGTTTTCATATATTAAAATGTTATACATATATGACTAAAAAGGCATCCTCTCTGTCAAATTGCATTATTGTGGAATATTGATATATGACAGGAAAAAAAGAAAAAAGTATTCAATTATAAAGAAATAAGTATTTTAAAATCTATTATTATTTCACTCATCAGAATCAGATCCATAGTTTGTTGTCCTATATACATTAATTTCCAGACTGTATAAATCAAAATTTTGTAATCATCAAGGTACTTTGAAGACAAAGTAATAATTCTGATAGTTCAGATTTAAAAAGCATTCATGTTGTAGAGATTGATGATCAAGTATCAACCAAATCACGTAAATATGTTATTTTAAAATGAGACACCACTTTTACAAACACCTATTACAGGGGTGTCAAACTCACAGCATCACGTTGGCGTCACATGACGTATCGTGACTTTCCCGCTTTTGCTAAACAGGGGGTGGACGTGGCGAGTACGTGATGCATCTGGCCCACAGGCCACAAGTTTGACACTCCTGACCTATTATATCCGAACAAGTGACAGAAGAAAAACAATCACTTGTTTTCATATAATGGATAACAAAGGAACCACTTGTTGAAAACAACAACTAGAAAGTCTGTTCATTGGCTGCTGAAACAAGTTGATAATATTTACTTTTAAGAAACAGAGGCAAATCTGACATCAAAATGGGAATGTTTCAAAACCAAAAGAAGAATTCTTCAGCTTCTCATGACAATCAATCAGTAACCTCCAGGTGGTCTGGAGCAAAAGAATTTTGAAAAAAAAGGTTCATCAACTGAGCCAAGTAAGAGATTAAAGTTAATTTTCATGGGTTAAACAGAAACTAAAAGTTCTTCCTATATAGCATGTATTAATCAACTCACTCATTAAAAAAGTATGCATCACATCTTATGGTTATTTTGTGAACATCTACTCTCAAGATGATAATAACTCCTGTGCTGCTTTTATTTTCCTCTGCTGAGTAGCTAGTATTCACCCAAATAACAAGCAATTATCCACAAACATGCATGGATATATGTTCCTAGAGAGGGGCACTGCTCCATGAAGCTGGCACATTGTTTTCCACAAAAACTTAGGTGGCATAAATGCGTTTCTTTTTAAAACGCTACTGTTTTTATTTTAACTTTTGACACTTCTTAGAAAACGGCATGGCAGCTATCCTCATACCTCATAAACTGGAGTAGCATATGGCAAAAGGCACAAAGAGCACTTCTATGCTAATGTAGGAGTTCTCTTCTTAAATGTATTCTGTCTTTGATGTTAGCTTTCTTCTGCGGGAATACTGGGCAAGATAAAGTCCCGGGGGGGGGGGGATAAGTACATAAGTACTGGAGCACATGGGAGTATGCTGTTGCGGAGAACGGGAGTTGTAACCCATCCCATCTGATTAGGGGAGGCTGAAAGCCTGGAAGGCAGCTTCGAGGAGCTTGAAGCAGCTGCTAGTTTTGAGTGAGCACGAAAAGTCAACTTTATATCATGTACAACTCAGGCAGTTCCCGCATCGATCCCTGCGCAGAAGGAATGCAATGCGGAGGGAAAGCAACCGCTGTCGTTCGCGGGGAAGACGAGAGAGGCTGAGAAACGGTTAAGAGGCACGAAGTCCATCGCTCCGCTCCGCTCTGCTGATCCTCAAACACCCCCCACCCCTCACCTCCGCTCGTCTTCTGAACGGCATCAACAAGTGGCATTTCCGAAGAAACGAAGGACGACGCAAGGGGCGCTCTGAAGTTCTACAGAGCGGCGGGGGGAGGCATTGGTACCCCTCGGCTTCCCCTTCCCGCCTCCCCAACGAAAACCTCCTGAAGCGGTTATATAAATTCAAGAAAGCCGCCTCAATCGAGAGAGACTTACGGCGTCCCATTCTGCATGCAAGGAACTTGGCGCGACGCTTCGGGATAGACGTCGGTGGGGCCGGTGGGGCGGGGGGCTCACCTCCGTTTCCATGGGCTCCACTTCCACCTCTATTTTTTTCCATAATTCCAGCAAGTGGGCAATGGGCATCTCGGCTGGACTTTCTCTTTGCCCGAATTGCTCGGGGCCAACGGGGAGGGAGAGTCGGCGGCGCTTTCGCGGGGCAGGCAAAGAGAGAAGGGCGGACGCGCGCGCCGAGGGCTCTCCGCCGCTCGAAGGGTGGCTCGCTGAGGGGGGGGGGG
>WNWU01000005.1:18651257-18694469 GCA_012654045.1 Ptyas mucosa
CTTATTTTGGGGGAAACATGGTAGTATTTTTAAAATCGAAGCACTGATGCAAACTTCCAGAACCAAGTCTTGGGACTACAATTTCTAGCCAATAAGAACTTGATAGTCTTGAGGAAATCGTTCCTGTAATGAACAAGGCACTCATATACCATCTGAGGCATCTATGCTTCTGAAAGCTTAGTGAAGTGTCTTCTCCTAAGTTAAAGCCACATACCCATGCCCAGGTCTTTTGGAGGCACTTCAGGTACATTGTGCTAGGTAATAATGAGATTCCTACCAACTTGCTTCCCTTTTTATGAATTACGGGTCGTGGCAAAAGGCTCTTCAAACTGGAAAGCTGAACTAGTTACCATATAAGCTGATTATTAAATGAATTGCTATCATAGTTTAAATCAAATGATTTTGTCAAGTCATAGGCACTTATAACTGCTGGGAGTCATCAATTCACATTTTCTCCAAAACAAGGCAATTCTGTATACATTTCATTTGAAATAACTTGTATTGAGGTCAATGAAATGTCATATAGGAAGGCAGAAGATGTACTGCCCAGTGAATCTAATCAGATTTACAATATTTTTTAAAAAGCCAAGATGTATCCTTAATTTGGTCAGAACAAAGAAGCTAACCCGGCAATCAGCTTTTTTGAGAGCAAATCTTGTTGCAGTTGTCCACATGATGTGGTCTGGCCATCAAGCAATGCTCTCTGTCCATATTCATTTGACTCTAAGAGATCTCTGCTCAATCCAGAGGATTTATTAAATGCATGGCTAGATCATTACTGTAGTTTCTGAGGAGTTTAAAATAAATAATGAAAAGCCATATGAAATATGTATACTAAATTAATGAACTGGGCAGGAATTAAAGCCGTCTTTCTTGCAGCTTCAACATAAAACTTTCGGCCAAATGCCCTTATAAACAATTCTGCACAACCAGGTTGAAACAGTCCTATAGCCATCCCCAAAGGTAAGCAAGAAGAGAGCAGGAAGCGGGGGGGGGGGGGGGGGGAGAAAAAGCAGCCAGAAAATGATCTGTATTTATATACAAGTACAGAAAAATAGACCAACAAAAAGCAAGTGTAGGAGCTGATGCCAGTCAACAAAGCTTTTAAGCTTTATGACAGATGATCACAAAGAAAGGGAGAGAATGTGAGAAATAACCAGAGAGAGGCTTTATATTCCATTCCTTTTACAGATTGTCACCCAATGTCACACTACAAATTTAAATGGTAACACTCCTTTGCAAATCTACATGACTATTGTTTTTTAAGTGATGACTTTATTTCAACTGATGATATGCAGTACATTATATAAACCGAAACTATGCACTTAGAAGTAAATGTAATTGTGTTGAATAGAACTTAACTATCCAGGAAATAATGAGAGTATTGCATTGTTTCTGTTGCTAATTGAAGAATATGGTATGTACTGCTGCCCTTAATCAGGATGTAAGTAAGCCTCAATTCTCTTTGATTTGCTGGAGACTCGGTGTAAACCTGAATATGCAGTACAAGTGATCCCGTCTCATGACAGGAATGTAACAAGGCTATCAGGAGCTTGGGCAGTGTAATACTACTCATTAGTGACTGCACTCTGAATGGTCCAGCAGACTAAGGAAAACCTTGGTTTTTAGGTAGCAACAATCTTGAACAAGATCACACCTTTATAGCAGTACCAATAGCACTTAGATTATATACAGCTCCATAGTGTTCTACAACACTCTCAGCAGTTTACAAAGTCAGCCTATTGCCCCCAAACATCTGGGCCCTTATTTTACTGATCTTGGAAGGATGGAAGGTATTGCATTACACTATAAATGAAAAATGACTAACGGAATTAGGTAGGGACTTCCAGACATAATATATAGGAATTCTCCTGGATGTAGACTCCAAGAAAAAGCAACTTATCTGGAAAAATCCTACCAAACAGACCCTTACTTCACCAGTTCCTTTTGAAAATGTTTAGGAATTTTATAATGGGCCAGATTTCAACAATATGTTTCCACTGGATTCTGAACACTTAACATTATTTGAATCTCAAATACTTGCTTGTGTGGAAAAAATGGGATAACAATTGATCAATTATTTAAATTATACCATTTAAGAAATGCCATAGGTAGTAAAATATCCAGACACTATAATTTTCTCAAGGTCTTGGAGAAACAGAGTAAGAATTGGTAGCATATTGTACTCCCTATGTGATGAGTTCACCATGCTGTAAACAGCTGCTTTTTAAAGAATAGAAATGTAGAAATTCCTAGTGTGATGTTGCCAATCATGTATTTGTTTGTAAAGCCCCAATGTTACGTCCTTGTGTATATGAATACGTATGCAAGCAGGAAAAAGTACTAATCATAGAGATAGGTCAGACAGGAATCTTTTAAAAAAATAAGGTAGTAGAAATCTGTAGATAAATCTTGATATATATTTATTCACTCATATTAGAGACAAGAACCCCATTTATGTAGTGAATCTTGTGTGCTTAAATAGGTTCTTTACCACCACACAAAATTAATTTTAAAAGCACATTGATATTAAGACTGTTTCATTTGCAATTTTCTAAATAGTAGCTAAAATAAATCTTTTCACTCCTACAAGGTAAGCAAAATTACCGTGCAATATTGCAACAAATTAAAACATATCTATTTTTGAAATTACATATAATTTTGGAAGAGAGCAGAAGAATGTGCATGAAGTTAGCAAATTAGGAACCAGCAATTCTCAGGCTAAAGAGTACCATTAGGTCAACAGAGATCTGGTATTACAAGAAATGGCCAAATATTTTTGACTCAGGATGATGGGAAGAAAAAGCCTAAAGAATGTAGTCATTATTTTAGGCTCTGAATTATCTATTTGTTATTATTAGAATGTTTTGCATACATTTTATTCTGAGGACCATTTACCCATTTTTCTGAGAGTAAATTTTATCTTATTTTGATTACTGATACATAGGAATTGCACTTTTTAAATGATTCCTCATACTAATTTACCATTCTAAACTGATGTGTTGATTAAATGTAAAGTGAGATGATATATTTCCTCCTGGATTCCTCCAAAGAATAATAAGATAGAACAAATACAGGTAGTCTTCGACTTATGACCAGTTTGGACCAAAATTTCTATTGCTAAACAAGGTGATTAAGTGAGATGTATTTTATTTTATGAGCTTTTTGCCACAGTTGTTAAGTGAATGACTGCAGTAATTTAGTTAACTAAATCCAGCTTTCCCCTTTGACTTTGCATGCTGGAAGCCAGCTGAGAAAGTTGCAAATGATAATCACGTGACCTAGGACACTGAAACCATCGTGACAAGTGCCCAAATTTTGATCACATGACTGGGGATGCGGCAATGGTTGTAAGTGCAAGTGTAGATCATAAGATACTTTTTTTCCAATGCCATTGTAATTTTGAACAGTGGGCAACCAAGTGATTGTAAGTCAAATTCTACCTGTAACTCTAAATAATGAACTTTTATCAGTTTGTTTTATTGATCAGTCAGATTGGATAAAACCAGGAATGAGCTCTCCCTCAAGAGTGCCATATCAAACTGAGAGATAAATGGGTCTACTTTAAAAATTTTTGATTTCAGAGAAGCTTGACATTTAAGAAAATTATTGCTATAGGGACCAGTTTTTCTCTCTCTCTGGAAAATGACATGGCCTTGGGTTCAATTATGTAATGCCAAATAATTAATATGAATAGAAAGAAAACTGAATAATATGTGGCTGATTAATTATCAACATAATAGTAAAGTACAAAGCCTGAATCACATTGCATCAATGAATATTTCTTAATGATATATAATCATGAGCAATTTTTAGGAAAGGTACTTCTAGAAAAAAAAATGAAAGGATAAGGTTCCACCACCCTGTTCTTTCTAGAGTATTTTACTCTTACATACACATTATAACATAGCAGTCATTTTGATACTGAATGTTGATGTTGAATAGAAATAATAGGAATAGGAAGCAGAGAAGGGAAGAGAAGAGAAGAGAAGAGAAGACTTTATTGGCCAAGTATGATTGGACACATAAGGAATTTATCTCTGGTGCATAAGCTCTCAGTGTACATACAAGCAACAAAGTAATATAATCATAATATACCAATAGGAGAAAGTAGTAGAAAAGATGGGAAGCATAATAGTAATATAGCCATACCCATAGCAATTGGATAAATATCCTTAGACATAAGACAGTATTGTGGTTATAAGGTGTTTAGCAGAGTGATGGCACAAGGGAAAAAAATGTCTTTGTGTCTAATTGTTTTGACTTGCAATACTCTATAGCAGCGTCCTGAGGGGAGGTGTTGAAGCAGTTTATATCCAGGATGTGAGGAGTCTGTAAATATTTTCTTAGTCCTTTTTCTGGCTTGTGCAGGATACAGGTCTTCAGTGGAAGGCAGGCTGGTTGCAATTGTTTTTTTCTGAAATCCTTACTGTCCTGTTTGGTTGCTGTACCAAGCCAGACAGTTATATGCTTACCATTTGTTTTGGGTTTTTAAAATATATAATATACGGCTCCTAAGGATGGCCATTTACTGTTCTGGTTTTTTGACTTTTTCTTAATGAATTCCTACAATCTTGTATTTGATACAAATACAATTTTAGGCAGATAAATAAATTTGACACAAATACTGCAGATCACTAACAAATTGCAATAATTTTGAAATTGATGCTGATTTAAAAACAACACCTAATAAAATTGAGAAAAGTGAAAAATAAACCAATTTTATTGAAGAAAGAGTACATTATATAACATGGGCAGCAATTTTAATGAAACAAGCAGTCATCAATCAAAACACAAAACAAAGAAAGCCATTCACAGATGGCCCTGCTATATAAATCCAATGCATAATTGTTCCCCACCAGAATTTTAAAAAGTTCTAATTTCCTAAATTACAACAACATTTGCAACAGAATGTTTGTGAGTTTTCATATGAGAAGGGTAGTAAGTCAGAGTATCATTACAAACTGCCAGATCCTCTGTTCTGAAAAAGTCATCTTCAAGTGCAGAAGATAAACCAGATTGTTCCTCTGTGCAATTTCTCAGAGTAAACTCCTTGGTAAAGCAGAATTTAATCTGGCCTATTACTTGTAGCCGTCCCTGAAGAAGGAAAACAAAACAACACTATAGAGAAAGTGTAAATATAAAGGAATTATTGATATCTTGGTTGGTGGTTGACAGTTCAGCAGAATGAATTTAATCTTCAAAAGCCAACAGTTGCAGCTTCATGATATACTACATTTATAGTTACCAAAGAACACAAATTTACAGTAATATCTACTACTTGGAATAATGCTGAGCAAGTTTTTTTTCAAATCAGAAATTAGATGGCCAAGATATAAATTAAGTCTGTATTGACATACAGCAGTAAACTTTATGAACTATTTTGCTCCAGCAATAGAAAAAAATGAGCACAATTTGAAGTCAGCAACCTTTTACAGAAATAAACTGCACTTGGAAATGCATATTGATTTCTTAGATTATATAGTATTGCTGTTAAATGGCATTAAAAGTATTCAGAATGAAGCTGTTCCTTGAAAATATTTAAAAAACCATACACCTAAAACAGATCTCTTAAAAATAATAGCTTTGGTCAACAGATACAAAAGGTTATGCATTTTCTACTTAGGTAGAACTCTAGAAAATATTTCTAGAGGGCCCCTTCATCAAATATACCACCAATGAGAACTGACAGAATCAGTTTTCCAAATGGCATTGGCTGGCCACCTCATCAATAAAACAGGCAAACAAAGTAGCCAAAATGTCACTGGGTGAAGTCCAAAAAAGACCTCAGAATTCATATTTTCTAGATCATCTAAAGGTTATTTTAAACTAACTGATATACAATATAATCCTACAAAGGTCCATTTGAAAAGGAAAGATTTCATCTATATAGTGCCATAAACCTAAATCATATGAAAACTAGCTACCTGCAGTTTTAACTTTCTTTCGTTTTTACTTCCCATTTAAAGCCTAAATCTGGACAGATGGAGAGAAAGAAAGGCAGAGGGAGGGAGGGTGGGAAGAAGGGAGGGAGGGAGGGAAGAAGGAAGGAAGGAAAGGATTGATTTTCATCATTATTGAGGGCAGACTGATGAGTCTGTATTGAATATGTATCTGAAAGAATGATTAAATAACTAAATGTATTTAATCTTCAATCTTCCAAATATTAAAACAACATTTTTAGAAAAGAATGATTAAATATTAACTAGACAGGCATTAAGAGAAATATGTACCTTTTCAGAAGGAATACACTGAATCTTTGGCATTATATTGTAAAAGCTTTCAAGAGCTTCTTTGATGGCTGTCAGCTGAAGATTTAAACATGAAATAAATAACATAAAAAGAATCAAGCATCTGTTTAACTAAAGATGTGTTTTCATAGTCTAAAATTATGAAAACACTGTATGAAAATAAGAAAAATAACACACGTTATGAGATGAAAGTCTGCATTTGTAATAGAATTGTCTCTTTTCATACTTCTTCCCAAAGTTAACCCTTAAATTTCCTGAAATGAATCTTGGTTAGATATGTTTGTCCTTCTAATGGAATTTTTCAATAGAAAGACTTAATTAGATTCTACTCACCACTAAATATTATACAATGACAATTAAAGGCTACAGTTTTGCAGAATGCAATGCAGAGTGAGCTTTTCTCTCACCTGATAATAGGTAGAGCCTGGCTTTATCCCAACTTTCGAGAGAAAACTGAAAGAGAAAGAACTCTTATCCAGCATTAAAAAGACAGAATTCACTACATGCAATTACACAAAATAGATTTATCATTATTTTCCCACATGTAAAATATTAGATAGAAAAGACATATAAGACTTCAAGAAGTCAAACGTGCTTCAGCTACACAGTATATCCAACATTGTTTGACTAGTATTACATTTTTGTTACTCATTTTCTCTTAAAATTGTTATAAGGCCTATTGTATGTAACTGGAACATTGGCGTAGTAATGCTGGATTGATAATCCACAGAATAAGTGAAACCTTACAATGTTCACAAAATAATCCACTCATTTTAGGGCTACTTATACATTGTTCACTGACAAAAATTACATTACATCAATTTTATCAATTTTCTAAAAACAGATTGAAAATTCCTGCTGTATCTTTCAGGGAATGCTTGGATCCCTGAAAGCTCTCTTACTGATTCTTAATTAGGAAAATGTGTTATGGAAGACAGGCTTCTAGACAAAACTTCTAGCTTATGTAGTTTGACCAAATGCTGGCATTAGTAAAATAATTGTGCATATTTTACAATGTCTCACCAGAAGGGAAATTGAAAAGGAATAGCTAGCAAGCTACAAGAATTGAGTATTTACAAAATATTTCAAATTATTTTTACTATTTTTCCAAAATGTTGTATACCTTATCTCCGTTCTTCTTCATTATCTGTCTCGAGGATACTGTACGTGCACACATATAATGGTTTATTGTTTGATTTTTTATGACTAATTGAAGGAATTGCATTTCATTTATTGATCCACAGTATCTAAATTTCTCATGTTCATTTAATATTTATATTTGATAATCACATATAGAACAAATGCTTTCAACCAGAATTGTCTTGGACTGGCACTTAGTGATGTCTTTTTTATCCTTTCCTGGTTCTAAACTTCATGGATGCTTGAAGTTCAAACTTACATTAAACAGAACATAAACACATGGTATACTATAATCCCTAGAGCTGGGATTTTCCATCCAATACTGAGACTCATGAGATATCTCAGCAATACCAACAGATTCAAGACTAAGTGATGCTATAATGTTTTTGTTTTGTATCAGCAACTTCCCTGAAGAAACATTTTTTAACTTCTAACCTTTAAGGAAGCATTACACCAAGCCCCCCATAACTGGCAAACTCAAGATATAAGAACCACTTTTATTTCTGTAAATAAATGAAATACTGCATACTCATTAGCAGAAGTTTACATGTAGTAAGAGTAGTAGTGACTCTGAGAAAATAATTTTCCGCACCTGTTAAGGTCAATTTTTCTATAGAGTTCCAGTGTCTTCTGAAAATACTTTTTTTGTGAGTTAAGAACCTCTAACTGAGCTGCACATGTTCCATGTTTTTCCCATTCATGTTTCCTATGTAAAGAAAAAAAAGGTTAAAAAAAACCTAGTATCTTCAAGCACCAATGTATTTGGAAAACTATACAAAAATTCTGTAATCTTCTAATATTTATTTGAGAAGAAAATCTCAGTTTTGAGTCCAGTCAAGATTCTACCACTTTGCCCACTGCATAGGAAATCTAGAAACTTCAAGTATAAAGCCAGTTTTAGTAACTGCTGTTCCTAAGAGATACTATTAGATAAAACAGATCTAATGATAGGTAATGTCTTTACATTTCTGTATGATAATGCATGTTTTGCAACAATAACATCTTTTATAGTTTATTTACTTATTTAAATTTATTGACTGCCCAACTCCAATGAACTCAGAGCAATTCAAACTATGATTCCTTAGGGATGCTCTAAATCAGGGGTGGTTAATTCTGGCCTGTGGGGCAGCCATGGAAATGGTGAAGGACCGGGCCGCAGTGTCTCTGCCAGCAATAATGTGCATGCCCCCACAGGCTCCGTTGGCTGGCAGAGGGCTTTAGGAGGCCATCCAGGCCAAAATGGGGCCCAGGGGGCCAAACAAAAAAAAAGGAGAAACGTTTCCATTTTTGCATTTGAGCATCCAAGAGGGACAGGAAAGGAGAAAGGGAAAGAGGAGAGACAAAGAAAAAGAACAGAAGATGGGAAGAGAGCAAGGAAGGAAAAAGAAGGAAAGAGGGAAAAGAAGAAGAAAGGAGAATAAAGAGGGAAGGGGAAGGAAGGAAGTCCTGCCTTAGCACTTGGCCACCAGCAGACGGCAAGGCTTCTCTGGAGGACAAGAATTTGGTGCTCTCCCTGGTCCCGCCTTTCTTCACTGGAGACAATGGATCCCCTCAGCCCTGCCTGGGCCACCATAGGTATCCCTAACACGAGTGATGTCAAAAGTTGGCCATGCCCATCTTGGCCACGCCCCCCCAACTCCCTCCGAGGTCAAACACAACCCTGATGCGACCCTCAATGAAATCGAGTTTGACACCCCTGCTCTAAATGGTACTCTAAATATGCATTTCACAAACTCCTGTGAAATGTCTATATAAAATTATCTCCTTAGTATATATGAAGTATTTATATATAAAAAATCTCTTGGGTAGAAGGTCTTTTTCTGCTGAGAAAAGGATTTCTTTTTATGAATAATTTAAATTAAATAACAAGAGAAGTGAAGGTGTGATGATTAAGACACCTGAAATAGTTTGGAGTCTTCTGAATTTGCTTTTCAAAAGAAAGAAAACTTAGCATTTGAGAGAAGACATGTTGCAGTTATGTTTCATGTGGAACTGGAAACTATGGAAACCATAAAGTATAAAGAAAAGCTATCTTTGTTTTTATTTTGTCAAATGAAAAGAAAATAATCTCGTCCTTGTGCCTAACAAATATTCATTTTGTGGCATATCAAGGACGTTGCTATCAACTTGACGGAGACACAGAATAACAAAGGTTAATTGCTGAATACAGTGAAAAAATGTCAGTACTGAAACTTTACTTCCCATCAAGGTTACAAATCAGAAAAAGAGAAGCAGTTCTAGTATAAAACAGAAGACGAATCAGTTTATATGTTCAGTTCTTAAACCATTCAGGCAGACGTAAGGGAAATATATGGCATCTTATAATGTAGTCTGCATTTTCCATTCATCATTCCTCAATTTTAATGCTGTGTTCATATATTTTTGCTTTATGGTATTGTGGTTACTGCCAATGTGGAATTGCATTTGCCCTGCATATGGGCCACATTGCTGCAATGTAATTACTTGCAATCTGCTTAGAATCCACTCAAACTAAGGTAGTGTACATGTTCCATAAACAAATAATATTAAAATAATTACTTAGTTGCAATTGAAAGATACGCAGCTGTATAAATGAGGATAATAAACAGCCATTTCTCAAAAAAATCTTAGCTT
This sequence comes from Ptyas mucosa, assembly GCA_012654045.1. Lineage (NCBI taxonomy): Eukaryota > Metazoa > Chordata > Lepidosauria > Squamata > Colubridae > Ptyas > Ptyas mucosa. The sequence goes on from WNWU01000005.1 coordinate 18,661,262, forward strand.
AATTAATTAATTAATTGGTTCAATTTCTCCCGAGACTCAGGGCGGCTTACAATGCGTTAAGCAATAGCCTTCATACTTTTGTATATACCTGCTTAGTAGGGCTTTCGCCCACCCTAAGCAGTGTTCTTTTTTATACAAAGTCAACTTATTGCCCCCACAATCTGGGTCCTCATTTTACCTACCTCGGAAGGATGGAAGGCTGAGTCAACCTTGAGCCTGGTGAGATTTGAACTCGCAGTAATTGCAGGCAGCTGGCAGCTAAGTGCTACTTAAGTGCTACTTAAGAGCTCTTGAGTCCACTGCTCCACCAAGGCTCTTCAATTGTTAATTCATGTGAGGGCTATGTAGTATTTCAGAAATAACTTGAAAAATGAGCTTTGCGGTTTACAGGAATATGAACATATTACCTGTTTGCAGTGTTTAAAGCAGCTTCAGTAAATTGGAAATAGGTGTTACGTGTACACTCCTGTGTTCAACAAAGCACATAGTCCAGGGATTGCGTGACAGTATTCTATAATGACTCTGTTTCTGGAAAAGTTGTGGCTCTTTAAAGAGTTACATACTAATAGGCTATATATTGTTCGGAAACGCCTAGCCAGGCAGAAAGGAGTCTCAAGTGGGGGGTTAGCCTTGAATTGCTGCACAGGTCCAAGAGATTCCCGCCCCCCTTTTAAGATCCATAGAACCTTATTTATCTGTTCCCATGAAAAGGCAAGCAGTCTGGGGTGATTTTTGTATAGTACGGAGAATATAATAAAGTATTAACTCATTTTCATTTAATGCCTAGATTGGGCTTTTGTTATACTTCTATTTTAAACAGAAAAGCTAAAGGAAGTCAAAATGATGCAGCAAATTGGGGTTAACAATCTGAATGGTGATGCAGTCAAATTACTTCTTCATTGAAGATCCTCAAGTGCTTAAAAATTACAGCTATTAGTACAATATATCTGTTCATCTTTTAAAAATAAGCACAACAAGATGCAGTCAAAACTGTACTTTGAAGAAAACTTACATGGATATGTTCTTGTAGTCTCCTAAAATCAGGTTTGATTTGGGGAAGCTTTTACCTTTCTTTACTGGGAATCAATGGATATTACATACTAGAGCTCTGAAATGATTCAGATTTGATTCCAAAAAGTTGCTTTGAAGATTACAGGAATATGAGCATAGTACCTTTCTCTGAAACATAAGAGTTGTATCTTTTTCTGGAATTGTGCAGTAGCTGCAAAGGGCAGTTTATAATCCTAGTTAAAGATACAGATATGTTAATGTGCCATGACATAGTATTTGTTATGCTCCAAAGTAGCTTTATGGAGTTGAAGCCAAAGTACTCACAGTACAGTCTATTGTACATAATACAAGTTTAATGGATTTCTTTTAATAATCAATATACTGGATACTTTACAAAATAATGTAATAGGACATAATTAGGCTCAAATGTTTAACTGAATGTTCTTAAAGATGAGTTTGACTGAAAACATTAAAACTGAATTCTACAGTTGAACTCCTGTGAGGGTGAAAAATACCATCTATATGCCTAAATACAGTATATTATTTGAGAAAACAAAGTAATTGTCAGAAATCCATAGTTTGTATTATCTGCATATCTGATTCCTATTGTTACCTAGGGTGTTTCATGTAGAAAGACAACTAAAATTAAGCATTTGTGCAAAGCTATCAATAGGGTTAAATGTGACACAACTCACCAGAAATGAGTATGGTTTGTATGTAGTATATCTGGCCAATATTCTTTCATGTCTTCCATTAAATCCTAGCAACATAAAAAATCTTATATATATTAAAAAAGCAAGGATATGATGCAAACTCCACCTAGATTTCTTCACTGAGTATTTTATTAGATTTTGATTCCTTTATTGCTTTATAAATAATTGAAGATGGTAAACATAACCTTTTCTCCACAACAGCCCTGTGAGGTGAGCTGGAATGAGAGAGTGACTGCCCCCTTTTCATGTATAAAGCAGGACTATAACTCATAATCTCTTGATTTTTAGACCAACACTTTAACCACTACATCCAACTGGCTGTATAAAATAGCCTCGTATCTATAAAATACTTCACATAACAGCTTTAGATAACATGTGATTATGATAATATTGGAATTTATAGTTACCTCTGCAAATTATTTAAAAAGGGACTCAAGAATGAATGAGTCATCCTCTTTGTCTAGTTCCTGGTTTGGTAATAAACGTTCATTGATTGAAGTGTATTAATAAATAATACTGCTTTGGCAGAATACCCTAAAGCTTTTCTGAGTCCAGTCAAATTCTTGACTTAATTATTATTATTATAGTTTTTCTTCAAGTACTCAGTACCTACAATTTATTTGATTCATACCTTAAGCTCAGTTATATTGAAGTGCCAACTTCTATTACATTCTGCAGCTTTATCAGGCCTGGAGAAGAAGCAGAACAAGAGTGCAAAGGATGAAAACCAACTGTTCTGAATAGTAGTGGAATGCATTCTCCTTCTCTAACATATATCTTGTGAAATGGGAGACTTCACAGGGTTGCCTTGAGGAGAGTTAAGGACAGATAATATAGTACGTATTTCCTTATGCGATATTGTAAAGGTTAAAAAATTGAGAACATTGAAAAAAAGTTATATAATGTAATCTCATGGCAATTTAGCATAGAGATGTATGATTAGTGTTTCCATAACTTCCTTTCTTGGGAGACAAACAAATCTCAATAAATAAACCAAACTATTTATAAATATGAAAATAATATTAAATTTTAATTTACCTAGAAATCTTGGTATTTTCATATAAGTGTTTTGATTCATAGATTACCGGTACCAGAGATTATTTATAATAACAAATCACTTACCATATAATAAAAACTTCACCTTCGATGGGCATCAGACCAGAATATTTCAAATATAAGATACTATGAGCTTAGAAAAACTGGCAATACAAGATTTTTCTCTGTCAAAGTTATCTTACCAGAGTCCATGGATTGTCCAGTACATTGGTGGATCATTACATTCATTTTCATTCATCTAGAGAAAATAATGGAAATTATTTTTCCATTAATTCTTATTAAAGGAAAACCATTTTTATGTAGAATGGGAAAAATAGGGTCCAATTCAGCTGTGATTCAAATTATTAATTCTGATTGTTTCAATTTGTCTCAGATTTTATTGAGGCATCTGATTTAATGAGTCAGCATGAATTTAATCTATTTGTTTTGATTTAGACTTTGAGTCAAACTTTTGTACAACCCTAGAATGTGAGTGTTTTAAGGAAAAAAAGCAGAAATCATCAATATCCAATTGGGCTGATAGACAACCTCATAATATCTGCCCAATATAGCAGACTTTCCTGTTCATAAAATAAATATGATGGTAGGCAACAGCAAGCTGAGGATTCCAAAATGTTGCCACGTTGTCCAGAAGAAAAAGCAGAAAGTAATTTAAGCTAGTCGTTTCCTGATGAATTAGAAAGAGGAGCAGTTTCTTCCTAGAAAGTTCTTATCCATCACGATATATTTTTATCTACAATAATACTTACAGAGTCTTGATGTAGTTCAACAGTGCTCAAGTAAATAAAAATGATGTGGAAGAATTTTATTTTGTAACATAGCAGTCCCTTTTTACTTATTAATTTAAAAGACTCTCAATAAACTTCAGTGAGACACTGAATGTGACAGTCAACCAAGGACAGTCCCAAAGATATTAAATTCCCTTTCTCTAAATAACCTGGACTTAGGCTGTGCAGAACTTTGTGAATTATTTTAGACAATACCTTCCCGTAAATGGATGCAAATTGAAGCTTCAACCTAACAGTTGAAGCTGATAAAAAGTACTCATCTCATTTATAATTATTCACGGGTCATATTGTAACTGGGAGAAAGAACCAACAATACAGCTAATGCAATTTCTCCAGCTTTCTGGAATGTTATATTGAATGTGTATGGAGACTGAGTGGTGAAGCATTTGGTTCTACATCTGCTGTGCTATAATCCCAAACCAGAAAAATTATATGGAGATACTATTAGCAAGCTTTATTTCACCAAGAAGTGCTAATACTGGAAACTCCCATTTTCATAAAAATGAAAACACTGGTAAACTGTTTTGAAAATAGCCTCTTCAGAATACCTCGTACAGGGGTCAGCAACCTGCAGCTCCGGAGCCACATGCAGCTCTTTGGACTCTCTGCTGTGGCTCCCTGTCAGGTGATCCCATCACTGGCTGGCCCCGCCCCTTGCCCTCCCCTTCCAGTTACTCCTCGCTTGGCTTGAGAAGGTAAGGGTGATGGCGGGGAATGGAGAAGTGGCCAGGGCAGAGATAGAGAGATACACAGAGGGGGGAGAGAGAGAGAGACATAGAGAGAGAGAGGGAGGGGGAGGGGGAGAGGGAGGGAAGGGAGAGAGAGATATGTCAAAAGGATTTTGTGATTCCTGGTGTTTAACAACTGATTCTTTGCCCTAATGACCGGCTGGGTAGGCATGGCTGGGGGGGGGGGTCATGTGACTAGTGGAAGTGAGTGACATCGAGTTGGCCACACCCATCCAGGTTTTCTGGCTCCCGGTGTTTTCTTTTCTGTGGGAAATGGGTCCAAATGGTTCTTTGAGTATTTAAGGTTGCAGACCCCTGACCTAATATTAGAAAAAAAAGTTGATAAAATCAGAGTAATTTGAGATTTATCTAAAATTTCAACTCCATCTTACCACCCATTGAAGCCCCTACTTTTCAGAGCATGCAGTGCACCATCTAGCTACCAAAAGCCTACTTTTGCATTATGATTTAATTTGGTCAGAATATGGCAATATTTAAGTAAACGCTATGGTTTAAAAATAAACAATCCTGTTACCTGATTTTAAGGAAGGCAATACTCCCATGTTAGAATTGTAGAGTGCTATAAAAAGTAGTAATTGCTTAACAAAACCGTCTGGCAGGCAATTTTTCATATGATAAAAAGAAAGTATAAAGTTGTAAATCCTATCACAACAATGTTTTTTCCCCAAAACATTTTTTCAGGCTACTTTAAATATGTGTCATAAAATGCTCGCCATTTTTCGTATTCACCAATATTTCATTGAACTAGCAGAATGCCCTTCATTAAAAACAAACTCAAATCCATTTGCAGTCAACAGTAAGTGTTACATTTATCTTGGCAAGAGCAGAGCAGGAATTCAGCCAATTTTGCAGTAGAAATAAGTGGGAAAATTCACTGCTTTCAAGAGCTCAGTCCTTGACTATGGTATCAGAGACACTTAAAAGCAGCAAATATTCATGCTTTTTCCAAGTATTTCTGATCAACAGTTCAGTTCAGAGAAGCAGCTATGAAGCAATGGCATTTAGCTTAACAAAAAGTCTAATGGAAAAGATTTGCTCACAATAGCCAATGAATGGAGATATCAGCTTGGCTTTTCTACAAAGTAACCAATATTATCACGTGATACCTTGTAGGTGTTGGGGATCTCAATGTCTTATCAGCACTGAACAATACAGCAGGGCAAATGTCAAAGTACAGCAAGAGTTCTATTCCAAAAGAATGTGAAGACTCTACTTTTATTCCAGCTTTTGTATTAGTTTAGTTGGTATACGTATCTTTATAATGGAGATTCTGGCAAATTCCCCATTGAAATACTCAATAATGTTTCAGCTCTTAATATTAGCAATCCCAAAGATTATTTTCTGCTCACCTGAAATTCATTTATATTTTTTAAATTGCTTCAAATCTTATAGCAAGAACAAAAGAAGCACAAGATGACTGAATCTTAACTTCCTAATCTAAAATGACAGGATTTTTCCTGTACAGTATATGCTTCTCCTTTTATGATGTAAAGAAACCAAGAAGTTTCTAACAGCCCTTGTTTTTTTTATTTCACCCACCAATAAAATAAGTAGAAGCATGGTTTCACTGTAGGATATCAAAGCTGTTTATAGCTGGATTTGTTTGAGCCTGAAAACTAGTCTTTCCTAAGAAAGAGGTAATTTGAAAGACTTTAGACTGCTATGAGTAAGAAATAAAGGCACTCTCTGCACAGACAATAGATGTATTCACTGAATGAAACTATTTAGGCTGCAGCCACACACCTTCCACAAGATGCCCCATTATTTCCAGTAGATATATCTTTAAGTCAGTACCCATATCTTGTCAACACACAACTGAAGAAGTCGAAAGATGGCTTAAATCCTGAGTCTCAGTTCAAGAACTTCCATCCAGATAACCCAAGGAAGTAGCATGAAGCGATGCAGTAAATAGTGGCAATCTGCTCAGCCCCAATTTATCAGGTAGGTTTGTTATAGGACTACTTTCTTCCAAGTAATGGGGTCTATTCAGTGCCTATTCTGCGGTATGGATTTAGCTGCAAGGTTGATTGGAGTTCTAACTTCTGAGTCCCCTTTTTCCTTTTCCTACATAGGTTGAGTTAAACTGTTATAAAACCCTGAAATGGATGGATCTGTCCCGGACTTAACATATGTAATTGAAAACATAATAAAAAGGACTTGGCTGTTATGTGTCCTACCCAGTGAAAATCCAGAAAACCACTACATAGCAATCAAGATATAAAAACTAATTTTCTGCTATAGTCAACTGAGTTTAAAAAGTTATAAGGAATAAAAAGAATTCAATTGGTCAACACTGTGACAGCAGTGAAAATGGGGAAAAACTTCAGTACACAGAAACTGTTCATATGCACACATACACGCATATTGTTCATATGCACAGACGTGTGTGTCATTTTGAGATTGAGAAAAAGTGGCATCTAGTTTTAATAAATAATACCTTAATTCTTTTAAACATTACCTTCTTTGCAAGGTCTGATTTTTAAATTTGAAAATTCAGAACAATTCCTCAGAGTTGAACACAGATCTTTTAGTCATGTGCAGTGGCCAAATGTTTAAGATCTCAGTAATACTTCTCATCTCTTGCACCCTTTTCACAATACAGCAAAATAAATATTTTAATATAGGCATTCAGATAGCAAAATAACCACATCCATTTAAGAAGATCTTACCATGCATACAGTCACTGGCCAATGATGAACTAAGTATAATTTTTCCCACTTATGATAAACACTGAAACATAAAATATTTAGACTTAGAATAACTTTATTGTCACTTTAAATATACACTAATTGACATACATTAACATGATTTTTTTAAAAACACTTAACATTCCAAAGGAATAACACTTCATTAGTAACATTTTCCTGATATGATTCACACATAATGCTTTATCAAGGATTTTTATTATTTTTTTCCCCTAACTGTAAACTAGGAAGTTAACTAAAAACAGTGAAGTTTGGCAGTATATTTCAAATTGGTTTACAATGACTGGATTATTTAAATAATAGCTTTTGTCTGAACCCAAAATACTGATATACTCCATTCCTTTTTGTTTCAGTAACCTCCCTAACCTCTGAGGTGCAAATAAAATACAGAAACCCAACAATTTCTCTCCAAACTACTAAACTCTTTTTGGCAATAGTATTTTAAATTATATTCATCTCAGAGTACAACAGTGGGAGTATGACTTTTAAAAGCCAAATCACATACAAGTACTATAACATACCGGTACTAGTTTACATATGAGAAGCTAGTTGCCTCAGAAGAAATGCAGACAAACTTTACTCCCATGGAAAATCCTCCCCCCCACTCACCACTTCACAAGGCAACTTAAAACATTCCTGTCAAAAGAATCTCTTCCATTAGTCGAACAGGAAGGTGTGTCTCAAAATTACAATGGAAGATTGGTAAATCCCCAAACTATATTTAAGAAAAAGACAGAGGAAAAGGAGAGCTAATTTCCACAAATGGGCAAACTATCTGGAGGTTAATCTGTTTGGTTACTGGATAAACATTTTCAGGACTTCTTGTAAAATTAAATGCCATTGTCTTTAGAGTTTTCATTTCAGGTTACTTACCTATCAGCCAATAAATGTGTAGCAGATCCACAAAATAGAGCAAACCAAAAACACTCAACAAGCAAACCATAACTAGTCACTGATTTCATTTTTATTTACAATATGTATCTATGAAGAAAGGAAAAAGGAAAAAAATGTAATACTTGTATTTTCTAATTCATCAAGATGGAAAGCAAGTAGCTTGTTTTCCATCAACAAAATCTATATTATTACCTTTTTTATAAAATATCTTAAAAAGGTAAAAAGTTATATAAGGTAAAGTTACATGTTTTCAGTTACATGTTTTCTAATTGGAAACAATGATTAAGATTATAACATTAGAAATCTGAAGGAGTCTAGTAGCATATTTTTCAACTAACAGATTTTATTAAAAGGTACAGATAGTAATTGGACTGCAATTGCCATAGTTAAGTCATGTGGTCATAAAGTAATGTCATAAAGTGTGATGTGATTGCCCCACTTAATGATAGCAGTTCCTAGTTATCATCGTCATGCAGATCATTAAATAAGGACCTCACATAATCACAACTCCTGATTTCCTGTTTCTCCATTGACTTTGCCTGTGGGAATCCAACAGGGAAGGTTGCAAATGGTGATCATGTGACCATGGGACGTTGAGAATCAAAAATCACAATCATGTGACTAACTGCAGAAGTGCTGTGATTGTTCAAGAACTGGTCATAACTACCACTCCTTCAGTGCTGTTACAAGTTTGAAGAGTTAGATGGATTGGTTGTTAAACAAATGCCATCTGTATAAGCATTCAGGAGCAGCATTTTATCAGCTGCAAATAGTGGCTGGACTGATTTAAATTGGAGTGAGGTGGAGGTGAAGATAGCTTGGTTATGTGGATACAGATTACATAAGGGTTTGTAACAGTGCTGTTGGTGTAAATATTGGGGCAAAGTAGGTATCTGATGAAGTAAATTGTAACTCGGAAAGGATTATGCCTTTTAATAAAGTGTCTTAGTTGGAAAGGTGCAATCAGATGACTCCTGATTTTTTTGCTACCATAGATTAACATAACTATACTCCTACAATAAATAATCTCTGCTAACTCAGAATTAGAATGCCAGTTCATGCAAGAACATTTTAACACTTTACCATAGTTATCTGAGTACATAAGTATTTAAAAGAACACTGATAAATAAGGAAAAGAATCATTTACATTACTACTTCTTACAATTTATCATAAAGGTTCTTCTGGGACAGTAGTTAAACAGGAAGTTTTTCCTCATAAAATACCCATAATGCAATGCACATACCCCGCGCATGCGCACATGAGCTCCCACACTCCTCCGCCCATGCGCGCACGACCTTCTGCCCATCTTAGGCCTAGTAGGCTTCCCTGCAGCCTCCTCGGCCCAAAAATGGGCCGTGAGGAGGTGCACAGCACCTGCCCATGCTCCCCTCCGCCCCCCCGCTTGCACACATGACCCTGCTCCCCCACGCATGCATGCACAACCCCCTGTGCATCTCTCACATGTGCCCCCGCCCCCTGTACATCCCAAAAATCCACATGAGCTGGGTGACGGCTCGTGTGCCCACAGAGAGAGCTCTGTGTGCCAGCTCTCATCATTTGACATATTCAGGGAAGATATCTCAAACCAATAGAGACAAAGGAGAAAGCATTCTTACACACACATCAGATATCACACCTGTATGAGCGATGGCCCAAACAATAATCTGATTTGTGTAGAATACTTGTAACTATATAGCTTTCAGATGAAATGCAGAGAAGTGATTAGGGTCCCAATCAGGGTTGAAATCCAGCAGGTCCTGGAAAACCGGTAGCAGAAATTTTGAGCAGTTCAGAGAACCGGTAGTGGAAATTTTGAGTAGTTCAGAGAACTGGCAAATACCACCTCTGACTGGCCCCAGAGTGGGATAGGAATGGAGATTTTGCAATATCCTTCCCCTGGAGTGGGGTGGGAATGGAGATTTTGCAGTATCCTTCCCCTGCCACGCCCACAAAGCCACACCACACCCACAAAGCCACACCCACAGAACCGGTAGTAAAAAAAAATTGGATTTCACCACTGGTTCCAGTGCTGCTATGGACAGCAGACTGCTCAGAAAACAGGAACTTTTATCTATGCATGGTGTACCTGGAACAGATTGTAACATATCTATAATCAGGTTTGTGGGTTAGAATAAATAAAGGTTGAATTGAAAGGATGTAGAGAAAAATGTTAAGTCTGTTGGGTATTGGCAGACTTCATTTAAACAGCACTGTAAGCATGCAAACACAGATACCAATTATAACAGATGTTCTGTTTGTTTTGTTTAGCAGTCAACCTCTGATCAGAACATATGCTAGAACAGAATTATTTTCAAACACAATGAAACATATTAGGACAGAAACAATTCCTCTTATTCATCACTTATTTCTGTGCTGTTTGCATAGTTTTTTTATATTCTTGTGTTCTCTATTAGTCTGACTACACTAATTGGACAGACCTTTAGTGCATTGACTATACTGAAAGTAGTTTTCTCAAAATATTAACATTACTGACTTGATCTTGCAAATAGCCTTATACAGATAGAAGAGCATGAGCTACTTTTTTGGGTTGAAGAGAGGAGGACTTTATTCTTAATTAGTATTTCTAGTACTGCTTCTATAAGTAGTACTGAAATGCTGAGGCATGTATTCAATATTGTTTTGCTGATTCCTTAAAAAATAGGAAAGTTTCAACTTCCCCTTTCTTGTGCAAAGAAGTTCACCCTGATATTTTTAGCATTCATTCTGTTTCCTCTTTTTCCCTGAGTTGCATGTAATAATATAGTTTATGTCTTAAATGGTAAAAAAGACAAACATTAATAACAGTGCAATTATTAATGCACTGTTTTGGATAGGTTCATTGAATAAATGCAACAGACTTAATATCTTTAAAGGATGTTCAATCATTCTTAATTTGTCAAGAAGCTCAATAATTATTTAAAGTCACTCATCTGTTCATTTTGCTTCCATACGATACCTGTTCAGAATAATGCTGTTTTTTAAAATTTTGCCTATATTGTTTCTTTTTCACCTTTTATATTATTGTTCTAAATTATTTACTGTTCTCATTTCAATGATGTTTGCCACTGCATCTTAATTCTACAGTATTTTTAGCTGATTTCCTTTAAACCACTATGAATTCTTTTGATTCAGCAATATACAAACAGAACAAAATACTGTAAAGAAATATTTACAAAATTCAGCAGGCTGAATGGAACAAGGAAGCACCCTCCCCAATTGGGAGGGACCTCAAACTAATTAAGAAAAACTGAAAAAGCTCATTGTATAGAATACCGACTGCCTATTGGAAGAAGCTAGTTAGAGCCAGAAAACTAGGAACAAAAGTAAATGGAATGAGGTGGTCTGGAAAATGATAGAACTGATACACCCCTGTTCTATTGGATGTTTTTCCCCCTTTGGGAGCTTTAAAAAAAATAGTTAATGGGGGGGGGGTTAGTTGTTCTTTTTTTTTTAGACCTAGCCATTTAAAGTTTAGGAAGTTTTAAATTTAGCTGCTTTTATATAAAAATAAAAATAAATTAAAATAATATTTGTGCAGCTTTCTGACATTTAGTGTATTTCTGTAGTGTTTCACTCTAACTACACAAACACAAAAAATCTCACAAAGCTGTATATGGAATTTTGTGTGTGTAAAGTGTGAAAGTTGGTTTTTTGGGATTTTTGTGGCTGTGTGAGCTTCCTGCTTGTTGCAGGGGCCATTTTGGGTCTAGCACAGCTGCTTTTACATTGTAGGTGAGCCAATTGCGTTGTGTTGTGTGTGTGTAAAGTGTGAAAGTTGTTTTTTTGGGCTTTTTGTAGCTGTGTGAGGCTCCTGCTTGTTGCAAGGGCCATTTTGGGTCTAGCACAGCTGCTTTTACACTGTGGGTGAGCCCGTTGTGCTGTGTTGTGTTTTGTAGGTTAAAAAAGGGCAAAAAAGTAACATTGACCTGGCCACACCCACCCAGTCACCTTGCCACCAAGCTCTGCCCACTAATTAAGCCACGCCCACAGAACCGGTAGCAAAAAAAATTTAGATTTCACCCCTGCACTAAGCCATGATAAAGTGGATTACGGAACCCTCACAAGCATAATAAATCAGTGCAGATAATCTGTTATGTTCATTAGATGGCTTTGGCTATACAGGTAGTCCTCAACTTACAACCTTATGCCTATTTTATTTCATGACTTTTTGTCATGACTGCTAAGCAATCCCTGCAGTTGTGAAATGAATTATGTGGGTGTTAAGCAAATCTAGCTTCCCCTGTGGACTTTGCTTATCGGAAACAGCTAGGAAAGTTGCAAATGGTTATTACATGACTCCAGGACACTACAACCATTCTAAATACATACCTATTGCCAAGAGCCCAATTTTTGATCATGTGACTTTAGGGATGATATGATGGTTTAAAGTGTGAGGATTGGTTGTCAGTCACTTTTTTCAGCACTGTTGTAATTTTGAACAATCAGTAAACATATGGTTATAAATTGAGGAGTACCTGTAAGCTGCAGGTCACACAGAAAAATAAACTAGCCAGCCAAATTTTAGATCAGTGTATCATACAACCCCACTTGGTATGATTACTTTATGGTTCAGTCCTTTGTATAACACAAAGGACTGAATTTGTTTATTAGGTTAAGTAAATCATGCTACTTTACCTATGGGCAGGTGCTATGATTTAACTTTTGATATGGTTGCCTTTCAAGATTCTGAGGTTATTGTAGTTAGACCAAGTTAGTTTTGAAAGGTTATCGCTTTATGTGCACAAATGGTAAAATAATCTTTCAAAGCTAACTTGGTGTAGCTTTACTCAGTGCCTAGATGGAGGCAGCCAGAGATCTCATAGAGTGTACCATATAATTTATGAAGTACATCTATCATTGTCATATATCTAATAATTTAAAGTTACATGCAAGAATTATGCACTAGTTCTTATCCAGATTTCAGCTAAACAAAACAATACAGAAGAGTTCTGTCAAATTATACAAAACAAAAACTCAAGGCATATTTATTCAGAAGAATATCCTGCATATTTTAAGAACACATCATGGAAATTAATTTCCTAAAATCATTAAAACAGATTGAAGTAGCACATTCTCAAATATTATCCAAAGGTTTAATTTCTGATCTTCCATAGGCTTTTTTTTTTGCTTCAAAAGAAAGAAATAAGTCATACTGAAGCAACTGGGCTGTTCACTAAACAAAGGCAACTTCACAGATTCTAAAGCACAAACCTGAGAAACCCTGTTTCTTTTTACCGAGACTTATCGAAGGTTTTTCAGAAGTTATCTCCGATAAATAAATCTCCTTTTCTTGAAAGGAGTTCAAGAAAAACCAAAATACAAGTCTTCAAGGATCCATTTCTTACAACCTCTTCCGGATAGTTCGCCGTATTTTTCGACGGATATATTAGAGCAAAGCACCATCAAAATGTTTCGATACAAAGCCAGTTTTAGGTGCTTTATAATTAACCAATCCGAATTCCGATTTGTTTTGAAACAAAGCCGCACACTAATTAAAGAAACCTAAATTATCCCCAATTAAAAATCCACTTCAAAACAGACTTACTGTTTTGCCAAGACAGGATGCCAAGATGCACGCTTCGGGAGCTGAAGTTTTTAATCAGTCAAAAACCTCGCGACTTTGTTTTGCCTGGCTTGCGAAAACCAATCAGGAAAGCTCGTGCCCGTGTTAACTTTCGCTTCCCTGTAGGGGCCAGCACTTCCGCTGCGGAATTAAATCCCGCCCATTTAACTTTTCTTTCCCTGCTGGGTTGAAGACAAAGAAAAGGGGTTTCTGCTATACGTTGCCTCTCAACATTGCTTAGATTCTGATCGCTTGTCTTCCATTTGATTGATATTAAACATATGTACATACATATATATGTAAGACTAAACCTATGTACGTTTTAAAATGTCCTATATCCCTGTTGTAGTGTTGGAAGATATGAGAAACTCAATATTAAAAGAGCAGGGAAATTCCCCTAAAAGAAATAAGCAGAAACTCAGGCAGAATTTCAGCCCCCACCTTTATCAATGGGCCATTAAGAAGCTGAAGCCACCTTATTTTCCACAACAAAGGAAGGACAAAATTACAGGGGCCTGCAACATCCAAACAGGTATGGGACACAGGAAAGAAAAACAAACACCCAAGAAGGAAAAGAAATCAAGCCAAAGTAATTAGAATTTTTAACACATGAGAAAAAGGAGAAAAAACAGAAATAGCAAGTTGAATAATTATAGGGAATGAACAACTACAAAGGGCTAGGAAAAACAGAGATTGGACTATAAAACAATTACTTATTTGCCAGATCTAGGACGGAAGAACCCAATCACAAAAACAGGATTTAAACACCATAAAACAATCACACACACAAATCAAAGAATTCAGATGCCAAATCAACATAAAAAAATCAAAAGACCTTTTAGGATATAAAAAAGGGGCTTTCTTACAGTTCAAACAGGTTAGCCTCGGAAGGCTGTGGTTTTATTTGTTTCTTGCCTGCCTTCCTATAAACAATAAACTAATTCTGCTGTCAAGCAGCTGACCTCCAATCATTTCAAAGTAATCTCCCAGCCAGGAGTTTTGAATTCAAGAAGGGAAAGCACTGCCTTCCAACAATCCTTAAAGGGAAAGGCTTCTTTTTCCTTCCAACAGTAGAAAGTAGATAAGACTATGAAAACACAGTAATACCATAAGCAATTATACACTGATAGTTTGTGATTTTTAAATATGGATAACTTAAGTTATTAAATCAGTCTAGGTTTTTTTTATTAAATCAGTGTAAGGGTATTTTTAACTCCAAAGTGAATGTATATCCAATATGCTAGAAAATACTTCCTTTAAAATTGGTGGAAGTTTCAAGCAAGCATACACTGAAACAGTCTGATAACATGTAATTAATTAGCACACATCAACTCTAACAAATGGGCTTTGCCTAGTCTGACATCATAAATGTGCATTTTGGTATTTTTTGTGAAACAGTTAAAGGCTATATGTTTAATCTATAGAACGAAGTATTGGAAATGTTCTATAAATTCTATATTTGAATTTATTTCAAATATTTAAATAACCAAAGACAAATGCCTTGTATCCAAATGTACTATTCAATCTTAGCCAGTTTGATTATTGATCAAACTCAGCTTAAACGTAAGTATATTGTGTAGACACAAACTGTATCTGATTAGTTGCAAGCTCACAAAAACGGAATGAATTGTAAGGTCAATTCATATTTTATAATGGAGATCCTTTTGACACAGAAATGTTGAATTTGTTTAGCAATATTTGTGATTTTCCAGATGTTTTCTAAATATTTTGAGATATGTATTCAACTTATTTTTTAAAAGATTACTGTTGCAAACATGAAACAGCCAAGTTCCTAAAGAACCCACGAATTACCTCTAAGGCAGGGGTGTTGAACTCACGTCGTCACAACACGTATTGGGACTTTTTTCCCCTTCACTAAACCGGGAGTGGCCATGGCCAGCACGTGACACATCCAGCCCACTCTAAGGCATGGCCACAGTCTGCACAGGCCTTAGTACTATTTCATTATTTTCTTTTATTGCATAATATTAAAGCTACTTAGGTACATAACATCTTGATAATTTTAGTAGTAACTGAGGAAATTGGCAGGAAATGCCACCAGAACATACACACAGAATTAGTATAATTACAAACAATCTATTTACAATCTAGTTTGGAAGAATGAAAAATATAAATAAGCAATACCTCATTACTATCTCATAGAGTTCAGATAAAAAGTAATACAAAATAAATTGTCTCAGAAAGTTTCAGCTAGTAAACAACCTTTGCAGTCAGATTTCTTTGACAGATTACTTTAAATATTGTTGCTTTTAAAGATTAGGACATGTATTTTTAGTGCCACCTGCAGCATGATTCTAGAAGTAATAAATGCCACATGTTAGTCTTTATCAGAAAGATAAAAAACACATTAAAAGATTAAGTTTCATTACCCAGTATCATGCAGAAAAGTTAGACAGAGCCCAGTAGCCTAGAGTTAATCTATACTATTGCTTTTGGGGGAGGCATTTCAACATTGTATTAACACAAAATATTTCACCTTTTGTTAAAGACTTAAGAGTTTACAGTGCTAGCAAAAGTTGGCTCTTTTAGAAAAGTTTGTTCAAGCTTGTTTGTACTGATGAAAATTCTTAGACTGTGCACTGCAGGAGCAGCAAAATCCAAACGAACGCTGACATTTTGGAAATAAAGGCAGTTGATCAAGCTGGTAAATAATACTTCAGCAATTTATTTATTTAGGGAAAGTTTTTTTTATATTGTAAGGTAGTCCTCAACTTACAATCATTCATTTAGTAATATTTCAAAGTTACAACACTGAAAAAATGACTTAAATGACTTAAACCAGGCTTTGCATTTAAAATTATAGCAGCATCTCCATGATCACATGATCAAAATTTAAGCCTTTAGCAACTGGCATGTATTTAGGACGGTTGTAGTGTCCTGAAATCATATAATTGCCATTTGGTTCCAACAAGCAAAATCAATGGGGGAAGCCAGATTTATTTAACAATGTATGATTCACTTAACAGTCATAGTGATTTGCTTAACAACCATGACAAAAAGGGTCAGAGAAGGTTACAAAGTCATAAAAAAATTTCCTTGCTTAGCAATGGAAATTCTGGTTACAATTCTGGTTGTAAATCTTGGACTACTTGTATCGTTATAGTAACTACCATGGACAGCAATTCCAAATAAAATTGCATATAAATCAAATTTTTTTAAAAAATAGCAGCTGGTCAAAGTACTGCACTCTGGAAAAAAATTGTTGATTTCATCTACTGGGTACCATAATTCCTGCTCCAGCACTGATAGTGACATAAAACTTTGAAGACTTATACAACCAAGAAACAGGGATGGAAAACACTTACTCATCGGCATTCTGTACTTCTAAGTAAGATTTAGAAAAAGTAAATGTTCTCTATACATATTGACCACATTACTATTACTTTTGTATTATTGCCAAGAAAATTGTTTGCTAGTATTATTTTTCCATTTGACTCCCACTGTTGGCTTTGGAAAAAGTGCAAAGAAGAGCAACTAAGATGATTAAAGACCTAGACACTAAAACATATGAAGAACAGTTGCAGGATTTGGGTTTGGGTAGTCTAGAGAAAAGGACTAGGAGGGAACATGATAGCAATATTCCAGTATTTGAAAGGCTGCCACAAAGAGGAGGGGGTTGAATTATTTTCCAAAGCACCAGAGGGCAGGACAAGAAACAATGGATGGAAACTAATCAAGGAGAGAAGCAACCTGGGATAAAAGAGAAATTTAACAGTGAGGACAATTAATTAGTGGAACAGCTTGTCTTCAGACATTGTGGGTGCTTCATCACTGGAGGTTTTTAAGAAGAGTCTCGACAGCCACTTGTCTGAAATGGTATAGGGTCTGCTGTTTGATCAGGGGGCTGGACTAAAGACCTCCAAGCTCTATTCTGATGGCTACAGCATAATTTCCTGGGTTCCCTTCCGAAGTCCAGATCCAGCCCTGCTGCTTCTGCTCCCCCCACCATTTATTTTATTTTACTTTACTTTTGCGATTACAAGATATCTAGGAAATGCTACCGGCTATATATATATAACTATGTATGTATGTATGTTGTATGTATGTATGTATATATCTATTCTCTCTCCCTCCCCCTCTTCCTCCCCCCAGTGATTATATATATATGACTATATCGGGTGAAATGCTCCTGGTTCAGACCGGATCACCTGATCTGGTAGCGATGTAGGCAGGTGGTTCGGAGAACCGGTAGCAAAAATCCCTCCCCCCACATACCCAGCTGAGTCACGCAATCATCAGAGGATTTTTTTTTTAGTTTTTAAAAGCATTTTTTCTACAACCTCTTCAGCCGAAAAAATGCTTTTAAAAGTAAAAAAAAAAGCCTCTGCCAATCAGGCAACTCAGCTGGGATGGTCAGAGATTTTTGAAAGCATTTTTTCTACAACCTCTTTCACCAAGAGGTTTCACCAAAGAGGTTGTAGAAAAAATGGTTTTAAAAGTTAAAAAAAAATTGGCCACGCCCACCGTCACATTGCCGCTCCACTAAGCCACGCTCACAGAACCGGTAGTAACAAATTTTAGATTTCACCACTGGGAAAATACACACGCACACAGAGAGATTCTGCGGGAGTGGCTTGGTAGGCATGGCAGGGGAAGGATACTGCAAAATCCCCATTTCCTCCCGATCAGCTGGGACTCCGGAGGCAGAGAATAGATGGTGGTGGGGCCAGTCAGAATTTTTACTACCGGTTCTGCGAAGGGAAGGGATTGTTATTTTGCTGGAAAATCGCCCAGCCACCCTGGGCTGAACATCAATATCCCATTTCATTCAGCTGGTGTGACCTCCCAGGTGGAAAAGCGGAGAAACTTCCTTCGCTCGCGCAAATCCAAACCGAACTCCATCAAAATTCGCCGCTTTGTAAAAACTCCCGCCTCCGCGCCCCTCCAGCCAATCGCAGAGCTGGATCCCCAAGTTGCCCGTCGGCACGCTGGAGGCGGCAAAAAGCGCGGCTGGCCGCACGCTTCGCGCGGGTGACGTATCCCCCGGCTCCTTCGGGTGGACGGGAGGCCGGTTGGTCACGTGCTTCGGCGAAGCCCCTCCCCTTCCTAGTAGAGGAACGAATCTGCGAAGCTAAGCAGATCGCGGCTTACAGTTTAGGCGGTTGTCAGGGAGAAACAAGATGGCGGCGGCGACGACGGAGGAAGATACGGAGCTGAGAGATCTCCTCGTGCAGACGCTGGAGACGAGCGGGGTGCTCAACAAAATCAAGGTGAAGGGGGCGAAGGGCGGGGCTAAGCCTTGGGTTTGAAGGGGCGGGGGGAAAGAAACGGGCGAAGCGCCCCGGCTACACGCTCGAGAGAGAACGGGCGCGCTCTAGAGCGAAGCTGCCGGTTGCGCGGGCCGCAGAGGAGGTCGAGGAGAGACGTTAACCGTACCAACCGGCCTGCCGCGACCATTCCCGCTTTCAAGGGAGGCAAGCGGGGCAACGACACTTTGCGCCGCCCTCGATTAAAGGCGCATGCGTCGAACTTTTACTAGGTGGTCGAGAGGTGGAAGGTGTGAAAGCCGGCCCATAATAGATAAAGGCCTCTGAAGCCCCAACGTTCTGTTTCCATGGTTTCTGGTCAGGGGCAGCACTAGGCCGCTACTTATGCTCCTGCAAATTGCCTATGGTCATCGGGTGAAGAATGGCAACTGTTAATAGTAGTATCTCCAGGACGCTTTAAAAAAAACGTCTTTTAAAGTTGTGAAGGCGGCATTACGCCATAAGAAGGACTCATTCCTGTGGGTTACACGAGAAAGAGCTTCCCTTTGTCTGCCTCTTGCCACTTTGGCTGCCCAGTTTCATTATATGATGGAAGGTCAGTCTTCTCTATCCTGGCCCTTGCACGTGTTGGACAATATCAGGCTGGTTAGAGTTATATCGGAGCCCCCACAACCCATATTTTTTTTAATTTATTATTTTATTTGATTTATATACCGCCCTTCTCCGGAGACTCAGGGCGGCTTACAATGCGCTAAGCAATAGCCTTCATACTTTTGTATATTTATACAAAGTCAGCTTATTGCCCCCACAAACTGGGTCCTCAATTTACCTACCTTAGAAAGGATGGAAGGCTGAGTCAACCTTGAGCCTTGGTGAGATTCGAACCTGCAATAATTGCAGGCAGCTGATGTTAATAACAGGGCTTTAGACCACTGTACTATCCAAGGCTCTATTTTTCGAGGGCATCGGGATAAGAAAGTCTGCCTCAGGTTCAGAATGAAAAAAAAAGATTAATCCTACATCTCACATATATAACCAGTTAGTTTTCTAAGGAACCCAAGATAATGTACTTGATTACGCTTCTCCCCCTGCTACCTCTGTTCTCACAACAACCTCATGGTGTAAATTAAGCTGAAAAATAGCAACTGCCACCAGATTATCTGTTACACTTTTGTGTCACAGAGGAGATTAAAATACAGGTGTTTCTTTTCTGTCACTATGTCCCAGCGTTATAATTTTATATTCCAGGAAATACCATGCCTGCTGGGTAATTTTTTAAAAAAAACCAAAGAAGAAAATGTTCCATGAGAAGACATGTCGCAATCAGTTCCATTAAGGGCCACCCATTAATAAGGGGATTTGATACATTCACGGAGGACAGGATTATCATGTGTAACTAGTCGTAATAGTTATACTATCACCAGAATTAAAGGCACAATATGTTGAATAAAGTTGCAAAAGACAGCCACAGAACATATTCATCACCTTCATGAATTGCTTGCAGGCTTCCCAGATTAATTTGAATCACCACCGTGTGATATAATATTGAAATAAAGAGGCTTTTGACTTTATCTAGCAAGATTCTTTCTGTTTCTCTTCTACATAGGAAATTACTCCTCTTTCTTTATGTACCATTTAACATTTAATATGACTTGCATTTATTATATTGTAACTTTAAAAGTTTGATATAGTTTCTGTAAGTGATCCTATTTATTACATGTCTCAAATATAATTCATTTCCATTTAGTTTTATTCTCATTTCATATTCTTGAACTCCTTCCCAGTCCTAAACTGACCTGTTTCTCTTGTCTAAGTTTACTTGTGTTTGGTTGAAGAGCTTTGTCAAAACAAAATGTTTTTGACATGCCAAATCTATATTATGCCAGATCACTTCTGCTCCAAAAAAATTCCATAATGTTCATGAGTGGAGCCTTCCATTAAGATAAGATAAGATAAATTTGTGCAAAGGCACTCGTAGTCATGGCTACCAACTGTTTTTAAAAGTAGGAATTAAGAATTCAAGGGGGTCCCCAAATTGTGCATAATTTCTGTTTGAGGTAACCCCAGCCATTACTAAAGAAGGAGAATACCTTGAACCAGGAAACCTCAAAACCTTTTGACCATTTGGTCTTGCTTGGGATGAGGTAAGAACCTTGACATTACTTGGTTGGCCTAGGGTAGAAATATATAATTAGATAGCATATCGATGATACCTAATTTCTTAATAGATGTTCTCATCCAATGGTTTGATGTAGATGTTAAATATAAGCATATTAGGAGTAGAACTTTATGAGCACCACAGAGCAGGATCTTAGGCTGATTTCTCTTCTCCCTTCAACATTGATTTGAATTTGCCCCAGGGAATAAAGAACCTGTTCAGCAATATGCTTTATTTCTAACCCTCAGAGCTGGGGGGATACCAGGATCAATGGTATTGACAACTTCTAAGAGATTGCATGATGCACAACCTATCCCAGCTCTGCCAAAGTTTATCTACAAGTGCAATCAATACCATCTCAGTATTGTAACCAACTCTGAAACCCAACTGAGGGGTCCAAATGATCTCTATTCTCTGGGACATTCTGGAGCTCCAAATTGACTACTTTCTCAGCACTTTCCCTAAAATGGGAGGTTTTTAGATCAGATAAAAATTGGGGCAATGTCTTAGGGAGGAATGGGTCACTGCCTCTTTAATTGCTGGTAGAACTATTCCATCCTTAAAGGATGATTTAATACCAGCAGGATCCAACAACAGCTGTCCTTGGAGGTCTTAAAAAGGAGTAATCCAGATCTTAATTACCATAGGTTGCATCCATGGTTTGAAGAACCCTGTGCATTTCTTCAGTACCATCCAATTTTAAACTCTTCCCCGGTAACCATTTAGACCATGCCTCAATCAGCTGCAAATAATTTATATAGCCAGAGTTCAACTAGAGTAAATCTAAGTGACTATCTGGTAAATCTAGGAATAAGAATTGAATTGAATTGAATTGAATTGAATCAAATCGAATCTGGAAGGGACCTTGGAAGTCTTCTAGTGCTCAAGCAGGAGACCCTATACCATTTCAGACAAGTGGCTGTCCAGTCTCTACTTAAAAACCTCCAGTGATGAAGGGCACATAATTTCTGAAGGCAAGCTGTTCCATTACTTATCTTCATAGTAGCCTTGCAAATGTTGCTCCAACTATCCTTCCCCAGGAAGGACTGAGTCATTTAAAAAACATCACTGGATAGTAGCAGCTAGAAAATACTTTTGTTTTATCACAAGACAGAGCTTTGGCTTTGCACATTGAAATCTGGATCTTGCTTCTGTTTTGTGTTAATCAGAATTTTCTTTAATTGCTGGTTGTGTGTATGTGTGTATGTCCCATCTTTCCCCGAAAATAAAACCCTGTCTTATATTTTTTTGAACCCTGAAATAAGTGCTTGGCCTTATTGCCATGCGCTCAAAAGCCTGATTGGGCTTATTATCAGGGGATTATTTTGGGGAAAACAGGGTATGTATGTAGGCATCCATCCAAAGTATGTGTGGAATAAGAAATGGGTGTAGTTATCGCAACATAAAAGCTAGATTTTAGATTTCATGCAAGTCATGTATCCCAGAAAAAAATTGGTTTTGAATGAGACTGTTTTAATGGTAATATCCAGGAACTATAAAGTTAGTTTTTATGATTGTTTTATTTGACGTATAGATTAAAATTTAGTGAAATTGTTTTGCAATAGTAAAGTTATAATGATTTGATTTCTTGCTCAAGTTGATAGTTTGATTGTGTAGTATTGGCTTCAACTCTGAGTGACAGCATAGACTTTTTCCATGATGATCTGTCCCTAGCCTGACCCATCAGGTCTTCCAATGATGCATCCATATCCACCACAATTTAAGCCTTCCACCTTGCTGCTGGTCATCCTTTTCTTCTCTTTCCTTCCACCTTTCCTAGCATTAGAACTTTCTCCAGAGAGCTAGAGAGCTATACTTTGTATAGAATGATAATTTTATTCAGGTGAGACCTATCTGTCTTTATAACATTTAATTTTATTCTTCAGCCAAAAGGTTCCTGGAACACTTTATAAGTAAGATTAGCAGGCTCATCCCTGCCCATAGGTTTATAATCCCACAAAGTAAGGCATAAAAAGCTAGTGGAAATATGTCAGTTGTTAAAAGTTTCACTTCATATCTCAAGTAGATGAGATGACAATAGATCAGGACATGCAGTGGAGTAACTAATGATTAGGGTGGAACAGAAACCATGAGCAACCAAATTATGAAAGAGCAGGTGGAAATCCAACTTTTTTGTCCCTCTGTCACTTCACATGTGGCTTGTTTGTTATCTAATTTTCTTAATATACTTAATGTACAAACACATCATCTTACAGAAAATTTTCATTACAGGCAGAATTGCGGGCAGCTGTATTTTTAGCACTTGAAGAGCAAGAAAAAGTTGAGGTAAGGCATCAAAGTAATAAATGTTTAAATTAGCTGTAATTATCTCTCTTTGTTGACACTTTTAAGTAAAGGAACCTTAACTATTCGAGTATGCTTAATTCTGGCTATTTCTGGTCCTCAGGTAATGTCTATGGAGATTCTCAATCATCCAGGTCATAGTTGTCCCAAAGGTGCTTTTTCAAGAGGCAACTGGATGTCCTTGTTTTTCTTTGAAGATGTTTCGCTTCTTGGATGAGAAGTGAAATGTCTTCAAAGTCCAGTTGCCTCTCGAAAAAGCACCTTTGGCATCCTCAGGTAATATTAGGTGCTAACTCTTAAAGGGAGGGAGAAGACACTGGGGTTTCTGTTTACTTGACAATTTGTAACATCTGAAAAAGCTAAATGTTCCAGATGAACACAGTATGGTTTCCCAAGATGTCAGCAATATCAACCCAGCGTGCATTTGCTGTGGGGCCATCATTGCGGAAATAAAACTTCTGCTGATTTTATCCTTAAGGCTGTTCAGGCTGTTACCTTTCTATAGCAACTCCATGCTGGAATGCCTTTTTACTCCCCTCTCTTCTTTAGCTGGCAATCCCACCATATACAGGTCATCCTCAACTTGCAATCTTAATGTAGCCAGCCCATTATAGTCATAAATTGTGATGGTTGTAAAATGGATCACTACATGATTGACCCAATTTTATGACTTTTTTTCAGCAGTCATCAGCAAATCATCATGGTCATTAAATGAATCCACAGTCATTAAGCGAATGCCATGATTGTTAAATGAACTAATTGTTCACTGTGGGGCATGTTTGCCAAAAATGACTAAGTAAATGGCAGTTTTTGGCAAAAAAAACAACACCTCAAATCACAGTCATGTGACCAAAAGGACATTGCAAATGCTTGTAAATGTGGGCCAATTGTCGAGGGCCTGAATTGTATTTATAGGACCACAGAGGGGAAGCCATAGGAGCACCATAATTAGATTGTAACTACTTTTTGGGGGAGTGATCTGTGGTAACTTTGAATGGTTTCTAAATTATCAGTTATGGACTATATGTATGGTATTGACTGTTATTTATCTAGTTCTGATGTTCGTTGAACACTCAGATCAGCTTGAATTTCTACTAAACCATTGATTGCTGTTCTCTGATTCTGATGATGGACCAAAAAGATGTTCATTTAGCAGAAATATCAATACCTGTTATGTGCCTCTTCAGTATAAATCCCATCATTACTTATTTATTAAATTCATATGCTGTTCATCTCTTCGATAAAGCAACTCTGAATGCTTTACTGCTTTTATTATATTGCTTTGAAGTACTGATTATTTTGCAGTGTAGGGAAATCTCTTAAATTGTTTTTCTTTTCTTTTTTTGAGCAGAATAAAACTCCTCTGGTAAATGAAAGTTTGAAAAAGTTTTTAAGCACAAAAGATGGTAAGCCACTTTTCTGTTCATTAAAGTTACAATATGCGTTTCACAAATAATGATCATGTGACAATGAAAGGGAGACTGTAGAGAACAAGGAAACAACCTGGACAAAATATTGCAGCAACCATTTTCTAGGACAAAAGAGCTGAAACATTTTTTAAGTCTAGAAAAATTAGATAACAATTGAAAAGAGCTCAGGGTCCTCCTCCTCTAATACACTGGAATATGAGAAGGGGAATTCTATTATAGCCAATCGCAGGTAAAGATGTTTTAGCCTTTCTGCAGAATATATTTCTGGTATGGTCTACATAGTGGAACTGATATGGATTGAACAAATGTTTATGAATGAATTACTGTTGTACTGAGCAATCAGAATTATTTCATTTTTTCTTGTATGAGCTCAAAAAATAAATCTAACCTTTTATGGCTCCTTGAAAAAGCTATTATTCACATTCTTTCCACATGGCAAATGAAAATTATATCCATAGGTATTCAGTAGAAACCATGTGGGTCATTGTAATAATGTGTATAATGTTATTACTTGAAGAAGATGTTTTTCATAAACAACTAATGTAATTTAATTGAAATATGAAATGCCAAGATTCGGCATTAAAAATCAGTTTCAAAAAACAAATCTACTGGTAATCTTTATAGGCTTTACCATTGAAAAACAATTTGGGAAGAAAGAAGCTTAATGAAGATATGAAAATCAATATATATTCCTGTATGTTTTAAAAATAATAATATTTGTATTTTTTCTATGTTTATATTTATTACATTTAGCACTAAAAATACTTAAGATTCTTCACATGTTGGTCATATAAAGATGTAAAGATTTTAGAAACAAAGTATTATGTTGAGATTTCTGGGTAAGAAAGCCTTGGTGGCACAGTGGTTACAGTGCAGTACTGCAGGCTACTTCTGCTGCCTGCTGGCTGTTTGCAATTTGCAAAGTCGTGCAGGTTCAAATCCCATCAGGCTCAAGGTTGAGTCAGCCTTTCATCCTTCTGAGGTGGATAAAATGAGGACCCAGATTGTTGGGGGCAATATGCTGACTCTGTAAACCCCTTAGAGGGCTGTAAAGCGGTATATAAGTCTAAGTGCAATTGCTAAGAAGAGAAGTCCTGCTTCACAACTTAGGGTACAGTCTTTTTCCATTTGCCAAATAATAGGCATTGAATTCAGTTGGAATTGTGATGTCATTCTCTTAAATGCTAAGATACATCAGTTTTAAGACTATACAGGCCAATAAGAAAATGTAGCCTTGCAAATTTATTTATTTATTTAGAATATGTATATGTTTCAAACATTGCTTAACACGAGCAATAAATGACTTTGTGTAGCTTACAAAAATCTCTCACCAAAGTAAAATGGAACATGAGCCTAAACCAAAACAGTTAACTGGTGATCAGAAACTAAGATTTGTTGTGCCCATGAAATGGGAATTCAGCTCATCTCGACCCTGGTGCCAGGGGAAAGAGCCGGGTCGCAGTTTCTTTTTTAAAATCTGCATATAGCAGGAGGTTGTTCCAAAGGCCAAAAGCCATCTCCAAGAAGGAACACCTCCTGGGTCTCACAAGGTAACATTGTTTCAAAAATGGGACCCAAAGCATCATCTCATTGGAAGCATGTAAGATGGACAGAAAATGTTAAGAAAAGGCAGTCGTGCAAGTAACCTGGCAGTGTGCCATGCAGGGCTTTGTAGGTAATAACTTTGAATTAAATATTTATTACTTAATGCATCTTGGAGATACTTAGATCTAGATCAGACTAGGCACCGTGGTGCCCGAGGGATCCACTATTGGTGCTTATCATATTTTCCATCCTGACTTTTTAAAATAGATTTAATTAAAAATTAATTAGGAAGATGTCATATTATAAAGCAGAGATGAGGAATGATGGCTCCTTTATGACTTGTGGACTTCAACTCCCAGAATGGCTGGCACAGTCATAAAAGGGTCATCGCTCCCTATCCCTGTTATAAAGCATAATTCTAGGCTTTTGCATCATATTTATAGGAATGCCTAGAACCCCCACCCCACCCTAATTTCCATTGGAATTATATCATGGAGTTTAAATGGATAATTGTGAATGTCTGTGTCCGTCATGTCAAGTATTTTGCAAATAGGCAAGCATCCCAAGGCAGTCATTTGATGAACATGCCCACATTTGTGTTCTCAAAATTCCAATCCACTTCTATCCATACTATAGAGCCGTGATGGCGAACCTATGGCATAGGTGCCACAGATGACACACGAAGCCGTATCATTGGGCACGCGAGCGTTGCCGTAGTTCAGCTCCAGCGTGCATGTGTGCGCCGGCCACCTGATTTTTGGGCCTTTCAGTCCTACCAGAAGTTGGGGAATGGGCTGTTTCTGGCCTCCGGAGGGCCTCTGGGGGAGTGGGGAAGGCCGTTTTTGCCCTCCCCAGGCTCCAGAGGCTTTCTAGGAGCCTGGGAGGATGAAAAATAGGCCTACCGGGCTCACTGTGCCATCATGTGCTAAAAGGGGGGGGGGGGGGGGCGCATTGAATTATGGGTGTGGGCACACGTGGGCGACCTCACCACGCTCCGCCCGCTTTTGACACCCAACGTCAAAAAGGTTAGCCATCACTGCTATAGAGCATTACTGAACTTTGAAATGGTTTTCTTTTATATTAAAAATCCCAAGTAACTTTTGAATGTTAAAATCTTTTGTTTTTTAATCCAAAATGTATTTGTTAGGTTAAATTATGTGTCTTAATGATTAACAATTGTAATTAAAAGACATTTCATATGATTTCTTTAAAAGGCCGATTGGTGGCTAGTCTTGTTGCTGAATTTCTTCAGTTCTTCAATCTTGATTTTACTTTAGCTGTGTTTCAACCTGAATCAAGCACAGTAAGCACTTTTAATATTTTTATTTCAACATTATACTCTGATATTGTTCTGGTTTAATGGAACCTGAATTCATTTTTAAACTTAATTAGTATGCTTTGTATTGCTGTTTTGGCATATCCTGAATGGGAATGTAGTTATGCTCAGTATAGATTATATGTAGGAGAAGTTTAATCTAATGTTTCAGTGTCTTATTTATGCTGTGATGATATAATTAAATTACAATTTTCCAAGTTTTTGTTTATTTCACTTAGACCAAGATAGAAGTAAAGAATATTCAGCCT
Organism: Ptyas mucosa; assembly: GCA_012654045.1. Taxonomy (NCBI): domain Eukaryota; kingdom Metazoa; phylum Chordata; class Lepidosauria; order Squamata; family Colubridae; genus Ptyas; species Ptyas mucosa. The sequence continues at coordinate 18,688,991 of WNWU01000005.1, forward strand.
ATAACACAGTGGTTCTCAATGTTTTCTTCACCATGGACCGCCTTTAAATACCTCTTGTGGCCACAGACTCCCAAGATTTAACGCAAGGTTTAAATTGTAACATTTCTCTAAGCTTGACAACATTGGATAATTCAAAAACAAGCCTTTAGGTTTAGAAAACATTTTGCATTTTCAGTATCACAAACTTAGTTGCTGTAGAAAGACCAACATCATATATGTACGCAATCAAAACTTAGTTTTATACTTCTGAAACAAGGAATTTAAAATAGATTTGGTTTACAAGCAACTTTATATAGGATAAAAATAGGTTTTATCCCTTGATATTGACCAAACCACTTGTATATTTGATGGCTCATCTATGTGAAACATGAAGAACCTCCAGTTCTCCTGAACATTTAAATCTTCCACATTTAAGATTATAGGAAGTTTCTATACCTCTGGGTTAGTTTCCCAATTATTTTCTTCCCTAATTTTAATATTAAAATGAATTTAACTTTAATGATGGAAATCTCCATACATTAAAAGTAAAACCTTTTATTTATATATGTATTTTACAAATATATATTTAGCCCACTTCTGAATGGTAATAGGTGATATAATGTGTAGTGTAGTACAATGTAAAATACAATACATTTATTTACTTAACTATAATTGGATGTTATACTACAATAGCACAATAAAGTCACAGCGTAAATGAACATTTTTCCAGTCCAACCGTGGTTGGCTATGTTGATATCTCTATTAGTTCATATAATGAATTTGGTTTGTAGTATCTGGTAGAGAGCTCATTTACTTAGTTTAAAATTTAAGCTGGAGAAGAGCTTGGAAGGTGAAAGAGCATAATACCTGTCATACGTCAAGTTCATTTGTATATAAAGCTGTAGAATTAAATAATTCTACAAGACCAATGAAAAATGGGGAAGTTAAAGAAAAAGAGGACATCTGTGGCACAGACATCTGCATATTGTAAAAAGGAATTTATGACTATGAATTTTGACATGAAAATGTTTATATTTAGTTTGCTGTAAAAAAAAGAACCAACGAATTACCTTTTGGCTTAGAGTTGCATATATGTGTGTGTATCTGTGTTTATGTTTTTGCAGTCAAATGGACTTGAACCTCGAGAAAGTTTAGCTCAAGACTTGGGCATTTTAGAACCTAAAGCCCCAGTAGATGGGCCCTTGCTACTGGAAGTGGTCAGAAGATGTCAGCAGAAAAAAGGCTTTTCTAACAGTGGAGACGTAAGACTGTTAACATCCTAACCATGTTAATGAATTCTTCATTTTGATGTAGGTACTTTGAAGAGCAAATTACTGTTGAAATAGTGATGTTGATTTAAAGTGTTTTGTAGTGTTTCCTTTGGAGAGAGTATGTCAGTACCGTTTTTGTGTGCATGTCTAAGTCAATCTTGATTCCTAGTGATAAAGCAAACAAGTTCCTTAAGTTTTCTTGGCAACATTTTCAGAAGTGGTTTGCCTTTGCCTTCTTCCTAGGGCTGAGAGAGAATGACTGGCTTCAAATTGCCCATCTGCCAAGACTTGATTTCCTCAGTCCTGTTCACACATCTTAATCATTAGACTATACTGGCCTTTATATCTCTACTGCTTAATTGTATTCTAATAAAATCATATTTTATATTGACTGGTTTTCTACATTTCTATTTAGGTAGCTCCAGTAATACCTGAAAATGTACATTCACCTCCAAAATCATCAGATGAAAGGTCTAACATACTTTCAGTGCCAAGTAAGGTAAGCTGGAGTAGTAAAATAAAGCATATCTTTAAAAGTGATATTTCTAGAATCTAATACTAGTCTACAAATTCTTTCTAATGGGAAAATATATATTACCATAATAGCAATACCACAGGTATATACATATATTAAAGCTAGAAACATGCTTTTATACAAATAATTATGGAGCTTTATATATGCACATTCAGAGAATTTGTTGGTGGATCCTTCACTGTTTTCATAAAATTGCTGACTTATGGTTGTCAAAACTAGAGAAGGGGTTTACAAGGCTTTTTAGCCTAGCAAATCTTCGTTTTTAAATTATTTGAACTACCCTATTGCTGAAAGCTGTTTTGAGGCCTAATCACTGGCAGCTTATGGAGATTTTCATAGTTATAATTGAAGCTCCGCCTTCTCTTGAATAACCTACCAAGCTTAATCGTAAACTATCCTTGGTGATTCTTCTAAAAAGTTAAAATTATTCTGCCTAAAGCTTTGGGTTCCGTACATTTCTTTTAGGGATGAAGTTGAAAAATAGCTTTGCCAGAAATTGCTTAAAGGGTTTGATTTGGAAAATATTTCTAGGTCAACTTGCTATTTTAAAGTAAAACAAACTAATGTAGCAGAAAACATATGAATGGGTTCTTATACAATCAAATATCAGAACTGATGGTAGAAAGCACTTGTTATAGCTTCTTATTAAATGTGAATCAAGCCGGTATGGCTTGTTCAATAAACCATGAATAAAAATACCCTAACTTAGAATTATTTCTGATTTTCAAGTACCATGTTATTGGTCTTAGGGAGAATTATTCAATAATTTTATTGTCTTAATAATCCAAGTTCACTCTACAGGTAGTCCTCGATTTACAACAGTTCATATTGTGATTATTTGGAGTTACGATGGTACTGAAAAAAAGTGAGATTTTCACACTTAAAACTATTGCAACATCCCCATGCTCACATGATCAAAATGCAGATGCTAGATAACTGACTCATATTTCTCACCTTTTATAACTTCTGACAAGCAAAGTCAATGGGGAATCCAAATTCACTTAGCAGCCGTGTTATTAATTTAACAAGTGCAGTGATTCACTTAACAACTGTGGCAAGAAAGGTCGTAAAATGGAGCAAAATTCACTTAACAAATGTCTCGTTTAGCAACAGAAATTTTGGGCTCAATTGTGGTGTTAAGTCGAAGACTACCTGTATTTCATATTTCTCCTATTTAATTTTTATCTTGTTAAACCATTCTTGACCTTTTCTTAATTTCCAGTGCTCATGTTCAAAAACTGTTTAATTAGACATATGAAGTTCTTTTTGGGACATACTGTTTTGCATTATACATAGAAACTTAGTGATGTCTGAGCAAGTGATGTCTGAGCAAGTAATTAATAGTGTTATAAGTTTAGTAGGTTTACTAAAAAACAAGGAGTACGGGATTTGAAAAGGGAAAATATGCCAGTAATGTATAGCATTAAAATAAATACTGAATAAATATTAAATTGGCTATGGATACTTAATTATATGATTAAGAGATAATTAATGCTTCCCTCTAGGAGGGAGTGGTGCCCATTAAAAAGCAGTGATACTATTAAAGCAAGATAGGGCAAATATGAAGATGGAATTCTTTTGAAGTTTTCTGTTCGTTCCATAGGGCTGCATGGAAGAGGTTTTCTTTCTGGAATGCTTTGTCCACAACCCCCATCAAATTTGGCCTATTTAAAGCTAGATCTTTCTTTTCACAGTTTTCCGACCAATTTTTTGCCCATTCTGTTTTATTTTCAGAGACCTATACTGCTAGAGTATGGTTAGACAGACAAGACAGACAAATTCCAAAGTTGTTTATGTAATTTAGTTCCATCATTCTATTGGGTTGAAAAGTTTTTTTGTAAATAACCCTTCTTTTGATAATGAAGAGGTTGCTTTCTCAAGTGTACAATTCTAGTTAAAGTGATTAAAAAAGAAATAGTTACAAGCCCAGATATATAGTATTTGGAAGATACTGACTACCGGTATCTGAATCCATTGCAGTCTGCCTTTTAGCCAGCATATTGGATTGAGTTTATTTTGGTTGCCTTGGTGGAGGATATATACCAGAATCTATATGAGAGGAAGTCTGTCTTTTAATTTTCTTCAGTATACTCAGTCCTTGCTTATTAACTGCCTTATTCAGCAACCATTTGAGGTTACAATAGTGCTGAAAAAAATAACTTTATGACCAATGCTCACAATTGTGACCCTTGCAGCATCTCATAGAAACATGATCACCATCGTACTCATTGCTTATTGCCCTGGGCTTGACCTGTTGTAAGCAGACACATAATGGGGAATACACTTTGAAAACAATGTGCTGGCAAAAACAAATAATTCTACATTGTATGCCTGCTTCCTTTCCAATAAATGTAAATACAAACATTAATCCCATTCTTGTTCATTATCGCAGTGCAGAGGACCAAATGGCAAGGAGTTACAAGGCAAACAAAAGTCAAAGTGTCAGACTGATTAGCCTTGTCAATTTTTAGCCAGCTATCCCAGTGCTGCTAGCACCAAAGGGTAGGAAGTAGGGAAAAGGAAAACATAGTCTCTATCATGTGATTTTCTACTTAAGTACCATTTCCCTTAATGACCAAATTGCCAGTTGCAATTTTGTTAGCTAAACAAGGTCCATATGTATTCGGGGGTTTTGATAGTATTTTCTGAAATTTGAGAATACTATTTTCTGGTGTAGTTTTCTAGGTCAGGCCATATTCATACAGTGGTGGGTGCTGTGAGCCTGCTGTTTTATATATACATTGGCCTTTAGTATCCTACAAGATTTTATCTTGTCCTCATACTGTATCTGCTTAAATTGCAAAGTGAAATGATCTAGAATAAAAGATCTTGACAACAAGTCATTCTCTATTTATTTTGAAGAAAAAAGGAAAAAAACTAATGTCGATTCAAATATAGGTTTAAAAGAATATAGAGAATACATTTTTTAAAAAAAGTATACACACACACACACATTAGTAAAACTGTTAGTTATACACTTGTATTATTGTGTGTGTATATGTATGTATGTATGTATGTATGTGTATATATATATATATATACACAATAAAATACAGGTGTATAACAGTTTTACTGATGTTTACCATCTGGCTCTAAGGATGTAATCAATGTTGTCATGTTCAGGGATGCTGTGTATTAGGGAAAACAAGTTCAAATGAAATCTAGACAAGAGATAAACAGTCACAAATAGTTACATGTGGGATTGCATTCCTCCTGAAAAAGCAGATCATGAATATTTCTCAATTTCCAGCTGTTGACAGCTATATAAACTCGGTTATATCAGACTAATCCAATGTGCTATATGTAAGAGTACCTTGAAGAGTGTCCAAAAGCTTCAGTTAGTGCAGTATATGATAGCTGAGCTGCTCAGTAATAGAGTACAATAACAGAAATCATGCTTGTATTGAAGGACCAGGTTCAGTTGCTGTTCAAGCTGTTGATTTTATTCCATGCATAAAAATGGTTTAGGGTAGTGGTGGCGAACCTTTTACTCACCAAGTGCCGAACAGATACTTTGCGCGTGCTATCCACACTAATGTGTGGGTCCTCCCTCATGCGCTGCACACGCAACCTCACCATCTGCGCATGCACATGGCTTTTGTGTGCGCCCCCATGCATTACACACACAACCATACCACCTGCGCATGTGCGTGGCTTTTGTGCGGCTCCCCCATGCACTGCATGCACAATTGCA
>WNWU01000005.1:18706623-18740153 GCA_012654045.1 Ptyas mucosa
ATTATGATTATGATTATGATTATGATTATGATTATGATTATGATTATTGATTTGTTTAGATATTTTAAGCAATTTACTATATAGAGTTGCACATCTTTCAAGAGTGACTCTAGGGAGCACATAGAGCAGTGATGGCTAACCTTTTTGCCATCGCGTGCCAAAAGTGGGGGGAAGCGTGGTGAGGTCACACGCCCGCGTGCCCACATCCATAATTCTATGCACTCTGCCCCCCCCCCCGCTCACCCCCACTTTTGGCACGCGATGGCATGGTGGGCCTGGTAGGCCCATTTTTCACTGTCCCCAGGCTCCAGAGCCTTTCTAGGAGCCTGGGGAGGGCAAAAACGGCCTTCCCCACTACCCCAGAGGTCCCCCGGAGGCTGGAAACAGTGTGTTTCCTGACTTCTGGTGGGCCCAGAAGGCCCGAAAATCAGCTGGCCACCGCACGCATGCGTGCCAGAGCTGAGCTCGCGTGCCCACCGAGATGGCTCCACGTGCCACCTGTGGCACCCGTGCCATAGGTTCGCCATCATGGACATAGAGGATTAAAACAGATAAGCCCTCCTAACCCTGTAACAACATAATATACACGATAAAGCATCCACAATAATAATCCAAAATAGTAATAACCATCATCCATTTTCAATCAATAAAGACCAAAGGAAATAGAGGCAGGTTTAGCCTCATGACTTAAGAGGCTGAGGGAACATCAGGTCTTTAAGCCCCCTCCCCACTACCCCTTTTCTTGCTTTGTAGAAATACTACATACGTATTCATAGGGAAATATTCAATGAGTTTGAGTTGAGTACTGCAAGATTTGAGTGAAGATCCTTGAGCAGGTAAGCAACCTAGCTTCCCTTCTCACAAGAAACTCTGGAGTTGGGTGGCATATAAATTTAATAAATTATGATGAAAAATACGGTCGCTTTCATGAAGATGGATTTCTTTCCCTTTCTTTAATCCTTTTGCAAAGGGAAGATGTATCAGGGATAGAACTACTAGCAACTTTTTCCCATCCAGAAGTGTAATTACAAAAGGTGTAAAATATGTCTAAAAAGGGTTCCAACATCATTTGATATTTTTTAAAAAGTTGGGGCTAAAAAAAAGCTATCCCAGTTTGAGCGGAATTCTAGTTGCTTCCTGCTGCTATATTTTGATTGGTCCAGTGGTAGAATTCAATTTTTTTTACTACCGGTTCTGTGGACGTGGCTTGGTAGGTGTGGTGTGGCTTGGTGGGCGTGGCTTGGTGGGCATGGCAGGAGAAGGATACTGCAAAATCTCCATTCCCACACCACTCTGGGGCCAGCCAGAAGTGGTATTTGCCGAACTACTCAAAATGTCCGCTACCAGTTCTCCAGAACCTGTCAGAACCTGACATAGCACCCCTGGATTGGTCCCAAATAGTGCGGTTTTTTTTTACTTTGAGAATAGATGTAGGTAGCACAACATTAAATAGGCCACTACTTCTTCACCTTCCAGGTAGAGGGTTTCTGTTTTACCAGTCACAAGGCCTTGCACAAGAGTTACATTTTATTTTCCTCCTGGAAATTTTTTTTTAATGGAAAGGAAAATGATAGAGGAATGTTGGAAACGGGTGATACAAATAGAGAAGGATACCTTCTTGACCTTACTGTAAAATCAGGGTGATTGCAGCATAGAAATACTGTAAATGAATGAAAGAGAATTTACATATGAAAGAGAATTTACAAATGAATTTATGTACACATGAATAAAGAGATAAACTTATCCTAGCTTGCTTTTTCCAGAGCTCGGATGGAACTATTTAACAGCCAAATTTGTTTTCAAGAGACCCAGACACTACTTTCTAGTGGAGACATGATCTTTTAAGAGTGATGTTTGTTAAATTGTGGCTGTCCATACAAGAAAGGATCATGTGTATTCTCAAACATCTGGTCTTTGCTTCAAAGGTGAAGCAGCTGTTCACCGATGGTCGCAGAATTACTATATACCCCAATGGAACAAAGATGGAAATTAGTACTGATAAAAAGACAGCTACTGTTACTTTTTACAATGGTGATATTAAAAAGATCTTAGCAGATCAGACAGTGGTGAGTATGTTTGTTTCTATCTCTCTGCTTTAAAGCTATAGCTTTAGCAATGGACTGCTGAATTCTGAATGATTAATCTTGAGAAGAAAGGAGGTAAATAGGAGGCCGGGTCATTTTGTTGCAGCAAAATATGAACACATTTATTTCAGCATATAATTCCATAGTCTGCCCATTTCAATAATGCATAAGGCTAAAACATCTGAAGAACAGTTGCAGGAATTGGGCATGTCTAGTTTAATGAAAAGAAGGACTAGGGGTGACATGATAGCAGTGTTCCAATATCTAAGGGATTGCCACAAAGAAGAGGGAGTCAAGCTATTCTCCAAAGCACCTGAAGAGGGCAAGAAGCAATAAATTGAAACTAATCAAGGAGAGAACCAACCTAAAACTAAGGAGAAATTTCCTGACAGAACAATTAATCAGTGGAACCACTTGCCTCCAGAAGTTGTAGATGCTCCAACAGTGGAGGTTTTAAAGAAGAGATTGGACAACCATTTGTCTGGAATGTTATGGGGTTTCCTCCTTGAGCAGGGAATTGGACTTGAAGACCACCAAGGTCCCTTCCAACTCTGTTATTCTATTATAACAAGAGTGTTACAAGAGTATTATTTTGCCATGATCATGGGAAGGATCATAAAGAAATTTAACTTAATGAAACCCTTGAATAACCTTGGATAATAGTAAGGGTAGACCAATTTCAGGCTTGCAGAATGAGTTATTTATTTATTTATTTATTTAATATCAAGCTGGAGCTTAGTGCAAGAGTCAAATAATTAAAATTAAGAAACTTCAAAAACCAGTAGCCCATGGATACCAGAATTTCTTTTGATTAGCAGACCTGAATGCAACTCATAGCATTTCCACATTTGCCTATCTATTTGGCATTCTGTAAGTTTTTTTTTAAAAAAATTAGGTTAGGGCAGGTAGTCTTCATTTCATTACCATAATTGGGACTGGCAATTCCATTCCTAAGCAACACGATCATTAAGTGAGACATCACATGAGTGCGGTGCAATTTTATTGCTGGCTTCTCCACTGTTTCTACTTGTCAGAAGCTGGCTGTGAAATCTGCAAATAGCGATCACATGACCGCGGGACACTACAATGGTCATAAACACCCATTGGTTTCAAAATGCCAGAATCTCACTCACATGACCATGGGGACCTGCAATGTCATAAGTGCAAGGACCAGTCATAAAGTTACTTTTTCATTAGATTGGTAACTTTGAACAGTTGCTGAACAGGGCAGTCATTAAGCAAGGATTACCTGTATAATGTTTGAGTTAGGTTCACTTATGAGGACTCTTGTTAAGTCCTTTAAAATAGGAAATCCCTGATGATTTGTTTTAAACAATCCAAGATCTGCTGCTAGTATCAACTCAACCTCCGGGTCCTCTTTGCTGTACAAACCTTCAGTCTTCCCAGAGTGCCTGAAGCAGTGGTGGGTTGCCCCTGGTTCTCACCAGTTCTATAGAACCGGTAGTAAAACCGGCAGGAGGCTCTGCCCACTGACCCCGACATCATCAAAATGCTTCTGCATATGCACAGAAGCTTCTGCGCTTGCGCAGAAGAGCACACGCATGTGTGAGCAAACCAAGCGTGTGCGCAGCCCTGCTGCGAACTGGTAGTAAAGGTAAGTAGAACCCACCCCTGGCTTGAAGATATATTTAAAAATGGAATTTCAGACATCAGCCCTACAGGGATGGATTTCAAAACCTGTTGCTACCGGTGGGCACGTGGGCACTCATGCTGTTGTGTCTTCGGCTCCCGAGCCCGGACCTTCGGAGGAAGAACCCTCCGAAAGTGAAGAGGAGGAGGAGGCAAGGCCCCCCTCTCCTGGCCCGTCTGGTTTGGCACCACCCCAGGCCCCAGCTGAAAGCCCTGAGGAGGAAAGCTCCTCTGAGTCAGACGTTAATGAGGAGAGGGAGTGGATTAATCCCAGGTGGCGACGATCAGAGAGACGGGCTCAGCAAAGGAGTGGGTGGGGCCGAGCACGAGGTGATGAGTCACAAAGCCAACGCCCCACAAGGTATAAAAGGAGCTGACCTTACCTTGTTGGCTTTTATGACGAACAAATTATTAACTTGGCTGCTTGTTTCCTGAAGTACTGCATCAGATAAGTGTTTGCTAACCTTAAGACTGTTTGTTTTTGGACATGCCAGAGAGCCTTATCAGGGACTGGCCGTGGCAACTCAAAATAACAGCTGTCTTTATCTCTCCCGGGCTCGCTGCCAGCTTGTTGTTTATGAATGGTGAATAAACGACTTTCGTACACTTCTGTTTGTGTGTGTGCTTGTCTGGGCTCCTGAAGCAGGGAGGGGACAGAACACATGCGTGACGCTTCTGCGCATGCACAGAAGCATCCGGGCGGGTGAGTGGAGCCCCCTGCTGCCGCTGCTACCAGTTCGCCTGATCTGGGGTGAACCGGTAGCAACCCACCACTGCAGCCCTAGCTGCAGACAGTCTGGAGGGCCTGAGGTTGGGAAAATGCTCCTGAGGGATGTTATTATATACAAAGAAATAATTTTAGCAGCTGCATTTTGATTAGACTGCTGAGGAATACTGGGGTCAGCTGCCCTATTAATAAAGTATGTTATGTTTGCATATGCATACAAAGTACTTGAATTGAAAAACATAGTGGTTCCTTCTCTTCCTTCCCCAAATATACTGATGTATTAATAAAGGAGAATTAGCACAGGATTGACATGAGGGGTCCTTGGTGCTCCCCAAGCTTACTTGTTTTCTTGCAGACATTTCATTACCCAAACTAGGTAACATCATCAATCCTAGCACTGATGATGTTACCTAATTTGGGTAATGAAACCTGATGTACTCATGGGCTACAAACTGATTCAGTGCAGTTTCTTTCCATTCCCAATCTTGACATCCCAATGGAAAGATATCAGCACCACTGGAAACTAGCCATGTAAGTAATGCAGCTAGCTTTTATGTATTACTTTTGTCACAAAGATACTAAATAAAAGGAAAAGTTTTATTTAAAAGATATCTGGAGGAAGAGATGGTAAGCAACCAAGATTTGTTCCCTCTTTTTCAGATTTATTACTATGCAGATGCACAGACAAACAGGACTATTTATCCAGATGGCTTGGAGGTGCTGCAGTTTCCAAATGATCAGATTGGTATGTGATGTTGGCATATTAAGTTTTAAAACAACTCCTTCAGCAATGTTAGGTGGTAGATAATAGACTACTCTTCTCTAATCAGATGTGTTGGACTACATCTTACAAGATCCTAAACTACTTTGGCCATTGGAACTTTACTTCAACACATCTAGAGTTGATAGAGGTAGCAATATAACTTCAGATTAAAAGTTACATGCTTTTGTACCGCTGTCTTTATGAAATGGCCACCAAAATAGACACTGAAGATTTGTGTAGACCATGAAACACACTGGCTTAATAGAGGTAACATATTTTTCATATATTATATAAATTTCCTTATTGTCCTTCAATAGAGAATTCTGGGGTGATTCACAATAGACAGATCTGTCTGGAGCAGGAGATATTAAAAAAGTTTGTATTATATGTATATAATATTGTATGCTAGCTGTATTAGAATCAGCATAATGTTTCCAACGTTTATAACTTATTGTATTTACATAGAAACATCTAATAGAGATAGATAAATAGATAGATAGATGGATGGATACAGATTTTCTGCAGGTTCCTTTTATAGGAAAGTAAAAATTATGACATTATGGCAGAAACTGACATTTTTGTGAAGTGGCACATTATTTCTTTTGTATGAATAATTATTTATGCACGTTGTCACAACTGCAAGTAGACAGGTCTGTCTGGAGTAATTATCATTATCAATTCTTAGTGATATGCTGGCTATAATTAGAATCAGCAGAAATATACTCATTGTCTCCAGAAAAAGAAAGCACATTTATAAGTTATTATATTTAAACAGAAACATGTCTAACAAATAACAAAGTTGGAAGGGACATTGGAGCTCTTCTAGTCCAGGGGTCATCAACCTTTCGGACCTCAGGGACCACTAAGTTCATAATTTTAAATCCCGTGGACCACTAATATGATCTGCCTAATGACCAGCTGGGTGGGCGTGGCTAGATGGTCATGTCACTGGGTGGGTGTGACCAACTTCTCACCTCCCTGCCCGGGCTCCTTAGGACCCCAACAAGAAGCAGTTATTGGAGCTAAGCAGCCACCATGAGAAAGAGTTGGCAAAACAGCTGGCTCAGTTCAAATTGGATCTGACCGAGAAGGAGGTTCAGCAGAAGCACCTCACTGTGGACTACGAGTATAGGCTTTCCAAGAAGAGGGAAGATCTGTGGGAGTGCAAGGCCAGCTACCAGTGCCTGGAGGCTCAGCGGACTGAGATGGTCAGCCAGTTCCAGGCCATGATACAGTCCCACTAGACAAGGCCCTCTGGCTCTTTGACACCAGCAGCACTTCCCTCCAGTTTTTGCCCAAAGCCTCGCACCAGGAGGCTGAAACAGACCCTGAGTCTGAATTTCTTCCCCCCTTCGACCCACACAAAAAGACCTAGAAGGGGGAGACTCTCTGCAGCAACACAAACATTCATTGCATGTATCCGTCCCAGGGGCCATAATTTGAGGACCCCTGATTTAGTGCAATATTAAAAATGCAAATAATTTTTCTGCGGACCACCACAATTTTCTTGTGGACCACCAGTGGTCCACGGACCACCAGTTGGTGACCTCTGTTCTAGTCCAACTTCCTTCACAAACAGAAAAGCCAGACAAATGGTTGTCCAATCTCTTCTTAAAAACCTCCAGCGTTGGAGCCCTCATCTAATGTGGGTGTGTCTCTCTGTGTGTGTCTCTCTCTGTGTGTATACACACACACACACACACACACACACACACACACACACACACACACACAGATTTTCTGTAGGTTATTTTATAGGAAAGTAAAAAAGGCATTATGGCAGACACTGGCATTACTGTGAGGCGGCAGATTGCTTCTTTTGTATGAAGTAAATTATTTATGCATATTGTCATAATTGCAAAGTAAGATATAATATCGTTCTTGAACTTTTCTTGATTTAATAGGGGGAACTTCTTTTGATATCTGATGTTAATAGTTATGAGAGCTTCTGTGGTAGCCTTACAGTTGGAAGGAACAATTTAAGAAGTGTGATTGTGAAATAACATTAGGTTGTAATTTTTCCCCCAGTGGAGAATTGCGTTTTACATGGTTACATGAATTATGTATAATAGCTTGCTACTATATTACAACACTGATTTTTTTCCTACATATTCTACTCATCTGTTTTCTGTTTGGAAAACAATATATGTAAACTACCTTCCCTTAATTAGGAAGCTGAAGCCTCAGCAGGTTTAGAATTCAAATGGGCTACCATTCCTGCACAGGAAAACTGTTGTAGTCTGCTGTTGTTAGATCACTCTATATAATGGCTATCTGTGTATATTTTATTCATAATACATTCATACTGGGAGAATAAGGGCAATTTGGTTTACAAGGAATTTTGAATGATGCCCTTGTTAACAGAAAAGTATCATCCTGATGGTGCTGAAGAGATCATCTTTCCGAACCAGACAGTGAAACGTCGCTATGGTGGAGGTTTTGAGGAAACCATTTTCCCAGATGGCACAGTGGTTAAAGTAGAAAAGTAAGTAATTACAGAGATATAGACTGGACACAGAAGACAATGGTACTGACTTAAGTCAACATATCAGTTTCTTTGTCAGGAACTATTAAAAGAGAGCAGATCTTCAGTAGTTTTTTCTGCTGCAAGATTTGTGAGTCCTGACTAGACCAAACTATAGATAGTCCTCAACGTATGACTGTAACTGAGCCTTCCCTCAATTGCAGTTGTAAGTCGTGACAATCATAAAGTGGGTCACCGCATAACTGGATCCAATTTTATGGCTTTTTTTGTGGTGATTGAGAAATGAATGTGGACATTGGTAACCAAATCCATTGTTTGTTATGGGGTATTTTTTGCTGGAAATTGGAAACAAATGGTGCTTTCTGGCAAAAACGTTGTAAATCACAGTCATGTGATCACAGGGCTCTGCAAATGGCTTGTAAATGCAGGCTAGTTGCTGAGCGCCCAAAATGCAGTCATATGACCTCAGGGAGACGATGTCAGAATTTCAAAATGGTGTCGTAAGTAGTTTTGAGGAAGGGTTTGATGTAACTTCAAACGGTCACTAAGAGACCATTCATAAATTGAGACTACATGTATAAGCCATTATTGACTTTAAGGTTAGAACCCATGCTTTGTTTCTGAGGAACCCTAGTTAATCTCTGTTAAATAAAGTATCCTTGTCTGATAGCCATTTGGCTTACTGGCTGCCTTACTAAACTTATAAAAGATACTTATTCCTGGGGTCAGGAATTCCTTGACTTTGCACTGGGCAAGTGCTTTGACTCTTAAGCGCTTTGAAACCATATTATTTTGAGGATGTTAGTTTGAGGACATATTATTTCTTTCTTTACAGAAATGGAGATAAAACCATCCACTTTCGTAATGGGCAAAAGGAGATCCAAACTGCTGGGTCTAAAAGAAGAGAGTACCCTGATGGTACTATAAAGACTGTGTATGCTAATGGCCAGTGGGAAACCAAGAACGTTAGCAAACAGCTCCAAATGCAGAATGACAAGGAAGCGCTTATTCTAGATGAATGACTCATTCCCCTAAATGGTGGCCTTACAACCCTGCTGATTGCTAGAGTCAGAAAGCTTCTGCCAGTGTTAAAATTCAAAATGTAAGCGATACAAATAGAATATGGATTGCTGCAAATTAATGTAAACAATGACATAATCAGCATTTTTTTAAAAAAAGAAAACACCTTATAGTGATGTTCAATATGAATTTAGTTTTGAAAGATTGGTGGGAAAAAATGGATGCTCCCATCTGCCTGAAGTGGAAAGGAATTCTGGAATCATGGCAAAAGCCTGCAGATCCTATTAGCTTTTGTGTGAGCTGTGAGGAATTGTGAGGAAGAATCAAAGACCTCTATAACTCTAATCATACAAGTAATATGGTATATTCTAAATGAAGCACCATGGTGCCCTAGAGGTGGATCTCTCCCCTCACAAGCTGGAGGCTGTGAGTTCGATCCTAGGTAGCGGCAGATATTTCTCTCTTTGGGCACACCAAATTTGCTGTGAACTCTGCAGAGGCATCAGGAAGGGCATCCAGCTGTAAACACTCAGCTCCAGTCGGTTGCCCCAAGTCCACTCCAATGCAAGGGATTACAGGGTCGTTAAAAGAAAAAAAAAACCCCAGTATATTCTAATTAATCAGTCACAACAACCTCTAGCATGTGAAACACATTGTGGTGATGTCAGAAATATGACACAGATACAATAACGTCATCACACATAGCTGTATCCAGAAGTTTGATGGAAATCCATAAGCTGTATTGTTTTGGGTGAAGGTGTTGCAAATCTTTTGTCATTTGTTGCACTCCTGTGTGGATCATCATAATTTTTATCATGCAAGTTTGAATGCTTGTACTCATCTACAGTCTTTTGTAAGTGGCAAAGGAAAATGTTTTTCTTTTTTAATGTAAACTATTTTTTCTAAAATATCACCAGTTTTGAGCTGATCAAGGTTATCTTCCCAAGATCTGAGTTTTGAGATTTCTGTCATTAGCTGAGCCATTATTTGTTAAGCCAAGGTTTGTTGAATTAGTCATAACTGACTGGATTCTCACAACATGCCAAGCCATAAACAGTGATTAACAAATCACAATGAGATCAAGCTAAAATGCATACTATATTGTGTGCAACCAGGCCAGAACATACAACTTTCAGCCAGGGAGGCTGAGGCAATGCCTCTTAAAACTTGTGAAAAGGCAGCAATAAGAATAGATATTTCTGGAGCTAGAAGGGCTAGTAGTTAGGTGAAAATGACTACACACCCCAATCAAATAGTTGCTGAATGAAAAGCTGTTTTGTATGCAACAGGAAGTAAAAGTCATCCTTGACTTACTGTTCTGACCTAGGCTTCCTTAGATATAGTATACAGCACAATCTTAGTCCCGGCAAACCTCTTTTATTCATACTTCTGTGAATTATTGTCATTCCCAGTCCGAAAGGCTTCTCAAACAGTCTTTCAGGGGAATGTTCACAAACACCCACCTTATCTCCCTTGGAATGCTGCCAGAGAACTAATTGCCACACGTAGGGCAAGACCAAACTTAGCACAGGGTCAAACAGAACTTTCCCAAAACTTTTACCAACCAGATGAACTAATTGCTTCCTGCAAAAGCTCACATCCCGATTGCTCCTCTTTTATGTTTTATGAGAGGGCCAATCATCTCCAAGCCTTACTCCCAAGTTGACCCTGCTTTCTTAATTGTTCCTGTCTTCTGGCAGCTCTGTGCATGCACACACTGGGAACAGGCTCATGCTGTTCTTCTGCCTCACTGATGTCAGACTCCGGAGGCAGCAAAGAACTACCAGATGGCCTTGCCCCCCCCTCTCTGCCTCTGACTCAGAGCCCTCATCCGAGCCTTCTCCAGACTCCAGGACTGGTCTATGTTCTTCCCCAATCTCCTCACTGTCCGAATATGCTGCCAGCTCTGCTAGCAGCTGCCAGGCCACAACACTTACCATCATTTGTTTAGTGACCGTTCAAAGATGAATGGCACTAAAAAAAAGTGAGTTACAACCTGTCCTTGCACTTATGACTGTCATAGGATTCTCCACAGTCGTGTGATCAAAATTTGGATGCTTGTAGCATTTCAGTTACCATTTGCGACCTTCCCAGCCAGCTTCCGACGAGCAAAGTCAATGGGGGAAGTTGAACTCATCTAATAATTTCATGATTCCCTTAACGCTTGCTGGGATTCACTCAATTGTGGCAAAAAAAAAAGTATATTCAGGCACAACTGACTGACCAACTGCCTTGCCTAGCAATGGAAATTCTATCCTGTTGGTGTTATACATCAAGGTCGGTCTATAGTTTTTACCCTTCCCTCTTTCCATAAGGGAGGGGCTGAGTTGGCAGAGTTCTATTCAAGAAATTATGTAATATACTGGAGTGCCCTAGAAATTTACAAGTAAATAGGATGTCAGCCCTGGAGGCCATCTTTTTCTTGAATTCTTCAGGGTTGCCACATTTAGTGCTGTGGGGAACTGGGAGGGGGGGATTGCATGGAGTTGCAGCAGTGGGGGGTTTCAACCAGTATTACCACTTGTTCGCTTCATGCATGCTCGTTTTGCTCACCCGCACACCAAACTTGTGCTCTGCACAAGCGCAGTGTATTAAGGAACAGCTGATATGCAGCAATCCACTCTGCAGCACCTTTCAGCTGGGCTAAAACCAACCAAATATAAGGTATGTATAATGCAGGGGCAGGTGGGAGGGCCAAACTAACAATCAGAGAGAACTGGTTCACTCTCACCTCATCAACTCCGCTACCGGCTTGCACAAACTGGGGAGAACCAGTAGCAACCCACCACTGAATTGCAGAGATATTAGTCTAAATAACATTCCTTTCTCAGAGAGTCAAGGACATTCAGTCTGCAATTGGAGTGGTGTCACTGGGAGGCATCTCCAGTTGGGAAGGTGCATTGATTGGACCATGTGATGGACATGTGGGTGCAGGGGAAGGGTCTTGGACTTTCTTTTGGGTGGGGAAAACCTGGAAGCTTTCAGATTTGGGTTTTCCCAGATGTGCCAACATGACATCTCTAATAAAATGGAACTTTGAGGACTGCTAGCCTTGGAGTCTTCTTTTGTTGCGGATGTTACTTGGAACCCTGACATAGGACTCCAATGGAGTTTTAATGTTATGAGCTTTCATTTTATACCCAGCTTGCAAGTGCCATATGTGAAAATAAACCCTATGTTACAGAAATGCCATAAGCGCTCCAGTGAAATAAAATCTGGATAAACATTTGCATCCAGATAGGTTTCACTCTTCAGGAGTGTATATCCATAATATTTTTTTCAGCTGTGTGAAGAAATTCAGGTACTAAGATGTGTAAATTTCAGGAGTTCTGTGTCTAAGTCTCCCTGTCACTCAATTGTCTTTTTATTTGTTTCCCTGGTATATATCTTTTTCCCAGTTGGTGATTTTTAGAAGCGTTGGAGTATAATGTGTATTATCTCTCTTTCCATGGCTAAGAATTGGTGGTTTGTAGTCCAAGTCATATAGAGGGTGCTGAGTTTGGGAAGGCTTACCTGGATCCTCTGTTTGGATCCTCTGTGGGTCCTTCAATGACAGAATGAATATGTGGATCAGCATATCTATGTTAGACCACAGAAAAGACTTCTGTATTTTTGACATGTTCATGGGAAACAGGCTATTTGACTTTCTATTTTCACTTTTGTAATTTTGATGCTAAACTTGAATGAAAATTGAAAGTGGCCAAAAGTCTTTTTACAATTAAACAATGATATGTTAGTACAACCGATACATTACTTGTTTGTGTTGTTTACTGATTCAAATGCCATAATCTGAATAAATTGGTTAATATTTAATCTCTTTTGTTTCCATTATTTGTATAAATACAGTAATATTTTGAAGGAGTTCATTGCAAATTTCCCAACATTTGCACTTATATTGAGAAGAGAATTGTTTCAAAGCAGGGGTGAAATCCAGCAGGTTCTGACAGGTTCTGAAGAACCGGTAGCAGAAATTTTGAGTAGTTCGGAGAACCAGCAAATACCACCTCCAGCTGGCCTCAGAGTGGGGTGGGAATTGAGATTTTCCAATATCCTTACCCCAGGAGTGGAGAGGGAATGGGGATTTTGCAGTATCCTTCCCCAGGAGTGGAGAGGGAATGGGGATTTTGCAGTATCCTTCCCCTGGAGTGGGGAGGGAATGGGGATTTTGCAGTATCCTTCCCCTGCCATGCCCACCAAGCTACACCCACCAAGCCACACCCACAGAACCGGTAATAAAAAAAAATGAATTTCACCACTGATTCAAAGGAAGAAAAAGGGAAGAAAATTTGGAAGTGTATAGGAGAGACTTCCAAAATCTCCCTCCTGCTGGATGTGTTGGATTCTACTGATTTTATTGTCTGAGAAAGATAGGCCTTGGTCTGGAACATCTGATGGGCACCATGTTGAGGAAGTCTAGTATAGGAATGACACACATATTTTTGTCATCAGCTTTCAAGCTCTTTAATCAAAAAGAGTATAGAATTGCTCAAACCATTTGTCTACTCATTAACTAAAGCTTTATTTAATTTTTGAGGTACTGGTTGTAATTCTTTACTCATTAATTTATGGATTTCCTGTATTACACTTTTGACATTCATTCCATTCTTCGACGCTTCAAGTGCTGCATCATTGAAAGGAAATATAAGGATAAAATCACCTACACGGGGGAATGGTCGTCTGTCTTTATCTGAGAGAAAATAAGGAGGAATAGTTGGCTTGTGGGTGTAGAACTCTAGTGAGTTAAACCAATGTGTGGACTGCACAGACTCACATAGGGAATGACTAGTTCTTAACATCTGTCTGCTTTTGGATAATGGCTTTGATTGGATGGGCGTTTGCGGCATGTGCATCTTTTCACGTAATTGTGAGGTCAACGTTTTACGAGGGGATGCACTAGCTGTTCTGCCATAGGTGGCTGTTCTTTTATTGATCTGCAAACACGATGGAGAAGGGGAAGTTGTTGCTGATTTGATTCCTTTCCCACAAGCCAGGAAATCCAGTGGGACCTCTGACTGGGTTGTCAGCATATATTGTGATCGGCTGAAGCACGAAAGCCTCCGATTGGTCCCTCTGCTTTTTCTTAGAGTATCAGCTTCCTTGTAGTTCAGCAAGTCAACAATGTCATGGAGTAGCTTCCTTTTGACAATGACATCACTGGTACAGTCTAAACGCAGGCCTGGGCTGTGGTTTACTTCTAGAAGCCAGGGTTTCATTTTCTCATCAACCAAAATGTCAAACCCAAAGAGCTCAAAGCAGTTGGAAGTGAATGGTACTGAAGTGGTGATAGCCAACAAAGTTAGAATGACTATATGGTTGATTCTTTTCCACAGGAGTAGGTCATCAAAATTGCAGCTCCGTAAATAGGCCCGAAATTTGCTAACAGTCCATTTGCACCCAGAGCCAATGACTTCTTTGTCCTTTCTGTATGATGGTCCAAACTTGTTGATACTTGTGTTTGTCAAGTGAGCGTAAATGTTGTCAAGGGAACTAAGGTCAAACTTCTCTGTTGCAAACCTCACCAGTCCTTCTTCGTATATATAAATTGTAAGGGGGTAAAAGCTTGTAACGCAAACATAAATACGGAGGTCCCATTTGTATCCGGAAATAAGCAAAGGGTTACTGATATACTTTTGCACAATTACCATGCAGTCATAAACAAAATCCTTAATGTCTTGAAAAATGAGGATGCCTCTCCCGCGAGATCTGTCGACTGGCTTGCAGATCCAGTAACTTAGCTTTTTTCCTGGTATTTGCCTCTCCTTGGAGTACTCCGTTATAAATTTTATATAGTCATTGGGCATGATGAAAGCCACTGGACTGAACTCATAAAGGGTGGTTCCATAAATTCCCTTCATGCGTTTCAGATGTCTTGCCAAATAATCTTTCCGAGTGATTCTGATGGTTTCTGGATGGTGGTTGAGCCTCTGCCATGGTTTGATGTTCTGGTGTTCTGTCATCCGGAAAGGGCAATTCCTCCAGTACAAGTTCCAGTCTTCGTTATCTTGCTCATGCTCATCATATTCAATCCAACCACGTTCCAATAAAATTTCACGAACTAGTGAAGGTACGCTAGCATGGAGCCGGAATACTAGTGGCTTGGTGGTGCCTCCAGGCTCAATTTGTTTTGGTGTTGTGGAACTCTTACTTCCTAAAAAATTAATAGAGGCAAATAGTATGGCAGAAACAATTCATTCCATTGATGTGAATGATGATATCACAAAAGAAATGCTATTGCTATCTATTTCTAGCTCATATTTTCTAAGCCAGGGGTCTACCATCTTGGTAACGTTAAGACTTGTGGACTTCAACTCCCAGAATTCCTCAGCCGGCTGAGAGTTAAAAGTCCACAAGTCTTGAAAATTGCCAAGTTTGGAGCCCCTGTTCTAGGCTAAAAAAAAATTAAAATAAAATTAGATGCTCTATAAACTAATCTCGGGACAAGTTCTTTCAATCCAGATAGTATAAAAATAACCTGTATCTTTAACATTAAGTGGGAAAATAGGAAACAATTTGACAATCTTCTTTGGGAATAAGGGCTCTGAAACTGGAACAAATTGTGAGCAACTTAAGTCTACGTTTTGTTCTTAAACTCTGATTCCCACCCCCCAGCCAAATTGGGTTTAATTGGATAATTGAAACATGAGACATATTTATAAACCAGATCACTTGTTCAGATTCCTCTCCTAGCTGTCTGTTCCAAAAGGAAGTCCAAATATCTTACTATTGTTACAATGTAAGAGCTCTATTAATTGAAATCAAAAGAATACGTTGTCCAAACATTCTAATATATAGTCAGCATTCAATATAGTCAGCCAAATGGCTATAAACAAGATATTTTATTTTATGTACACTGAGAGCATATGCACCAAGACAAATTCCTTATGTGTCCAATCACACTTGGCCAATAAAATAAATAAATAAATAAAAATAAAAAAAATCTATTCTATTCTATCCTATATGTATTCATTAGGGCCATTCTGTTAATATTCCCCAGAAGCTAGTATTAAGAGGCCCACTACTCCTAATCCCATTAAATATCATATGCCTATCATGACCAGCAACCATGAATAATAACAATAACTTTTGATTTAAGAACCTGAATCACAAGCTCTACTTGTCTTCATCAAGTTTGTAATTCCGTGCTTCACCCTGATATACAGGCAGTCCTTGCTTAATGACCACAATTCAGCTTGACAATTCCATTGCAAAGCAACATGATTCTTAAATGAGACACCACATGGCTGCAATTTTGATTGCACTGCGAGCTTCTCCATTGACTTTGTAGGAAGCCAGGTCATGAAATCATGAGGACACCGTGGCAGCAGTAAGTGTGAGGGCCTGTGGTAAAGTTACCTTTTCAATATTCTTGTAATGTCAGATAGTTGCTAAACAGTTGCTCATTAAATGAAGACTATATTATTGTTCAGAGAACATTTTTCTTAACTAAATACTATTGCCCTATTTCGAATAATGGTTCCTATTGACCAGTTCATTAAAAGCAATCTATCTCTCTCTTTTTTTTTGCCATAATTTCCCAGCCTTGTGTCCTATAAATTTATTTGACTCCATGTCCATAATTCTCAGCCGTACTTAACTGGAATTTGGGATCAGATACATTGAGAACTAAAGTTTGCCTGGGCATGAATGTTGAATATGTCAATAAGCACACCAATTCCCTTTTGGTAGCAAATGCAAAGCCAAGTGAAAGGCAGGAAGAAGAAGCCCAGAATCTAAAACTCCAGAGAATATGGCTTCCTCTGTTGACAGAAAGCAACAAGCTGGGTAAAGTGGCTTCATCTTGGCTGACATGTCTAATACTTTAGTAGTTTTCTGCTGAGGTCAAATTGAGAGTCTGCTAGTTATGGAAGCCCAATACAATCAGAAGGGAAGATTACAACAAGATAGGGAAGATCTATAAATTATATATTGCTATAGTCTATCCTTGATTTAAACTGTAATCTGAGTCATAACTATTACATCCAGTGATATTATCCGAAGTGTGAAGTTTGCATGTATTACACAGTGAAACAATAAATATTCTATTATTAAACTATTCCAGTGGTATTCCTGGTTGTCAGAGCATACGCATCAGCCTATTGTAGGTTATCCAACAGCAAAACAAACATCTCTACCGGCTTTTACATTTGCTCTTGGAATCCTCATGGTTTAAAGCGCAACTGATCCTTGTGTATTTACTCAAATCACCTAACAACCCACAACTGAAGCTACAGTGACATCACACTTTATGACCATGCTGCTTAACAACATATTTGCTGATTTCAATTACTGTTTTTAATTGAGGATTACCTGTCCATCTACATTAGATACAAAACAGATGCTCTGTCTATAGGCATAACTTATGTGTATTTGGGTCAAATTTGACAGAAATGAAATGTTAAAACTAAATAAATCAAAAATACCTTTCTTTGGGCTTCTTGGTTCAGCAGGATTTTCAGTACTATAAATATGTAAAAGTAAATGATTATCTGTTAATATCTGATAGTAAAAAAATGTGTAACATATTCAGATCAGCCTAGTAAATGGGAATGACCTGGTATTTTATGGGGACTAAAAGAGCTTTATATCTAGTAGAGATATATCTCTATTATATCTTTGCTCTGACAGTAGCCAACACCAAATCATAAAAATAAAAACAACTTTATTAACAGCAATAATTAATTGACTGATTATCTGCCATTAAATAGTTTTCAACTCCCAAGGAGTACATGCATAGATTTTCT
Organism: Ptyas mucosa; assembly: GCA_012654045.1. Taxonomy (NCBI): domain Eukaryota; kingdom Metazoa; phylum Chordata; class Lepidosauria; order Squamata; family Colubridae; genus Ptyas; species Ptyas mucosa. The sequence goes on from WNWU01000005.1 coordinate 18,724,094, forward strand.
CCATGAACAACAATAGTACAAAAATCATTATAAAATTAATGAAAGTTCATAAATAACACAGCAATTCAAGACAGAGTAGAAATTATTTAGCAATTACTCCACTCTTTGGAATTCACTTAATTCTATTTGAGGTTACTAGATCAACCTGATATGTTTTCAGTCACTGCGGAGAAGGTGATTTTTAAAAATCTCACTGTGGCCAGTAAGCAGAGTTTGGCATTCAGGTTTCTGACATTTCTGTTCTGGATTTCCCAAATCACATTGGTAGTTCTGACAATGTTGCAAAGTCCTCTATGCCGATCATTAATGCTTTCACTTGTATTAAGTCTTGTTTTGCTTTGCCCTTTCCTGATCTTCTCCATCTAAATTTAGATTCTAAATTCCTTGGAGGGAAAAATACTGTCTTTTACTTAAGTCATGCCATAACCTCGTTTACTGACAGCAGGAGATGAAATGACCATTTCATTACAGGGCTGCTGACTTCTTTTATTGATCTTTATTAGAACGTTTTTCTTCACCCTGTGAAACTTTCACCCTTAAACTCTTTTTCATCTGATAGTTTCTGTAGTGAAATCAATGTCACTGGAGGGAAAAGAAGCAGGTTAAGCTATATTTCTCTGAGGAATTGGAAAGACTCTACCATCACTATCACCAACAAAAATGTAGTTTTCAGAAATAGTTCTATATTTACAACCATGAGGATTGGACAGCTTAGTGATAACCAGACCTTTCTTTTCCTTCCTTCCTTCCTTCCTTCCTTCTTTCCTTCCTTCCTTCCTTCCTTCCTTCCTTTTCCTTCCTTTCTTTATCTATCTATCTATCTATCTATCCATCCATCCATCCATCCATCCATCCATCCATCCATCCCTGTCTATTGTCTATCCGTCTATCCGTCTATCCGTCTATCCGTCTATCCGTCTATCCGTCTATCCGTCTATCCGTCTATCCGTCTATCCGTCTATCCGTCTATCCGTCTATCCGTCTATCCGTCTGTCCGTCCATCTCTCTCTCTCTCTCTCTCTCTATCTATCTATCTATCATCATCATCTCCCTTTTCTAAGAAATTATTGGATGGCTAAATATCAGCATTTTAGCTAGGAGACAATTATCTGTAAGAAAACATTGCAAACCATATTTCTTCCGTAGCTGTGCAAATTTTATCTTTTCCATGGCTGGAATCTTCCTTTTCCCAGAGTGTCATCTTGACCATCTCATGCCAATTTGAAGCTTTCTTTCTTCCATTCTAATTGCCCACCTTTTGAGGGAAATCCACCTTTTGAATGTATTGTTTACAAGTTCCCAATCGCCATAGAAACTCATGATGTGGCTCAGGTTGCCCATTCCAACATTCTGTTTCCTTGTTCTTTTGTTCTTCTCAACAGAATATTCAGTGATAGTCCAATATCACTCACTGGATGATTGCCAAATCTCCATTATCTGTTTCTGACATATACTTGTGTAGAGTGGACAACAAACACTGTGTCGTATTTGATTCCCACAGAGATTTGAACAAAAATGGCAAAGGATGAAATCAAAATATCTGTTGCACATTTGTTTTCCTTGTGGTTCTCTTTGCATTTAATTAAGCAGCTATACTTAAGAAAGAGCCATGGTGGAGCAGTGGTTAAAATGTGGTGTTGCATTCTAACTCTGCTCACATTGTCAAGAGTTCGATTCCCTCAATCCTGACCAGCTGAAGGTTGACTCAGCTTTCCATCCTTCCGAGGTCAGCAAAATGAGGACCCAGATTGTTGGGGACAATATGCTGACTCTGTATACCACTTAGAGAGTGCTGTAAACCTGTGAAGCGGTATATAAGTCTAAGTGCAATTGCTATATTGTAATGCCGAATCTTTGATGCTATGGTGTCTAGCATTTGAAATAGTTGTTTATTATTTATTTATTTATTGGTTTGATTTATATGCGGCCCTTCTCTGGAGACTCAGGGCGGCTTACAATGCGTTAATTTTGTATTCATACTTTTCATACTTGTCTTCATACTTTTGTATATACCTGCTTAGTAGGGCTTTCGGGGCCCCCTAAGCGGTGTTCTTTTTTATACAAAGTCAGCTTATTGCCCCCACAGTCCAAGTCCTCATTTTACCTACCTCGGAAGGATGGAAGGCTGAGTCAACCTTGAGCCTGGTGAGATTTGAACTCACAGTAATTGCAGGCAGCTGGCAGCTAAGTGCTACTTAACAGCACTTTAGTCCTCTGCTCCACCAAGACTCCTTATTAGCTGTAAACTTTAAGGTAAGCTGGCATATCGATGGCATTTGCCGCCAGCCAGACTTGCCAAAATGTTCCCGGGAACATCTTCAACCTATTGGAAATGTGGCTTTAAAGAAGGCACATATTTCCACCAATGGTGGACCTGTCGAGAGGCAAGGAAATTTTGGAAGAATATTCAGAAGTGGCTCAATGAGATGTTGGGACAATATATACAACTGTGTCCTGAAGTATTTTTATTAGGGATAAGACCCGTAAATTAATAAAACGGCATGGTACCTGTTGTTACATATAACAATAGCTGCAAGACTGGCATGGGCCCAATATTGGAAGATGGATGTTAGGCCACCCGAACAAGTAATAATCCAGAAAATAAGGAACTGTGCAGAATCGGATCGGCTTACTATGATTCTGAAAGGACGAGGGGACACAGACTATTATATATCCTGGAGCCAATGGTATAATTGGATTTCAAATAGAGTTGTAAATAGAGATATTAGATAAACATGTTATTTAGTATAGGTAAGAGACTTTTGCAGGTTAGTTTATATATGTATGGGACAAGCTTATTTCCTTCTCGCATTATGATGTAGACCACGATAGAGTTAATGTTTGTTAGATGTATAAGACAAAAAAAAAGTTTTAATTCCTTTGTTATTGTAGAAAGTTAGCACCCACTCCCAGAAGAATGAAACATTTTGGGAAATATTAAAAAGGCAGAATATTATATTTCCCTAATGGAGAAACATAGGCGGGAAGCAACTCCAGTCTCCTTGCCCCCAAGCAGAAACTTTTAGAAATGCAGATTTGGTAATCCATTCAAGACAGGATGTTTTGAAACTCCCTGCAGCAAAGTCTGAACAAATGCAGAATGGTAGGATTAGAAGCAGTCCCCTTACTCAAGATCCAAAACAGGACAAAGCCATTAAGCCACAATAGGAATTGCCCAACACCCTTTCAGAACACAAGCCCTTTCATTGCACTATTCCAGAGCAGTCCAAACTTCACCTGGGAGCTCAGATAAACAATAAACCAGAGGCTGGGAGATCATTTCCGGTTCCGGATGGCAGCAGACGCTGCCTGGGTGAGTTCTGAATCCCCCCACCTGGAGGCCCCTCGGAGCTGGGTGCCCTGGTTTTGGGGTATCCGCCGTTAAGGGTGGCTCGCCAGGGGTCCCTGCCTCAATTCCAGGGGCTGGGCGGCCAATGCTGGCGCGCCCGAGGCTCCGGCGAGTGTGGGTGGCACGTAGCGGCCATTCCCAAGGCCGTTCCGTGCCTATATGCCTGTAGGACCCAGTGTATATCAAAATTAAGGCAGCAGGTAAAGAGGCGATTGGAAGAGGAAGGGATGCAGGCCGGAGAATAAGTAGAAAAGGAGAGACCTTGATTGGCGAAGCGACGAGGTGTCCTGCGAGTGAGGGGGGGGGTCGAAGTTTTTCTCCCCCCCCTTGTAGCTGGGAAGGGCGCCGTGGTTGAGAAGAAAGAGGAGGAAAAAAGAATGAGACCTCTTACCTCACTGATTCTTTGTGGAGATTGATGGAGGCGGAATTCGGGAAGGGAGGCTGGAGGCCTCTCTCCTTCTGGAGAATCATGGCTGGGGCCTGATTTCCTGCTTCTTTGTACACAATTGAAGACATCACCCACCTCTGGTTTCCTGTTTGACCTACTCTACAAGCCGGACTCGTTGCTCCTGTGAGCGCCCTCTGGTGGATCGTGAGGAAACAGTGCTGATTTTTAAGAGAATCTTCTCTCTCTGGATGCTTGTGCCTACCTGAGGACCTCTCATTCTTTATTACTGTAAGATGGCTAAAGGACAAAGACCAGCTGCAGGTGACATGGAAAATTTTTTGGAGAAATTGGCAAAGTTGGATGAGAAGCTTGGTAAACTTGATGACCTGCAAAAAGGGCAACTGGAAATAAAATCTGAAATGGTAGTTATGAAAAAAGATTTAATTGCTGTTCAACAGGTGGCAGAGGAGAACAAGAAAAAGGTGGGAGGTTTGGAGGGGGAGGTGTGGGCAATCCAGAAGAGGGAAGAAATGAGAGGAAATGTAATTTTAACTTCGCAGCTGGATAGAATGTCTTATTTTCTCAGGTTTCAAAATGTGGAAGAGGTGGACCAGGAAGATCTGCGAGAAGTGATGGTTAAATTGTTGGGCGAATTTATTGAAAGAGGTTTGGACTTTATGAGATGGGATATGGATCTAGTTTATAGAGTAAACTCACAATATGCAATTTTACATAGTGTCCCAAGAGAGGTCCACATTAAATTTGTGAGAAGGGAAACGAGAGATGAAATACTGAGAACTCAAAGATCGGGGGCACTGATATACAGGGGCAAGGAGGTCACCATTCTGAAGCAGATCCCTAGACAGGTACGAGAATTAAGAAGAAATTATTATTTTTTATCAAGTAAATTGTATCTTAAGGGAATTGGCTTCAGGTGGTTGATGCCGGAAGGTTTGATGATTTTCTGGGAGGGCAGTAGGAAGAAAATTAGTAGTGTGGCGGAGGCTCAGGCATATCTGGAGCAACATAAGACCCTCCTAGGGGGTGAAGATACAGGAACCGAGGAAGGGAAGGTACCAGATGATCAAGGAACGGGGGCGGGCGAGGCCGTGGTGGTCCGGGAGGAGGGGTTGCTAAGGCCAGAACCTTGAGATCCAGAACCAAGAAATGACGAAGTGGGAGGAATCTATTACTTTGTGCCTTTTATGATATCTCTTATTTTTGTAAACTTTAATATTACTCTGGATACTGAACTGATATTTTTGTATAAATCCGGTTGTTAAATTTGAAATTTTAATAAGGGAAGATCTGCTGTATGTGAAAAAAAGAAAATATATATTATCTTTGTAAAAGGATAATGAAAATTCCACATATTGTAAGCGATAATATTGTTTATTTTTAACCAATAAAAACTTTTATAATAATAATAAAAAAAAACAATAAACCAGAGGCTGACCAGATTAGCTCAGACAAACACCTAGGATTTGCATTTCCTCTTTTGCCTATAGAGCCAGCTATAACCCCTACATAACCCCTACATGACCCCATAGGAATCTGACAACAGCCAATAGAACACATGTTCTTGCACAGGAACAGGAAGCTCAAGTATAAAGCCTAAACGTAGGTATAAAAAACCCTCCCCTCAACTCCATTTTGTCCATTGCACCAGAACCATCAATGGTGGTGGTTCTGTTTATCATTAAATCATCTTTTCAATCAGCCTCCATGTTTCCAGTGTCTTTCTTCCAGCTTGGAACTGAACCAGTTTCCAAGTAACACCTCCAATGAAATAAGATTCTGAGGCTCGAAGTTCCTCAAAGTTCCATTTTATTAGAGATGTCATTTTGGCATATCTGGGAAAACCCGAATCTGAAAGCTTCCAGGTTTTTCCCACCCAAGAAAAGTCCAAGTCCCTGCCCAGCACCCACATGTCCATCCCATGGCCCAATCAATGCACCATCCCAACTGGAGAAGCCTCCCTGGCACACCCCTCCAGATGCAGGTCAAGATGTCCTTGACTCTCAGAGAGTGGAATGTTGTTATGACTATATATTTCCCCTGTTCCATACAATCCCCCCTCCCAGTTTTCCACAGCACTAAATGTAGCAGGCCTGAAGATCCAATGCAAAGATGGCTTCCAGACCTGACAGCAGATGGATATTTCTTCCAACATTATATTTATTTAGCCTTTCGTGCTATACGTACAGCATAGTTTGTTGTCCAGGAATTCCCTATACATGGATAACTTCATTGCCATAGCTTCTTGATCTTGGACTGGAAGGCTTTCTTGTAAAAGATACTTTCTAGCAGATCTGTCATCTGGCAATCTTTCAAACATAAGCCAGTCCTCTGGGAAGTAGATAAATCCTCGTGCTCCCAAGCTTGCCTTCAGCAATCTAATTTCCAATTGGGGTTTTGCTTTTTTTTGAGGTGGTGGGGGGTTACCCATTTTATTCTTATTGCTCTCAACTCAGTTTCTCTGGAAGTGAACTAAGATCTATACTTCTTTGGGAGTGGAAGGTTCACATACCTTTCTCCTTGGGTGAGTTTGGATGATAGTGCCAGTGCTCTTGGGGCATAGCAATTATCCTCATGGTGTTCAACACAACCCATCTGTCCAGCCTTAACTCAGGGAAAAGGCATCATCTAAATTTGCATCTCTACTTTGGTTGACTTTTTAAAATTCAGATGAAAATTCAGAAGCTATAGAAATAAGCATTAATAGCTGCTTCTTACCTGCATCTTTCATGGAGCAAATAAATCACAAAGATTCAAACAGTTGCCTAGCAATGTGAAACAGATCTTATGAACACAAGTAAATATTGCCATCGTCACAAAAACCTTCAGCTGCCCTTTTCTTTTCTTTAGCGCTTTTACTTCCCCGTCTCAAGCAGGATCAGAGAGATCTTAGATGACCAATTACTTTGTCAGCTCTTGTTCTTGCTGGACCCATACAAAGTTCATCAGTTAAGTTTTCTTAACAAGAATAGAAACAAGAACAGAGATATTTGCAGCCATTAAATGCCTAGAACCGTGATGGCGAACCTATGGCACGGGTGCCACAGGTGGCACGTGGAGCCATATTGGTGGGCACACAAGTGTTGCCCTAGCTCAGCTCCACTGCGCATGTGCGCATCAGCCAACTGATTTTCAGGCCTTCGGGTCCCACCGGAAGTTGGGAAACTGGCTGTTTCCAGCCTCCGGAAGGCCTCCGGGGGGATGGGGAAGGCTGATTTTGCCCTCCCCAGGCTCCTAGAAAGCCTCTGGAGCCTGGGGAGAGGGAAAAACGGGCCTACTGGGTCCACCGTGCCATCACATGCCAAAAGCAGGGGAAGTGTGAGGGGGGTCATGTGCGCATGCACGGGAGGGCGGGGCGCATTGAATTATGGATGTGGGCACAGGTACCTGCTCCCCCCATGCTCCCCCCCCCGCTTTTGGCACGCAATGGCAAAAAGGTTAGCCATCACTGGCCTAGAAGGATCGCTGCAGAAGTTGATTAAAAAAAAGGAATGTTATTTTATTCTTCTCTTTGGTATATTAATAGTAAACCTTTTTGTCTTTTTCAGTTTTAAAAACTGTAATTTGCAATTTCATAATGTTACTGTTTGATTTAGACCATATCATTTGTTATTCCTGATAGTTATATTGTGCATTTTTAAAGAGTGACTTTGGGGAATCAAAGATTAAAAAAGTGGAGGGGGGGGGGAAATGCAGAAGTTGCTAAAGCACATCTCCCAGATTAAGTGACATTCATATAGACAGTCCCTGATTTACAATAATTCATTTAGTGTCCATTCAAAGTTACAAAGGCATGGAAAAAAATGACTTATGGCCATTTTTCACACTTATGACTATTGCATCATCCCTTCGTTCATATGAACAAAATTCAGATGCTTGGCAACTGACTCGTATTTACGATGGCTGCAGTGTCCTAGGGTCATGTGATCACCTTTTGCGAACTTCTGAAAAGCAAAGACAATGGGGAAGCCAGATTCACTTAACAACCATATTAATAACTTAATAACTGCAGTGATTCACTTAACAGCTGTGGCAAAAAAAGGTGGTAAAATGGGACAAAACTGACTTAACCGCTGTCTCGCATAGCAATGGAAATTTTGGACTCAATTGTGTTTGTATATCAAGAACTACCTGTATAAAAGGTTGATTAGCGATGTCTAGCTGCCCAGTCACCAGAAAGAAGGAAAAAAGAATAATAATTAGGAAATCCTACCAACTTCCTAATTATCTTCAAAGGGAGCTCAGATTGTGTCTCTCTGCTGAGCTCCATTTTCCCCTGTTCCACACCTTGAAGGTACTCAATTGGCCAGAGTGGTTCAGCCAATAGACACTAACTTCAGCAGTTCATTGGCTGTTTGGTGAGGAAGGACCTCGCCTCCAATTTCAACTGGGCAAATGCTTCTTACGCACTGTGATCATTTCTATACTTCCTTTTGCCAGGATCCATGAAATAGTGTAGTTTTTATTTTTAATTTTAATTTTTAAAATAGTGCAATAGACAAAAAAAAGTCACCAGCAGAGAAAAAGGATAGAGATGATACAATTAAAAAAAGAAAAGAAAGTCTAGGAATATTTTATTGATTTTGAAAAAAAAACCACTTAAAAAAATAGATAAAATGAAAATTAGTGCTATATTTCTCCACTATTGATCTTTGCTCCAGGAATTCAGGTGGCCTACACAGAACTCCATCCTCTGATTTGTTCCCCATTACAACCATCCTGTGAAGTAGGTTGGGCTCAGTCTGTAAAAGGAAAGTTCATAATACTGTACGGTCTTATCACAAAAGAAGAATAAAAAAAAACCTACGCACATTGTTATAGCAATGCCTTGAGCCTTCTCATGGCCATCATTCAGACCCTTCTCTGTTCTCCGGTAAATATCCTTATGCAAGCTTTGATTTAGAACTTTTTCTACATAGATTTCCTTAATTAGAGATTGGTTGACTGAGCATTTTGCTGTGATGTGATTGGCTCCTGGTTAGCAGTGTGAGGTGTTCTAGAAAACACCTTGGATTCCAGGTATTCGACTGCTCCATATAAGACCATTGCCACAATCAGTAGAGTTACCAGAATATACAGTTTGATGGAGACGCTTAAGAAGGTGCTGTAGCCAAAGGCTATAACAAAGCCCAATGACTCCCACAGGCGGTAATTTGCAAAGGCTGCCTCTTTGTGCTTCTCAAATAAAATTCCATAGAGAGCTAAAAAAAATAAATGAGAGAATGATATCAGATAACCATTACGACATCAGCTCAGATTTATGTACAACAGTTGTCACCTATTTCAAACAAAAGTGATTCTGCATTAAAATCTTTTATTGTACCTCTCCTTTAGTACCAAGTATTTGCAGGGCACTCTGTTATGCATTGGGATACCTTTTATGGCTGCAGGGAAGCAGTGTTCTGATCACATCAAACCAGGGGTGAAAACCCTGGTTCTGACGGGTTCTGGAGAACAGATAGTGGAAATTTTGAGTAGTTTGGAGAACCGGCAAATGTCACCTATGGCTGGCCCCAGAGTGGGGTGGGAATGGAGATTTTGCAATTATCCTTCCCCCCAGGAGTGGGGAGGGAATGGGGATTTTGCAGTGGGGTGGGAATAGAGATTTTGCAGTATCTTTCCCCTGCCATGCCCACCAAGGCACGCCCACAGAACCGGTAGTAAAAGAATTTGGATTTCACCACTGCATCAAACCCTTTGGCACCCATATCTCTGCTCTGAATGGCAAAACTTCATTGAGGCTTTTCTCTTTTTAGACAGAGAAGTGGGTTTGCCCTCATTTGCTGCTTGAGATATTTTTAGCTTTGCAAATTTAAATGCAGCGCACACATATTCTGAACAAATGTATGGGGAATGAATGAGACTGAATCCTGCATTTCTTTAGGTGTGCTTTAGGGGGAGCTCTTGATTAGTAGTAGCTCCCAACTCTAAAAGAGAGCTTGGTGAGCCACTTGCTTAGGTTCTAAATGCTGATGAATTTTTGACCATTCTCCTTAAAATGTAATGATCCTTTGGTGAGAGAACTGGACCAAGGCTCAGGATATAGCTTGGAATAGTATATAGATAGTCCTTGCTTACTGACCACTCCTTCAGCAACTGTTTGAAGTGATGATAACACTGAAAAAGGAGACTTATGACCGGTCCTCAAAGCTGTGGCTGTTACAGCATCCCTATGATCATGTGATTGTGATTTGGGTGCTTTGCAATTGGTGTGAATTTAAGATACTCGCAGCGTCCTGTGAACATGTGATTGCCATTTGTGACATTCACAGCTGACTCCAGAAAAAGCAGAGCCAATGAGGAAACTTGCAAGAAGACCCAGTTATGTGATGTTGCACTTAATCATCTGTGGCGGTTTGCTTAATGACCACAACTAGAACGGACAGTGTACGTCATCTCAGTCACCTTTTCACTTAAAAACTGCATTACCTAGCAACAGAATAGCTGGTCCCAATTGCAGTTGGGATGTGAAGAATATCTGCAATCCTAAAGCATGCTCTACTATTTAATTACTCTGTGAAAGAGAAAGAAAGAACTTCTGAGCATGCAAGGAGAGCATACAGGGTCTTTTATAGAGACTACAGGAACAGACATTAGATTCTTCAGGGGGTATGCAGCTTTTATAACACCAGTGCCCAATGAACATTACTTAGCATGAACTCATGTAACCATTAGATAAGTTAGATCAGTGTTTCTCAACCTTGATTTGTTGAAGTCCACCCATTGTCATGTGGCCAAGATTGAGAAAGACTGATTTAGATAATTAAGAAGCTCAAGGGAGAACGCATAGCCTTCATCTGCTAATTTCTGGCTGCAACCACTGCCTGTGAAGTAGTGGAGGGATTAAGTGGCATAAAATAAGTGAGTGAGATAAGGGTGGACTTGGCCCATCGTATTAACCAGCGGTGAAATGTACTTACCTTCGCTACCGGTTTGGGAGTGTGAGTGCGCACGGGTGCACTCGCTGTGCTCGCGCGTGCCTCTTCTGCGCATGTACAGAGCCTTCTGCACATGCGCAGAGGCTCAAAAGTGGGACATAATGACATCCCAGCGGATGGGCGGAGCCTCCCACTGCTGGCACTACTGGTTCGGGTGAGCCAGATAGATCCAGCCGGATTTCACCCCGATATTAACCATTACAGTATATTGAGCTGTGGTGGCACAATGGTTAAAATGCAGTAGTACAGGTTACTTCTGCTGCCTGCTGGGTGCCTGCAATTTGGCAGTTCAAATCTTACCAGGCTCAAAGTTGACTCAGCCTTCCATCCTTCTGAGGTCAGTAAAATCAGGACCCAGATTGTTGGGGGCAATATGCTGACTTTGTAAACCGCTCAGAGAGGGCTGTAAACCACTGTGAAGTGGTATATAAGTCTAAGTGCTACTGCTATATCCGACAGAACCTGATGTACAATCTAAGACCTTAAGTTTTATTCTTAGATTGGTGTTGTGATGTCTCCCAGAAATGAGAAAGAAAATATATAAGGCTTTAAAAAAAATAGCCCAGACACTGGTAAACAAAATAATCCCACAAAGGGAAGTTCATAAATACACAGACATCATCTCTCTTCCCCTCTCCATCCTCAGCTTTGCTTTGCTGGCTGAGGAATTCTGGGAGTTCAAGTCTACAGGTCTTAAAGTTGCCAAGGTTGGAGACCCCTGATTTATGTGATGATTTGGAGCAGTGATATATAATTTGCCATTGTCTTCTTCAGAGCTTCACCTTACTCTTACAAAAATTCTGTCCAACCTACCATTCTGGGAATCCCAGGCAATTCCTCTCTAATTATTCATCGGAGTTAATCAGCTAAGATCTGCTGGATACTATTTATCAATGTGAATGATAAAAATAAATCTTCACCCATAACTTTCAAATAGATTGTAAAAAAAACCAACAGATATATAATAGGCTGTTATATTACATTATGATAGTTTAACAATGATTTTTCTTAATTGTCCTGTTCTTTCCATCTCCTTTTGTAGTGTTAGTTTAGTAATTTGAGCTTACCATTTCTCGGAATTGAAAAGGCAAGCAGAAACACACAAAGATCTTTGAATGAAACCTAAACAAGTCTGGTTGCGGGGTTGTACAGAACTTCAAGGTGGCAAACAGTAAAAAAACACCTCCTTCAAAGGGTTTTACTAAGATTGACTGATGCCAGGCCGCTCCCTGGCAGTGAAATTCTAGATGGAATATGCAGAATATGTTGACTTCTAAGATAAACGTATTGTGTTGCTAAGTTTTAACAATCCTCAGGGATCAAATAATTTTATGGATTTGGAATGAAGTTTACGCAGTTCATTATTTTAAAGAAACTGATGTATCCAAAACTCTGACTATCAGGGGTGCTATTTAGCAGGTTCTGACAGGTTCTAGAGAACCGATAGCAGAAAATTTGAGTAGTTCAAAGAACCGGCAAATACCACCTCTGGCTGGCCCCAGAGTGGGGTGGGAATGGGGATTTTGCACTATTCTTCCCCTGCCATGCCCACCAAGCCACACCCACCAAGCCACACCATGCCACACCCACCATGCCCAACAAGCCACGCCCACATAACCAGTAGTAAAACAGTTTGAATTCCACCATTGCTGAGTATCGAAACTGCAATACAAAATCCTTCAGTTTTTTTTCCCTTTTCAGAATTTTACGATGTATTTTCTTCCTACTGAAATGGAGAAGGGGGTGAGGGAAGCATGCTTTGTAAAAAGCATTGCATTAAAAGGCATGTATTAAGGAAAAATGCAACTACATATATGTTCAAGAAATTGTATACATTTTTATGGACACAAAAATGTAGATGGATCTTTCTGCAGTTTTTAAAAAATTCATCAGATTTGCATTGAAATAGAGCGTGATCATTGTGCACAGAAGGACAGGCCTAAATGGCCATCCACAAACAGAACATAGTTCATGCTGAGGAGGCCCTTTCCAATAAGGCTAATACAGTTGCTGATATTATCTCCTTTGCATAAAGCCTACAATCCTATTTCATCTTTCTACTGGCCTTCTCTCACTATAAATGCTTACCGTTGGTTAGTGTTTGCAAGATAGCATCTGCTACACCCCAGATGGCAGGTATTATAAAAAATAGGGCAAGTTGGTTTGAGTGAGGTTTCCAGAGCAATAGCGCTATTATGCAGCTGAGATAGAGAATGGCACCTGTTGGATGAGGCAAAGATCATGAGAAAACAGTAAAGCACATTCCAATTCACACTTTATGAATTTAAGAACTGCTTGGCTTCGTAGGACCCAAAATGCACCTTACCCATAACTTCCTTTCTAGCACCCAGGAAACTCTGGAAGAAAGAAGCAGGATTGGTCCAGACAAGGAAAAAATGAAGGTAGCGGTTCTCAACCTTAGAAACTATATTTTCTATTGCCACAAAGGACAGGACTAAAACCAGTGGGTTAAGATGAAGGAAGGTAGTTTAGATTAGACATTAGGAAGAATCTCGTGATTGTATGAAGTGTTAGGCAGTGGAAAAGGCTCCCACATTATGTGGGAAGTTCTCATTTGCTAAAGGTTTCCCACAGAATGTGGATGATCATCTACTAGGTATACTGTAGGGCAGGGATGTCAAACTCACTTCCCGGGAGATGGGTGTGTCATGTGCTGGCCACATCCCTACCCCCAGTTTAGCAAAAGGCAAAAAAAGTTGTAATACGTCACATGACAACAACATCACACCGCGAGTTTGACACCCTTGCTGTAGGGAATCTTGCACTGAGCCAGATGCTGATCTGCATGACCTCTAAGGTTTCTTCCTCTCTATGGTTCTATGGAACAAGTACTCCATATATCACCGGACCTCTCTCATTCAGGCAGCCTTTTCCCAAGCTGCCACATAAGCCTCTAAAAAGATGCTGCTGCTGTAATATGCCTTTAAAGCAGCAGCCTCCTTTTCCCAAGGCTATTCCAATGGATAGCAAAATAGTCACATTTATGTAAGATCTAAAGCAATTCTTCCAAAACATTTTCAAAGTATGCACAGCCCTAAGACCATTTTTTTGTAAAAAAAAATTATCTATATGAATACATTATAAAAAGACTACCAGAATTGATGATATGAGGTCAGGTACTGAAATTAATAAGATGGATCAAAATTTCATGAAGCCCGTAGATCAGGTGATTTCCAGAACACCTTCTCCAAGTTGAAAACCTTCAGCTCCTTTACCTACAGATGGTTTTCTGAGAACTCTTGGAATTACAGTGAATTATAATTCTGGTACCCTTGGAGAATTTTTCAATAAAGTTACTGATTCAGCAAATATATTTATATAACTATTGGGACAGTTACTTTGTTATCTTGCTAGTGATGGGAAGTTCTCTAGATTGACTATGTCCTTGAGCAATTGCTTAACTTGAATCCTGGGGTGGGCTGCTGGGGGTTCGCAGGGGTTCAGGAGAACCTCTAGCTAAGATTCTTTACAGTTCGGAGAACCCCAAAATCCCACTCCTGGCTGGCCCCGCCCAGCCCGCCCCTCCCAGGAGTCCTCACATGGCCCGTTTTGGATGCAGGTAAGTGCAGGGCATGCGTGGAGGCTTGGGAAGGGCCTACCGGAAGTTTGGGAAGGCCAGAAATGGGCCATCTCCAGCCTCCAGAGGGACTGCAGAACCTGGGGAGGCCATTTTCGCCCACCTGGAGACTTGAGGAAAGCCTCCACCGCCCCAGGAGGACAAAAACTCTCCCCCACCATGGTGCAGGAGGCTGACTAGGCCATGCTTACCCAGCAACCAGGCAGAGAACCCCTTGCTAACATTTTTGAAGCCCACCCCTGCTTGTATCCTATTCCTCAAAGCTCAAGTCAAATCCACTCAGGCCATTACAGTAGGCAAGCACCCAGTTAGCTTTTACCTACCCAATGTAAACAGAACCTTTCTACCGGTGAACTGGTAAATCTTGCCAAACAGCAGGGAGGCGAGTGAGTTTGTAGCTGAAAAGCAGATCATCACATACCCAACGAAGTTTATCCCAAGAGCACAGGTCACATAGGACTAGAAAGAAAGCGAGAAAGAGAGAAGTGCCCACAGTTATTTTATTATACAGAGCAGTAGCTTCAATTTTCTTGTTTGCAGTTAAAGGCCTGATGAGTGCTTCAGAGTGTAGGTGTTGAATATTCATGCAACACTTACATGATCAATAAAGCACTATTCTCAATGAGAATATCACATGATCAATAAAGCACTATTCACATAAAGCACTATTCTCTGTCTCGCTATAGAGCCTCTAGAGTGCCGTTGCTGTGCAATATGGGTAGACAGCTAGGACTTTGATCAGTTACTGCAGCTGTTCTTAAACACAAAAACAAGTGAAAACTGGACCTGGAGTTGAAAAGACACAACCTACTCATTCTCAAAGTAGTATCCTCCAGGTGTGTTGTAATTGCTTGATAGCCTATCCCTTTGATTTCTGCCTGTTCCAGTAATCTAATAGAGGTAACATGTTCAGGGTCTCCTTGATGAAACAAGGTCATCTCGGAGGTTCTGAGAAGTGTACCTTATCTCTCATGGTGCCTGCCTTACGGAAGAGCCTCCCCCTGGACAGACCCACCCTTTTTGGCCTTCTGGAAGGTTATAAGGATTTGGCTTTTCCCCCAGCATTGGAACTGGATACTAATGGAACTCTGGCATTTGTATGTGTAACATGTTGACGATGAGTTTTTTTTAATAGGTGCCTCAACTTGTTTTTTTTTAATTGTTCTATATTATGTTTTCATATTTGTTCAGTACTCAGGATTCTACCGGTGGCCATATAAATGTAATAATAATAATAAAAAACCTGCCAGTCATTTCAACATATTGGAATTCTTGGCAAAGATGGAATTCTTTGGACATTTTGACGAGGAATTCTGAAAGTTTTAATTCTGATACAACTGGAATATAAAAACCTGGCTATGCTCCTGAGCTTGGAGCACTACATGCACCAAGGGATCTGCCTCCTTGCTATATTGTTAATGGGACAGATGTCTCATTTCTGTACGTACTCAAATATTTTAATAGCTTTTATTGTTTTAACATTTTTTATTGTTATTATTGTTTTATGATGTTTTTTCAAATTTTAATTGTAATATATGTTTTGAATTGTGAGCTGCTCAGAGTCGTTTGCTGAGATGAGCAGCTATAGAAATCAAAGGAATAAATGAATGAATGGATGAATGAATGAATGAATCAGTCTGTCTCTCTGTCTGTCTATCTATCTATCTATCTATCTATCTATCTATCTATCTATCTATCCATCCATCCAACCATCCATCATCTATCTATCTATCTATCTATCTATCTATCTATCTATCTATCTATCTATC
>WNWU01000005.1:18740163-18772954 GCA_012654045.1 Ptyas mucosa
ATCTATCTATCTATCTATCTATCTATCTATCTATCTATCTATCTATCATCTACCTACTCTTTGAGTAAACTACTTTGATGAAGTGGTTTATAAATTAACAGTTTATACTGTGTACAGAAACAAAAACTACGCCTAGAAAATAGTTCTCCTAGAAGGCCTTGCTACCTACATCTGTGCGTCTTTAATCCCAATACAATTCCCAACTGATTGTATTGTTTCTTTTAAAAAATATTCCCAAGAATTAGAGCCAAAGGAAATGTACAGATGACTACATCTGGTGGCACATCATTTAGATGAGTTTTCTAGTCCCTTGAGAGAGAGTCTACACTGGGTACTCTGTGGTGAGATTCTGTGGTGAACTTCTGCTCCGTCTGCATTTTTTCACTTAGCACCTGAAATAGATTAGATAAACCTATATTTTATAACTTACCTTATTATAGTCACTAGCCAGGAATCCCTGCTCAAGTCCACTATACATAGTCAAAGGTATCAAGAGACACTGGCGTTTATCTTTAAGACGTTGAAATGTTTCCAGAAAAGTGGATCTAAAGGATGACACAGGCTTTTCTTCACTCTCTGCTTGGTTGGTTGAGATTTGATCCAGAAATATAATCACTAGCAACACAGCTAGAATCTCACTAGCTGAGAAAGGAAAGGAAATATTTGAACAAACATAATCAACAGAGTACATTGTTGTGCTTGGAAAAATTGGTATTTAATGATAAAGTCATATTTCTTGGCTTATTAAGTGCTACTAATTTAAATTAGCAATATTAAAAATGTCTTACTTTAACCCAAAGCAAAATACTTTTTGGGCATCCGTTTTGCACAATTCTTTTTGCTCAGCTGTGACGTTTGTGTTATGACAGCAGCAGGGAAAAACAACAACCCCACAATCTGCTGTTGCATAAAACATTTGTTACCATTCCAGGTCAAATCAAAGGGTTTACTGAGATTAGCATGAATATGGTATCACACATCTATCAATATTGCTTCTACTCCAGATGAGCATATGTTTTGAGCCATGATTTTCCTTGCAAGGATAGTATTTTCTGAATTACATGTGAAGGGACATTATACTGAAAGTGGAAATGTTAATTTTTATTATATTATATTGATGGAAGTTGAAGTAAATTCAATCCAATCAAATGGATTGAATATAGAATTGAAATGATCTACAAAATATTCAGAATTTGGTAAGATTTACCATTTCTCATATTTTGAATGGAAAATGTTACCTTCAAAGCATATCATGTCAAAACATAACTTTTTGATCCTTAATATTTGAAATTTGAAAATACTTGGCTCAGTGATTTGGGGGTGTAGCCTCTCCCTTGACACAGGCTGTGGCTCTCACAACATAGGAATAAAAATACCCAAATCCATGCTGCATTAACTACAGTTGAATTGAATCATATGGTATGCCAACCAAGAAATGGCGTTAACACTTAATAATTATATACTAGTGGTTTTCAAACTGTTTGCTGAGGAACAGAGCTTATCCAGGATTCACCCGGAAGCCCCCCAAGGTCAGACACAACCCTGATGTGGCCCTCAATGAAATTGAGTTTGACACCCCTGTCCTAGATAATCTCCCATCAAAACACTACCTAAACCAAGAACCTAGCTTTAGTAAGGTCCAGCATTATATAACTTTAAAATGTGCTCTGATACATTATACATGCAAATTATGCACACTTTCCTTCATCAAATGCCAAAGGTGCCTGAGAGGGCTTACCTGTGTAGATTCCCATCAAAGTATAGACCAAAGTATTAGATGGTCCTTTTGTCGTCACAGTCCTATTTGTGGTGTTTACCATGCAGCTGCCTATACCACAGCACTCCAAATCTGCTTCTGTGAGATTTGCTAATACATTAAAAACATAAAAAGGAAACAGGGTTTTATTAATAGTCAAAATGCAGACAAAAATGAATGGTGCATATGAAAATGAAGGCCAAATATACAATCCACGTGTGATTCTCTGTCATCAGTTTTCAAGCTTTGTTTCAAGGAAATTTAAGGTGCCTTGGTGTTCTTATTTCTAATCCAAGCAATATCCATAGAGTTTTTTTCATTCATTCATTCATTCATTCATTCATTCATTCATTCATTCATTCATTCGATTTCTATAGCCATCCATCTCAGTCAATGACTCTGAGTAGCTTACAATTCAAAAAAGTATATTACAATTAAACATACTAAAAACATTTTAAAACATCCAGATTAAATATACATAGGAGAAAGATTTTTGGTCTATTAGTAATATAGCCTGGAAATGGGGCCATTGGCACCCTGAGCACCCCAGGCAGGAGAACATAGCTAGGTTTTTAGGTTCTTATGAAAGGCTAACAGGTTTGGGAGCAGTGGTGGGTTTTAAAATTTTTTACCACCAGTTCTGTGGCTGTGGCTTGGTGGGCATGGCATGGCTTGGTGGGTGTGGCTTGGTGGGTGTGGCAGGGGAAGGATACTGTAAAATCTCCATTCCGTCCCCACTCCAGGGAAGGTTACTGCAAAATCCCCATTTTCTCTGGATCAGCTGGGACTTGGGAGGCAGAGAATAGATGTGGGAAGGGCCAGTCAGAATTTTTACTACCGGTTCTCTGAACTACTCATAATTTCCACTACTGGTTCTCCAGAACTGGTCAGAACCTACTAAAACTCACCTCTGCTTGGGGGGGGGCATTCTAATCCTCTGTACACTCTGTTATAAAAAATAAATTCCTAAGTGGTCTTTCTTGTGCATTCCTACTGCAAAGTCCTTCTCTCTAAATTACTTTCTGTGGTCCAGAAGTTCAAGCAATTATACCAAGAATTTGCTCATGGGTTGATGCACATGATAAAATAGAACAATTATTTGTGATTTCCCCCAAACCAAGAAGAAGAAATGGAGATTTTTACAATATCCTTCCCCTGCCACGCCCACCAAGCCAAGCCACGCCCACCAAGCCATGTCATGCCCACCAAGCCACACCCACAGAACTGGTAGTAAAAAAATTTGAAACCCACCATTGGTCTACTTAAACATAATTACCTTTATTAGGAGTCTGGCCAAAGACCAGAGATGCTATTAGATTCCCCCAGACTCCAGAGGATCGGTATATCAAAAAGAAGATTCCAAAATATTGCGTAACTATATATTTTCCAATTTTGCCCACTTTCTGAGCGTATAAATTGCCGGCCACGGTAAGATAAGTGCACTTGGCTGACCAGAGTGGGGCTGCTCCCAGCCCTAAGATCATAGATGTGGGGATGAGTGTGAACCTGCCAAAAACACGTAATTTGGTTACTTTTATGAAACAAAACATAATCCCAAAATACTTATCATTCCATTGAGTTTCAGAGAAATTTATTATTTGTACCTCCTCTGCAAGAACAAAAACAGAATGCAAGGGAGGCAAATCATGATTCATATGTTTTGTCATCTTCACTCTCATGCCAAATCCTTACACGGTTGCATAAGAAGTCATGACACAAGTACAGTATTAAAGCATCACCAACAGAAGTTCAAATTGCATCTTTGCAATGTTGGCACCAGAAACTCAAGTGATGTCCACCCACTATTTGCCAAGTATAACAGGATTGGCTGTTTCTGGGTAGGGTTTCCACAGTGCATTAATAAAATCAAAACTAGGCCTGTATAAAGAATTTTATGTGCAATGACCCTGTGAGTGGCTCAGAAGCTGCAGCTGTGTAGAATGAAACAATACGGTAAGTTTGTTCAGATGGACTCCTTACCATTCCTATTTAAAATTTATTCCCTAAATTTATAAGGTCAGTTTGGCGTATTGATGAAGGCATCAGGCTCAAAACTAGAAGATGATAAGTAGTCTTGCTTTAGGAACAAACCCAGCTGGGTGACCTTTGCCCAGTCACTTCCTCTTACTCCTAGAAAAGTAGGCAATGGCAAACCACTTCCCAAAAACTTTGCCAAGAAAACTGCAGGCAGTTGCTAGCAGTCAAAAACTGACTTGAAGGCACACAAACACACACATTTGTATGTCTCCCTCATTTCTGAGAGTTCAAGGCAGTTTACAGAATAGGTCTCTCTTCTTCTTTTTACCCTCATGGCAACAGTTCTTTGAAATAGGATGGGCTGAGAGGAAATTGTGAGTTATAATTCTGGAATGTCCACATCAGTGGTGGGATTCAAATTTTTTTACTACCTGTTCTGTGGGTGTGGCTTGATGGGCGTGGCATGGCTTGGTGGGTGTGGCAGGGGAAGGATACTGTAAAATCTCCATTCCCACCCCACTCCAGGGGAAGGATACTGTAAAATCTCCATTCCCTCCCCACTCCAAGGGAAGGTTACTGCAAAATCCCCATTTCCTCTTGATCAGCTGGGACTCGGGAGGCAGAGAATAGATGGGGGCAGGGCCAGTCAGAGGTGGTATTTACTGGTTCTCCAAACTACTGGTTCTCCAGAACTGGTCAGAACCTGCTGAATACCACCTCTGATCCACATCACATCTACTTCAGATGTTGTGCCTACTAGGGATAGATTAATATGCATATAGTCCTTGACTTACAATTAGTCCTCGATTTACGATTAATATGCATATAGTCCTCAACTTACGACCCAAATTTCCACAAACTGGGATCAGAACTTCCATTGCTAAGCTAAGCAGTTGTTAATGAGTCATGCCCAATTTTATAAACTTTTTTTTGCTGTGGATATTAAATGAATCACCATTATCATTAAATGAATCGGGCAGCCATCTTCCCCTGTTGACTGCTTGTTGAAAGCCAGCTGGGAAGGTCATAAATGCTAATCCTATGGCTCTGGGATGCTGCAGCTATGATCAAGCACACAAATTTTGATCACATGACCGTGGGGACATTGTGAAGATTGTATAGTGAATGCAAGACCTGGTTGCAAGTTACTTTTTTCAGCAGTAATATCATGCCTTTGAACAATCATTAAATGAATGGTTGTAAATCAAGGACTATCTCTATTTATAAGAACGCATAAAATAAAATTCCCTCATAATGCGAGAATAAATGACTTTTAGAAAGTTTAACGGTCAAAGTACAACTTATTTATGGCTGTGCAAAGGTACCATGTTTTTTATTATGTGATACTCTTGATTCTTTTGTACTCACTAGAGGTTGGTGGAAATTAAAGTACATGGGTTACATAGCATTGCCCAGGCTAAGGCCCTATGGCTATGTTGTGGGGGTGTCTCCTCCCAGATTTCCACTGCTAATCTGGCCAACTTTCTGGATGGAGATTCAAGGGATCTCCAGGATGGTCCATTGCTGGAAGTTTTCAAGACAAGATTGGATAACCATTTTCTTGGGAAAATATAAGGGCCCTATGATTTTATGAGACATCATGGGGGTTGGAGAGGATACCAGGCTGATCAAATGTTAGCTAAACTTCTCTTTCCCTATCCTTTTCTTTTGAAATGTAATTATAACTCCAGTTGTTAGATGGTGCCTTTATTGGCTTCTGCTTGGTTTCACTTGGCTCAGGCTTTGTTTCCTAAAGGAGATGTAAGTCGTTACCTCAGCTACAAAAGCAGTTGCTATACACTCTCCAGCGTATCTGTTTATTTGTTCTGCTCTTTTGTTCATGTTCTAATAGCTCATGAAAAAGGCTGCATGTGAGTGGCTGTTTTGTTTTGATGAGAAATCTTTCACTAACATGTCAGAGGTGGACTGTTTTTTTTTTTAAAAAAAAGACAAAGACAAAAACTAAACTCTAAACCAGAGATAAGCAAAACCATCTTAACCATCTGTAGAATGGTCTAGAGCAGAGGTCTTCAAACTTGGCAGCTTTAAGACTTGTGGACTTCAACTCCCAGAATTCTCCAGCCAGTCCACAAGTCTTAAAGCTGCCAAGTTTGAAGACCTTGAAGAGGTGGACAAATGTGGCTCTTTTACAACCTGTGGACTTCAACTCCCAGAATTCCTGAGCCAGCTTGGCTATCTCAGGAATTCTGGAAGTTGAAGTCCACAGATTGTAAAAGAGCCACATTTGCCCACCCCTGGTCTAGAGCAACAGCTGCAGTTTTACAGATGGAAATTGTGGCATAAATCCTACCCATATGGCTATCCATCAAACCCAAAATTAGTAAGATTATTTGAGATCTGCTTCTCCCAGTGTCTTACTTTAAGTACATCTGAAAATGATCTTGGTGTGGGTGAAGAAATGCTTAAAGCTAAGTGAGGCAGAAGAAACACACCAAAGCTATTCACCACAAATCTGATCTTTTCTTTCTTTTCTCCTGTATCTAAATCCAATAAACTTATATCTAATTCACAAGTTTAGTATACATTGACATATATATTTCTAGACATTTGTTACCATTTTGATACCATATCAAACTGGTATCATTTTGAGGCCTGACCTCATCTCAAATATTTAAAAGCTCTCTCTTACCTTATCTTCATCTTAGGGAGCCTAAGGCCCCAATTTCATTTTTTACAAACTCACATACAAAGTTGGGTTTTGGCTCTGTTCATTTGCAGATCTTGGCATGTTATAAAAAACTCAGTTCTCACCTTCAAGTCAATAAAAGTTGCACACCTCTTCTATAGATATTCCTCTGTTCCCCTTCCCAGCTGTTGTCTGCTTATTCCTCAAGTATCAGTAATGTTTTTAGCCTCATTAAAAACATTTACTTGTCCCCTATCAAATCCTAAAGTGACTTTCAGTCTTAAGATTTGTGAAGCCCAAACCATCTAATGAACAAATATCCACCTATTTACTATACATTTTTCCATTTAGTTAGATTCAATTAGATGTTTCATGGTGGTAGCTCCCTATAGATCAGTCAGCCAGAAATTACAGTATATCTGTCCCTCCAAATGTGTAGGAACAGAGCAGGCAGGTGGAGGGGTGTGGAGTTAAATATGTCATAAGTTTGGAGTCCTTGCATTCTCACAAGTATTCCAAGTTCAACCCCTCCTGAATTCTGTTGACACTTATCTGGTGCCAATTTATTGTTGAACTTTAGTTGACCAAATACTTTATCGGGTTGAATAAATATTTTATGCTGCAACCTTACGAACGGTCCTGATTTTTTGTGTCTGACAAAATGCATTGTAAATGTCATAGGAATTAGGAAATACTTATTACCAGCTGGCATAGAAGTTTCCCAAGGAGAATGTAATGTAGCAGCACATAGAGCCTACAATGGTCCATTTGCATCCAAATTTCTTAATGATGACGGATGGGAGAAACATGGAGGACAGGATGAGAGTAGCATAGATCACACTCAGGGAGGCAACTCCCAGGCCTTCTTCAGAGTGGAGGCTGCTCTGTACATACAGACAAAATGCAACGGAGGCACATATTTATAGCAAACACAATAATATATGGGGGACAATGATTTAATAGTAAAAGAGGAAGAGACAGTTAAGCCAGAAAAGTTTGGCAATGAAACTATGATATCAAACACATATGACAAATGCATTGCTATTACAAAATGCTGCCTGTGCTTACTGTGTCCTGACCTCTGAAGAAATCAGAGCATTTGGGTGATGATATCATCACACACATTTCATCAAGCTTTCCTACCAGTGGTGGGTTGCTACCGGTTCGCCCTGGATTGGGCAAACTGGTAGCGGCGGTGGCGGGAAGCTCTGCCCACCCACCCAGATACTTCTGCACACATGAGCGAACTGGTAGCAAACAAAATTGAAACCCACTACTGCTCCCCACTCCCATGGGTGCCCACAAATTAAGCTCCTCTCTTGGGTCACTCAGATTCATCCTTCTTTATTGCATAGAGCAATGAAAATACTGTGTGTCTCTTGCTTTAGAAAGGAACCAGATTGACCAAGCCATCAACTGCCAATTAAAGACCAATTAAAGGGCTAATGATTATCCAAAGCTACTCCAGCCTGAGAAAGTTAGGTGGTACATTTTGCAGAGGGAACAAACAGTTAAGAGGGTGCATAGCCCCCAGCTGCATAACGGACAGAGAAAGTGACTTCGTTGTAGTTTCTTTCAGAGGAGATGCCAGGGGTTTTGTACTTTCAGAATTGCAAGGATTTGAATCTTTGAAAGTAAACTTACACTAAGGAAGTATTAGCACATCTGATCGTGTTTCCTGTCTGGTCTACCTGGGGTAATTGACAGTCCATGTAGTCATGAAAGGACAGCAGGCTGTTGGGAATGAATATTGCTGAAAGGAGAGAGATGCTGACGATTTTCTGCCCTCATACAATAACAAAAAAAACCCCAAAACCATTTTGGCACATCACCAGGATCACTCCCTTTATCTTGAGGCACTTATGATATATTTCAATTCGGGGGTTAAAATTTTCCTCCATTATGCAATCTCACCTCATCTGTTTGAAAACAATGGCATTTTGCCTCAGAAAATCAGATTTTTCCCACAGCAGCATAAAGAACATTAAAATGACAAAGAATAGTTTTAATAGCAATTTTAAAAAGACATAATAAAATAAACAAAGCATCCACCGTAGTGCATTAAATACACCATGCAATATGTATTTAATATAGTAGGTGTTATACATCACACATACACGCATGCATGTGTACATATAAATGTACATGATCAGGAAAGAATGAAAGCAGAGAAATGTGAAAAGCAAAAGAGGGAGGGAGGGAGAGAGGGAGAGAGAGGGAGTGTACAATTCATTATCTGCATATACTGGAATGAACAGTGCACAACAGGATCTCATAGATCCAAATAAAGTTCACCTACCTGAAGGTTTTGGAGTCCCCCATAAGCAGTAAAGAGAAATGTGAATCCAAATGAAATCACAAGAATGTTTTTCAGATATGAGTCCATAGCTGAGTCATAGAAGTTCCCAGTGGAGAAACCTGGCTTTCCTTCACCTTTAACATAAAGGAGTCATATTAGCTACATGAATACCTGCCCATGAACGTTGCCTTCTTCAGCTTTGAAAATGCTACAGGTCTGGTAGCAGTAGTAAGAAACGGTACCAGTTAACTTGATTTGAAATATTGACTGGGTTCCACCAAAGGCGTACAACATTTGCATGATGTCTTCCCTTACACCCAATTTTGTAAATCATTTCTAGCCACAAGGCAACTTTTTGAAACAGATCCCCCTTCCTTGCCCACTCACACTGAAGGAGAAATATATTTTAAGAAACAGGTGGGTGAGATACAGTTTTAGCTTACCATTCCATTGGAAAGGTCACTTGGAAAGCTGTAGCACTTTTACTATTTTCCAAAATACTGTCCCTCAAACTACTTTCTTCCAGATATGTTGGAGTCCAATTCCCATCACACCCAGTCAGGATACAGGTAATTGGACACCAAGATATTAGATATCTCTGTGACACTCGTGTGCTGTCCGCACTTAAAAAAGAGAATGTATGTGCAACAAGCCAAATTAAACCTATCTGCGTAGAACGAGAAGCTGAGAATTCAACAGATGTACTGTAGAGTAGAAACGAAGAAACCAAGGGGCAGAGTACAGATACAAAGCAGCACCAAGAACACATAAATTTAATAATGAATAAATAAACAAACAAACAATTAAATCATCCTAAACCATAAGAAAAGTCTAAGCAAATATGAAAAACTCAAGACAGAGGTCTTTCTACCTCCAGGAATAGTTTCTGTTTAGCCGCAAGCTATGATTGAATACAAGAAGATAATTTATAAATCATGGTTTGCAAACAATCGTGCATATAAATTTGGTTAGAATCATAATTTTTTTTGCCTCAGCATGCCTCTCAAAGCCTCAGGTGTCAGTGGATCCAGAAAACAACCAGTTTATTCATTTTCTGTTTCAGGGGCTGACTTTTCCAACTTCTTGTGAGTGAATCTTTCCAAAGGAATGTGCTGCCTCTTTATTGTAAGAATTTGTCAAGGCTGAAAAGTTTTTTTTAAAAAAAAAAATAATTGTACCAAGCTCTGAGCGTACCTCAAAGGCCTGTGGTATGTCAGCCTTGACACCCTTTTAGTTTTTTTCTGTCAAGGCATCTAAGATTAAACTGACTCCAAAAGAGCCCAGACAATCTTTGCATTTCTGTCTCAGCTCTTATATTTGCAGGGAATTTCAAGAATGCCTCCCTGAATATCCTCCTCACTACAGCAATGCAGTCCTGCCACAATAATTTGCTATAGAATGGACACTTCTAGCAAACCAAGGAACACCTTTATGTGGCTTAAAAAAGGAAAAAGAAAGAGCTCCATTTTTCCTTGAAGTTCAATTTTCCTTTTTTCTAAACTTATTTCAGTTCGTTTACTAATGGGCTTCTTTGCATTTCTGTTTAAATAATCATACAACTTTAACAAGCACAACAGTTCAATATTTGGGGTGTATTATCAGCTACTCTAAAGCATGGCTTTCGTTCATCTCAAATGCCTTTTTTGGGGGGGGGGGATTTGATTTATATGCCATCCTTCTCCGGAGACTCAGGGCGGCTTATAATGCGTTAAGCAATAGCCTTCATACTTTTGTATATTTATACAAAGTCAGCTTATTGCCCCCACAATCTGGGTCCTCATTTTACCTACCTTAGAAAGGATGGAAGGCTGAGTCAACCTTGAGCCTGGTGAGATTTGAACTTGCAGTAATTGCAGGCAGCTTGATGTTAATAACAGTGCTTTAGTCTGCTATGCCACCAGGCTCTCTCTCTTATATGGGAAAGTTCGTGAAATTTTTCTTCAGTACCATGATCACACTCCTCCACTGCCCTCAGCAGATTGTTTGAGTTTGCATGGCATGCTAAACCATCATGGTTTACAATCATAGTGGCTGCATTCATCTGTACCAAGGAAAAAACTAAACCATCTGCACCATTACTTAATATAATGTATCAATTTAGTCTGATACGTTAGCAGCATTTGCAAAATATTGCATTGTATAATATAAGCATATCATTGATTAGTAATGTTATACAATGTTGAATATATTATTTGCTCAATATTATGTTGTTAACAATGTATTTTAATTGTAGTCTTTAACATTTAGGCTTTTTGTGATAGTTTTTTATTGTAAGCTACCCAGAATCAATCAATCTTTTATTGTGATCATAGACCAGAGTTAAAAATTAAAACATTAAAATAAACTAAAACAAAACAGGATATAATGTTATATTACAACAAATGGTGATATCATCAATAGGCTGCCAAACTCTGTCTGATTTTACAGACAGACTAGCTGAATTTAAGGAAACATTCAAGGAAACTATATCATACTGCTTTGATAGTAGCAGCTGTACATAAAAGAGACCAGAAATTCCCAGATATTTTACGAAGTAAGGAGTTATAAAATGAGTCCATGAACAGAGAAATCACCCAGTCACTTTATGTTGAGATGGATGGATATATAAATGAGATTACTAAACAAATAATAAATAATAAAATACAGGTAGTTCCCAACTTACAACCATTCCTTTAGTGACTGTTCAAAGTTACAACAGCACTGAAGAACGTGATTTAGGACTGTTTCTCACACCATTGCAGCATCTCCATGGTTATGTGATCAAATCTGGGTGCTTGGCAACTGGCATGCATTTATGAACTGGCAATCACAATAATGTGATTGCCATTTGCCATCTTCCCAACCAGTTTCTGACAAGCAAAGTCACTGGGAGAAGCCAATCCCGCTTAACAGCCAAATGATTCACTTAACAACTGCAGTGATTTGCTGAACAACTGTGGCAAAAAAATTCATAAAAATGGGGCATGACTCATTTAAGAGCTGCTTTGCTTACTAACAGAAATGTTGGGCTCAGTTGTGCCTGTAAATCAAGGACCACCTGTAAATCAGAGCGTTGTACCAATGCAAAGATTTGTATCTGACTCTAATATCAGGAGGTGAATGATGGTTTCTGAAGGAAAAACCATCTGCTTCTCGCTTTTCCCCCTCTGGAGGGCCTTCACACCACCCCACCTGCTCCCTACTTTCCCCCCCCCATTATGCATTTTGTATGAACTGCAGGCGTGGTATCTCAGTTCACGTCGAAAAGTATGAACATTTTCTTTTGAGCCTGCACATTCATGCTTCTGCACCACTCCACAGAAAAGGAAACTTAAAGCTCCGTTCAGATGCTATGTTTTTTTTTAAAAAAAATATAAAGGTACTGAATAATATCAGGTATTGCATTTAGGGTGGAATTCAACCTGGACAGAATCCTTCTGTAAAAAAGCTCCCAGTTCCATCCTTCCAGAGCTGATCATTTCTATTTTCTTCACAGAAGGATCATTTCTTGTCCTTTTGACCCCTTGCGACATTTCCCCAAAAGATCTAACTCAGAAGCATTTGGGAGCCATCCAAACCAAGCCCTGTGGGGGGCATTGTTTTTGATCTAAGGCAGAGGCCCATGTGATAAGAAAGGGGACCATTTCCAAGTTTCTCAACCACCTCGAGAAAAGACTGGCTGCCCAGGACAACTCATGTCCCTGGAGCTTGTGTGGAAAAAGGAGAAATTGAAACTGGAATCAAAACCATCTTATTCTTCTCACCTCCAATGTTAAGTTTGTTGCTTGGATAGCTAATCTGCTGCAGTCTTTTTCTCTCTCTCTTCCCCCTCTCTCTTCCCTTCCATCCCTCCCTCTCTCCACTTTCAGCCTATCAAACAACTAACTATAAACCAATGTTTAATATGGAACATTTTATCCAGTGCTGGGCCACAATGATTCGTGTCAGCTCTATTTACATAATTGCATACCTTGGCAAAGCAAAAGGATGTGAGGACTTTTCCACAGAGGAAAGTGGGAAAGCTGTGTTTCAAACGATTCCAGAGGTCAGAAAGAGATCAAAACATTGACC
Source organism: Ptyas mucosa (assembly GCA_012654045.1). Taxonomy (NCBI): domain Eukaryota; kingdom Metazoa; phylum Chordata; class Lepidosauria; order Squamata; family Colubridae; genus Ptyas; species Ptyas mucosa. The sequence goes on from WNWU01000005.1 coordinate 18,752,893, forward strand.
CATGCAACCCATCCTTTATATGTCTTATTCGCACAACTTTCAGCAGGCTTGTCACCATATGTATGTAGCATTTGTACCATGCAAAAAGAGAGAACTATGATATTCAATAGCCACTGTCAGATTATGGTTTGGGAGACCGACAGCCAATTTTATTTCCCATTTTTGCAGATTCAGTCAGCTTAGTTCTCTGGTTGTCAAACTGAAACTGAAAGTTGCCACCTATCCAGTCATATCTTGATTTATCTGGCCCATGAATAGCTCATCTGTTCAAAAGAAAGCATCTTTCTCCATCCCTGCTAGATATGATTGATTGAATGTAGGAGACACCTTCCTGGAAAAGCAGGTCTTCTATTACTGTAGTAATCTATGGTATTAATAGATTATTATTTTAATTAATAATCTCATTAATCTCCCATTAATAATCTCTCATATGGGTGACTGATAACACCTTTTTATACTGTATGTACTTGTGGATAAACTGAGAATTTTAGGTACCAAAATATATCTCCTAAATTGAGTTTGGTTTATCTGCAAATAGGTTTATCCATGAGTATGTATAGTAGATTTTCCCCTCAGCTTCTTAAAAGTATCTGTATATCCTGAATATACTTGTGAATAAGCCCATCCACAGATAAACTGACCTTGAATTTATTTCCAAAATGCCATGGGAAATGTGCCACCCGTAGATATGCCAATTGTAAATATATGAAATTTCAAAGGTCAGCTTATTTGTAGGTGGCACATTTTTCATGGTATTTTGGATAAAAATTTGAGAGTCAGCTTATCCGCCAATGGGCTTACATGTGAGTATATACTGTACAACAATGCAACCAAAAAAAGCTGAATGCTATAATTATTTTCTTTAAATAGTCACAATTATCTTATATCTGCATCAAAAAGTAATTGAAATTATTGCACTCTTTAACATTTTTTTAATGTTATTGAACTGGTATGCATACCACTTTTGTCTATAGTATTTAATGTACATTCTGAACTAATATCTTTCATATTTATCAATTTTTCAAAAGTGTGTTTCAGTAGGTGTCTAACAAATGGACACCCACAAGTTTGGCCAGGGCCCCTGGACTTCCAAAATTTTGTTATCTCAGACTCGTTGATAAGACCACCATGATAGCTGTGAAACTGACCAGAAGCAGCCTTAAAATGTCAGTCTATGCAAACAGCTCTGGAGATAAGGCTTAAAAGAAACCTGATCCAGAAAATCAGCTATCTGGTCATGCTCTTATAGTACCTTGAAAAATACTTTCTTGTCATTCTCCAGTTCAGTTTCATCATCTCCAAAAAAAAAGACTGTCTCCCCACAGCTTTATTCTCCACTTGAGATGTTGATTCTCCAGTCCTAGCAGTCTTCCTGAAGCATTTTAATTTGATGGTACCTAATCAGATTGAGGGCTAGATCCACTGAAGTACAGATATATCAAATTGTATTAATAGATAGCTAGATAGGCAGATTGTGTGTTTGTGTGTGTGTATGAGAGAGAGAGAGAGAGAGAGAGAGAGAAGAATATTATGCATATTATTATTTATATCTTTGAACACATATATGTGATCTATTTTTCTCTCTCTTTCTCTTTCTCATTCCTTTTAAATGGAAATATCATTCATAGGGCAATGATACATCACATGTTTATTTCTTGCACAGAATGGTATTCTTCCTGGCCAGATTAAAAAATGCTCAAAAAGTGACAGGTTCTGAATGCAGAATAATATACAAATATTGCAAAAGAAATATATTTTGCAGCAAAAACTATATTATTATTAATAATGATAATTTATTAGCCACCAACTTCAATGGACTGCAAAATATTTTGGTAGAAAATGGTGAGGGGAAGTTCTAAGTGCTTCTTGATGAGGTTTTTTTAAATTTTAATAGCAATAGCATTTAGACTTATATGCCACTTCATACTGCTTTGCAGCCCCCTCTAACCAGTTTACAGAGTCAGCATATTGCCCCCAACTATCTGGGTCCTCATTTTACCCACCTTAGAAGGATGGAAGGCTGAGTCAGCCTTGATCCCATCAGGATTTAACTGCTGGCAGTGGGCAGAATTAGTCTGCAATACTGCATTCTAACCACTGGCCCACCATTTTGCAAGTGCAAGATTATTTTGATGGCAGTAGTAATTGCCCACAGGCATGCCTAGAGCTCTGACCAACCACATTAAAGGGAAGTCACTGGAGACATAAGCTGCTAAAACTATTTCTATGGCTGAATCCTTCTGCACTTGCTTCTCAGCAGCACTGCGCCTAGGCAGTCTTGTCTTCTAACTTATTCAGTCAGGTTACCTTTGAAATGTCTCTATCCCACCCACTGCAGGACTGATGGCAATTGTCCAAGAGTGATGTTGTATATCTGAGCTGCTATTTCAAGGCAACCTCTTCTGAGCCTGGTAGTCCTATGTTATTTAAGTCTGTCTCCTTATTCTGTTTAAACACCAGCTTCCCAATTGAAACAGAGAACTTTTATTATGTGTTAGCCTCTCTTGACTGGACACACTATGCTCACTCTTTCTGAAACACGCCTTTAAGCAAGAATAAAAAGTGTGTTGCAATGCCACCTCCTTCTTTCACCATCCTCATGTTAATATCTTGGGAAGTGACTGCCCAAATCACCTGGTTCCAGGAAGAAAGGAATGCATCAACAAGGTTATTTGCTTCTCCTCCCCAACTGATTCAGCAGGTTTGAGTGAAAAATGGCCCTGCAAGCTACACTGGGTCAATTACCCCACAAATAACTATAGAGGTTTTACCACCCCCTCCCAATCCAGACATCCTTGCTATGACTTTGTACCGGGGTGGGTTGCCCCCGGTTCAGACCGGTTCGCAAGAACTGGTAGTAAAACCAGCGGGAGGCTCCGCTCACTGACCCGGACATCATCAGAAGTGATCTGAGCATGTGCGGGCACAATGCAAACCGGTATTAAAGATAAGTAGAACCCACCCCTGCTTTGTACTTATTTTATTGTTGTGAGTCTTACAACTTTGGTTTCTTAACCATCATTTAGGGCAGTGGTCCTCAACCTGTGGGTCGGGACCCCTTTGGGGGTCGAACGACCCTTTCACAGGGGTTGCCTAAGACCATCCGAAAACACATATTTTCAATGGTCTTAGGAATAATTTTATGGTTGGGGGTCACCATAACATGAGGAACTGTATTAAAGGGTCGCGGCATTAGGAAGGTTGAGACCCACTGATTTAGGGCATGACAATATATGCAAACGAAGCCACATGGGTAAATGAATGCCACATTCACATGGCATTCCTGAAAACCATTTGATTGATTGAGGCTAATGTGTTGAGTGAACCCAGCCACAAGGAATATAAAAGATTGATTGTTTCACATACTATAGAGGCTCTTCAATTGCAGCTCATGGGTAAGAAGCCATGATTTGTGCAATGGGTAAACCTAACCAAGTGATTTATTCAAGAAGCTCGGATTAAACCAAGCCATGATTTACCACAATGTATGAATACTTTCAGTGAAACAGGAGCCCTCTTCTTGTATACATATTCTTGTATATGTAGAAAAGGACTCTTACCCTAGAGTCCTAATTTTGATTCATTTAGCATTTCATTAAGGGGGGGAGGGGGAAGCCCACCCAAGTTTTATCCAATTTTAAGACTTTCCATATTTGCAGAATTTTTCTTCAGTGTATGCTGCTAGCATGATATAAGCAGAAACTGAAGGCTAGGCTGTGCCTAGATAGAAAGGTTAGAAAGGGCAGGGTTCAAGGGCTGTCCTACATAGGAAGAAGGAGAGTAGTGATAACTCTCCCGCCCAGCAGCTTTTCTGAAATTTTCACTAGGTTTACAATATAGTTCATTTGCACAAGTTGTTGAGCATAGCATTGCTAAAAGGTTTTGCTGCCTTAAAAAGAGGTACTGTAACTACATTGCCTAGCTTGTCCTAGGTTATAAAGATGTTAATAATAGAAATGGCTTTTCCTAAACAATCCTCTCCCCCCCTCCCCAACTTACTGGGGGGGGGGGGGAAAGCAATGCAGAAATTGTACTTTAAAGATGCAGTTAATTATGCCGTATCTTAAAATAGATGCCATTGAGAGCAATTTTAAAAAATGGAACATTTTTCTTAAAACAGAATGCATGCAGCCACATTAAACAAACTCTGATAAAATCCAATCTTTTAAAATGTAGCTCTTTTCATCAGTGATAGTATTCACTTGCAGTAGAGTCTTTAGAGTCATCATGAGCCAAATATATTTTTCAATTCTCTCGATCGCTGAACAGAACTAAGGCAGTCCTTAACATACAACAATTTGTTAAGTGACTACTTGAAGTTACAACATCACTGAAAAAGAGACTTATGAGCAATTTTCAGACTTAAAGACCATTGCACCATCTTAACAATCACATGATCAAAATTCAGGTGTTGCACTGTCCTGGGATCATGTGATTACCAGTGTAACCTTCCCAGTAGGCTTCCGACAAGCAAAGTCAATGGAGGAAGCCAGATTCATTTAATGATTGCATGATTCCCTGTAGCAATTCGCTTATCAACTGTAGCAAGATTCTTCTTCCAAAAGACAATTTTTTTATCTTGTTGTTCATTTTTAAAAAAGATTTCTCCAATTTGCTGATCTATCTTTGCATCATGTACGTGAATCTGCTCAATTTCATCTTTAATAATTGTCATTTCTACTGTTTGCTTTGCAAAATTTTCATTCATTTCTTGCTTCATTGTTTTAATTTCCAGTGTCATATTATCCATTCTATCTAACAGTTCTGATATCTTTTCACCAATTTTATTTAAGGCCACAGCAACTTGTTGCATTTCTAAAGATTGTTGGGTCGCCATATTTTAATAAGTTTTTAATTATCCACTTTTGCCAAGAGGGTCTTTAATGAAGATTAAGAGACAGCAATTCCCAATTGAAGCTGAGACGGCTTATTATTGCACTCAAAAGGGCCAACAATAAAAGTTTATAACTCTCAATTCTGCTTGCGTAATTTCCTTAAGAAAAAAAAAACCTAACATCCGTTGGAAGGCACTGCCCAGGAATGCGTTTTGCCGCTTCGGCTCAGGCACTCACAAACAAAAGATCAACTTAAAATTCACATATTCTTCCGAAAAAACAAAAAACAAAACAAAACAAAACCCCTTTCCACAAGTCTTTGAAATTCCGTGCCTTTGTCCCACAGCAAAAACAAACACAGATCGCGATGATAATGAGAACAAAAGGCAGCTATTTACTCTGAATACACATTTGCGACTGCCTATCCAGTCACCCCTCACTCCTTCCACTTTCCCATGCTATGAAAAACTTCTCTAGCTTTTGAAGTTCCAAAAGATTTTTCATAAATTTGCATACCCTTTATATACATTTTATTTGAGTCTTCAGATTTCTGATGGGTTTCTTGCAAAAATAATATGTCTGGTAGATCTCTTAATTTTAAGTTCCAATCGTCTTCTCTTAATGTGATTCCCTGTGCCCTTCACATTCCATTCCATGTCATTATTTTTATTAAATCCATTTAAACTGTACCACGCCTTGGGGCGTGGTTATGGTCGTGGTGGTGTGAGGACATTTTCTCCACTTCGCAGGGCATTTTACGGAAGATAAATGTGGATTAATGTGTTTGAAATGCACCGATAGGAGCCAGAATTTTATAAATTATATCGGAAGAGCTACTGACCCAGCAGATTGACTTTGGAATTGGTAGGTCACCCTGAAACACTCGAATTATGAAGTTTTTCATAGCGTGGGAAAGTGGAAGGAGTGAGGGGTGACTGGATAGGCAGTCGCGAATGTGTATTCGGAGAGGTTAAATTTGAAATTGTTTGGGATGCAATGAAAGCAGTGTTTAGAGGGGAAAGTATCAAGTTATCAAGCAGACTTCCGGTGGGATCGCGACATCGACGGACGCTTCTTTTTGAAGCGCCAACCCAGGGCTCCGTAGAACCGCAAGAACAGCGACTATCAGCTGTCTTGCAGTTTGGAAACTTTCCTCCTGGTAAGAGGGGGGAAAGTGAGTAGATGGGTGGGGTAGAGCTCCCTTAGAGTGCCAGATTTTACCCATAATCTGGCGCTCGAAGATGAGAGCTCCCTGCTAAGCCTGTCAGTACTCCGGACCCTGGATGTCTCTGCTTTGCAGAGCTAGATGTCGTGACCATCCCAGCAACCAACTTTAAACAAATACTTTTTGAATCAAGCTGGTGGAGCATAAGCAGCATGAATAAAACAGCAAGTATTTTCTTTTTTTTTAACTCCAAAGATTTACCTTCTTTAAAAGATTTTCCTTAAGCTGAAAGTGAAAGCAAGATGGCGTTTGAGTTTCAACGGGGCGTGAAGAAGTGAAAGTTAAAAATAATTATTGACAAGCCCCTGTTTGAAATGTAAAACTCTTTTTTGAAAAGTGGATGAAACAAGAAAGGAAGTAATTATAATAATTGAAGCAGTAATATAAATTACAAATTGCAAAGAGTTCTTTTTTTTCTTTTTGATACTTTTTTTTTCCTGTCCTTTTGGAAGGGAAGGAAGAAGGGGGGCAAGATGGCTGGTCTCTTTGAAAGCAAAGAAAGTAAAGAAGGGTTAATTAACCCTCAGATATGGTCTGATTTTGAGGAAGCTTGGAGCTCAATTACCTCTGCTTTATTGGAAAAAATTGATACTATATTTCAAGCTTCTCAAGCTGGAAATAATGAAATACATGGAAATACTGAGTTGCAATCTAGCAGTGGGGGATTGAATGAAGAGCTGGGAGATGGAAAAAAACAACAACAGCCTATAGTAGTTTTTTTTTCAGAGAGAAAGATGGATGCTGTGCAGAATAAGGAGCAAGAAATTTTGGAAACTGATGAGACTTTGGCTACACAATTTTTTTCTTATAAAATCCAATCTGCATTCAAAGAGCTGTTTTCAGAAGAAGTTATATTTCTGCAAAAATTTTATAATATGCAATCCCAAAAAATGCAAAATTTTACTGGAGTTAAAAAAGGCAGAGGGATCAAAGTTAAGAAAAGAGTTCGTAAAAAGGAAAAGAAGAAAAACTGGAGACATGGAAAGTAACCCTGTTTGATGAGATGATGGTCCTTAAAAAGTATTGTTTAAGTGTTTAAAGATTTTGAACTTTTGGAAGAAAACATCCAGCAGCTTAATGCCAGTTAACTAAGCGATGAGCGACGATGAGGAGGTAACCTACAGCTGTATTGGAATATTTTGAGAAGAATAAACAGATCACAGCAATGCTGGTGTGTTGGGCTGTGAAATATGCCTTGACCTGAATGATTTGGAATATTTTATTAAGGACTGTAATAAATTTGGACTTAATTGCAATTGCAGAAGTTTTATTGAATATAGTAAATTCGAGTTCTCTGTTTGATGGTAATAAATATAAGGCAAAAGGACTATGGGTCTAGGGCAATTGCAGTTGATCTGGTGGTTTCCCTAATACGTCTGATGAATTTATCAATCTAATTTTTGGCTGGATTTGATGGATACTATTTGAAATACAATTACAAAGTCACTCGGGGGGGTTTTTTATACAAAGAAGCAATTTTTATTTAGGTGGGTAGACGCAAATGAAGACATTCTATATGCTGTTGGAAGATGTGAAGATAAGAAGATTAGCAACTGGTTTAATCTAGTATGAAGAATTTAAATGTTTGATATAGCTATTAAATGATGTTTTTAGTTGATTTCTTAATATGTATTGATAAATTAATAAGAGGTTTGATTATTGTTTTTTAGTTAGAAATTTTTTTTTAATTAAGTGTTTTAATTATAACTGGACCTTGATGGTTTAAAAGTGGAGGACGGAAGAGTTTATATAGTATTTTATTTTAAATTTGGGGGTTTTGAATGAGGTTTTTTTTTTTGTTTTAAATGAAAGAAGTTATAAAATATCTTGTTAAACTGTATAGATCTAATAATTTGTTAAGTATCTATTAGCTAAATTGAGTAACGATAGGTTTGATTAGGTAATACTTAATTGTTTTATTAACTGCTGTAATTATAAATGGATACTAATTTTGTTGAATTAGATGGAATAAGAAGAAAGAAGACTTGCTTTCCTTTTATCTATTTGTTTAATGATTATGATAAGTGAGAGATGGAGTTGAATTTAGGGGATTTAAGCTGTATTTTATATTTTGTATTTGCTCTGGGAAGTTGGGGGGGTGGTTGGGGAGGGGGGAGAAAATGTATGTAAAACTTTTAAAACTTTTTCAATAAAAAAAAGTTATCAAGCAGAAAATATAGAAATTATAAAAATAAAATCAAAAAAGATAAAAACCAGATTAAGGAATTGGAGAATCAATTTTTGCTTACTAAGGAAAAGAAATCCTTTTGGAGGATTTAAATTTGCTAAAAAATAAATTGATAGAAGAGGATATAGAATTGGTAAAAAAGAATATGAGATATCTAAACAGGAATTTCTTTGAATTCAGTAATAAAAACTTTAAGTTACTGGCAAGGATGGCGAAAAATAAAAGAGAGAAGAGAGAAATTGGAGCCTTGATAGATGATAAGGGTATAAGATGTTATAAAAAATTAGAAAAATGCGAAGTGGTTAGGAACTTTTTTCAAAATTTATATTCGAAAAAATTAATTGATCGGGAAAAACTGAGAAGTTATTTAGAAAAACATGTTGTGAAAATTGACCAAACATATAAAGACTTGATGGAAGAAGATATAACACAAGATGAGATTAATGGAGTAATACAAAAAATAAAATTAGGGAAAGCTCCAGGTGAAGATGGATTACCTGCTGAGTTTTATAAAGAATTTAAGGAAATAATAATACCAAAATTGCAAAAACTATTCAATGGAATTTTACATGGTGGAGAAGTTCCGTTGTCATGGAATAGAACGGTGATATCCATAATCCCTAAACCAGATAAAGATTTAGAAAGGATTGAGTCCTATTGGCCCATCTCCTTAATTAACCAAGATGCAAAGATATTTACTGCTATTATAAGTAATAGATTAAGTAGATTTATAGATAGATATATAAGTTATAACCAAGTAGGCTTTGTGAAGGGTAGATACATGAGTGATATTATTAGAAGAGTATTAAATATTATAGATGTTGCTGAATATAATGGTGATAAAATAGGTATAGTATCATTAGATATTTTTAAAGCTTTTGATTCTGTACAATGGGAAACTATTAAAACAATTGTTGAGGTATTAGGTTTTGGTAATAAGTTTATACATGTTATTTCAAAATTGTATCAACAAAGTAGTGCAAGAGTGAAGGTGAATGGAAGGTTGACAGAAGAGATAAGATTGGAAGCGGGTACGAGACAAGGATGTCCCTTGTCTCTAACATTATTTTTATTAGCTATGGAAATTTTGACTAAAATGATAGAAAAAGATGAAGAATTGGAAGGGTATAAGGGATATAAGATAAACCTGTATGCGGATGATACTTTGATTATTTTGAAAGACATAGAGAAAGATTTGAAAAAGATACATAAGCATTTGAAAGAATTTGAGGAAATGACAGGTTTGAAAGTAAATTGGTCAAAATCTGAACTATTAATGGATAATAATGGTAATGAGCGGGAGAATATGCAAGAACAACTTGGGATAAGGATTAAAAATACATTGAAATATTTGGGCATAACACTTTCACTCAAAGTTAAAGAAATGAAAAAACTAAATTATGATGTGGTGATGAACGAAATTGAGAAAAAGATAGATAAATATAAAATGATAAAGTTGTCTTGGTTTAGTAGAATTGCAATGTGTAAGATGATGTTGTTGCCAAAGTTCAATTTTTTATTTGAGATGTTACCGTTAAATTTGACAGAGAAAGATATTGAAGGATATCAGAAGAAATTGGATAAATTTTGTAATGGTGGGAAAAGATCTAGATTAGTGAAGAAAATGTGGTATCAAAATCAAAAGGATGGTGGATTAGGAATCCCCAAACTACTCAATTATTATTGGACCTATGCTATTCGGACCGGGGTAAAAATATTTAAAGGTGAAGATAGTCATTGGAGAGACTTAGAATTAAAAGATATCAAGAGATTCGGCTCAGCATGGTTTTTAGATAAAGCAAAATCAAAATGTATAATTAACAGCTATTGGTTAAAGGGACTGAGTAAAATTTGGAATAAATTTGTTAAAATTTTAATTCCAGATATAATTTTTGGGGGGAAGACAATTGAAAATTGGTTGATTAAAACTAATATAAGTTGTGACAGGGTAATTGAAGATGAAAATATAGAAATTATAATAGATTGGTTAAAAACTTTAGAAAACAATAGGAGGAAAAAAGAAATCATTGAAAAATTGGGTTTAGGTTGGTTTGAAAAAATACAGATAGAAAAATGGACTAAGAAAGTAAGGGATAATTGTTCGATAAGTAGAAGTAAAACTGAATTTGAACATTTAGTATTTCAAATTATGAAAGATGAAATTGGGCTAAAGGGATTCGTTAGTAAGATTTATAAGATTATAAATTTTGATGGAAAACCACAAAGGGTGATGAAGATGAATTGGGAAAAAGAACTTAATATTAAAATATCAGATTCAGATTGGAATGTGAATTGGAAGAGTAGAATTATGAAGACTTTATCCGTAAGGATTAAAGAACATAATTATAAGGTTGTTTGGAAATGGTATTTGACTCCATTAAGACTGTCACTGATGGATAACAAAATTAGTAAAAATTGTTGGAGATGTGATATGGAATTAGGGACTTATGAACATATGTGGTACAAATGTGATAAAGTTAAAAAGTTTTGGCAACAATTGGAGAAAATGATATTTGAAATGATGGGGAAAGCAATAACATTGGGACCAGAAACTATATTATTGTTGATAATTAAGGAAATAGAACCAACAAAATATGAGAAAGAATTGATTAGAATTATGATTATAATGGGTAGAATTATAATAGCTAGATATTGGAAATTAGATGTGAATTTTAGAATAGAAGAGTGGTATTGTGAAATGTGGAAACTAGCTTTAAATGATAAAATGACATGTGATATTAAAATCAGAAATGGTGACTATAAAGAAGACATTTTCTGGAAAATTTGGAAACCATTCGTGGACTATGCGCTGGGAAAATTGGACGCTTTGGTACCTGTACCCCGAGAACGTGGATTTTGGCGATCATGAAGATATATCCGAAGAACCAAATCTTCATTTCTTATGTATAGCACAGGGTGAAGTATTGTATATGTTGTTTGTAATGTTATTTTAAAAATATAATAAATTTTTTTTAAAAAAATCAACTGTAGCAAGAAAAGTCATAGAATGGACAAAACTCACTTAACAAGTGCCTTGCTTAGTAACATAATTTTTGGGCTCAATTATGGTTGAAAGTCAACCTGTGTTAGAACAAGAATCTGTAACCATTCTGTTCTGATGTGGGAGCTGGAAATGATATGGAAACTGGAGAGAACTGGAAACGATATGGAAACTATTGCTGCATCTACCAGCAAAGAGCTCCAGTGATGTCTGACTATTGAGGAGACATCTAACCTCTCCTTTCAACAGATATCCCATGAAATATCTCATATTCAATGTGTTTAACATCTCATTATTAACCTGAAATTGATACAAAGTTATAGGCATTTCCATAATAAATATAGAAACTGGACAACCAGATCAAAAAGCCCCTAAGAGTCTACCCAAAAAAGATAATAATAATACTTTATTTGCGGTCACAGACCAAAATGCAAGCATAACTACAAAAAAAGCATAGGAAAAGCATCATCACGGACAGCCGGCCTCCAGAAGCCCCGGCCGAGAGGAACCGCAGCACTCTCCTCTAATGGTTACGGCTCTTAAAAAGAATTTTGAGAACTGAGAGGTAGTGTATGAGGAGCCATCTCCTAAACAGTACAAGGCCAAATTACTGGCATTGGGCCCACAAAGGTCTGTCTCTAAGAGAGACATCAAATTGGCCCTGTCTACGTTGTACATGGGGCAGTGTAACAGGACGTGCTCCGCAGTCTCTACCTCCGCTTTGCCACAGGGACATAGCCGCTCGCCCATCGGGAGCCTCTTGAATCGTCTGTCCAGCAATGCTAAAGGCAAGACGTTAAAGCGAGCAAGGGAGAAGACTCTTCTATACTTGAGGATGGTTAGAGTATAGAAATATGAGGCCATCCTCAGTCCGTAATTATTAAATTGGCTGAAGACCAGAGGGGAGCAGGTCTTATTGGCTCTGGCTCTCAGGTATTGTAAGTCTATGTCCACAAGCCGTTGGACTACCCTAGATTGGGCGTCTTTAAGGCCATAGTCTCCCATGGCATCCCCCGAAAAGCCTAACAGGTGGAGTTTCTTTGTCAGTTCCCTCTCCCATCGAGATGTATAGGGGTCAGCTAACACCAGGGAGAGGTAGCTACCAGGGGCTGCCAAAAAGAGCACCCGAAACCACCATTTAAAGGTGTTGATCCATGCCATGCATTCGACTGATCGAATGCCCAGTTCCAGGTACATTGGAGCAAAGCCAACACAGGGAGGGAGACCCAAAAGTTTCCTTAAGAAAGCAGCCTGGGTTCTTTCGATACACTCCTTGAAGCCCTGTATCCATATAGGAACTCCGTAAAGAGTTTGGGCCAAAGTTTTGGCTTTGTAAATACGCAGAGCAGAAGGAATAGATTGGCCACCTTGGGTATAGAAAAATCTTAAAATCTGCTGATGGCTACAAGAGGCTGAATTCTGTACCTGGGTTCGATGTCTAGTCCAAGCACCGGTGTTCTGAAAATAAATACCTAAATACTTAAAATGGGAAACCTGCTTGACAGCATTACCCTTAATAGCCCAGTTATGTAGCTTCCGGGCTCTAGAGAACACCAATACTTTTGATTTGTCGTAATTAATGGACAAGTGATTCTCAGCGCAGTAGGACCCAAATGCAGAAAGAAGCCTTTTCAGACCAAGCCTCGTCAGTGATAGGAGGACCACGTCATTGGCATAAAGGAGAAGCGGGATCTTCGTAGTTGACAGCTTTGGGGCGTGAGACTCAATACGTCCAATGTAAGAGGCCAAGTCACATAAGAATAAATTAAACAAAAGAGGAGCCAGGACACAACCCTGCCTTACTCCACTCTTTATCGGGATGGGATTTGAAAGTTCTCCCTGTAAACCGCACCTGACCTGACTAGAAGTCTGATTATATAAGGATCTAATTAAGAACAAAAGACATCTATCGATGGGACTTTTGAGCAATTTTGACCACAACAATTCCCTTGGGATTGAATCAAACGCTGCCTTTAGATCAATAAAAGCAGTAAAAAGTTTACCACCTGGTATGATGGCATATTTGTCAACCAGGTGCGCTAGGACAAGGCAGTGGTCCAATGTGGCACAGCCTGCTTTAAACCCTATCTGTTCAGCACCAATAATGTTGGACTCCTTGACCCAGGTAAGGAGTCGGCGTTGGAGATATTTAGCATATAATTTTCCAATGATGGAGAGCAGGCTTATGGGATGATAATCGGCTGGGTTGTTCCTATTTCCTCGTTTAAAAATAGGAACAATAATTGCTAGGCTCCAGGAGGTAGGAATCCTGCCAGAGGTATTGATATGGGTAAAAAGTGTTGCTAAGAGAGGAGTCCACCACTTGGGATTAGATTTTAGCAGATCAGGGGGTATAGCATCAGGGCCAGGAGCTTTGCCTGACTTGAATTCAGAGATAAGCTCATTGATCTCAGCATGCGTCACGGGGGCCAGTCCAGAATTGCAGGGGGCAGTTGTGGTCCGAGTCCGGGTGTGACTATTGAAGCCTGGAAGATTGATCCAAAATGGCTTTCCCAATCTCTGTTGGAAATACAACAGAGAGGGAGTTCTTGATGGCCAGGCAGCGAACTGGCAACAATTTGCCAAAATAATCGAGTGTTCTTCTGCTGGATAGAGAAGAGAAGTAGGTCCCACTTCTCTTTTTCTTTAGCCCTCTTTTTCTTAATAATTAGTCTTTTATACTCCCGCTTCAAGCGATAGTAGTCCTTGGGTAGGTGTTTGTCCCCTCGATTACGGTAGAGCAGGTAAACCTGTCTAATCTTGTTCCTGAGCAGCACACATTCTTCATCGAACCAGGGATTGCTTCTTGGACGATATGGGCCACTTGGCCTACGGTCAGCTCCTAGTTCCCTTTGGATACTATTAATTAATGATTCGAAGGTCGAGATTGCCACTGAATCACTGCATGTTAAGGCCTGATTGTATAGGCTGTGACACTCCGGGGATGATAAAAGAGAGTGGAACTTTCTTTCAGTCTTGGGAGACCATTTGATCCTCCTTGCATAAGAGGCCAAATAAGGATCCAGTATTTGGGGGCCCTTAGGCAGATGTATATTTGTAAAGAGCCCAATGATTGTGACCAGGGGGTAGTGGTCGCTCTCCGTGAGGCAGTCCACAAAAAAAACATGGACTGCCTGTCTTAGTGGCTGGGAAACCAGCACAAAATCAATAACACTACTCCCCTGTGAGGAACTGAAAGTAAATTCACCCGCTAGATCACCTGGGGTACTCCCATTAAGGATTGTCTTATTGTGTTGGGATGCTAGGAGGGCTAGTTGAGTGCCAGTGAAATTTGTTAGTTCATCCTTAGAATGCCTGGCTGAAATCTGGTGTCCTATGGCCTGGCAGATTTCTTGGGAATAGAGTGCCTCAATCGATGGGGGAATTTGGCCTCCCAATCGGGCATTAAAGTCGCCCCCTATAAAGATGTACAGCGCTGGAAATTTGGTTTCTGTACAAGTAATATAGCTCTCCAGTTCATCCCATTGAGCCTTAGTGTTGGCTTGCCTCACCGTTGGAGGAAGGTAGACGTTGAACACTAACATTTTACTATGACCTCTCTTAATTAGGAACGCCATAGCTAAGGACCCACAGGGGGGCAGCTCCACTGTCTCCACTTTCAGGGAGGTAGAGACCAAGCAAGCTAAGCCACCCTTAGGTCTTCCCGTCTTAGATTGTTTGGTAGCAGCCAAAGAAATGGCCGTAAACCCTGTAAGGGATATCTTATTGCATGCCCAGGTCTCCTGAAGCAGGACCACATCGAATGACTGAATATAGTTGATAAAGTCTGAGGTGCCGCACCTTCTCCCCCAACCTGCTATATTCCATGAAAGGCATCTAAGTGTGCATGGGGGGGATGCCGGGTTTGCTAGTCATTCTATATAATTAATTTTTGTCAGAGAGCCCTTCAGATCCGAAAAAATACAGCCATTATTAGATGGAAGTGTCACCCTCTTGGGAGATAAAGGCAGGGAAGAGTGGAGGGGAGGTGAGCCTTGTTCATGAGGCTGTAGGGCTCTGAACGCAGTCCAGTTTGTGCTTCCAACGTTCATTGATTGCTTACCTGGCAAGCATTCAGTGACATCAACAGACGAGGTTTGGAGTAGCCCTGGATCTTCAAGTTGACGAATTGGACATTCTGGAGGGAGGGCCGAGGAAACTGCCTCTGCTAAATCGATGTGGACTCCCTGGGGTCCAAGGGGATCCTTATCAGGTAGTGAAAGACTCCAAAGCTTGGATTTAACTGCAGACAGGCGCTTTATAATTTGGGCCCTTTCTGCTTGTGGGAGTGCACGAAAGGAGTCAAAAAGCTGTATCTCCTCCGGATTCCAGAAATTGTCTTGAGATGAGTTGGTTTCATGGATGGATGGAATCCCAGGGGCACTAGCCTGAGGCTTATTTGCTGAGGAGCCTTGAAGGCCCTGGGCTGGTATCGCTTCCTTTGGTATCAGCTGGGAAACCATTTCTTCCCAGCTGATTAAATCGTGGCAAACTTCCTGATGAGATGGGCCTCGCTGAGGGGGGTAGATTTGACCGGCTGTAGGACAAACAATCAAGGTGCCATCTGAGAAGATGACATCAGGAAGTCTTACAGGAATGGATGAGTATTTAATAGATGGTCTAGTATCAGGGATGGCATTCAAAATTGGTACATTAGTATATGCTGCTAAGAGTCTTTTTGGGGCTGTAAGTCTCCTGATGGTCACAGATTGTCTGTTTCTTAAAAGTGGCTTAATCGACATATCTTTGAAGACTCTACTTGGCACAATGCCGAAAGATCTTAGCAGAGATCTTCTCCTGAAGAATAGTTTTGGGGTGCTAGGGTTATCAAAATTGAGTAACACTCTGGTACAGTGTACAGGGGAGGGTAAAAGTTCAATCTTCTTCAAATCATCAGCAGTCAACCCCAGTAACTGTAGTATATGACCCCTTGCCAGCTGAATTGAGCCCCAATTAGGCAAATTGCCGTTAATGGGATTAATATTAAGGGCCACCTGTCTTGGCTGTAGAACCAGGTGGCTTCTCACGCCCAGAGGTGCAGAGTTCAACCCACTGGCAGGGCCACCCCAACCAGTACCTTTGCTGGGGCCCAGCAGAGAGGGCCCTGTCACCGCATCAGGCTGCCAAGTAGTCCGTCCAGGGCAACCATCGGCAATCGAGGAAGCCAGGCAATCTAAGGTACTTAATATTTTGTCAAGCTGTGACTGTATGCTCGCTGTTGTTTCTGCAACCAGAAAACATTGCTGGGCCAAGAGTTCTATAAGAGTAGGTTCATTTGAAGGTTGAGTGGGGACCGTAGTTTTTGAGGAGCCTTTGTTCTCAACTCGGGGGACGACATCCTCGACCAACGGAGGGTTACGATGACCAGCAGCAGTCAGATGAGAAGGAGCTGGAGTTTCCAGGCAGGGAGGTCGAATTAAAGCAAAGTCCTCAATCTTGGATTGCTTCAAGGAAGGTTGGGAAGCCAGGTCAGTAAGGGATCTGGTCCTTTTCCTTGACTTCATTATGTAATATAGCGAAAAATCTAGTTTCTGAGACGAGTCCAGCTCCAAAGGAAGAGGAGTCAAGAGGAAACAAGCCCTGATGCAAATAACAGCAAAATTCCTCACGAGTAAGGCAAGGATCCTGCCTTCCTGGCAGAGCAAGGAGCAGGGAGTAAGTAAAAATAGTAAAATAAGTAGAATAGCAAAAATAGTAGTTAAAAATAAAATAAAATAAGTCAGATAAAAAGAAGTCAGATCAAAGCTAGGCAGTACTCGGCTTCCAAGCTAAAGCAATAAATCCTAGATAACAACAACAAAAAACGGCAACAAAACACTCCCAAGACTGAGCCCAGCTCAGGTTGTTAAAAATTGTTAAAAATACAGCTCCAGGTTGCATAAAATTTCAAAAAATATAAAAAATTTAAAACTTGGGAAATTTAAAATAAAACAAAGCCTTAAAAACAGTTAGTAGATAAAATAAGTCAGTTTAAGCTTGGTTAGGAGCAGAGAGCCTCCTACTTGCCTCCTGCCTGATCCACCATCTTGGATCTCCTCTGCAAAAAAGATCAAATTACAAAAGAAGAACTCTGGCAAATGAAAAGCAGTGGTCCCATTCTCCCACATTTCTATGGACACCCAGAAATACACAAGTCCAACATACCTCTTTGTCCAATTGTACCATTCTGAGAGACCCTAATTTACAATATAATCACAAAAAGGAAGAAGAAGAAGAAGCTTGGACACCTCGTAAAGGAAAGCAAATATTACATCAACACCTCACCACAGTGATTCCAGAAAATCAAAGCCCTACAAATAGAGGAAGATGAAATTATAGTTTCATTTGATGTCACAGCACCCTTCAAGTCTATAGTTTAAGAATTAGCAAAGGAACCCACTGTATCAGTATTACGTAACATGCCTGACTTAGACAAAAATGCTAAAACCAAAATACCCAGGATAATAAACGACATCAAACTTCACATCCAGTTTGATGGACAAATATACCAATAAATCAGAGGCACACCCATGGGAATGCCACCTTCAGGATTCATAGGAGACATCTTAATGCAGTGTTTAGAAACTATAGTACTCCCACACTCCATGAAACCAAAGATATGGATCTGGTATGTAAATGACAACTTTTGTCTTAATAAAAAAGGAACAACACAAGACAGTCAACAGTATCTTCAAAGGAATAAAGGTAGGAAGAAAACAACTACTACTCTTCCTGGATATCCTCATCAGTAGAGGAAACAATGGCAAATAAGAAACCCAAGTCTATTAAAAACAACAACCCATACTAACCAAAGTGCTCCCTTACCAAAGTAACAATCCAACCTCCCACAAGGGGAAGTGTGTGGAAACATTATTCGGACAAGCACAAATGCACTGCAGCAACCTGGAATACCAGAAAAAGGAAACTGATCACTTATACAACATCTTCCAACAAAATAGATACCCATGCAACTTTATCAAAACGTGCCTGGCCATTAAAACTGATTATAGCACAACCAACACAAGCAATGAAAAGGATAACACAGCCATAATCCAAAACATCTCAGGAAAAAAACCCCAACAGATTATTACAACCACAAAGCACACAAACCAATTTAAGCCCTCCAAAACATCTCAACCAACCAACAGACCCAGTAGCCCAAGAAGAAAAAACAGGAGTCATCTGCTGTACAACATACAAGTTAAGGACTGTAACAGCCACTAGGTAGGACAAGCAGAAGGCGAGCAGAGCACATCCAGAAGACTTGATGAAATAATCTCACTTGATGAAATAATCTTATATCCTCTTCATTAGTCAACACCCAGATAAACAATGATTAACATCAAACAAACAACTAACCAGAAAATAATACCCTAATAAGGAACCACACAGGAGAAAGCCACACCTTCACTGAAACTGGCAGACAAGAGACTGTGCACACTGAATGGCTTTAAAGTTTGTAGTTCCTGGTTCTTGCAGTTTGTGATTCCTGGTTCCTGTAGCCATTGAATGGAACAAACAAAGTGTGGTGGATTGCAACATAGATATGCTGGGCTCACAGTACAAGAATGCTACACACGGCAGAAGACAGTCTATTCTGAAACCTGTTTATGCAACCATTGGGTCCATAACTATTACTATATCATACCACAATTGTATAACCTCCTGTTGTTTAGTCCTTTGCAAATTGTTAGAATAAGCATCACCCATGCCACATTTTGAACAGTAACAACATTGCAGTAATGGGTGATGCAGCGGTTAGAATGCAGTATTGCAGACTAATTCTGCCGACTGCCAGCAGTTCGATACTGATGGGATCAGGTTGACTCAGCCTTCCATCCTTCCGAGGTCAGTAAAATGAGGACCCAGATTGTTGGGGGGGGGGGATATGCTGACTCTGTAAACTGCTTAGAGAGGGCTGTAAAGCACTGTGAAGCGGTATCTAAGTCTAAGTACTATTGCCATTTCTAAATACAACTAATCAGAATAATTTCCCCAGATTTTAACATGATTTATGTCTCAGTAATAATTCTTAGAATCTGTTCTACCTATTCTCTAAGCCAAGCACCTGCGAGCTTTTGTACAAGTTCAGGCAAAGGACGACCTGGATGTACAGATGAGTTGGTTTTGCTGCTCCCTTATTTTGGAAAACAACTTGACATACTCCTTTCCCAATAAATTTCCATGTGCAATATATATGTCATAGTACTGCTCCAGTATGATATAGCCAGATTTGAAACATGATCAGTTTAAATTTATTGTGAAAAATTTCCATGGTAGCAAGATACCACATCAGCAATCTAATCAAATAAAGCCTATCCAGTAGTGATCCTGATGTTAGAAATAGAATTCCATCCAGAAATTCTGAAACAATAGTTCCATCTGAGCAAAAGTAAAGGCTTTAAAGACATAGGATTTAACACTGAGTCTCTGTTGCTTAGATGCAGGGGTGAAATCCAGCAGGTTCTGACAGGTTCTGGAGAACCGGTAGCTGAAATTTTGAGCAGTTCGGAGAAGCGGCAAATACCACCTCTGGCTGGCCCCAGAGTGGGGTGGGAATGGAGATTTTGCAATATCCTTCCCCCCGGAGTGGGGAGGGAATGGGGATTTTGCAGTATCCTTCCCCTGGAGTGGGGTGGGAATAGAGATTTTGCAGTATCCTTCCCCCGCCATACCCACCAAGCCACGCTCACCAAGCTACACCCACAGAACTGGTAGTAAAAAAATTTGGATTTCACCACTGCTTAGATCAGTGTTTCTCAACCTTGGAAGCTTGAAGATGGGTGGACTTCAACTCCCAGAATCCCCCAGCCAGCGCTGCTGGCTGAGGGATT
>WNWU01000005.1:18775310-18787133 GCA_012654045.1 Ptyas mucosa
TGGAGTGGAGTGGAGTGGAGTGGAGTGGAGTGGAGTGGAGTGGAGTGGAGTGGAGTGGAACGGAATGGAACGGAATGGAACGGAATGGAATAGAATTCTTTATTGGCCAAGTGTGATTGGACACACAAGGAATTTGTCTTTGGTGCATATGCTCTCCGTGTACATAAGGGGAATAAAATACATTCATCAAGAATAAAAAGATACAGTACTTAGTGATAGTCAAGGTTACTAATAAGCTATCAAATCGTACTAGGGAACAAGTAAAAACAATATAATTGAAAGATACAAGCAACATGGTTATAGTCATAAGCGGGAAGAGATAGATACTAGTAAGGAAGAGAAGAATAATAGTAATACAGTCTTAGTAAATTATTTGGCAGTGTTGTGGGAATTAGTTGTTAAGCAGAGTGATGGCATTCGGGAAAAGCTGTCCTCATGTCTAGTTGTTTTGGTGTGCAGTGTCCTATAGCGTCTTTTTGAGGATAGAAATTGAAACAATTAATGTCCAAGATGTGAGGGGTCAGTAGTTATTTTCACAGCCCTCTTTTTGACTCATGCAGTACTTCCTCAACGGAAGGCAGGTTGGTAGCAATTATTTTTTCTGCAGTTCTAATTATCTGTTCGTCTGTGTTTGTCTTGTTTGGTTGCAGAGCCAAACCAGATAGTCATGGAGATGCAGATGACAGACTCAATAATTCCTCTGTAGAACTGAATCAGCAGCTCTTTGGGCAGTTTGAGCTTTCTGAGTTTGCGCAGAAAGAACATTCTTTGTTGAGATGATGTTTTTGATGTTAGGTGTCCATGTACTGAACAAGTATAGACTTCAGCTTCTATTTTTCCTCAGCCAAAGGGCAGATCTGTAACAGGGATGAACATTGTCTAAAGCATTGTTTCTCAAGCTGTGTGATTTCAACATCTTGCGTGGGAAATTCTGGGAGTTGAAGTCCACACAGTTTAATGTTGCCAAGGTTGGGGAACACTGGTCTAGAATTTGCCTTACGGTCCAGCATTCTCCAGTGAAAATGGCCTTGACGTCAGCTCCAGAAGATAAAGGTAGAGGTTAGTTAAAGTGAATTTTGAGCTGAGAAATCAGGGTTAGAATAGATTAAAAAGTTACCTTCTGTTATCTGGGTGTTTTAATGCAAAGATGATTCTGGTTCCCTGAAGCTAAGAATAAGGACATGCAATATATGGTCAGTCACTATATTTACTCCTTCTCCCTCTCTTTATTGATCTTGTTTTGTTACAAGATGGGTAGCAAATAAAGTAAGTAAGTAAGTAAGTAAGTAAGTAAATGTTAGTTTATAGTTTAGTTGTTCATGGTATGCTAGCATTGCCCTAAAATATTTTTTCTTTCCAAGTTTTATGAACTTTCAGAGGAAGTTAATATAAGATCTGCATGCTTTAAAAAAATACATCAAAGATATATAGCACTATCGCCAGTAGATAGTTTCTTTTTAAGCATATGTAACTATAAACAGCAGATCTGAGTACGGCACCTTCCTAAATCTGAGGGCCAAATGAAAAATGGCTATTTATTTATTTGTTTGTTTGTTTGTTTGTTTGTCTGTCTGTCTGTCTGTCTGTCTGTCCGTCCGTCCGTCCGTCCGTCCGTCCATTTGTTTGTTTGTTTGTTTGTTTATTTATTTATTTATTGGTTCGATTTATATGCCGCCCTTCTCCGGAGACTCAGGGCGGCTTACAATGCATTAAGCAATAGCCTTCATACTTTTGTATATACCTGCTTAGTAGGGCTTTCGGCCTGCCCCAAGCAGTGTTCTTTTTTATACAAAGTCAGCTTATTGCCCCCACAATCCGGGTCCTCATTTTACCTACCTCAAAAGGATGGAAGGCTGAGTCAACCTTGAGCCTTGGTGAAATTTGAACTTGCAGTTATTGCAGGCAGCTGGTGCTACTTAACAGCACATTGTCTGCTGCACCAGCAAGGCTCTTCATTGAGTCTATGATCAAGATTTCTTCCATTTAAAAGAGAAAAAACAAACCTTTCTTTTCTTTTCTCCTATTTGCATAATTTGAGTTGAGTAGAGTCTCCCTTGAGAATCCTTCCTATTGCTGACTTAAAGTGTTATCTACCCTTCTTTGAATTCATCCAAAATGGTGCCAGCATGACATCTGCTGCTCCCATTCCAATTCCTACTTTGCTTCTATTATGCTTCTTCCAAATCACTCCCAAATAATACTGTCCTGCTTACTCATGTCCAATGTGAGATAAGCATAATGAATTGTTCTTTTGTTCTTCCTCACCAACCAGTGGGAAAACTCACCAATCCTGGCACTGGCACAGGAACAGGAATGACTGGCTGTGATTGAAGAATTCTATCCATCATTCAGAGGTTGCTTTCTGCACTTTGTTTTTCACACTCTTATCTTCATGGGTTGCAAATACGCTTTTTTCTAGAGAATCTTTTCCTATGCAGAATAAATATCAATGTTTTAGGATGAATTTTAATCGAGAAAAACACTTCAAAATTGAAGAGAGAATTTAGAAAATGTTTCTCTTATTCCACAGTCTGAAGTGAATCTGGGCTGTCTTGAAGCTGCTATTCATTTTGACAAAATCCTTCTGACCTTGGCTCTTTCTGTCATATTATCTAAAAAGAGGAATGCTTTGAGGCAGGAACATCTTGGCAGATACAAATGAATTTCCCCCCACTAATGTTTGAATTCCATAAAACAAATCTTATAACATTAGCCCTCACCTAGAATGGTACCAGATAACCTAACTTCCTTTGCTTTGCAAAATGATAGCAGCCAATAAGTTCTTTGAGCCATCATTAATTGTGGAATTTGTAAGTTGTGAAGGAATATTTATGCTTGAATGGGTGCTACTACTACTACTTCCTATGCTTCTGAATAAAGGCATGATGCTTTTTGCCTCAAAATGATCTTCTCCTATTACAATTTTGGCCAGTGCAGTGGTGGGTTCCTCCTGGTTCGGCCTGGTTCTCCCGAGCCGGTAGCGGTGACGATATGACATCACCGAACCGATAAACAAAGGTGTCATATTCAGACCCATTATTATATATGTACATCTATCATAGGCCACACTAAACACGCTCATCAAGGCAAGGAAAAAGAAACAGCTGCAACTACATTTGCTTTATTATTTTTACAGATCACTAGGAATCAGGCTCGGCTCGGTGGCACTTAGTTAACTAATTAACTGACAGATTGATTGACTGACTTTCCTCGAATGTATTGGGAAGCCACGTTACATTTGGATAGTTATAATTTCAGCCTTCCATTTTATTGTGACCCCTGTTCAGAATTAGACAACTGACAATATTATAAATATTCCAGATTAACTGAAGACATTCCACCCATCTAAGAAGTCTATATGTCTGTGTTGCTTGTTAAGGCAGATCTCACACGTAGGCTGTGATAAGAAACTGGAGCCTACACTGGTTTGTTTACACTGAAAGATCTAAAGGTCAGTGACAGACAGCCTTGAATAGAATGTAGCTCATTGGATTAAAGTTTTAATCAGGAAGATAAGTGATAGCCAGTCCATAATTCTTTTTTGGCTCATAGTAAATACTAATTTACATACTTTTTTACATTAATTACATATTTTTTTACATAATTATATAATTGTTTACATTAGTTACATAGTAAATATAAATTGATTAGTATTAATTTGCATAGTGTTATTTTAATGAAAATTATACATACATATGTGTGTGTGTGTGTGTTTTCTGAGGTTTTCGCGGGTGTTTGTATGTAGGTCTTTGGTTATTCGGGTTTTCTCCCACATAAAATTGGAAGTGTCTTGACTTTAGGAGAGTGAAAAATAAAAATACTTATTTACTAAAAATGCACACAGTAAATATGTGTGGGTGTGGGTGTGGGTGTGGGTCTTTGTTTATTCAGGTTTTCTCCCGCGTAAAATTGGAAGTGTCTTGGTGACATTTCGACAAAGTCTCATTCGTCATCTTCAGGCTGGTGTTTTCGGCTTCGTGCTTCTAGGAGCAAACTTCGTCGAAACGTCGCCAAGACACTTCCAATTTTACGCGGGAGAAAACCTGAATAACCAAAGACCTACCCCCCCACACACACACATTTACCGTGTACATTTTTAGTAAATAAGTATTTTTATTTTTTACTCTCCTAAAGTCAAATCAATAGGTAATTATACAGGCAACTGTGTACAATCTGTGTAGATTAAATACAACGTAATGTAATAGTACAAGATATGCAAGCATATTTATTTTACCCAGTAAGAACAATACACATGCAGAAAACTGTCCATTTCCAGATATGGGTATAGAGTGAAATTTATGTTGATTTTGTTTATTTATCAAATTCAGATACCACCAATCTCACTTTCAGAGTGACTCAAGATAATAACATGCCAATGTTTTCTTTGATATTGTTGCTGCAGATTTACCATTGTGCCTGATCCTATTCTCCCTGTTCTAGTCTCAATGTGAGGAATAGTGTTTGCAGGCAGTGAAGACTGCTAGAAAGGAAGGAGAGTTGTGGGTTGCACTGGGGACTCCTGGGACCTACTGGTGAGACACCAGACTAGCACTATATCCCAGGTCTTGGCCTCCCGGCATGGTGGCTAAACATGAAGGACTGGATCATGTGCCAAATGATAGCAATATAAACAGGTAGGTGCTTATCATCTTTCTAGGCACACCATTTTTAAAAACAGATTTTCTACAGAGGACATGGAGAGGCTTGGCACAAACCCAAGGGGATGAGAATAAGATCCCCATGCTGACTGGCACAAACATTGACCAATTCATCTCTTGGTCTGGAGGAACAAATTCTGATTGGCTATCACTTCTGTGACTGCCCTACAGTCTAATGAACAAGAAAACATATCTATTTCTGTAGCATTCTAGTATTCTAAAAGAGTTGGAATTCCCTATTCAAGCTGTATTTTCTTGTCACTGTCAATCAGTTAAATCTTCACTATAGTCATAAACCAGCATAAGGCAAATAAAATATAATCAGTAATTTTAAAAGCTGAAAAAGTATATATTCATGTACATACACAAATACACATACAGACATCTTTTAAAAACCTATAAAAGGGATTAAAATATTAATTAAATAGAAAAAACATATAGGCTAGTATATGGCTAACTAATGTATCACAATACAAACATTCGCAAATTAAACATTAATTAAGGCTGATTTGAGGTGGGGTCATCATCTGACAGTTTTTAATATCTGCTGACATTGGCAACATTGTTTGTTATATTCAGTGGTGGGATTCAGCCAGTTCGCACCACTTCGGGAGAAATGGTTGTTAACTTTCTGAGCAGTTTAGCAAACTAGTCGTTGGAAGAAATCATTAGGGCAGAGAACCGGTTATTAAATTACTTGAATCCCACCACTGGTTATATTGGGATTAGTGTTTTCAAACAACAGTGAAGTATAAA
Source organism: Ptyas mucosa (assembly GCA_012654045.1). Lineage (NCBI taxonomy): Eukaryota > Metazoa > Chordata > Lepidosauria > Squamata > Colubridae > Ptyas > Ptyas mucosa. The sequence continues at coordinate 18,780,725 of WNWU01000005.1, forward strand.
ATTGTTCTGTGGACCCTGGGTATTTAGGCAGATGAATGTTTCTGTAGGCACTGGAGGAGCACATGCACTGTTGTTTCTGTATGCCCAGACTCACTGGAATATTGCCTCTCTGAGTAAGGAATCCTCCTTGCACATGTGAAATAAAAAAAAATTGGGCAGTGGAGAATGCTCTGCACCAGCAAACCTTACAGAAATTCTATGGAGATAAATTAGCCCATCTCTTACTCTCCTCTGTCCATGTTTGTAGGAGAAGAAAAGGCAGAGTCAGGAGGTGGAGTTAAACGTGTCATCAGCTTAGAATTGTTACATTGCCGCAATGGTCTAAGTTCAATTCCTCTTGAATTTCATTTACCTTTATCTGGTGCCAATTTGGTATTGAACTTTGGTTGACTAGAGTTTTGTGTATAGGCTTGAGCAATAAGACCTTTTTGAATTGCAACTTAATCTTGATCCTTTGTGCCTGACAATATTATCCATATATCTTCTGAATCATCTCCAGGTGATTCCCACTTTTCAGAACAAGAAACAGCTCATAGTCTAAAGGAGCACCTCTTCTTTCTCCTCGATGAATATGCCTGGAAAGAAGACTGATCAGTGAATCAACGTAAGAGTCCAACATAAGAGTCCATCCCCTCTCTGCTGGAGCTCACGTGTAATTCAGTTTCATGCTTACAAATTTGCTTTTATTTTCCTTGCACTTGTAGAGGTATGTTCTGCCAACTTATGGAGAGAGCAGGGATCAAAGGTCTTCTGGCTGGGAAAACAGTCAGGAAAAGAAGTGGATGGGGAAAGAACAAAGTTATTTTAATCAAAATTTAATGTTGGGTGAAATGAATCAAATATATTTAAGATTACTTTTATGATTACACTACTTCTACAGAATAATTTTTTCTCTCCACACATGGAAAATGCAATTCTGTTGTCACTTCTGAAAGGGCTCTGGGGAGTGTTTCAGGGGGAAAGCACAGGTTGTCCCTGATTAAATAAATGGATGTAATAATTCTGAAGAAAATAGAGCGCTGTTTATAATACTTCAGTTCCAAGCAGACTAAGAAGTTAAATAGAAATGCCTAAACTTCACTGATCAAAAATCAGTTCACTAATAAATCCATCTGATAAATTAATAAGAAAATTAAAGCAAAATATAATCTTCGGCCTCTTTTGTGGTGGCAGCGATGATGATGATGATGTTTTATTTCATTTCCAATGTATTGAACTGATGCGGAAATTCTTCACTTAATTAAACTGGGGAAAAAACACAAATAACATGACTGGGATGTGGCTGAATTAAATCAGACAAATGTTTTCATTACCAAGACTCAGGTGTAAATACTGCAAATATCTAGTTTGGTTCTAATTTTCTAATTAATATGCGATTCTGGGCCACTGTTTAGTTCAAAATAATACCAGAATGAACAGGCATCACTAATTGATTACACACTGAGAGCTAACTAACCTCGTTGCAAAAAAATATATTAGGCAGAACAATGGCCCTTTGTTTTTGCAACAAAAATGCTGATCTAATAAATATGAAAAGGAATGTCTGGGACTTCCAGAGAAGTCGGGGGAAAGAGGAAATCTTTGTGGGAAGATTTGGCTTCCCTGAATAGTTGTGGGAGAATCATGAATATAGATGCTCTGCATACAATCACAGCACATACCAGAAAGTTATTTATTGACAATTAGACCTTCATCCACAGACTTCATTTCAAACTAGATTTCATCAGCCGAGACTCCTGAACTCTGCTTCTATCAATATGAATTATTTTTTAAAAAACTTTTGCATTTTTTTCACTTGAAACCCTTAAGGAATTCTTATTTTCAAACTATAATAATGGAAATCTGAAAAACTTTATCTCACATGACCTAAGACTAAGATGTTAATAGATGCTATCAAGAGAAAATGAATACATAAGAAGCTTGAAGCTATTGAAGCTTGAAGTAATATTTTTTAGAATCCTAATTTCTACCTCTGTTATCCAACCATTGGATAAAACAAGTCCCAAGTTCAAAAATATTCTGTGTCTTCTTTTTCTTTTATCTTCAATGTTAATCTGTCCATTTCTGCACAGTCTAATATTTTTTTAATGATATCTTCTTCTGTAGGTGTTTCCTTCAAGTCAGTCTTGAGTCCTATGACATCCTGCACATGTCTCTACAGTTTGTTTGGCAAGGTTTCAGAAGTGGTTTGTCATTGCCTCCCTTCTAGGGCTGAGAGAAAGTGACTGGCTAAAGATCACCCACCTGGCTTTATGCTTAAGGTGCTTAAGAACTAGAACTCACGATCTCCTAACTTTTAACCTGGTGCCATAACCACTAGACCAAACTGGCTCTCCTAGGATTTATGCAGAACACAAATTATACCTGGCTCCTTTCTTAGGGACAAATGGCAAAGCAAACTATTGTGAAAGCTGCTTCTCCTCCTCCTCCTCCTCCTCCTTCTCCTTATTTATTATTATTATTATTATTATTATTATTATTATTATTATTATTATTACTATTATTACTATTATTATTAATTAGATTTATATTGCTGCCTATTTGCCCATGGGAACTCAAGGTGGCTTACAGAATATAAAAAAACCACATTTAAAAAACAGTAAAACTCATAAAAAATCAAATAAATTAATGTAATAAAATCACCCCTGATCCTCACCTCCTGCCCCAGCGACAGCCGATCACACAAACCATTTAATGGGCTCTATCCCACTCTGGGTTCCCCAGGCCCGCTGGCAGAATCAGGACCTCAGCACCTTCTGAAAGAGAATTAGGGTGGGGACCACTCTAATCTCTGTGATTAACAGTAATAGAGTTGGAAGGGATCTTGGAGGTCATCTAGTCCAACCCCCTGCTCATGCAGGAGACTTGTACTAGGGATTCAAACTGCCGACCTTTCTGGGGGAATGATGTTCCAGAGAGAGGAAATCACCACGGAGAAGGCCTTTCTTCCGGATCCCACTATGTGTATCTCCCTTGTGGATGGGACCCACAGCATTCCCTGCCTCTCTGCTCTAATGGGTCAGGTAGATGTGACCGGCAAGAGATGGTCCCTCCGATAACCTATTCCATATTCAGAAAATATGCAAAATATTGGCAAGGTGGTAGGATTCTGGCTTTCCTATTTCCTGCAGTATTTTTATTTTTTATTACCCTCTTGCCACTTATATCTTTTTTTTTATAGTGCCTTCTGTTACTCCATCAATTGCTTTGATCACTTCCCTTTCTTCTCTACACCCCCACTCCCCCATTTTCCAAAACTGTCTTTGCCGCCAATGGTAAGATGACAGAGGGGTGCTTTTATTTTCCTCCACAGAACTGATGGGAAATATTTCCACTAAGTAATTGAATACGGTAATCAAATTTACAACCACTCAGGCACCCGTTTGCACAAATTAGGCCTTATTAGCCCGGTTCTAATGAGTTTTTTTCTCCCTCCTTAACATTCTTCGATATGGCGTCATCATAATATTCAGAAATCAAATTACTTCCCCGAAGTCAACTTTAGTGCACAAAAGTTATGCCCAGGTGACTAAATTCTCAGCTAGACTAGAGTAGTATTTCACATTCCTGGGAGCAGCTGGATGTTTTAGGGACATTCTTCTGAAGGCCTGGCTTCTTTTAGAAGAAAAAGATTTATTAGTACTTTGGAATTCCCAACCTAGCAAGGTCAGATTAGTATCTTCTCAACTTTCCAACGGGGTGTGGGTGGGTATCTTTTGATTTAGACAAGTCTTTGATGCATATGTATCTTTTGACTCATGGGGTCCAGGGTAGACTGGATGCATATTGTAAAAAAAAAAAAAGTGTTTATGTTTTAACTTATTGTTGCTGTTAAACTCTTTGAAAGCTATATGTGGCAGAAAAACAAAATATATTGAAATATAACGAAAGCAAATATACATGTCCCAGGATAATGTTGCAAGCAGTAAGAAGCCACACCCAACCGGTCACTACATAAATAAGATGCATAGAATAGGCCAAAGCACATGTTCCAGCAGAAAGAAGTTCTCTGAGGATGGGCTCCAGCCTGAGTCCAAAAGCTCGAAAGACCAAACCTCTGGTCCCAGTGATTGACCTAATTTGGATCCTGCAACATTATCCTGCGATGTGTATATTTGCTTTCATTTGTTACGAGGTGTTCTAATTTTGAGGCATCCATTTGAATCAAGAATATGTCTTTAGCTGGTAACCAGCAGTTCCTTACAAATTTATATATAGCTATTGATGGCTATTAGTACCTTCCTACCATACCAGAGGTGTGTCCTGCAAAAGTTCTAGGGTCACAGCATCCAAAATCTCTAGCTACAGCCAATGAAAGAAAACAATAACAAACTCTTCCACCAGCAAGGGAATAGATATTGACATTGGGTCATTAAGAAACAGCTGATTAGAGTAAAATCACTATCTATCTTTAATGCCCCAACAACAGGGGTGAATTCCAGCAGGTTCTGACAGGTTCTGGAGAACTGACAGTGGAAATTTTGAGCAGTTCGGAGAAGCGGCAAATACCACCTCTGGCTGGCCCCAGAGTGGGATGGGAATGGAAATTTTGTAATATCCTTCCCCCAGGAGTGGGGAGGGAATGGGGATTTTGCAGTATCCTTCCCCTGCCACGCCCACCAAGCCACGCCCACCAAGCCACACCACGCCCACCAAGCCACGCCCACAGAACCAGTAGTAAAAAAAATTGGATTTCACCACTGTACCATACATTGTCTAAACTTTGTGGAAGATGTCTATCTGTCTTATCCACATCTTTATCTTGCTGCAATCTGGAAACTCTCAGGAGCATATTGATGATGCCATTTATTGAAGGATAATCTTGAAGTCAATGAACAGGTCTTTCCCTGTCTACCTGAATCGATCTATCCCTTATAATTTCCATGATCTCCACTATGTTTTACCTGTTGCTGAACATTTCATAGATCCTTCCTGCTTTTTGTGGGAGCCATAGCCAGGATGCTTTTTCAACAACTTCAACTTGTGTGCCAATTGCCCCCATTTTTAGATTGGGAGACTCTGATTTTGGCCACTCTAGCAGTTCCTGCTTGGAGGATTGAAATGTACCACTCAAGAAGCTGCTTTTGAGGACCATGCAACTGCTGTTCCAGAAAGCAGCAGCCAAGGTAGTTATGGGTGCACATTAGGGCAGCCATGAAACACCACTATTGAGCTGCACTGTCTTCTGGATCCAGTTCAATGTGCTGGTTATCAGCTATAATGCCTTATATGGAACAAGCTGAATTATTTGCAGGTCTGCCTTTCTCTAATGATTTCAACCCATCCCCTATGCTCAGATAGGATGGGAACATTTCAGGTCCCTTCCCTGAAACCATGTCATCTAGTAAAGTGTTTTTTCTGTACTGTGTCTGCCCTCTGTAATAATCTCTACCTCTCCCCCATCGTCCAACACAGATGGCCCTAACTTGTTAGCCTTTAGAAAGGCATTAAAAATTTGGACATTTTTCTCAGGCACTGGGGCCAGGTTGACTGATAGATAAATGTTATCCAAGTGGGATAATGTATATCCCACTAACTGTGTGCAGAAGCTACTGCATTTGGATAAAGATATTTGGTTTGCAAAGATAAAATTACAGGTAACAGTATTGTTACGCAGTATATAAGATTGAATCCAACATGTTAGAAATACTGCCTGGAATCTACAGATGGGTCAAAAATTCAAAAAGTTCATGGAATTCAGTAGCATTTACCCATTTATCACTTTGGGGGTGGGATTTGTTTCTTGGAGTTTTTCTTTTTTGGACCAGTATAAACATCTGAATGCTTTTTCTGTAAACTTAATTTGAACATTGAATGTAAAGGTGCTTTCTTTGGAAAATAATGTTTTTTTGTATATGATGTTTAAGCTTAAGAAGCATAACCTGCTATGGTTTTAAACTGTGGGCAAATACTAGAGAAGGAAACCAGAATAACTTTGTGTATTTATAGATGTATTTTTGCTGCCAAATAATGACAGAAAAGGAAATTGAAGTCACATTTCTTTCTGGAACCCGGATATATGGGCACTGCAATTTGATACTATTCAAATTTAGTTAGCACGCTGGGAATAATCTAAAGTTTTCTCAACTTTTTACAAGGTTGTTTTCTGTTTATATTACATATTCAACTTCAGTGATTTTTATGCAAGGCACTTCAACTGTTTTTGGGGGACTATCTATTGAAAATAGACCATTCTTGTCTCCATTTTTGTCATTGTTTACAAGCATTGCATAAAACAATATTACTCTTTAGTTTGTCCCAGGGGTGCTATTCACCAGGTTCTGACAGGTTGTGGAGAACTGATAGCGGAAATTTTGAGTAGTAAGGAGAACTGGCAAATACCACCTCTGGCTGGCCCCAGAGTGGGGTAGGAATGGGGATTTTGCAGTATCCTTTCTGTGCCACCCCC
>WNWU01000005.1:18787143-18829098 GCA_012654045.1 Ptyas mucosa
ACATTCAGCTGCCAGCAATTACTGCAAGTTCAAATCTCACCAGGCTCGAGGTTGACTCAGCCTTCCATCCTTTCTAAGGTAGGTAAAATGAGGACCCAGATTGTGGGGGCAATAAGCTGACTTTGTATAAATATACAAAAGTATGAAGGCTATTACTTAACGCATTGTAAGCCGCCCTGAGTCTCCGGAGAAGGGCGGCATATAAATCAAATTTAAAAAAAAATATTTTTTTTTTAAAAAAGTTACATGCTTTCCATGACAGCTTCTCCTTTGCAGATTCAGAGCCCCTTCCCCAGTATTGCAGTACCACAATTTGGTGCCAAACTGTCACACAGCAGCAGCATTATTTCCCACTAATTATTGATAGACAATAGAGTAGAGTAAACATCTCCAACCTGTAATATCTTAATATAACTAATTATATATAGAAAACATATAACATGGAATAATATAGTTGAAAGGTCTTCTAGTCCAACCTCCATACCTGCGGCCCCCAACCTTTTGGGCATCAGGGATTGGTTCCATGGAGAAAGGTTTTTCCGCGAACCAGAGGGGGCGTAGTTTTGTATGTTGCCTGCATATCGCGGAGGGGGCTTCATTTGTTTGCGCAGACCAGTTGCTGGCATGCTGTGGACTAGTGCCAGTCCATGGACCAGGGATTGGGGACCCCTGCCCTATATCGTTTCAGACAAATGTCTCTCCAGTCTCTTCTTAAAAGTCTCCAGTGATGAGGCGCCCACAACTTCTAAAGGCAAGCAAATCATTATATGACCGGATGAAATTTTACATTTTTTCCATGGTAAATAGACAAATTTATAAAGGTCAGAAGAAAGAAAAACTTTGAATTTCATCTATTCTATTAACAATCCTGCATTGCTGTTACGTATATCCGCTTAGGGTATTTAAAAAAATAAGAAAAACATTGTTTTTCTTTGTAGTCTTTGGAATCATAATCTTGCTGCCTGAAGCACTTCAATTTCTACTAATGGATAGATAGTCTGGTACTGTCTTGGAGAATTTTCTAATAGAAAGCAGAATTCTTTTTTTTCTCCTAGTGATGGCAAGTGTTCCAATTTTCAAGGCATGAAACCATATAGAAACAATTGACACTACAATTTCCATGCTTGACAACGACTATGAGACTCTTATTGGAGAATGCAGTGTTTGTTTCTACCAGATGTAACAATACTCACTTAGTCTGATAAGCTCCCCTTTGGAATCAGTTTTGTGATCTGAACATTATCAGACACATCAATTATGCTGTCTTGAATTTAGGAAAATGGGTCAGGAAGAAGTCGAACCGCAAAAAGTAAGGATTACCAGAAGCCATGAAAAGGTTTTCTTTTTGCCCTGGGCAAGTGGCTTCTATGAGTTGGAGATGAAAACCGAACCTCCAAAATGAGATGCCAAAATTAGTTGTGCCAAATTCAGACTACAGGTAGTAATCTGGCTTGGGGGACCTTGGAGTTATTATCATCAAGGCAGGGCCAAATCAATGCTTTTGGAGACGAATGTTGCTGTACTCATCTTCTGTTCTTATGCATACTACCGGTTGCACTCTCTTGTAGGCTGTGGCAGTAGGAGTGACATCGTTCTGGAGTGAAGGATGCACGCATATAAATCATTTTATCATCTGAAGAATGTTCCTCTAGAAGGGGTCTTTTCATGATCCTAAAAGCAAAAGGTTACAGAGTTAAATGGTAAGGCTATGCATGCTTAACTAGGCATACAAGGAAAGGAAGGGATGAAAACACACAACGTTGACGGGGACATATTTGTTAAGCTTAGGATCTAACCCAATAACTCACGGAGTCAGATGTGTAATTTTCTCTAATTCTTTTATTTTGATTTTGTCAAGTTGCTAGACCTCATCGAGGAGAGAATAACAGATTTCCTTTCTCCTCTCAGGTACATTTCAGGAACGACTGGATCTGCACGTGCTGACCCCTTATATACCTTGTGGGAGGAGCCAAAGGTAAGGGGGCATGATGGGAAAAGGGGAGGTGTTTATAGGTACATGGGTGAGTTTAGACATTTACTTAACAATATTTTTAAAATGCTACAGATAGAACCCTTCCAGTGAGCATAGTCTCTGTTTGCCCAATCATGCTCCAAAACCAACTACTAGACTATTGCCAAACTGACCTAGAACAGAGAGGGCCAAACCTCTTTGAAGGAATTCTGACCCTATTTCAGGGTAGAGGCCTGGTCACTGCACAACTGTAAAACTGTTTATAATAATTATCTACATTTACAACTTTAGATAGATTTGGAAAATTAATTCACCTAGCCCAGTACTGACCAAGGATTTCCTGGATCTTTCCTTCTATCTGATTCCATTAATGAAACAAAACAAAACAGGAGTGTGGTGACTCATGAGGTTAGAACACTGGGCTAATGATCTGCAGCCTCATGTTCGAGACCTATTGTTGTCGTGGGATGGGATGAGTTCCTGTCACATGCTCCAGCTCCCACCAACCCAGTGGTTCAAAACCAGGCAAGATCAAGTAGATAAATGGGTACCACTTATGGTCAACTTCATCAGGACACAAAAAAAAAACCCTAACAGGGCAGCCCCTGGGCAATGGTGATGTCACCAGCAAATCCTTTGACCAAAGTGCTTCCGATGCAGAAATAGTATGAAAAAAAATTGTGATGGAATTCAGGCCCTTCTGTGTGCACTTTAATAAACTCTCTGTCTTAGAAAAGGCACAGTAAAACAGACAGTAAGAGAAGAATCCAAAGAATTTAATTTTGGGGTAATTTCAAGGATTCAAAAGAGGGTCTGCTTGGAAGTGTATAAAACTGACCTGGTTGGAAAAATAACTGTTTGCATACCAGAGTAAATATGAATAGTATCCATCATGATGCGGCACAATTTTTGACATATGAAATGAGCTCTTTAAATACGTTAGACGGTGTGCTGATTTAGTTGGGAGGTATAAGTAAAATAAAATAGAGCATGCAGGCAAGAGTCTTCTGTTCCTGAAGACAGAATGGAGCTAGAAAGACCTTTACTAGTAGGGCTGCCAAATTTTGGCAAGTAGATGATTGTTTCAGGGGGTAAACAGCCATTAGCAAGAGGTCAACATAAAAAGCTGGACTAAGTTTGAGAGAGGAAGCATCTGGGAACAGATAAAGATATAATGTACAATGAGTACACACTGTTGAATCTCAGAGCCAATTTCCTTTCATTTTTTTCCTCCCTTGAGTAATGTTTATTTGTATAAAAGCAGCAAACACTAAAGCCCTCTGATGATTATTAATCCACACATGTGCTTTGGGTAACCATCTGTTGATAACTTAAGTCATACACTGCTGAAACATTTCAAAATTAAAACAAAGAATGGAGACAAATTAGAGATACTGTTGGTAGGTGGTTTTTCAGAGGCTCTTGATGATTGCCCAAGAAGGAGAATTTTGTGGCAATTAAACTTAATGAAGTGCTAATCTCCTTTTTAAAAAAAAGTTTGGCAAGTCTCTGAAGCCTATCCAGTCAAAACATCTGGAAGCCAAGTGACAATCTGATTATGTCAGTCTTTGTTTTCTAACTAGTTTCCCTCTGTTGCCTATAAACAGTCCAGTGCAAACTTTTCAACAAGTTGCATGAAAAGTCATGCATTATTATGTCATCCCTTTCTCCTCTGCTCCCTGAACTTCCTTTCAAAATAAAAATCTATAAAGAAAAGAAATTGTTTCTTCCTGATCTATCTATATTTACTTATTCACATCTAAATTCAACTTGATTTCCTTAAAGATGGAAACAAATTTCCCTGATTTTTCATCTGTACCCTATCGCACCTTTTCTTTTTCTCTTTTTTGACTTAGCTCTCTCCCCATTTAAATTTTAGAACGGGGAACAGGATTTGCACTCTAGAAGCATGTGGCATTTTTTTAAATAGTAAAGGTAAAGATAAAGGTTCCCCTCGCACATATGTGCTAGTCGTTCCCGACTCTAGGGGGCAGTGCTCATCTCCTTTCAAAGCCGAAGAGCCAGCACTGTCCGAAGACGTCTCCGTGGTCATGTGGCCGGCATGACTAAATGCCAAAGGCGCACGGAACGCTGTTATCTTCCCACCAAAGGTGGTCCCTCTTTTTCTACTTGCATTTTTTAGGTGCTTTTGAATTGCTAGGTTGGCAGAAGCTGGGACAAGTAATGGGAGCTCACCTGGTTATGCAGCACTAGGGATTCAAACCACTGAACTTCCGACCTTTTGATCAACAAATTCAGATTTTTTAAAAATAGATACATTTAAATGGTGTATAGGACACCTTTGGTGAACATGGACACCACGTTCTCTAATTATATTGCCCTGACTGCACAGCTACTGTGATATAAAATTGAATCTGGTTGCTTGCCTGGAAAATAGCTGAAAAAGTAGTCGTGTAAGGGTCACCAGGCCAAGCTTCCTTTCCCTTTCTTCTTTACTCTTTTATTTTATTGCTTACTTTTGCATCTACTATTATGAAGAGAAAAAAAAATAGATACAAAGATAAAAGAGCTAATAATAGCACTATTTAATTAAAAACAGCATTCCCTACTCCCCAACAGATCTGGTGCTTTCTTTTCTAAAGCTCAGCACCATACATGCATGCACTCAATTGCAGGAGCACACGCATTGCACACTTGCACACATACAAACACATGGGAGTAAGAGGAAGGGGAGAGGAAGGGAAGGGAAGGGAAGAGAGAGATTCCTTTGAAATCGTTTAGGATAATGGAGAACCTCAATTTACTCCATTTTACAAACGTTTAACTTCTTTTCCCCTTGTACAGATGTATTTTAGATCATTTTCTCCTGATTACTATAATTACCTGCGGCACATGTTAAAACGTGTTCACTATCAGTGCAATAAAACAAAATCCACAGGCAGCTTCTGGTTTTGCCACAGGCTGTTCATGATACAAGACGAACGTTTATATTGTGGCTGGATGGACAGTCTGCCAATGTTCACTGCTCTTTTTCACTTGATTTCTCATTCTGCCACCTTCTATGTCTATTTTGCTTCAGGCTGTCTAGATTCCCTTCCTCTCTCTTGTTAATTGACAGAGCTTTTCAACAAACACCAGAGTCAGCTCTGCAGTTGCCTTGTGGAAGACCTTCATTAGTCCTGGCTGAATTGCCAAGGAAAATGACATGTAGCACTTATGAACAGAGCGGCAGGCATTACATTCAAAGCAGAGTGTCTACAGATAAAAAGCAAAGATGCTTCTGGGTAGGACAATATGGAAAATGGGATATACAGTAGCAACTTTAATGGCTTTCTGGAATAGCAAAAGGAACAACACAGTTATCATTTCTTCTTTCCCCAAGCTGAGGAGATTATTTACTTTGATCATTAAATATGAGATATGACACAGTTTTTTCCCCTTGTCTATAGGCCTCACTCATGGTCATTCTGGGTAGCTTACAGAAGTAAAACCGTAAATGCAAACCCCAATAAATCTATTGGTTACTTATTTCCTTCTTGAGTTTCCACATTTCTAACACAGAATAGCTGGATTTCAATAGGCATCAATTTATGACTGAATTAAAGGAAAACCCAGATTGGTGATCTTAATTTAAGACAGATGATCCTTAATTTAAGACCACAATTACAATCAGAATTTCTGTCCTAATTTGGTGCAGTCGTAAATCAGAATAACAGAGTTGGAAGATCTTCTACTGCAACTCCCTGCTCGAGCAGGAGATCCTATATACCATTTCACATAAGTGTCTGTTTAGTCTCTTCTTAAAAGGCTCTAGTGATAGAGCATCCACAATTTTTACAGGCAAACGAATCATTATGTGACTGGATGAGATTTTTACATTTTTACCAGGGTGGTTAATTAAATCATGCAGGCATTAAGCAAATCTTGCTTTCTCAATTGACTTTGCTTGTCAGAAGCTGGTTGGGAAGGTCACAAATTATGGTCATGCGACCACAAGAAATCACAACCATCATTAATGTGAGCCAGTTGCCAAGTACCCAGATTGCAATCATGTGGCCTTGGGGGTGGTATAGTGGTCATAACTTTGAGGATGGGTAAGTCAGTTTTTCCGAGGCTCTCATAACCTTGACTCAATAAACAGTTGTAAATTCATTAGAAGGAGAGTGAGAACACATGTGGCTAGAAAAGATGTCAGGAAAACATGTAGATCTTAACCCTGAACTTTTTTTTTATTAGGCATAGTACCAGAATAATTTGATAAACAAAGTGTATCTTTAATATTGCATGTATTAACAACAGCAAGGATTGTATTTGTGGAGCACTGGAAAAAATGAAGAAATACCAATACATGAAGAGATAATTAAGAAGATATTGGACTGTGCAGAAATGGACAGACTTACATTGAAGATTAAGCAGAAAGAAGAGACAGAATATTACCAAACATGGAATTTATTTTATCAATGACTGGAAAAACGGGGTAAAGATTAGGAATATAATTTGTATTGTCAAGCAAACAAAACAACCCAGACAACATGATGTTTATTAAACATTAATTAAATGTAATAGTAGAAAATTAATAACACTTTATTTAATAAAAAGAGAGGGAAGGAGAGTGAGAACTTCTCCTTGGTGTTTTATTCCCACCCGGCATCTGTAGGATTAGAATCTAGTAATTCCACTGGGGAGACAAGATTTAAAAATCACGCAGTGTTTTTCACATTTCTCTACTTTACACATGAATACACCAGAATACAGGTAGTCCTCAATTTACAACCTTTTGCTTAGTGACCATTCAAAGTTACAAAAGTGCTGAAAAAAGGGATTTATGACTGTTTTTCACATTTACGAACCTTGCAGCATCCCTATGGTCATGTAATCAAAATTCAGATGCTTGGCAACTGGTTCATACTTATGACGGTTGCTGTGTCCTGTGTTCATGTGATCCCCTTTTTGTGACCATCTGACAAGCAAAGTCAATGAAGAAACCAGATTCGCTTAACAACCGGGTTATTAACTTAACAACTTCAGTGATTCACTTAACCATTGTGGCAAGAAAGATCATAAAATTCATCAACAGCCTTGCTAAGTAACAACAGAAAGTTTGGGCTCAGTTGTGGCCGTAGGTTAAGGACCAGTGGTGGGATTCTGCCGGTTCTAGGCGGTTCGGCCGAATTGTTTGTTAAATTGCTGGCTCGCCCCGCCCCTTGCCCTGCCCCTCCGCACCACTGGGCGAGGGGTGGGCAAGCCAGCAATTTAACAAATGGTTCGGTGTTTTTTTGTAATTTTATTGGCCTTGCAGCTGCCTCGGGGCTTCAAAGGGCCGCCCTACAGCTGATCAGTGTCAAAAGAAAACAAATGAGTAGACCTGTGCCTGCAAAAATAAATGGGTAGATCCAGTGGTGGGATTCTACATCAGTAGAACCGGTTGTTAAGAAGTTAAATAGTTAAGCCAGTGGTTGCCAAAGGGGGCGGTACCGGGGGCGGTGGGATGCCTTAGGGGGGCGGGGCGGCAGGGGGGCGCTAGAGGCAAAAGGGGGCGATGGGGGGGGGGCTAAGTGGCAAGGAGGGTGGCCCCCACCCTTTGGCCTGTGCCTGGCAGCAGTTACCTCCTTGCAAACAAACAGCAGGAAAAAACAACTCCTTTCAGCTTTAGCTTAAGCTTGATTAGATCTGCCTCCCGACTCTCAGCTGTTTTGCGCAGGCTCTTTTGCAAGCTCTTGTTTTGCAAGCTCTTTGCTAGCTTCAAAGAGTGATTTTTTTCCCTAACTAAAAGGAAACTAAAAGTAAAAGTAAAAGGAAACTAAAAGGCTCTGCTGCAACGTGACAAAATGAGGCAGGGAGAGAGATTTCTTTTTCTCTTTGCTCACCAAAAAAGGTAGGTGCAAACAATGGGAAATTTAGTTCAAAAGAGGAGAGTTCAAGATTTTAAAACACAAAAGAAAAAAAGTTCTATTTAACTAGGGAATTGTAATAATTGAGATACTATTAATTGTATATTGTATTGAAAGCAGAAATGGTTAAGTTGTGGTTTGGAAGAATATATGGGGGAAAACTATTTAGTTTATTATTATTGGTAAATATAATTAATGGATTTGTAAGAATGGATTGCATGGAAATAATTGAAATATTCATGTTCATATTGATTAATATACAAAAAAGATAGTTATATAACTAATTGATTTATATTAAAATGTTGAATTTGTATTAAACAACTGCAATATTACATAATTAACCAATGTGAGGATGGATATAAAAATAGATGACAATGGGAAGGGGTATAATATAGAATAGAAGGGAAAAATTGAATTTGATTAAGATTAGAGATGAGGATGAAGGGTAATATTGGTTTTTTAAAAAAATAGATGAGGAATAAATATGGCAAAAAGGAAATATAGAAATTGTAAATTTAATTGAAATGACTAAACATTGTTTAAATTTGTGAACCGGCCAAATACTCTGTTCAAAGAAAATACATTGTATGTTTGTATGTGTGTTTCTAATTATTGCTATTTATTCATATTTGTTCTCTTTTATTCTTTAAAGTTTAACAATTCATTCTTTATCTTAATATTTTTATATTTGTTTGGGTTTAGCTTTCTTCCCTTTCATCTTTTTTATTGTACAGCAATCTTTCTCCTCCAACCTACCACCTCTCTCTTTTCTTTCCTTCTTACTTTCTCTCCCCCCTCTTCTTCTCCTCCCTACTTCCTCTTCCTTTCTTCTCCTCCTCCTCTCTTCCTCTCTCTCTTACCCTGACTCCTACTCTAATTTCCCTTCCCTTCCTTCATCCCTCTCTTGCTGTATCCTTTTATGCATATGGACTACTCAGGGGGCTGAAAAAGTTATTTTTGACTGGTCCTCACACTTTTGACCAGTCCTCGAACTTACGACTGTCCTCACATTTTACGTTTTTGCCTTATCTTGTCACCATGGTGAAGAGAAGCAGTTGTGAAATGAGTGACACAGTTGTTAAGAATGCTACAATGGGCATAAATGATGACCAGTCATAAGTGCAAAGACCGGTCAAAAATGTGAGGACCAGTCAGAAATGACTTTTTTCAGCCCTCTGAGTAGTCCCTATGGACTAGTCAGAAGGCTGAAAAAGTTATTTTTGATCGGTCCTCGTACTTTTGACCAGTCCTTGAACTTACGACTGTCCTCACATTTTATGTTTTGTGCCCTATCTGGTAACCGTGGTGAAAAGAAGTAGTGGTGAAATGACTGACATGGTTGTTAAGAATGCCGCAACAGGCATAAATGTGAGGATGGTCAGAAGTGCGAGGACCGGTCAAAAGTGCAAGGACCAGTCAGAAATGACTTTTTTCAGCCCTCTGAGTAGTCCCTATGCACATAGCCATGCCCACCCGGTCACATGACCAGCTAGCCACGCCCACCCAGTCACATGACCAGCTAGCAACGCCCCCATCTAAGCCACACCCACAGAACCGGTTGTTAAAAAAATTGAATCCCACCACTGTTAAGGACTATCTCTAAAATCATTGCTATAAACCATTTCGTAGAAGTCTATAAACCCGTAATTTCCTAAGTAGCAATAATAACATTTTTAAAATCATGGGGCTAAAATGCCTTATTCACACATTGTGCTAAGCCGGGGGTCAGCAACCCACGACTCTGGAGCTGCATGTGGCTCTTTCACCCCTCTGCTGTGGCTCCGTCACTCAAAATATGCATCATAACCGCCAATGTGCAATACCCGCTGGCACATGATTTATTGAGCTTTTCAACCCTCGGAAGGCCAACCATGGATAAATCCAAGAAAAGAAAAGTTTCAGAAGAAAACAGAATGTTTAATTCAACTACATATGCTAGTTTTGTGGCTGCTCAAGAAATAGTCAGGCATGGGAAGAGTTTTGTGGTTCCCGGTGTTTTCTTTTCTGTGGGAAATGGGTCCAAGTGGCTCTTTGAGTGTTTAAGGTTGCAGACTCCTGTGCTAAACCATGATACAGTTGGTCTGGTTTCTGTGATATATAAATCTAGGCTCTGTAATTTTTAAAGCATAGTTCATGGTCTAATTTTGTACATGAATCAAAACCCTGCAACTTGTTCATCAAATCATAATTAAAATAAACGATAGTGATATGAGAACCTGGCTTCATTCAGCAGTACCATATTTTATTACCTTTATGTGAATATTAGTCCTGAATTTCTAACTCTATTTTCTCCCCTCAGCCTAAGCCAATTCCAGCTCCAGGCAAGGAATGTCTTAATTTGCATAGTTTAGGTAACTGGTTTTGGTGACACATTTATAGTATGGTATATAATCTTACACCTGCCATGCCCAGTGGCCCCTAGAGCCCCAAATTATTATTTGTAATGTGAAGGAAGGGAAAAAAAATAGAAATACTGGGAGAGTGAACATACTGTGTTCAATTTCTTTTTAACTGAGTCACATTTAGTTTTGTGTTGTTCTTGCTAATTTCCTTATCCTCACTTTTCACGCTTGCTAAAATATAGTTTTGAGCACATCATTCAAAGGCCAAATGCCTAAAGAAAATGTGTCTTATCTACACATTAAATTCTGCAATGTTTTTAGATTGATTTCCCCCTTTAGATTCTTTAAATACTGTATTGGTTTTAATCGTGGTAAATCGTTCTGAAGAAAGTTGATGTATTAGAAGGGTGCAATATGAATGACATATAAATTAATATGTACATATATAATTTGAATGAATTCCTTGATTAATTCTAATAAATGCATATCTTGCTGGTAATAAATTTATCTTATTGGAATTCCACATTCATTGAATGGCTGTGACATTATATATTTTCATGAAAAGAAAGATAGACAAAACAAAGATAATAATGCCAGCCATAGGAAATCAGGGATACCAAGTTTACCAGTGAAGAGAGTTTGATTGCCTTGCACTGTTTATCACAAAGGTTAATATTCAAAAATTTCATTCCGGGCACCCCAATGAAATATCTGCCCTTAAATCTAGTTATAATGTCAAATAAATAAAAATTAAGAAATCTTTTTTTTTTTTAAGCTAAGGGTCAAGGGTATCACAGCAGAACGTTTATTTTTAATGTCTGTTTCTGAATCCCTTTCATCTCATTTGAGTGTTATTTATGCACAATTAGCATACATTAATCAAATGCCTGAACAGGTTTTGCAATAGTATACTTCAGATGTAATACCCTGGATTTCCTTTGCTTTCTCATCAGTTTGTATAGTGCTAGAAATAGATTATAATTATCTTGACCTCCTTGACATGCTGCTGTGCCAGAAATGTGGAACCAAGAAACGTTCTTTTATACTGCTTCCGTCTACAATAAATATTGGAGTAGCCTTCTGTAGTTGCTAGCAAATAAAGAAACAAGCAAAATCATATTCTCTTTCTTTCAGCCTTGATTCTAAGAGACTGAGATCTTATAGTACTACAGATGTTACAGGCTTTCATCAGCCCTAGCAAGCACAGCCAATATTCAAGGGTACCCGGGAGCCAGTCCCAATCTTGGTTTGTCATTTCTTTTTTTTAAATTTTTTTTAAAAAAAATTTAAGACAGACAAACATTTAGTACATCAATCATCCCTCCCCTGTGACATCTCGAGATGTCACAGGTTTATCATTTCTTGTGAGGCAAAAAATACACACAAAAACAGGCCTTAAAACAGTCACAGATACAAAATATAGCTACTCTACTGAAAGATTATCCTTATGGTAAATTTAAACAATGCCATCTTTAAGGGAGAGAAATAGGTGATCATATTGACTTCAGCTTGCAGAAGATTTAAAGAAACATTTATTCTTGGCATGCTATAACCAAATCATCTTTGCCAGAGTAGACATCAGTTTCTGTGTTCAGGACTACATTCTCCTGGAATACTATTGTAAATTATGTGCCATTTATAGGCAGAATCTTCCTTCCTTCCTTCCTTCCTTCCTTCCTTCCTTCCTTCCTTCCTTCCTTCCTTCCTTCCTTCCTTCCTTCCTTCCTCCCTCCCTCCCTCCCTCCCTCCCTCCCTCCCTCCCTCCCTTCTTCCACGGCTTCTCCTTCTCTTTACTTTCTTTCTTTATGGTAGTTTTTGTACTCTTTGTCATTTCTTAATTCCTCCTGACTGCTCTCAGGAAAGGGAAAATTTGCTTTTGCGAGAGGTCTAAAGTGATAATTTGCCCTCTTCTATGTTACATGTTGACCTAAGGTTTTTGTTTTCTTTTTAACATCAACTAATAAAGTTGACTTAGATGTTTTCTTGTGGTTCTAAGGAATCGTTTGGAGGATGGCAAGGTAATATTAATCTGGATGTTTCATAATGGAAGTGGAGTAATGGAAAAGAGTCTGGAGCATTCTGTATTTAAATTTTTTAAAATGGTTTTACTGCATTATAGAGTGAAATATAGAATACAAATAGCCAAGTAATGGAAAAAAACTTCCAAAATAAAAAACCACATGCACTACAAAATTCACCTAACTTCCTGACCCAAATATATGATTGAATAACTACTGGATTGTTCTCATCTCCTCAGGAGTGTCTGCAGGGTGTGGCCAAAAAAATCAAGATGGTGGCCTCAATGGCATGACCAAAGCTGTGCATTACACATCATTAAAAATGATCAGAGCCTTGATTGCATCATCAAGGTTACCATCTTGACTTTTTTTGACTCCAGACTGCAGATACCCTTCCTACAGGTCTTCTGATTATGTACCAATAAAACAATCAGCAAAGCCTGTCTGATTTTACACATTTAAAAAATGCCATGAGTTGATATCAGATTGTTAATCAGATGCTATCTGATTAATGCCAGAACAGTTCAGCATGATGTGAAAAGCTGTCTCTCTCATGGATTGGAGCAAGATGAAGGCATCAACATGGAGACATGATAGAAATATAGTGATTGTCCCATGGATAAACATGTGATGTCACTCTCAGTAAAAGACTTTTAGGAAATAATGTTGCATATTGGTTCAAAACCATTATTGCTTTATAGAGTTACTAGATCAAGAATATAATTGCTGGAGGAGGAAAAAAAGAAACATTAGCAACTAACTTAGGCAAAAGACAGACAATTAACATTTCTACTACAATTTTCTATACAGCAATTGTCTGTCTTCTGAATAAGAAGCAAATCATGTAACAAATACGGTTATTAATATTTTATATGTAGTAAAAGGAATGACACTCAGAATATGGTGATTGGCATAAAAATAACATATTGAAATATTGAATAATTAAATAATGAAAGACTATAATTCAACAACATATGTGTACTATTACCAGAACTATATAAGCTTGTCAACTGTAGTAAATATGATGAATATTATTTTATTTGTACTAAAATGTAAGCACTCAGGTGCCACACTGTTCACGCATTGATATGTTTGTAAAAAATAAAAAAATAAAATAAAAAACTTGAAAAAAGAAGAAGCAAATTGTTAGAACACTTTACAGATATCCTTTAAATTTAGTAAAATTATTTGATTTGTTCTGGCCTTCTTTTAGCAACCAGCATCTAATCTAATCTCTCATCTTTCGCTTTCAATGTGAAGTGTGAATAAAATTCTTCCTGGCAACCTTAATGGGCTATTATATAGCAATAAAAGAGGAACATAACCTCTTTCCTTTTTATGCCATTTCTTTGAAAAGGCATAGAAATAGGCAGTTCAAAACAAGCATTTTTATGGATTTCAGATTCCAAGAACCAGAAACAGATTAAGATAGAGGAGCAGATTCCTGATCAATATCTTCCCTCTGTGTGTGTATTTTTTTTTTACAACTGCAAATGAAAGTAGATTTAAATGTCCATCGATCTGTTTTAATCTGTGCACAAAGCCTCCATAAAAAAATAAAAAAAATAAAAAAGGATGGAACAAAGCAAATTATGGAGATGGAGACAGGCTTTCTGTATACTCAGAGCAAATATCTGAATCTCTCAACTCACTTTTCCAAAGATATTTCTGACGTGCCAAATTGTGTTTACGAGAAGTCATTTCAATGAATCATTCACAACACGAATAATACAATCTTAACCAGGTAAGGGAAAAGGCTCTGTGAAGCAGCATTTGCTCATTGTGGTTTGTTACAAATTCACAGAATGAGACCTTGACTGATCCAGATGGTATCTCCTCCATTTGCTATCTGCAAATGCCTGAGGCAGCTTCTCTGAAACCACCCGGGGAGCAGCAGTGCTTATGTAACTAAATATATCGGAAATGGAATATGTGGGAACTGTATGGTTGGATCTTTTGAAGATAATAAAAAGGGAAGTGAGGTTCTCCTATAAGACTTATTGAGGGGCACTTAAGGGGTGATATTGGAGGGAAAATTCAGTTCATATTTATGTTGGGATCAGTAACAACACCCTTCTTCTTCTTCTTGCACCATATCCGTCATCGGACATCAGCGATCATGTTGGCAATCCTATTTTTTTATTTTTATTTTTTAAAGGTTTTTATTGAGTTACATAGTTATACAATTCAACAGTTTTCGTTTAAGCTGCAGTTTTTACATATATACAAGTTTATATACATGGTGTCCCTTAAGTTACTTGATTAATTTAATATTTACACTCTCTCTCCTTTTACTTTTTGCGTTTACTTTCCATCCACTTATACCACATTTCCCACACTGTGTAAAATTCTGAATTCTCTTTCTCGTTTATCGCATTGGTTAATTTACACATCTCTGCGCATTCTAATATTTTTCCAATTATATGCTCCTCCGGTGGCTGTCCTTTCCAGTACTGAGTTTTCTCCAAACCAGTCCCTTAGATTTTGAAGCCATGATGTTCTTCTTCTGCCTGGATCTCATTTGCCTTCAATCTTCCCTTGGAGGATTAAGTGAAGGATGCTGTATTTTCCCAGGTGTCGCATCACAAACAACACCCTACAAGTTATCAAAATGGGTTAAATTTATCAGCTTATAAATAACCTCTCAAAGACCATAACTTAGCTTCCTGAACTCCTTTCCGATTTCTCTGACACAGAGTGCAGACTTTCATTCATGCTGGGAACCAACCTTATTCTCTTATTCTCTTTATGGCTCCTATTAACAGGGCTCAAAGCTCTCATTCTCCTTGTCTTCAGTCTGCCATGTCTTTTGTTCCATTTGAGCATCACCAGAAGAGAATAGAAAGCAGACAAACGGCATTATCCCCATAATTAGCCATCTCAACAATGTAGCAGCATCACACTTGGCAGTGATGCACTATAACAATCTGCATAAATTAGTTTTCATGTCCCAGGAAAGCCATTTCAATAGCTTCTGAAAGGAAAATAAATGCCGGGGAGGGCCAGGCTAATGGAAACTGGTTATTGTGATCCGACTAAAGGGAAGAATGGAAGCCCTTATTACAATGGCTATCTAAGTGCTGTGTGCTTCATTAGCCAGTCTGTTTTTTGTTTAGCAAGTGTGGGTTTGTTCTTGTGAGATTTGGACAGCTGAACTGGGAAGAATTAAAGTCTTATTCCAAAAGAACTAAAAGAGAACTTTGGGGAAGGGGTGATGGAAGGATTCTGCTTTCATAGTCATTTGCAAATTGCAAAGCAACTTTAAAATACATAATTTATCAGAATATGAGCAGACGGATGAGCAGAGAAGATCCAGAGAAGGTGGTGGGCAACATAGGTAAGAGAAGCCCCAATGCTTAAGTAGCCCCCAAGTCTCAGTTTTGACCTCCAGTGAATTTTGATAGCAGATTTATTTTATTATTGGTTTGATTTATATGCCGCCCTTCTCCGGAGACTCAGGGCGGCTTACAATGCGTTAAGCAATAGCCTTCATACTTTTGTATATACCTGCTTAGTAGGGCTTTCGCCCCCCCCCCCCAAGCGGTGTTCTTTTTTATACAAAGTCAGCTTATTGCCCCCACAATCCGGGTCCTCATTTTACCTACCTCGAAAGGATGGAAGGCTGAGTCAACCTTGAGCTTGGTGAGATTTGAACTTGCAGTAATTGCAGGCAGCTGGTGCTACTTAACAGCACTTTAGTCTGCTGCGCCACCAAGGCTCAGATCAACTAAAATCAGAGATATCATTTCCTGTAATATGAGTTGATTAGGATACAAAACTGTTGTTTATGATATAAAGCAGATATAAGACATTTCAAAAGCAAAGCAAAGCAAAACAAAATAACCTCTCCATAAGCCCAGAAATATGAAATATTACTCCCACATCAATGTGTGTAATGTAGTCCTATCCACTTTTGCACTATTGCCCTGGCTCTTTGCTACTTCTCCAAAATGGTACCACACTCACTTGAAACAAACAGTGCTTGAATTTAAGATGATTATCCTCTGTTACAGAAAAATCAGAAGGAAAAACTCCTCCGCCTCCATTATCACCTTCTTAGCAAATCTAAGATGACAGTCCTTCTCAGAAGCTAAATTATTTGGGAAAAGCAATCTTTGGTGCAGCTACCTGCAGTTCTCAGCTGTCAAACAGTTGCCTATCTATTTGCTGTATGATACATAAGGATGCCTTTATAATATGTTCAGATATTAATGGAGGAAAGAAATTGAATCATAGATTCTCTGTACCCATATATGAAATAAAGTAGAATGATGTGGAGTCTTTGATGCTCCCTAAGTTTGGTTCCTTGCTTGCGGATGTTGCATTATCTGACTAGGTAACATTTTCAGTGAGTGTGGGTTTTGCTTTCTGTTTATATATAGTAGCTTGTCATGTCAGTGCTGGTGGGAGTGTGGTTTTCTCCTTGATAATTCCTTGATTAGTTTGTTCCTTATTGCTTGTTTGTCTGGATGGGTAGCTCCCTGATTAGGGTATTCTTTATGGCTTATTTGTCTGGTATTAACCCCTGCTTATATGGATGTTGATTGCTAGCGAGGAGGTGTTCTAGTCTTTGTAGTTTCTTTTTTTAGCTTGTCTCTTTTGAATGGTGTGTGAATGCTGTTTATCTCCGTGTTTCAGTTGATGACTGGTTTGCCTAAGTGCCAAGCTTCTAGGAATTCCCTAATGCTTTTTCATTTAGCTTGGCCTAGGATGTTCCCAGTTTCCCAGTTGAAACTATGGTAAAGTTTGTCCTTGTGTTGTAAAATTAGGGAGTTTTTGTTATGTCTTCTGACTGCTAATTGACGTTCATGGATGCACTCTGTGTCTTCTGTCTATCTGTCCTATATAGTGGCTGTTACGGTCTTTACATTCTATATTGGAAATGAGTCCTGCTTTTTCTTCTTTTGGTTTACTTAAGATGTTTTGGAGCACTTTAGTTGGTTCATGTGTTATGATTATGTGTTTGATTATAATAGTATGCTGGTAGTTATTGAGATGTTTTTGAAGTATGGTAGTGTTATCCTTTACATAGCATGTTAATTGTGCTTTGGTGCAGGGGTCCCCAATTCCTGGGCTGCAGCCCACTATTGGCCCTTGCCTTGAGCCCTTTGGAGCATGCACACTCACACATTCCCACCTGTGCACGCAGCAGGCATACATACACACATCCTCACTTGCATGAGCAGCAGACAAATGCATGTGCACACATCCCCACTTGCGTGCACTTGCCTGCCCCTCACAGGGAACTAGTCCCTCTCTACACACACACACCAGCCAGTCCGCAAAGCCAGAACTCTGCTTTAGTGGGTTGAGTGGTCAGGCAGTTTTTAATAAAGTTGCATGGGTATCCAATTTGTTGGAAACTGTTGTATAGGCAGTCTGTTTCCTTTTTCTGGTAGTCTGAGTTGCTGCAGTGTATTTGTACTTGTAGAAAGAAATATCCTTCTGGGTGCAGCTCCAAGTGGGGAAAAAGACACTGGAAACATGGAGACTGTTTGGAAAGATGGTTTAATGGTCGACAGGATCACATGGTTTGAATTCCTGAACAGAAAAGGTGTCAAGATGCTGCGAGTCCCTGGGTTTTTATGCCTCCTCTGGGTTTTGAACTTCCTGGGGCACAGGAATAGTATCCTGATTGGTTGTCAGACTCCCAGGGGGTGGGGGTCTTAGCTAGCCTTGCTGGCTGATGTAATCTTCCCAGGTGCCATGTGGTGAGTTTCTGTTGCTAGATGGGTCCTATTGTCTTGCAGATGATGGTCCATTGACAAAGATGGGAGGGAATTGAGTTTCTGCCTCTGGCCCATTGACAAGGATGGGGGGGGGAGGAAGGTGGGAGCTGCTTCATGTTTAAAACATGCTTCTCCATTTCTCATATAGGGAAAAATAATATTCTGCCTTTTTAATATTTCCTAAAATATTTCATTCTTCTAGGAAAGGGGTGGGTGCTAACTTCCTACATATTCCGCTGAATAAGGCTCTTGCGCAGCTCAACTTGAGGAAGGTTGAGTTCTTATTTTGGTAGTGGAGCACTGGTTTAGTGTGCGTGGTTTTTCAATGAACTTGTGTTTCTAATTTGCAGCCATTTCCTCTGCTGATAAGGATATTCAAAGAAGAATAGAGTTGTTGTTGTTTTCTTCTTTCCATGTGAATGTTGTTTCTGTGAAGATGTTGTTCATATTTTCATATATATTCTTTAATTGTTCCTTTATTATTATGACAAAAATGTTGTCTATATGCTGGGTCATGGGTGTAAAACTCGCCATGACATGTTGCCTTCACGTGACATTTTGTGATGTTTTTCCCATTTGCGGAGCTGGGGTGGACGTGGCCTGTGTGTGACGCATCTGACCCGTCGTCCGTCAGTTTGTCACCCCTGTGCTGGATCCTTATTTTTGGTTGTATATGTGAGAGGCATATATTTTTGGTTGTATATGTGTAAACAAGAGTGAATTTCACAAAGAACAGCACACAGGTTTTTTTTGTCGTTTTATGTAGGGAAATGATCAAGTCTGAAATCGTCATTATTACTTTCTTTCCCCCCCCCTCTTTTATCTATTCATTCTCTTTATGGGACGTCAGGCTGGAAATTTATGACCCAGTTTGCTGAGCATAACCCAGACAACAAATTCTCAAGTGCTTGGTGCTTTAGATGATATATATGATATAAATAACTTGGCGAATCCTGAAATAATGTTTATTCATAGTATCTCATATTTGATTGAATGCAGACCATCCCTAGGCAAATATGTCCATGATTGCGTTTTAAGAATACACTTTTAAATGTACAATTAGCATGTATGAATACTTTACTTATAAGCCAACTGAAACAAGTACAAACTATTGATTTCAGTGTTGAGATGCAAATTCATTTTATGGTTCATTGTTCTATCTTTTTCTTCCTGGCAGGGTTCCATGGCATCAAGATAAAACATAAATCCTCTTTCCCTTATAGCTTTGTGACTTCATGGACATGTTGTATTTTTGGCAATTATACCGTGGTGGCGCAGTGGTTAGAATGCAGTACTGCAGGCTACTTCTGTTGACTGCCAGCTCCTGCAATTTGGCAGTTCGATTCTCACCAGGCTCAAGGTTGACTCAACCTTCCATCCTTCTGAGGTGGATAAAATGAGGACTCAGATTGTTGGGGGCAATAGACTGACTCTGTAAACTGCTTAGAAAGGGCTGTAAAGCATTGTGAAGTGGTATATAAGTCTAAGTGCTATTGCTATACAGAAGTGGCTTATCATTGTTTTCTACCAGGATGTTTTTTTCAAGTTTCTAGTGGTTTCTTACCCTGTTTTTTTGTTTGGGTACCATCCATCCATCTCATCTAGATATGAGTCTGACCCTGCTAAGCTTTTTCAAGAGCAGCCAATGTCAGCTAAATGATGCTGTCTGCTGTGAGTGCTACCTTTAACAGGTATAAAGACAAAGGTTTCTCTTTCTCAGTCATGTCATACTTTAGGGGCAGTGCTCATGTCTGTTTCCTAGCCGAGGTAGCCAGCATTGTCCCAAGATGCTTCTGTGGTTATGTGGCTGTCATAACTATACACTTAGGTGCACAGAATGCTATTACCTTCCCACCAAAATGGTACACATTTACTTATTTGCCTTTGCATGCTTTCAAATTACTAGGTTGGCAGGAACTGGAGCAAGAACAGGAGCTCATTCCACCACATGGTGCTCGGGTCTCAAACTGCCAACCTTTCGGTCAACAAGCTCAGCTCTTTATCGCTAGGCCACAGTGCCCCTTTAACAGTAATGGGTTTCAAAAAATTTTAGTACTGGTTTTGTGGGTGTGGCTTGGTGGGCGTGGCATGGCTTGGTGGGCATGGCTTGGTGGGCATGGCAGGGGAAGGATACTGTAAAATCTCCATTCCCTCCCCAACCTATGGTAAGGTTACTGCAAAATCCCCATTTCCTCCCAATCAGCTGGGACTTGGGAGGCAAAAAATAGATGGGGACGGGGCCAGTCAGAATTTTTACTACTGGTTTTCCGAACTACTCAAAATTTCTGTTACCGGTTCTCCAGAACTGGTCAGAATCTGCTGAAACCCACCTCTGCCCTTTAACAAGTGTGTGAAACAAGTGTATGAATCAAATTGAATATTCTCCTCTTGTCTAGCATTATGCCTGGAAAAAGGGAATGCAGTTAAATTTCTATTTTACTTTAAAAACCAAGAATTGTGCTTGAAAAGAGAAGGTGAAAATCTCCTTGGAATGGCTGAATTAATGAATCTAGAGTTGCAGATAGATTTTGCTAAAGAGATGTGAAGATGGCAGTGCAGTGGACCTAAGTTCTGTCTCTGTGTTATTAAGCTGGAATCTGTAGATGATTTGAATGTGTCCTGCAAGATGGAGACGACATCAAAAAGAAGATTGTGCTCTGTGAAGTAGGAATATAGTTCCTGTCCCCCACTTTGGGTGGCTCTTTGAATATCAGTATTTCTTATCCATAGTTTCAACTATCTTTAATGTATAATTCCAGAGAACTGGCACACATTGTTTAAAAAGGCATAAGTCTCACCCAGGACGAGTTATAAATAATTTGCTTTTCCATTAAATTTTGCAGTGCCTGAAAGGAGGGCAGGTAACAAATCAGGTAAGTTTACAAGAAACCCATGCTTAAAAATAACGATGTCCGCTGGTAAAAGTGTCCTTGGAAAGATATTTGGCAGGAAACAAAAGAAAAACCAGTTATGCTAAAAAAAAAAAAAGCTTCATACAGCAGAAAGCTTTTGATTATAGGTTTCTTTCTTCTGTGTAACAAAAATGTACAAAGATTACAGTTTTCATTCTGGGTCTATATAAATCAAGGACAGGTTTCCCCCCCCATTTTCTAAAATAAACTCTGCTACTGATAGAGAAGGTTGGATAGCTCAGCAAGTAGGAAGTTACTTGTATCAAAATGCAGGCAAGGAACAGAAATTCCTGACCAGTCACAAGTAGTCAGTAATCCCAGACTATCCCGATGATGTTGACAAAAATTTATCTGAGTGTCTGGAAACTATAGATGCCTAGATGAGGAGGAACAGGCAAGATAAAATGATTATGGGTTTTTGGAGTACTTCTAAAGCTGGGGATGTTTCATCTTCAGTCCTGAATGGGGTTACATTTTTCCTTTGGGACCGAGATGTGATTTGTAGGTCTTCTTGGATTTATAGCTTCTCCTTGGAGAGCAGGTAGTAGCTGTGGTTAACTAGGTCTTCATACAAATCTTTCTTGCACTCTTATCTAGACCAGATAAGTCAGACAGTCACTCTTGCTCTGATTATCTTGTATGTGGACTACTGCAATGTGCTCTATATGGAGCAGCCCTTGAAAATCACTTGGAAGCTGCAGCTGGTCCAAAATGCAGTGGGAGGGACAATTTTGGGCATGCATATACAGTATCAGTTCTATACAAGTCTAGTCATCGACGTACGACCACAATTGAGCCCAATATTTCTATTGCTAAGTGAGATATTTGTTAAGTGAGTTTTACCCCATTTTACAACCTTTCTTGCCACAGTTGTTAAGTGAATTACTACAGTTGTTACATTAGTAACTCAGTTGTTAAGCGAATCTGGCTTCCCCATTGACTTTGCTTGTCAGAAGACTGCAAAAGGGATCACATGACCCTGGGACACTGTAACCATCATCAATATGGGTCAGTTGCTAAGCATCTGAATTTTGATCACCTGACCATGCGGATGCTACAATAGTTGAAAGTGTAAAAAATGGTCACAAGTCACTTTTACCAGTGCCGCTGTAACTTTGAACGATCATTAAATGCTGTTGTAAGTCGAGGACTATCTATATAATACCTTTGCTCTGTGAGCTGAACTGATTACCAGTAAGATTCTCGATGCAATTCAGGATGCTGGTTACTACTTAGAAAGCCCTTCATAACATAGGACTTGATAATCTTAAGGCCAGCTTTCTCTCATAGTTTCTATCTGGTCTGTATTATTGGAAAGATAATTGGCATACTCCGGATCCCTTCCATTATACAATATCACCTGATGGGATTTAAGAAATACGTCTTTTCTCTTGCAGTGCCCACCATCATCCCCTTGAGTCTATTTAAAGAGTCCCCAAAATGTAGCTGTTTCCCCAGACCTTGGGTTAGAGCAGGAGTCTGCAACCTTAAACACTCAAAGAGCCATTTGGACCCATTTCCCACAGAAAAGAAAACACTGGGAGCCGCAAAACCCTTCCCATGCCTGATTACTTCTTGAGCAGCCACAAAACTAGCATATGTAGTTGAATTAAACGTTCTGTTTTCTTCTGAAACTTTTATTTTCTTGGATTTATCCATGGTTGGCCTACTGGGGGTTGAAAAGCTCAATAAATCGCATGCCAGTGGGTGTTGCACATTGGCGGTTGTGAGGCATATTTTGAGTGACAGGGAGCCACAGCAGAGGGGTGAAAGAGCCACATGCAGCTCCAGAGCCGCAGGTTGCTGACCCCTGGGTTAGAGTAAGGGGTTGAGTCCTATGTATTGTATCATTTTTTTTTAATGGCTGTTTTTTGTTCTGGATACTTGGAGGTTTTATTTATATGTTATTACTGATTTTATTGTACACTGCCCGTAGTGATATAGTTGGATAGCCCCATAAATTTAATAAAATAAAGAAATAAGCTATTGATTCAAGTAAGATCAGTGTTTCCTAATGGCTGAATTATGGAGTGATGCAATTACACATTGATTAAACATGCACAGAACTTCAGGATAGCACATGAATATAAGGGAAAAGAATTCAAATGTGTACATCCATTACAGGTCATGATATAACCTGCCTCCCTATATTTAGACATGCAGGATACATGCATATTAACACATATTTTCAGAAACCAATGGAATTGGTGGAACTTATTTCCTAGAACACATAAGAATTTGCTCTGGGAACAGCTGAATATTTTTAAACAGCCTGAGTAGGAGGTGATGCAAATATGAAGGGAATGGTTTATTAACCTAAATATTCCTGTCGTAAAAGTACCCTGAGGATTAATGTTACAAGGATCAACATGTTCTGGTTATGTAATGTCTAATTTGACCCCTGCTGAATTAAAATGCTTAACCCCGGCTTTTGTTTCATGGCTGACAACCTCTCTAAATATTTTTGCAATTGTTTTAATTAGCTATTGGGAAAGGTGAGAAAATGAAAGCCGAAAGCTCAGCATCTCCAAAGCTGTGTGTGGTGATGCAGCTCATTCCTTTGACCTGGAATAGCTACAAAACGTTATAACAACACTGTCTATAATCTTCGGTTGAAATCCCTTTGAGAGCAGAAATAAAACATCTTCCAATATATTTGAGAAGCAGCTTGCGACTCACCAGCCACCTTACATTCCAGATGCTTATGTAAACCAAGAGATGAATAGTCAGATGGGGGGCCCTTTTCCTGTCAGAAAACACTTGATGTTTCTACGTTACCTTCCTACAATGGGTTAGGTGGTTGTAGACTGTGTAGGTCATACAGAATAATGTTCCTATATACAGTAAATGCTGTAACAGCGTGTGTACTCCAAGTAATTGCAGGTTCTATATTAAGCTGCAGTTAACCTTTCCATATTTTAATCTAACACACATTTGGTGTGTTGGATTGTTAGACAGAGAAAAAATGAGTTATGCAGGAACATATTCTGTCACACACATAGGCACTGAACGTTGAATTAATGCTCGTTGAGATGGGCAAACAGGCGCGATAGAATTTTCTTTTCCCAGCTGGGGCAACATTTAACAAGCTAAACCTGTCATACTGTTTCCATTTTTAATATTCCCTGTGATTAAACAAGGGATCCAGAAGATCATGCATATTAAAATACACAAAATGTTAACATTCGAATCAAAGCTAGTTCACAAAAACTCAGTGTATGTCATTAAACATATATCGTTGCCTCAGAATTCGGCGAGTTGCGGCTCCCAACAGATTGGTGGGGCATCTGATTGGGAAAGTGAATTAGATAATGATAATAATATGACACTGAAAGTGATAAAAAAGAAATATTCCTTAGTCGAGTATCCCCCAAGGCTCTGCAAAAAAAGAGGGTATAATTGTTTTACCAGAAATCTGCCTAGAAAGGATTCTCCTTCTTTCCCTGCTTTAACAAGATGATGAGGAGCAGGGAAGAAAAGATTCAACTTTCCTTGAGTCAGCATATCAGGCTGTGCTACCCTGTTTTCCCCAAAATAAGACCTTCCCTGATAATAAGCCCAATCAGACTTTTGAGCGCATGGCAATAAGGCCAAGCGCTTATTTCAAGGTTCAAAAAAAAAATAAGACAGGGTCTTATTTTCGGGGAAACACGGTAGTAAAAATCTGTTCTCCTTACTCCTTTCTTTCATCTTCCTTTACAGTACCTCAGATTTCTTGCTTGTCAAAGAAAGAGTTTTGCAGAATTTTCTAACGCCTTAAGAATATTAGTCAAGTCTTTAGTTTTCTCCTACCTTGTGCCCTGCAAAAATTCTAGGGTCACAGCATCCAAAATCTCTAGCTACAGCCAATGAAAGAAAACAATAACAAACTCTTCCACCAGCAAGGGAATAGATTTTGACATTGGGTCATTAAGAAACAGCTGATTAGAGTAAAATCACTATCTATCTTTAATGCCCCAACAACAGGGGTGAATTTCAACAGATTCTGACAGGTTCTGGAGAACTGGCAGCGGAAATTTTGAGTAGTTCGGAGAACTGGCAAATACCACCTCTGGCTGACCCCAGAGTGGGGTGGGAATGGAGATTTTGCAATATCCTTCCCCCAGGAGTGGAGAGGGAATGGGGATTTTACAGTTTTCTTTCCCTGGAGTGGGGTAGGAATGGAGATTTTGCAGTATCCTTCCCCTGCCATGCCCATCAAGCCACCCCATGCCCACCAAGCCACACCCACAGAACCAGTAGTAAAAATATTTGGATTTCACCATTGCCCAACAAGCTTCTTGGATGAGAAGCAAAACATCTTCAAAGAAAAACAAGAAAGTCCAGTTGCCTCTTGAAAAAGCACCTTTGGGCCAACCATGACCTGGATGGCTGAGAACCTCCATAAACAGATGTGAAAAATTATGTATGTGAAGCCAGTTCAGCAAATACTGTATCTGCTTATATTGTAACTCTGTCTAGGAAACTTACTGAAAAATTAAAGTCCAGAAATGACAAACAGAACCCTAAAAGAGCCAATCAAGGCTGCCTGGTTCTTCTTTCTTATCTTCATTTTATTATGTAATCAATAAATATATTAAGAATAATACAATTACACATGAAAGCATAAATGTATCAATACAACCTTAATATTTAAGTCAGCAACTTCTCTTATCTCCCCCTCCCAAAATTCTCACTCTGACTTTGTGGCAATAATGATTTTAAAGCAAAGTTATATACACCATGTAAATAAAGTAATTTGTGACTTAATTAGTTAATTACTCAACACAACTAGAAGTTCACATCACAGCTTCTTTCTGTGTACAGTTCAATGTTATCCTAATGTTTTGAACACTGAGAAATCTGGATTATTTTACAATCCCATCGTTCAAGTCTCTTATATTTCATAGGCCTAAAATTAACCTAGTAGAATTTACTAACTCAGATGATAAGATACAGTGCTACTGCTACTATACCAGGGGTGTCAAATTTAAGACCTGTGGAGTCAGTAGTGGGATTCAATTTCGGTCGCTAATAGTTCGCGCGTGGGCGCTCATGCGTGTGTGCACGTGCGATGCTTCTGTGCATGTTCAGAGACATCTGGATGGATGGGTGGAGCCTCCTGCCACTGCTGCTACCGGTTTGCACGATCTGGGGCAAACTAGTAGCAGCCCACCACTGCTGTGGGCCAAATAGAACCCACAGGGTGCTTAAATCTGGCCCATGGGGCCAGCCTCGAAATATCAAAGGACTGGCCCGCGGTGCCTCTGCCAGCCAAAATGGGCCATGGGAGTGGGGGCGCATGCAGTTCCCGCATAGCCCATTTTTGTCCTCTATGGCCTCTAGCAGCACTCTGCTATCCAAAAATGGGCTGTGTGGAGGCCGTGCGGGGCCTCCACAGGCCCTGTTTTGGCCAGTAGAGTGCTTCTGGAGGCCAGGGAGGCCAAAAATGGGCCATGCAGGGGCCTCCTACGGCCTCCGTGTGGCCCCCTTTTGGCTGGCAGAATGCTGCTGGAAGCCAGGGAGGCCAAAAACAGGCTGCACAGGAGTCTCCCTGGGCCTCTGTGCAGCCTGTTTTTGGCTGGCAGAGTGCTTCTGGAGGCCGGGGAGTACTGTGGAAAGAAAGAAGAGAAGGGAAAAAGTACATCTTGAACCTGCGTCAAATGCCCACCATGACCATGACCACCCTGGCCACCCCCTCTTCCTCCCACCCCCCGGCCCTCATCAAACATAACCCTGATGCAGCCCTCAATCGAGTTTGAGGCCCGTGTACTATACTATCCTCCTTCTACCTGATTTGCTGAATGCTTCATTCTGAAGGGTACTAATACAAAGATATCATTTCTGAATTAAAACTCCTGAAGGACATTTAAAAGATGATGAGTTAGCATTAAAACATAAAAGTTTCATACCATACTTGGAATTCGCTCCCCCTTTTTCCTATAACTGTCTTTTCAACAGTACCTCATTTTGAAAACTTTCAGAACCACATTGAGTAATTTTTCTACTTTAAAGGCTTCGAAGAGGAAGGCAGGGTGACCTACATAGTTCTCCATAGTAGAGGTGTGCAAAAAAATTGAAAAGATTACTTGGTTCCCAGCATGAAACCTTATATGAATGATTCTTTTAGAAGGTTCCTTGATGGCTATGTTTTGATTGGATAGAATTTAAAACAGCTTAAGTATCTGCTTATAGGAAATAAAGGGAACTTAAAACAAGCAATTTTTAACAAGGCAAGGAGGGAGTTCCTACCAGTTTGGGGGAAAAATATCCAAACAGTTGATTAAAAAAAATATTTTTGAAACTATTTCAAAAGTTCCCACAGGAAATTACTGGGATGAGCAGGAGTAATTTTAAAAAATAACTAGATAGAACTTTTTGTCAGAAGTAGACCAAAGAATTGGAGAGAGAGTTAGCCTGGTGATCTGTATGCTCGCCATAATCTTTTGTACTGATGACTTCTCAGAATAAAGCAGTAGGATCAGAGGTGGGTTTTAGCAGGTTCTGACCAGTTCTGGAGAACCGGTAGCAGAAATTTTGAGTAGTTCGGAGAACCAGTAGTAAAAGTTCTGACTGGCCCCACCCCCATCTATTCTCTGCCTCCCAAATCCCAGCTGATCGGGAGGAAATGGAGATTTTACAGTAACCTTCCCCTGGATTGGGGACGGAATGGAGATTTTACAGTATCCTTCCCCTGCCATGCCCACCAAGCCATGCCCACCAAGCCATGCCACCAAGCTACATCCACAGAACTGGTAGTAAAAAAATTTGAAACCCACCACTGAGTAGGATTATTTGACCTAACACTCAGAGTAGCTCACCATATGGTTGATTCTCTCTTCATGAGATATCAGGGTGGGCAGCTGCTCAGGATGGTGGGTTGGAAAGGCGTGGGGCAAAAGTTGGATCTCAATCCTTTGCTTTCCTGATCTATTGGCCTTACATAGGCCGACAGGATTTTATGCCGCTTGCACTACTCAGTATAAGTGTTCCTGAGCTTAAACAGATCTAAATACAGGTAGTCCTTGACTTACAACAGTTCATTTAGTGACCATTCAAAGTTACAACCAGCACTGAGAAAAGTGACTTATGACTGCTTTTCACAGTTACAACTTTGCAGCATCCCCATGATCATGTAATCAAAATTCAAATGCTTGGCAACTGGTTCCTATTTATGATTGTTGTTGTGTCCTAAAGTCATAGGATCACCTTTTCTGGCCTTCTGAGAAGGTAAGTGAATGGGGAAGCCAGATTCACTTAGCAACCAGGTTACTAACCTATCAATTGCAGTGATTCACTTAACAACTGTGGCAAGAAAGATCATAAAAAGGGTCAAAATTCACTTAACCAATGTCTTACTTAACAGCAGAAATTTTGGGTTCAATTGTGGCCGTAAGTCTGTGAAGGCGTCTTGGTTCTATTCTATAAGGTAATTCATAGCACTTTTGACTTCCGGCAACATCAACTGATATTTCTAAAGCATCCTCCTCTTCTAATTCCAAATGCATCATACTTTGTACATAAAAAAAAACATACCTTCTTAAAATAGAAAACTTAAAATGTGTTAAATGAGTCACAACATAAACAGGAGTTACAGGTTGCTGGGAGAAGGAGTGAATGCAAGTTTCCCACACATATCAAAGAATTATATCAGCAGTCATTCACTAGTCAATGTTTGTAGAATTAAACAAACATTTTTCTCTCAACTGGTTCTGCAGCATTAATAAGCAGGTTGAGCAAGTTTCACCACCTACGGAGACTCCATCTCAAAACTTGCCTGGAATAATCTGCCCTTGGAAGAGTTGCCACAAGTCTACCTTTTCATAGATTTGTGGTGATAGTGGGGGTGGCTCCAAATAATTTCCATATGGAAGCAGTTTTCATGGAGTTCCATGATCCGCAATGGCAGATTCACCTCAGCAACTGAGGTGGAAAATATTATGGGCATTAGTGTAATTATATGTAGGTGGGCTGCTTGATCTTTACTTAGGAAATAACAGTGCCAGGAATTTACTGGAGACTGGAATTGCTGCTGGTGCAATAAAGAAAAAAGAACGAGGAAATGACAACTAGGGTTGAACTATACAACCTTGACTTACAACAGTTTGTCTAGTGATCATTCAAAATTACAATAGCATTGAAAAAAGTTACCGTTATGACAGTTGCAGTGTCCCAGGATCATGTGATCACTTTTTGTGTCTTTTGACACGCAAAATCAATAGGGAAGCCAGATTTACTTAATAACAGTTAAGTTGTTGTTCCTAACTTAACAACTACAATGATTCCCTTAACAATGATGGGGCAAAATTCACTTAGCAATTTGTTTTCTCGCTTAGCAGCAGAAATTTTGGGCTCAATTGTGGTCATAAATCGAGGACTACCTTATATTTTCTGATATTTACCCATGGCTTAGGACCTGGGTACTTACAGGACTGCCTTCTGCCACCAGTAGCCTCTCACTGGCCAGTACGCTCACATAGAGAGGGGCTCCTCAGGGTGCCATCGGCCAAACAGTGTAGACTGGTGGCCCCCAGGGGGAGAGCCTTCTCTGTGGGGGCACCTACCATCTGGAATGAGCTCCCCCCGGAGATACGGAGGATCCTGGATTTGCGCACCTTCCACCGTGCCCTCAAGACCTTTTTATTTCAACAGGCTGGCCTGGCCTAATCTTCCCTTTTAATTGTAAATTTTTAAATTTGTTTTAAAATATTAGGGGTGTTTTAAATTTGCTTTGGGCCAAATTATTTAATGGGTTTTTATATTGTCTTTTAAATTTTGTAGTTTGTGTGTTTTACCTTCTTGGCTGTTCACCGCCCTGAGTCCTTCGGGAGTAGGGCGGTATACAAATCCAAAAACAAACAAACAAACAAACAAACAAACAAATTTCCAGTTAAAGCTATTTTTGAGTAACAATGAAGGCAGATTTGCTTTTTGTCTGTGACTTTCTGTTTATGGGATACACCAACCAGAACCTAACCAATGGTACAAGCCACGTTCCTCAGTGCCTATGAGATGAATCCAGAAATTTGATCCCATCCTAAATCTTGCAAGGCAGGTCTTTTGCAAGGGATAGGATCAATAAATCAAGGCAATTAGAAAACAGTTTTTGATTCAGAAAAGTCAGCATCCCCGCCCAAAACCTGCTTTCTTGCAACAACATGTATGGGTGGCAGCAAGAGGAGAAACTGGAATGGCCCGTTTCCTAAACTACAAAACAAAAATGAACGTACATAAAAGTTCTCGTCAATGTTCTCATCAATGAAATATGCAATTATAAATTACCACAGTCACCTCTCTGCCAGACCGCAAACCTCAAGGCATTGGCATGCTTCATACATGGTGCTAATCCATAAGGTAGTTTGCTTGGTTTAGCTTAAGGGGCTATAGAATCAGGTTCATCCTTTGTAGCCAAGTGTCTTTACTTTCCCATCTTAACTCTATTCTTTATTAATTGTGCTCTTTGGGCAAAAGAGGATTGATTGATTGGTTGGTTGATTGATTGATTATGTGCCATTAAG
This sequence comes from Ptyas mucosa, assembly GCA_012654045.1. Lineage (NCBI taxonomy): Eukaryota > Metazoa > Chordata > Lepidosauria > Squamata > Colubridae > Ptyas > Ptyas mucosa. The sequence goes on from WNWU01000005.1 coordinate 18,817,466, forward strand.
TTGTTTTTGACTCCGAGCAATCACACAGATTTTCTCCATGACAATCTATATCTAACCTGACTTTTCATGTCTTTGAGTAGTATACTTATCATCATTGTAACTGAGTCCATCCACCTTGCTGCTGGTCATCCCTTTTTCTCTATCCTTCCGTTTTTCCCAGCATTATAGCCTTCTCTGGAGAGGTAGGTCTTCACATAACATGTCCAAAGTAAGATAATTCGATTATGGTGATTTTTTTCCTTAACTGAGAACTCTGGATTGTTTTTGTTGTTGTTTTATGATCCATGAGTTTGTTTTCTTCACTGTCCATGATATTCTCTAACATAAAAGTTCCAAAATATGAAAGGAGAGATAACCCCATGCATAAATCAATCACACAAACTAACCATCTTTAGCACTGATGATATCAACTTTGGGTAATAAAAACTCTGCAAGAAAACAACCAAGCTCAGAGTGCACTAAGGATCCCACATTTTAACACTGAGCTAAAAATATCCTCCTTTATAGGGACAAACCAACCATGCATTGTGGTTTATGCAATAACCATGGTGAAAGTAGAAGCAGATCTTGGCTTATGGAAGAGAAAGACAAACTTTGTTCCCACCATCTTTGTGCTGTCCCTGAGAACTGTCTCTAATTCGGCTTTCCGATTTCAGTGGCAAAATGTAGAAATGATGTGTGGACTTCTGGGAGTCGAAGTCCACATATTTTCAAGACATGGTTTACAGCAACTCTTATCTGCTGGGAGTTTTTTTTTTCTTAGTTCAGCTGTATACAATGCAACAAACAAATAAGAAACACAATCATGAAATTTGAGGAACCATCAGAGTGGATTAGTTCTATTCTCTGTCAAATATGTCCCAATGGCCTCAGGATCTCACAACCAATACTCTGCATTTCTTTCGTCACTATGAATCTTTCTTCTCACGGGGGATGTTCATACGATGTGCAGATTCAGTTATGCAAAAACTGGTATGGTACCATCTTCTCGGGGAACTCTATGTCATGACGTTTCACCTATTCAGCTGCAGACTTGAAACCATTCCAAGTGAGAATCAGGCTATGCTCAAACAGGGATAATTGTGTTAGCAAGTTCTGTAAATATTAAAATGCATAACAAAGCTTTCAACAACCAGCAATTAACCCAGCATTGCATTTTCAACCCACAGCTTGAACAGCCAGGCGCAAAAACACAATAAACCCAGTCAGCTGCCTCAACATATGTGTGCAGTGAGCTGTGAGATTCTGAAAATCTCAGATACTCCAGCACAAAGGCAGGCAAAGGCTCAGCACCTCACTTTGTTTTCTCTAGCCATCTTTTGTGAAGTGGCATGGGTAAAATTCTAATGAGTTTCTACCCTCCTGAAAAGACTTTTATTTTTTTTATTTTTTGTGTGAGATACAATTTTGTTTTTATTGTGAAATTATATTACAATAGATCATTCTTTCCAAAATAAGAGCAGCAAGCTTGAAATAGCTCCCTGGAATGCTTACTCATTACAAACACACACAGACACATAAATGTTTTCTTTCTAATTTCTTCCCATCCACTCCCACACGATGTTAGCTTTAAAAGAAGGCTAGGAATGACTAATATATTGGGATACAGAAGACGCATGTGTCAGTGAAGTACAAGTGTTGTATTATATATTTGTTATCAGTTTTGAGCCTTGTCTTGAATATGTTTGGGAGTAGATCTCTCAATATCTTAAAAAAAAACACCCTAAATTAAGATTCCCAATAAATCTTAAATGAGTCACCTTTTTAAAGAGTGCATTGCCATAGGAAATACAGTATTTTGTATTTCAAATTTAATATATATATATATATATTAGATACACACATATTCCCACCGTGAAACTCTCCTTTGGGATAATTGACAAGTAAGTCATCCATTCTTTAATTCACTGTACATGGGGTTGCCCTTGAAGAGTATCTAGAAATTTCAGCTGGTACAGAATACAACAACACGGGCAGTTATGTGTATTCCTTGAACACTGCATGTTGTACCTCCACTGAGGGAGCTGCATAGGATGCCAGTTTGCATCCAGATCCAATTCAAGATGGTGGTTTTAATCTTTAAAGCCCATTATGGTATGGGACCAGGCTATCTGAGGGACTGCCTTTCCCCACTTACATTAGATCTTGCAAAGAAGATGTGCTGCGGGCACCATCGGATAGGGATCTACATTTGATGGAACCTTGGGGATGTGCCTCTCTGTCGTGGTGCCTGCCTTACGGAACATCCTTCCCCCCAACGTTAGAGTGGCCTCATCCCTTCTGACATTCTAGAAGGCCCTCAGGACTGACTATGTGACCAGGCCTGGTGTTCCCATAGAACCAGAAGTTCTAGAAGTTCCATTGTAGTAGGGAACAATTTTAAAAATTCTCTCTCCATTTAAGGTTGTATTTTGGGGGTTTAGGTTATTTATTACTATGGTTTTTATATCTGTATTTGCTGTTTTTGCACTTTTTGTTTTATTTATTTATTATTGTATGCTGTTCCCCCAAAGTGGCCTTTGGTGAGATGGGTGGCTATATAAATTTGATTAATAAACATATAAATGATGCTGTATATTTGGCATATGTAACACCTGTACTTTGGGAGTTGTACAGTATTGGCTTCCAGTGTGCTTCTGGGTGTAATTTAACATGCTGGTTGTTACCTTTAAAGCCTTTCATGGCTTGCGACCAGGTTACTCAAGAGACTATTTCTCCTCAGATGTTTCTAATTGTCCAATCCAGTCAGGCAGGATGGCCCTGCTTCAGGTCCTAATGGCCAAGGAATTACGGTTGGTAGGGCCTAAAAGATGCGATTTTTCTGACCACAATTTTCTCAGTTGCCTCTTCCTCTTGACCAATTCACACTTTCTTCCTACTTCACTTTATTTTGTTCATACTGGTCACTCTCTTTTATATTCAGTATTTATAATTTCATCATCGGATCTTCACATTATTATTTTTATTTTAATACACACATTATGCAGCTCTTTCCCACTATATTTACCTCACGTGTATGTTTCCCAGCACACTTTTTAACAACAAACTGTAATTTATCCTTACAACAAGTAATTAATTCCAAAATACTCCATGGGCATCTGCCGTGACTATGATTATTTTGCTACTTTTGTCTACTGTTCCTTTCTCTTATTGAAAACTTTTGACTATTACGGCATAAGGAATATTTTGACTTGGAAAGTAAATGGTAAGGAACATGAATCCCCTGATTTGGGGAAGTTGATACATATATGCAGGGAAGTAAAGGATCAAGTTTAATTATAATGGAAGGCTAAAATATATATTAGAAATAAGAATTAGTGTCATCTAGGCAGCTATGGTTCTGTTTGAAAACATCATCTGTATGTAGAGGTTGTCCTCATTTAGTGACATTAAGTGAAGCAGTCACTAAGTGAAAATTCAACTGTGCTTATGATCTTATTTCAGCTTTCCTTTATAGACCCACAAAGGTCATAAGTGCAAAGATTGGTTGTAAAATTACTTTTTCATCACCATCATAATTTATTAATTCAATTTATTAACTGTTCATAACTCTGAACAGTCACTCAACGAGGCAGTTGTTGAATGAAAACTACTTGTAATTAAGCTTCTAGTGAATGGTGACAATGGTAGAATTGGACATGAGTTTTCATAAGCCATCATTCAATGCTCTGAATAAATGCAATCAATACTCTTCTGAGTGACAGTAATAGATGGGTAGAAGTGAGAAGAGAGGGTACAGGAGAAAAGGTAATTGAGTCATTTGAAAATCCAAGAATAAATGAGAATGATGATTATTCAATGGCTAGCTGCTCAGAAAAAAACAATTCTGCATATATGGTTTAATCAAAAGTCTATTCCTATATATACAGATGGCAAAGGAACAACTATAAATCTAAAGGAATGTTTGGTTTCAATGTTTATGATGACAGATTAAGACCATTAAGGATATGAGGTGATGAGAAATTCTGAATTGGCAATATCAAAAGTAGATTTTGGGAAAAAATATTTGAAAAAAAAGAAAAGAAGTAAAAGCAGAATTACTATAGAAAGAAAAAATAATAGTTATACTGTACATGAAAAGTATGAGGAGATAAATTGATTTCCCAATAGAATGAATGGAAAGTGGATGTAAGGAAAGAGATTATGGAATCTGCTCTCTGATTAACGCATCAGATTACTAACTGTGAGATGGTGAGTTCTAGTTCCACCTTAATCATAAAGCCAGCTGGGCAACCTTGGGCCAATGAGCCAGCCACTCTTTCTCAGCCTTAGGAAGAAGGTTATGTCAACCCACTTCTGGAAAAAAAAATCTGCTCAGAACAGAGTGAAAATTATGGGATTATATTAAATGGAAGCACAAAGAAGGATGCTGCTTGGAATTCTGATCTGAAAGACTGTAGATAAGGAAAAAGCTGCACATAAGAGAATCCTGCAAAACTATGGATGAGAGAAAAAGGTTGCATGTGCGTAGAGAGGGAAAAAATAACTGCAAAGAATATAGTCGAACAGAACAAGAAATTGTTAGAATTAAAAGGCAGAAAAAATAGAAGTAATTTTGGTAGGAATAAAACATGGTTTTTTTGAAGCAGATGAAAAGGCCTAAAGAAGAACTGAACTGAAGAAGCTTCATGGATGAGAAGCAAAATGTTTTCAATGAGAAAAAAAAAACCCAAGAAAAAGTCCAGTTGACTTTTGAAAAAAAGCACCTTTGGGACAACCACGACCTGGATGATTGGGAATCTTCATAGACGTCTAAAGAAGAAGCCTTAAGCAAAGTGAAGAGAGTTAAAACTAAAAGGGATGAGACGATTTGGACTAAACTAAAGTGAGGACATCTGGAAGAAAAGAGAGCTTTAGACACTTGTATTTTTGACCTTCCTTAGACCAAAACTAGTGAAGGACAAAGTTTTTTAAACCATGCATTTATTTATTTTATTTTATTTTATTAGTCATATTTCTATGCCACCCACTCTTCAAGGACTCTGGGTGGCTTATATCAAAGATAGTATACTAAATAGCATATTGCCTCCAACAATCTGGGTCCTCATTTTACCGACCTCGGAAGGATGGAAGGCTGAGTCAACCTTGAGCTGGTGAGATTTGATCCGCTGATCTGCTGAACTAGCAGTCAGCTGAAGTAGCCGCAGTACTGCACTCTAACCACTGTGCCACCTTGGCTTTATAGAAACAACCGACTTTTTTTTTCCTTTGATTTACAGAGGTGGCCACCTATTTTAGAGTTGATTCATTCCCACTCCTAGCAATTACAAATATTACAAAGGCATCAATGTATCAGAGAACACTAAGCTACAATCACACGCAGGTGTTTGTTTGTTTTTTAAATGCATTCCAACATTCTAAAATTTCCTTCCCTTTGTCCACTAATAAGATGGGTATGAATAAGGCTTCTCTATGGACCAAAGGCCATTGCATCTAGTTTGTTTATTTTAAAAAAATCTCTACACTACTTAGCCTTGTACAATATATTCAAAATGCAATATGTTGTTAAAATAAAGTATGGTTGAAGCACAGTTTCAACTGCCAACTCGTACAAAAAAGAATTGTAGTGTGAGCTATCCTTTAATTCAGTCAGGTTTTATTTTACTTTTGCTTTAAATGCCATAACCCCATTGTTCTCAATCCAGTCTCTTCAGGGACCATCAACTGAGGAATGCTGCCAGAGTCTTTTTTTTAAAAAAAGTGTTCTACAACTACTAGCCTTGCAGAATACAATATTTTGTTTTTTAAATACACTGCAGATTTTTGGTAGATGAAATAGACATTTAAACTCGCATAATGTTTAGCCCTCAGATTCAGGAACCTGACGGACACATATGATTACCCCTTCTTTTTGACACCATCTGGGTTCATGTTTCATGTAAAGTTCCAACTCTTTCGAGCTGGAGCCTATTCAATCCTTGCAAGAACATAGAAATCACGGCATTGAAACACATTGATGTAACTATGGAAGACAGGACAAAATTATTCAATCCCTTTCAGGTGGGATTGTAAGATTGTTTTGCTAAAATGGCTATGTTAATGCATCTCTTTAGTATATTGTTAGGAGCACAGTGGCTCACGTGGTTAGGATGCTGGATTGGAGGTTAACAAGCCCGTGTTTGAGACCTGTGGGCAGGGTGAGCTTTTTTTGAGTCTTTTGCTCTACCTCCTGCTGGGAACATGAAAGGATCCCCAACTGGGCATCCCCCGGGCAACAGTGGTGTCACCTGCTAATCCTATGAATATTGAATTCCTTTCAACATGGAAGTGCCTCGGTGCTTCTGACATGAGTGTGATGCGGTATGTTGTTTAACATTAAAAATGAAAAATAAAAATTTCACCCCACTGAAAATGGGCAAGTTTGCCTCCTGATTTCAGCAATAGGAGATAGGTAGGGCTACAAAAAAGCAGCCAAATTGCATATCAGCTAAAGGGCTCTGGGTTGCCCATCCCTGCAATTGATTTTGGCTTAGGGTGTTATATAAATTCAATCATTATGAATTGTAACCTGCGGTTAGCATGCTGTATAAACCAAGCCAATTATGTTTTATTCAGGAAATCATGCTTAAGCCAACCGTGGCTTAATGCCATTGGTGTACCAAGTCAATACGACTTCTCACAAGGGGTCAGCTAGGCAATAGCAGCAGTCAGCTGCTATTGGCTGATCTCAAAAGGAAGGGTCTGCTTCAGGGGAGGGTTCTAAATTTTTTTTACTACTGGTTCTGTGTGCGTGGCTTATTTTGTGGGAGTGGCTTGATGGTCATGTGAGAATTCTATAGGATTTAGCAGAGGTACTGGTCTACCAGGCTTTTAACTGCTTGCAGAGCTGTACTGGTCTATTCATTTATTTTTGCAGGCATCAGTCTACCCATTTGTTTTTGGAGGCTCTGATCTACCCATTTATTTTTGCAGACATTGGTCTACTTATTTGTTTTTGGAGATACCGGTCTACCACCACACTGCCTTTTAACACTGATCAGCTCTAGGGTGGCCCTTTGAAGCCCCGCGGCAAGAGTTTAAACAGTTTTTTCTCTCTAGCCATCAGCTGGGACTCAGGAGGCAGCAATAAATTGGGGGTGGGGCCAAATAGAAGGTAAGAATAACACGGGGGGGGGGCAGGGGGGCAGAACCGGTTCGATGACATCGTATCGTCACCGCTACTGGTTCTGCGGAATTGGGCCGAACTGGGAGGAACCCATCACTGGTCTGCTTAATTCTTGGACAGGAGACCCCCCAAAAGACACAGACCTGCTGGTAAATGGGAAGTAAAAAAGAAATTCTGTTGCCAGAAAAACTACATGGATGCATCCATTAAGTCAGTCAACATTAAATTTGACTGTTACTTTGATAGCCTTGGCTGGTGATTAGCTGTTTCTTTTCTATCTAAGATTGAGTCCCTGAGTGTTTATCTTTGCAGGTAGGGCAGGGTAGGGAAGAAAAGTTAACAAGCACCTGGTTGGGGGGGGGGGGAGAAAAACTGCCTTGTTTGGATGGTGTTTGGGAGATAATGGAGGTGTTCTCAGTTCTTAAGAGAGAAAGCAATTCAAATTGACGTGTGACTCCTAAATAGCTTCCAGCTTTTCTGCTGACTCCAAATCTGAGTGTCAATTGAAGATTAAATTGGAACCCCCTAGCAAATGATCAAAGTGTTGCAGCTTCCTTTTGATGGTATCCCTTTGGCACAGCATGTCCCAGCCACAAATGGGTTTGGAATTCCAGGGCGCAAAACACCACAAGCTGCAGGCAACCTTCATTCAGGCCAATCTAATTTCCAGAATTTAGCAGTAAAACCGGGGACCTAGAGAAAATGGGCCCTAAATTTCTCTTCCTCTGTTCTCAATCCCGGTCAAAACAAAACCATCCCTTCTAAATGTTGTGCTGAGAGCTCCCAAGAGAGGAAATATGTAGCTTATTTCTCAGCAGCTTGGAAAAATGCATCATGCTAGCTGCCCCCGCTGGATTCTGATGTTATAAAATCATTCCACGAGGAGCTAGTGTGGTAAATGGGCAAGAAATCGCATGACGCAAGAGCATGTTTCAAAGTGGAATAGTTTTGCCAGTCAACAGAAATTAATTGCTTCTGGCCTTTAGTAAAGTGCCGCCTCCAAGCTGAGAAACCTGGTGAGGAGGGTGGGGAACAGGACAAAAGCAAAGAACCAGAACATGAAGTGGGAGAGAGAGAAATTATTTGCCAACAACTCCATTGGCAGAGGAATTCCATTGCTAAAATCACAGGAAAGCAAAAGCCATTTGATCTTATTTTTTAAAAAATCAGAAAGTTATTTTGTTGTACAGTGATATCTTTAAGCAGACCTTTCCCCAACCTTTCCGGTTTGGTGGCCCAGACTGCGGGAGGGGGGGGGGGGGGAAGATGGGATGGTTTTGTGGAAGGTTTAGTCGCACGCATGCATGTGTGCATCAGGGGTGGGTTCTAATTTTTTTTACTACCGGTTCTGTGGGCGTGGCTTATTTTGTGGGTGTGGCTTGATGGTCATGTGACAATTATTTAGGATTTAGCAGAGGTACTGGTCTACCAGGCTTTTAACTGCTTGCAGAGCTGTACCGATCTACCCATTTATTTTTTGCAGGCACTGGTCTACCCATTTATTTTTGCAGGCACTGATCTACTCATGTATTTTTGCAGGCACTGATCTACTCATGTATTTTTGCAGGCACTGATCTACTCATTTGTTTTCTTTTAATACTGATCAGCTGTAAGGCGGCCCTTTGAAGCCCCGTGGCAAGAGTTTAAACAGTTTTCCCCCCTCTAGCCATTAGCTGGGACTCAGGAGGCAACAATAGATTGGGGGTGGGGCCAAATAAAAGGTAAGAATAATGCGGGGGGGATGCGGGGGGGCAGAACCGGTTCGGTGACATCATATCGTCACCGCTACCGGCTTGGGAGAACCGGGCCGAACCGGGAGGAACCCACCACTGGTGTGCATGCATGAACACCTGTTGCTCACCGACTGGTGCCACAAGCGTCTGTGATGCTTGTAGCGACGCTCACACAAGTAGGGCCACAAACAACTGCACAAATGGGGCATCCCTCGCACGATTGGGGTTGTGCGCTTGTGTACATGCACACACATCGGCCAGCTACTCACGCAGCAAGGTGGCCAATAGGCCGCAGCCCAGTAGTTGGGCACAGCCCACAGGTTGGAGACCCCTGTCTTAGAGATTTGTGTTTTTGTTATTCAGAAATTTTTAAAATTAAACAAGCTTTTTAATATGCTTGAAGGGCAGGTTTTGAAGGGTGTATGGGTGTTTGACAACTGTGCAGGAACGAATAAACAAATAAACGAAGAAAATAGTTATGTCATTATCCTAACCTAGTGCTATTTCTGGAGATGCAATGCTTAACCGGGGTTATGTGCCTTACTGGCAATTTAACTTTTATTTTGAAATATTTGAAATTAGCCTCACAGGTTTTTTTTTTTTTACTTAAAATGCATGGCTTCTTCCCGTACCCTTAAACACAAACAGCAATAAAAAAAACATTTTTTCATAATTTTTCACAAAGTCAGGAAATGCAAAATATATATATATAAAAAATTAACAAGACATTAATTAACAAGAAATTACAGGGAACGTGGTAGTTGATAGTCAGCTTTAGGCATATTGCATAGATATCTTCTTTTCCTCTAGGAGAAAAGGTTAAGTAAACCTCTGCAAAACCTCAGCCCATTGCAAAAAAAAAAAAAAAAAAAAGAACAATAGAAGATAACACAGCCAACTAGCTGCTTATTTTGCAGAACTCTATGTACTGTACTTGTTCCTCCTTAGGCCTCAGGAGTGTTTTGATTTTGGCAAAGTTTTCCAATGATTTTATGTCTTTATTTTCCCGTTGGTCTACTACAAATAGCTCTGGACAGCAGAAGCTTTCAGTGAAGGCTGGAAAGGCCCAAGCTCTGTGTGTAACTCCCACTTCTTATTGTGCTGCCCTTATTGTGTGTTTTTTGTGTCAGTCAATGCATAGCTAATCCTCAGGTAACTTATTTCATACAGGAGGGTAGTTCTGAGTTAATTTGCTTTATCATGTTCTGATTGGTCCTTCTACAACTCTTATCTTGCTAGTTTTGTTTTATAACATTTAATATAGTGGTGAAATCCAAATATTTTACTACCAGATCTGTGGGCGTGGCTTGGTGGGCGTGGTGTGGCTTGGTGGGCGTGGCTTGGTGGGTGTGGAAGGGGAAGGGGAAGGATACTGCAAAATCTCCATTCCCACCCCACTCTGGGGCCAGCCAGAGGTGGTATTTGCCGGTTCTCTGAACTATTCAAAATTTCCGCTACCGGTTCTCCAGAACCTGTCAGAACCCGCTGGATTTCACCCCTGATTTAATATTGCTCAATTCCCGATACCAGCTCTTGGATGTGATGTGTTGTATGCCAATTTCTCCATTCCTTTACCTCCCCGGCTATCAGTGATGTAGCTGGTATACCTCTACAGGCACCCCTACCTAATGATTTCCCTGTTTAACAACTACTGAAGTTACAATGGCCCTGAAAAGGCCAATTTATGACCAGTTATCACACCTTTGCAGTGCACCCACAGTCATGTGAGATTTGGTTATTTTGCAACCAGCAGATGTACAATGGTTGCAACATCCTACAGTCACATGGTCACCACTTGCGTGCTTCACAGCCAGTTTCTGACAACCAAAATAAATAGAGAAGTTGGCAGTAAACTAACTAATAAGACCCAGTCACCTGATGTTTTGCGTAACAAATTTGGATGATCTGTTTAACGACTCTGCAGAAGTGAGGTTGTAAAGTCCATGGAAGTCACCTGATGTCTCACTTAACAACCACATTGCTTAATAACAGAATTGCTGGCACCAATTGGGGCTATTAAGCGAATGCTACCTAGAGTACAGAAAAGCCTTTATTTATGGTAGCTAATTGTCCAATCTGTAGCATAAGATGCTCTTTTGACCAACATGATACTGCTTAAGCAAACCTACAGTAGCTGAAAAAAGAGAGCTCTCGTCTTCATCATCCTAATTTTTTTTTCATAAAAAAATAAAAAGAAAGTTAAATACATCTCAATTAAGCAAATCATTTTGGCCATGATTATCTATGCCAGGGGTTCCTAACTCCTGGCTGCCGCCCACTACTGGGCCATGAACTGTTTGGAACAAACAAACCAGTGGTGGGTTGCTCCCGGTTTGCACTGGTTCGCAAGAACCGGTAGTAAAAAAACTTAGTAGTTCGGAGAACCGGTAATAACATTGGCTGGCCACGCCCCCGAACCGGTCTCCGGCCCGGTTGCCGCTTGCTTACCCTGCCCACCTCATCAGAGGCTTTTTAAAAAAAACATTTAAAAGCATTTTTTCTACAACCTCTTTGGCTGAAAAACTGCTTTTAAAAGTTAAAAAAAAGCCTCTGATGATCGTGTGTCTCAGCTGGGATCTTCAGAGGCTTCTGAAAACACTTTTTCTGCAACCTCTTCAGCCGAGGAGGTTGTAGGAAAAAAAATCCCTTTAAAAGCCTCTGGCAATCCCAGCAGATTTGCCTGTTCGTCAGAAGCTTCTAAAAGCATGTTTTCCTGCAACCTCTTCAGCCAAAGAGGTTGTAGTGGGAAAAAATCCCTTTAAAAGCCTCTGGCAATCCCAGATGACTTGCCTGAT